>CM038143.1:411513199-412193527 GCA_021437245.1 Aegilops speltoides
ATTGGATGTCGCTGATAACGGGATCACATAATTAGGAGAATGAGGTGATGGACAAGACCCAATCATAAGCATAGCACAAAGATCGTGTAGTTCGTTTGCTAGAGCTTTGCCAATGTCAAGTATCTCTTCCTTCACCATGAGATCGTAACTCCCGGATACCGTAGGAGTGCCTTTGGTGTATCAAACGTCACAACGAATCGGGTGACTATAAAGGTGCATTACGTATCTCCGAAAGTGTCTCTGGGTTGACACGGATCGAGATCGATTTGTCACCCGCATGACGGAGAGGTATCTCCGCCCACTCGGTAATGCATCATCATAATGAGCTCAAGGTGACCAAGGTGTCGCCACGGATCATGCATTATGGTACGAGTAAAGTGACTTGCCGGTAACGAGACCGAACAAGGTATTGGGATACCGACGATCGAAGTCTCGCAAGTAACGCATCGATTGACAAAGGGAATTGCATATGGGTTTGATCAATCTCGACATCGTGGTTCAACCGGCGAAATCATCGAGGAGCATGTGGGAGCCAACATGGGTATCCAGATACCGCTGTTGGTTATTGCCCGAGAGTCGCCTCGGCCATGTCTCAAGGTTCCCAACCCGTAGGGTCTACACACTTAAGGTTCGGTGACGCTTAGGGTTGTATGAATATGAGTATGCAGCATACCGAACGTTGTTCGGAGTCCCGGATGAGATCCCGGACGTCACGAGGAGTTTCGGAATGGTCCGGAGGTAAAGAATAATATATAGGAAGTGGTATTTCGGCCATCGGGAAAGTTTTGGGGTCTCCCGATAATGTACCAGGACCACCGGAAGGGTCCCGGGGGTCCACCGGGTGGGGCCACCAATCCCAGAGGGGCCCATGGGCTGAAGTGGGAGGGGAACCAGCCCATAGTGGGCTGGTGCACCCCTCAGGCCCACCTCGCGCCTAGGGTTGAAACCCTAGGGGGGGGCCCCACTGGCTTGGGGGCACTCCACCTCTGGCCGCCGCCTTGGAGATTGGATCTCAGGGCCGGCCGCCGAGGCCTATATAAAGGGGGAGGAGGGGGCTGCTGCCCTTGTGCTTGGCGCCCCTCCCCGCACACCTCGCCCTCCTCCCGTAGTCGCCACGGCGCCCCGCTGAGTTCACGATCCACCACCACGCCGCCAGGTCGGCCGATCATCATCAACCTCTCCTTCCCTTGCTAGATCAAGAAGGAGGAGACGCCTCCGTCCCCGCACGCAGTGTTGAACGCGAGGTGCTGTCCGCTCAACACTTGGACATCGGTGATCCAATCACGCCGAGTACGACTCCATCATCACCTTGCAAGCTTCCGCACGCGATCTACAAGTGGTATGTAGATGCGAACTCTCCCATGACTCGCTGCTTAGATGAACTCATAGATGGATCTTGGTGAAACCGTAGGAAAAATTTTAATTTTCCGCAACGCTCCTCAACAAAGGGTATCGAGCTAGTTCTATGCGTAGTTCTCAAATGCACGAGTAGAACACAATTTTGTTGTGGGCGTGATCTTGTCAACTTACTTGCCTCTACTAGTCTTTTTCTTGCTTCAACGGTATTGTGGATGAAGCGCCCGACCAACCTTACTCAGACGCTTACGTGAGACCGTTCCACCGATTGACATGCACTAGTTGCATAAGGTGGTCTGGCGGTGTCCGCTCTCCCACTTTAGTTGGAACGGATTCGATGAAAAGGGCCCTTATGAAGGGTAAATAGAAGTTGACAAAATCACGCCAGTGGTTATTCGAGGTAAGAAAACGTTTTGCTAGAACCCAATCGCAGCTATCGTAAAAGATGCAACAACAATTAGAGGACGCCTAACTTGTTTTTGCAGCGATTGATCATGTGATGTGATATGGCCGTAAGTTTTGATGAATGATGAATTGTGATGTATGAGATCATGTTCTTGTAATAGGATTCACGACTTGCATGTCGATGAGTATGACAACCGCAGGAGCCATGGGAGTTGTCTTTATTTTTGTATGACCTGTGTGTCATTGAAGAACGCCATGTAAACTACTTTACTTTATTGCTAAACGCGTAGCCATAGAAGTAGAAGTAGTCGCTGGCGGACAACTTCATGAAGACACGATGATGGAGATCATGATGATGGAGATCATGGTGTCAAGCCAGTGACAAGATGATCATGGAGCCCCGAAGATGGAGATCAATGGAGCTATATGATATTGGCCATATCATGTCACAACCATATATAATTGCATGTGATGTTTATTATGTTTATGCATCTTGTTTACTTAGGATGACGGTAGTAAATAAGATGATCCTTACAAAATTTCAAGAAGTGTTCTCCCTAATCGCGCACCGCTGCTACAGTCGTCGCTTCTAAGCACCACGTGATGATCGGGTGATGGATTCTACGCTCACATACAACGGTGTAAGACAGCTTTACACAAAGAAAAACACTTAGGGTTAACTTGACGAGCCTAGCATGTATAGACATGGCCTCGAACACGGAGATCGAAAGGTCGAACACGAAGTTGTATGGAAGATACGATCAACATGGAGATGTTCACCGACGATGACTAGTCCGCCTCACGGATGATCGGACACGGCTAGTCGACTCGATCGTAACACTTAGATGACTAGAGGATGTCTAATCTAAGTGGGAGTTCATAATTTGATTAGAACTTTATTATCATGAACTTAGTCTAAAACCTTGCAAATATGTCTTGTAGATCAAATGGCCAACGCTAATGTCAACATGAACTTCAACGCTCTCCTAGAGAAAACCAAGCTGAAAGATGATGGCAGAACTATACGGATCGGGTCTCGAACCCGAGGATCATCCTCATAGCTGCCAGAAGCAATATGTCCTAGAAGGACCGCTAGGTGACGCCCCGTCCCCAAAGAACCAAGACATTATGAATGCTTGGCAAACTCGTACCGATGATTACTCCTCGCTCAAAGGCGGCATGCTTTACAGCTTAGAACCGGGCTCCAAAACGCTTTTGAGCATCACGGAGCATATGAGATGTTCAAGAGCTGAATCTAGTTTTCCAAGCTCATGCCCGGTCGAGAGATATGATGTCTCCGACAAGTTCTACAGCTTGTAAGATGGAGGAAAACAGCTCACAAGGAGCACATCTCAAGATGTCCGGTTGTACAACCGATGACCCAAATTAACATTAACCTCCCTGATGAGGCGGTCATCGATGAATCTCGAAGTCGCCCCACCAAGCTACAAGAGCTTTGTGATGAACTACAACATGCAAGGGATGGTGAAGACCATTCCCAAGTGTTCTCGATGTCAAGTCAGCAGAGGCTGAAATCAAGAAAGAACATCAAGTGTTGATGGTCAATAAGACCACTAAGTTCAAGAAGGGCAAGGGTAAGAAGAACTTCAAGAAAGACGGCAAAGATGTTGTCGCTACCTGAAGCCTCGCTGCCGGAAGAATTCAAAGAATGGACCCAAGCCCGAGACCGAGTGCTTTATTGCAAGGAAGGGTCACCGAAGCGAACCGCCCCAAATACTTAGCGGATAAGAAGGCCGGCAACACCAAAGCAGTGAGCTGCGAATAAATGGAGGCTAGCGGCGATGAGGTGACGATGCGCGCCGAATGGTTCCAGAGTCGATGTGACGCCGCCGCACGCCGCTTCTACATTTACCCACGGATTAGTTATGAACCTTAATAATTGTTATTTAGTGCCAAGTTTGAGCATGAACATTGTATCCGGATCTCGCTTAATACGAGATGGCTACTCATTTAAATCTGAGAATAATGGTTGTTCGATTTATATGAGAGATATGTTTTATGGTCATGCTCCTATGGTCAATGGTTTATTCTTAATGAATCTCGAGCGTAATATTACACATGTTCATAGCGTGATGCCAAAAGATGTAAAGTTGATAACGATAGTCCCACATACTTGTGGCACCGCCGCCTTGGTCACATTGGTGTCAAGCGCTTATGAAGAAGCTCCATGCCGATGGACTTTAGAGTCTCTTGATTATGAATTGTTTGACACATGCAACCATGCCTCATGGGAAAATGACCAAGACTCCGCTTCTCCTAACAATGGAGTGAGCAACCAACTTGTTGGAAATCATACATACCGATGTGTGGGTCCAATGAGCGCTGAGGCTCATGGAGGATATCATTATGTTCTCACTCACCGATGACTTAAGTAGATATGGGTATGTCTACTTAATGAAACACAAGTCCGAGACCTTGAAAATTTCAAGGAATTTCAGAATGAGGTGGAGAATCAACGGACCGAAAGATAAAGTTCCTACGATCGTGGAGGAGAATACTTAAGTCACGAATTTGGTACACACTTAAGGAAATGTGGAATCGTTATTAACTCACGCCACCGAACACCTCAAATAAACGGTGTGTCCGAACGTCAGAATCGCACTCTATTGGATATGGTGCGGTCTATGATGTCTCTTACCGATTTACCGCTATCATTTTGGGGATACGCCTAGAGACAGCTACATTCACTTTAAATAGGGCACCGCCTAAATCTGCTGAGATGACACCGATGAATTATGGTTTGGGAAGAAACCTAAGCTGTCGCTTTCTAAAAGTTTGGGGATGCGATGCTTCAACCTCGAAAAGCTCGAACCCAAGTCGGAAAATGTATTCATAGGATACCCTAAGGAAACTGTCGGGTATACCTTCTACTTAAGATCCGAAGGCAAGATCTTTGTTGCCAAGAACGGATGCTTTCTCGAAAAGAGTTTCTCTCGAAAGAAGTAAGTGGAGGAAAGTAGAACTCGATGAAGTACTACCGAACGGGAAAGTGGTGCAGCTCAGAAAATGTTCCTATGATGCCCACACCAACCAAGAGGAAGCCAATGATGATGATCAAGGTACTTCGGATCAAGTTGCTATCAACCTCAGAGGTCCATTAAGGACACATTCCGCACTGCAGTGGTACGGCAACCCTGTCCCCGGAAATCATGTTGTTAGACAACGTGAACCTTGAACTATGAAGAAGCAATGGCGGCCCAGATTCCAACAAATGGCTTGAAGCCATGAAACCGAGATAGAATCCATGTATGAAAACAAAGTATGGACTTTGACAGACTTGCCCGATGATCGGCGAGCGATAGAAAACAAATGGATTTTTAAGAAGAAGATGACGCGATGGTAATGTTACCATCTATAAAGCTCGACTTGTCGCTAAGGGTTATCGACAAGTTCAAGGGATTGACTACGACGAGACTTTCTCCCGTAGCGGTGAAGTCCGTCCAATCATGTTAGCAATTGCCGATACTATGATTATGAGATATGGCAGATGGACGCCAAAACAGCATTCCTTAACGGACATCTTAAGGAAGAGCTGATATGATGCAGCCGAAGGTTTTGTCGATCCTAAGAACGCTAACAAAGTATGCAAGCTCCAAATGATCCACTTATGGACTGGTGCAAGCATCTCGAGTTAGAACATTCGCTGATGAGATGATCAAAGCGCTTAGTTTATGCAGACTTATGGAGAAGCCTCGCTTACAAGAAAGTGAGGGAGCTCAGAGCATTTCTCCTATTATATGTAGATGACATACTTTTGATGGGAAATGATACAAAACTTCGACAGAATTAAGGCCTACTTGAACAAGTGTTTTCAATGAAGGACCTTGGACAAGTTGCTTATATATTAGGCATCAAGATCTATAGAGATAGATCAAGACGCCTCATAGGTCTTTCACAAAGCACATACCTTGATAAGATTTTGAAGAGGTTCAAATGGATCAGTCCAAGAAAGGGTTCTTGCCCATGTTACAAGGTGTGAGATTGAGCTCACTCACCACCCACCACGGCAAAAGATAAAGAAGAGATGAGTGTCATCCCTATGCTTCAGCCATAGGATCTATTATGTATGCCATGCAGTGTACTGCACTGATGTAAACCTTGCAGAAGTTTGGTAGCAAGATACCAAAGTAATCCCGCAAGGAACACCGACAGCGGTCAAGAATATCCCGGCACCGAAAAGGACGGGACATGTTTCGCTTATGGAGGAGACGAAGAGCTCCGTAGAAGGGTTACGTTGATGCTAGCTTCACTCAGATCCGCATGACTCTAAGTCTCAAACCGGATACGTATATGTTGAATGGTGGAGCAAGAAGCTGGTGCAAATGCAAGCAGAGCGCCGTGGCGGATCTACGGTGAAGCGGAGTACATGGCAGCCTCGGAGGCAGCGCGATGAAGCGATATGGGTGAAGGAGTTCATCACCGACCTAGAGTCATACCCAATGCGTCGGGCCGATCAAACTCTTCGTGACAACACCGAGCTATTGCTCTTGCCAAGGAGCCTGTGTTTCACCGTAAGACCAGCACATCAAGCGCCGCTTCAACTCCATCCGTGAAAATGTTCAAGATGGAGACATAGAGATTTGCAAAGTGCACACGGATCCGAATGTCGCAGATCCGCTGACTAAACCTCTCTCAAGGCAAAACATGATCAACACCGTAACTCTATGGGTGTTCGATTCATCACAATGTAACTAGATTGGTGACTCCAAAGCAAGTGGGAGACTGTTGGAAATATGCCCTAGAGGCAATAATAAAAGTATTATTATATTTCATTGTTCATGATAATTGTCTTTATTCATGCTATAATTGTATTATCCGGAAATCGTAATACACGGTGAATACATAGACCACAATATGTCCCTAGTGAGCCTCTAGTCGACTAGGTCGCAGATCAACAGATAGTCATGGTTTCTCGACTATGGACATTGGATGTCGTTGATAACGGGATCACATCATTAGGAGAATGATGTGATGGACAAGACCCAATCATAAGCATAGCACAAAGATTGTGTAGTTCGTTTGCTAGAGCTTTGCCAATGTCAAGTATCTCTTCCTTCGACCATGAGATCCTATAACTCCCGGATACCGTAGGAGTGCCTTGGTGTATCAAACGTCACAACGAATCGGGTGACTATAAAGGTGCATTACAGTATCTCCGAAAGTGTTTGTTGGGTTGACACGGATCGAGATCGGATTTGTCACTCCGCATGACCGAGAGGTATCTCGCCCACTCGGTAATGCATCATCATAATGAGCTCAAGGTGACCAAGGTGTTGGCCACGGATCATGCATTACGGTACGAGTAAAGTGATTTGCCGTAACGAGACCGAACAAGGTATTGGGATACCGACGATCGAAGTCTCGCAAGTAACGCATCGATTGACAAAGGGAATTGCATGCGTGGTTTGATCGAATCTCGACATCGCGGTTCAACCGATGAAATCATCGAGGAGCATGCGGAGCCAACATGGGTATCCAGATCCCGCTGTTGGTTATTGCCCGAGAGTCGCCTCGGCCATGTTCGCGGTTCCGAACCCGTAGGGTCTACACACTTAAGGTTCGTGACGCTATGGTTGTATGAATATGAGTATGCAGCATACCAACGTTGTTCGAGTCCCGATGAGATCCCTGACGCCACGAGGAGTTTCGGAATGGTCCGGAGGTAAAGAATAATATATAGGAAGTGGTATTTCGCCATCGGGAAAGTTTCGGTCTCCCAGAATGTACCGACCACCGGAAGGGTCCCGGGGTCCACCGGTGGGGCCACCCATCCCGGAGGGCCCCATGGGCTGAAGTGGAGGAACCAGCCCATAGTGGCCTGGTGCGCCCCTAGGCCCACCTCGCGCCTAGGGTTGAAACCCTAGGGGGGGGCGCCCACTTGGCTTGGGGGCACTCCACCCACTTGGCCGCCGCCCCTTGGAGATTGGATCTCAGGGCCGCCACCGAGGCCTATATAAAGGGGGAGGAGGGGCTGCTGCACCCTTGTGCTTGGCGCCCCTCCCTCGCTACACCTCCTCCTCCTCCCGTAGTCGCTACGGCCCCGCCGAGTTCTCTGCATCCACCACCACGCCATCGCGTCGCCGATCATCATCAACCTCCTTCCCTTGCCGGATCAAGAAGGAGGAGACGTCTCCCATCCCGTGCGTGTGTTGAACGCGGAGGTGTTGTCCATTCAGCACTTGGACATCGGTGATGTGAATCACGTCGAGTACGACTCCATCATCACCTTGCAAGCTTCCGCACGCGATCTAAAAGTGGTATGTAGATGCGAACTATCTCCCATGACTCGTTGCTTAGATGAATTCATAGATGGATCTTGGTGAAACCGTAGGAAAATTTTTAATTTTCTGCAACGTTCCCCAACATGATGATGACAACGACGATGAATCCCCCTCTCCGGAGCCCCAAACGGACTCCAGATCAGCCCTCCCGAGAGAGATTAGGGCTTGGCGGTGGCTCCGTATCGTAAAACGCGATGAAACTTTCTCTCTGATTTTTTTCTCCGCGAGACGGAATATATGGAGTTGGAGTTGAGATCAGCGGAGCCTCAGGGGGCCCACGAGACAATGGGGCGCACCAAGGGGGTGGGCGCGCCCCCACCCTCATGGACAGGGTGTGGGCCCCCTGGTCTTGATTCTTTCGCCAGCATTTTTTATATTTTTCAAAAAGTGCCTCCGTGGATTTTCAGGACATTCCGAGAACTTTTGTTTTCTACACATAAAACAACATCATGGCGCTTCGCTGAAAACAAAGATCATCCGGTTAGTTTCATTCAACTCATCCAAGTTAGAGTCCAAAACAAGGGCAAAAGTTTTGAAAATTAGATACGCTGGGGACGATCAACTCCCCAAGCTTAAACCTTTTCTTGTCTCAAGCAATTCAGTTGATAAACTGAAAGTGATAAACTGAAAGTGATAAAGTAAAACTTTTACAAACTCTGTTTGCTCTTGTTGTTGTAAACATGCAAAGCCATCATTCATGTTTCAGTAAATACTATGAACTAACCATACTCATAATAACACCCATGTCTCACAATTACTCATATCAATAGCATAATCATCTAGCGAGCCATAATAATATAACTCGGATGACAACACTTTCTCAAAACAATCATAACATGATATAACAAAACGCTATCTCGCTAGCCCTTTCTGAGACAGCAAAACATAAATGCAGAGCACCTTTAAAGATCAAGGACTGACTAAAGATTGTAATTCATGGTAAAAGAGATCCCATCAAGTCATACCCAATATAAACCAACAATAATGAATGCAAATGACACTGTGTTCTCTAGCGGGTGCTTTTTAATAAGAAGGGTGATGACTCAACATAAAAGTAAATAGATAGGCCCTTCGCAGAGGGAAGCAGGGATTTGTAGAGGTGCCAGAGCTCAATTTTAAAATAGAGAGGAATAACATTTTGAGCGGCATACTTTCACTGTCAATGCAACAACTATGAGATGGCTGTATCTTCCATACTACATGCATTATAGGCAGTTCCCAAACAGAATGGTAAAGGTTTATACTCCCCCAACCACCAACAAGCATCAATCCATGGCTTGCTCGAAACAACGAAAGTGCCTCCAACTAACAATAGCCCTGGGGAGTTTTGTTTAATTATTTTGATTTGCTTTGATCTTTTGGATCATGGGACTGGCATCCCTACATCGCCCTTTCGTGAATGAGGAGCGAGTCCACCTCTTGAGAATAACCCACCTAGCATGGAAGATATAGGCAGCCCTAGTTGAAACATGAGCTTCTAGCATACAAAACAGAATTTATTTGAAGGTTTGGAGTTTGGCACATACAAATTTACTTGGAACGCAGTAAATACCGTGATATAGAAAGGTATGATGGACTCATATGGAACAACTTTGGGGTTTATGGAGTTTGGATGCACAAGCAGATTCCCGCTTAGCATGTGAAGGCTAGCAAAAGACCGGGAAGCGACTAACCGAGAGAGCGACAACAATCATAAACATGCATTAAAATTAATTCACACAGTAGTACAAGCATGAGTAGGATATAATCCACCATGAACATAAATATCATGAAGGCTATGTTGATTTGTTTCAACTACATGCGTGAACATGTGCCAAGTCGAGTCACCAATTCATTCAAAGGAGGATACCATCCCATCATACCACATCATAATCATTCTAATAGCATGTTGGCACGCAGTAAACCATTATAACTCATAGCTAATCCGCATGGGACAGCAACTATAATCTCTAAGTGTCATTGCAAATATGTTTACTTCATAATAAGCTGAATCAGAAACGATGAATTCATCATATTTACAAAAACAAGGGAGGTCGAGTTCATACCAGCTTTTCTCATCTCAATAAGTCCATCATATATCGTCATTATTACCTTTCACTTGCACGACCGAACGATGTGTATAATAATAATAGTGCATGTGCATTGACTAAGCTGAATCGCAAGCATTCAACTCAAGAGAGAAGACAACGAATATGGGCTCTAAATTAAATAAACAATCATGCATATGAGAGCCACTAAACATTTTCAATATGGTCTTCTCGACCCCCAAAGGAAAGAAAAGAAAATGAAACTATTTACACAGGAAAGCTCCCAACAAGTAAGAAGAAGAACGAGAAATCTTTTTGGGTTTTCATTTTAATTTCTAGTACAGGCATGGAAGTTAAACTAACTAATTTTTTTGGTTTTTTTTTCTTAAGGTTTATCAAACACACAAGAAGAAAGCGAGAAAAAGGAAATGAAATTAGCATGGATAATACAATGAAAGAGTATGAGCACCAACGACTAGTGTTGAACATGAATGTAAAGTCGGTGAGAAATACGTACTCCCACAAGATTAGGCTTTTGGCCTAAGTTGGTCTAATACCAAGGAGCGCTGCTACTCTCCTTGGTGTACTGGGAGGTGTAATCAGGATACCACTAGCTGGCCATCTCCGGATCCCACTGGAAAGATGATGCACGATAAGGGTCCAGTGCAGGTTCCGGCTCAGGTTCAGGTTCTGGAGTGGATGCTTGGCCTCAATGAGGTACACCGCCTCCGGTGTAGAAAGAAAATTATCTGCAATCAAATCAAACAACAGAGGCGCGGGCAAAACAATAGTCTCATTGTGTTTCTTATTAAATCTAAGGTTATACACTAGCATCTTCTCTTTGTTGTCAAAAATAAACGCGTGTGCTACCATGCTCTTGTAATCTAAAATGTAAGGAGGCAATTTGGTCTCCTCTTTCTCATGGTGCCTAATGGGTATCTCAAAATGTCTAGCAAGACGTGAAGCATAGATACCTCCAAATATGGGGCCTTTTGTACAATTCAGGCTTAGCCGTTTAGCAATGACGGCACCCATACTAAAACTATTATCTCCAAACAAGGCATGTTGAAGAATGATAATATCAGAACACTAAAGTTTCCACTATTTCCACGACCAATCAAGCATCTACTAGCAAATATGGCAAAGTAGCGAAAACAGAAAGTGTATGTTAGAGATTTTCGCCGAACCCTTCTTTGGCTCCTCTACAGCGATAGTGTTAACAAAGCCGCCCACATATTTACGATGGGGTTCTCTAATTCTCCTCATAGGGTATCCTACATACCGCGCAAAAATTACGAAAGACATTTCTCTAATTCATCATATAAATGAAATGATACCAAGGCGTGACTTCTTAGGATAATAATAAATTTTTTGCACGAAAGTATTGGTAAGTAAGAGATACTGATCGATCCGGTCGTGGAGGAAATCGGTGAGGTCTGCATTCTCGATCAAAGGATAAAATCTTCATGAATTCCAGCTTCTTTCAAGAAATTATCACATGGCCATTCACACGGCCGTACTTCCGCTAAGCGAGGAAGATTATACTTGTCGTTTTCCTTCTCTTTAGCTTGTTTTTCCTGAGAGCCTTGGCTAGAAGAGCCCCTCAAAAGTTTCCTTAACATTTTCTGAAAATTTCTGAAATTTTACTAACTTCAAAATAAAAGTGAATAAAACTGAACAAGATTGGTAGCAACTACTCCTACAAGTTCCTAGAGCCTATATCATGCATTGGAATTACTTGGGACCTCATAAATTTAACATGCAAGCTCAAGAACATGGCCACCTATGCAGCAAAAATTTTCAATCAATAAAGCACTAGAACAAAAACTAATTGGACCAATGGAGGAGTCACATACCAAGCAACAATCTCCCAAAGCAGTTTTGTGAATGGAGCTTTGAGCAAGGAGATCAAGAATCGCAGCAAAACGCGCTAGAACTTGAGCTTGAGCTGGATGGGGATTTTTTTGGGGAAGAAGATGGAGTGTGTGGGTGTTGGCATAAGTGGAGGGGGGCCACCAAGGGCCCATGAGACAGGGGGGCGCGCCCAGGGTAGGTGGGCGCGCCCTCCACTCTCGTGGCCTGGTGCTTGCCCCTCCTGCAGAGATTTCAGTGCCTAAAATCCTCAAATATTCCATAGAAAATCATACTGAATTTGCAGGGCATTTGGAGCACTTTTATTTTCGGGATATTTTTATTGCACGGATAATTCGTAAAATGCATGATAATACTATTTTTGCTTTATTTATTCTAAATAACAGAAAGTAAAAAGAAAGTACAAAAGCTTGTGCCTTCTAGTTTCATCCATCTCATGATCATCAAAATGAATCCACTAACAAGGTTGATCAAGTCTTGTTAACAAACTCATTCCGAATAACACGGAGCCGAGAAATTTCAATAACACTAAGTTACCTCAACGGGATATGAAAATCCCCAATAATAAGAATATCATACTTTTCTTGACAAGAGGGAGAGGAAATTCAAAACCTCCAATAATGATAGTTGGAACTTTTCCAATAGAATTGATGCTATGAACTTGAGATTGTTTCTGAAAGTGTACCGTATGCTCATTACCATTAACATGAAAAGTGACATTGCCTTTGTTGCAATCAATAACAGCCCCTCGCAGATTCAAAAAGGTCTACCAAGGATACATACTATCGCCCCTGAATATCAAGACTAACAAAGTCCTTTAAGATAGTGACATTTGCAACCACAACAGGCACATCCTCACAAATACCGACAGGTATAGCAGTTGATTTATTGGCCATTTGCAAAGATATTTTAGTAGGTGTCAACTTATTCAATTCTAGTCTACGATATAAAGAGAGAGGCATAACACTAACACCGGCTTCAAGATCACATAAAGCAGTTCTAACATAATTTCTTTTAATGGAGCATGGTATAGTTGGTACACCCAGATCTCCAAGTTTCTTTGGTATTCCACCCTTAAAAGTGTAATTAGCAAGCATGGTGGAAATTTCAGCTTCCGGTATCTTACTTTTGTTTGTAATGATATCCTTCATATACTTAGCATAAGGGTTTACTTTGAGCATATTAGTTAAGCACATATGTAAGAAGATAGGTCTAATCATTTCAGCAAAGTGCTCAAAATCATCATTATCCTTTGTTTTGGATGGTTTAGGAGGAAAGGGCATCGGTTTCAACCCATGGTTCTCTTTCTACCGTGCTTCCTAGCAACAAAATCTCTTATCATAACGTTGGTTCTTTGATTGTGGGTTATCAAGATCAATAGCAGGTTCAATCTCTACTTCATTGTTTTTGCTAGGTTGAGCATCAACATGAACATTATCATTAACATTATCACTAGGTTCATGTTCATCACCGATTGTGTTTCAAAGATCGTAAATAGAAATATCATTCAATTCTCGTGTGTCTACAGTAGGTTCACTAGAAGCATGCAAAGTCCTATCATTTTTCTTTTTATTCTTTTTAGAAGAACTAGGTGCCTCTAAATTATTTCTCTGAGAATCTTGCTTGATTCTCTTAGGGTGGCCTTCAGGATACAAAGGTTCCTGAGTCATTCTACTAGTTCTAGTACCCACTCTAATGGCAAAGTCATATTTATTATTTAATTCATCAAGAAAATCATTTTGAGCTTTAAGTACTTGCTCAGCTTGAGTAGCAACCATAGAAGTATATTTGCTAATGAGTTTAAGTTCACCTTTAACTCTAGCCATATTATCGCTCACGCGTCCTATCTCGAAAGCATTATTCTTTAACTCTCTACCAACATAAGCGTTAAAACTTTCTTGTCTAGCCATAAAGTCATCAAATTCATCTAAGCATGGGCTATGAAATTTAGTAGAGGGATTTCAACTTTATCATATCTATAGAGAGAATTTACCTTTACTCCCTCGTGTCGGGTTATCAAGACAATGTGGTTCTTCAACAAAGTGTATATTAAGACCATGTATTTCTTCAATAGGTGGTAAATTTTAACATCTTTAGCTTTTATACCTTTTTCTTTCATTGATTTCTTTGCCTCTTGCATATATTCAGATCGAGAAATAAAACACCTCTTCTTCGGAGTGGGTTTAGGAATAGGCTCAGAGTTGGCTCAATTGGTTCAGAATTGCCTCGTGAATTGGCTCAGAAGAGTCCAATTATTTTCATTAGTCAACATATTATTCAATAGAAATTCAGCTTCACGATCGTTTCTTTCCTCGAAAACACAACCAGCACAACTATTCAAGTAGTCCTTGGAAGCATTGGTTAGTCCATTATAAAAGATATCAAGTATTTCATTTTTCTTGAGAGGATGATCAGCAAAGCATTATATCGGAGAAGCCTCCCCAAGCTTGTGGGAGACTCTTCTTCGATTTGCACAAAATTATATATTTCGCAAGGCAGCTTGTTTCTTATGAGCAGGGAAATATTTAGTAGAGAAGTAATAAATCATATCCTCGGGACTACGCACAGAACCAGGAGAAAGAGAATTATACCAAGTCTTAGCATCACCCTTTAACAAGAATGGAAATATCTTAAGGATATAATAATAGCGAGATTTATCATCATGAGTAAACAAGGTGGCTATATCATTTAACTTGGTAAGATGTGCCACAACAGTTTAAGATTCAAGGCCATAAAAAGGATCAGATTTAACTAAAGTAATAATTTCAGGATCAACAGAGAATTCATAATCCTTATCAGTAACACAGATAGGTGAAGTAGCAAAAGCAGGGTTAGGTTTCATTCTAGCATTAAGAGACTACTGCTTCCATTTAGCTAATAATTTATTAAGATCATATCTATCATTGCAAGCAAAGATAGCTCAAGCAGCTTCTTCATTCATAACATAACCCTCGGGAACAACAGTCAATTCATAATCATTGGGAGAATTTTCATCATCACTATCATCAATAATAGCATCTTCAATAATTTCATCCTCTAACCCTAGCAAGTTGTTCATCAAGAAATTCACCTAATGGCAAAGTAGTATCACGCATGTAAGTACTTTCATCATAAGTATCATGCATAGCGTATGGCATCATCAATAACATGCGACATATCGGAATTCATAGCAGTAGCACGTTTAGGTGTCGCAAGTTTACTAATAACAGAAGGAGAATCTAGTGCAGAGTTAGATGGCAGTTCCTTACCTCCCTTCGTAGTTGAGGGCAAAATCTTGGTTCTTTCATCTTTCAAGTTCTTCATAGTGATCAACAGATATAAATCCCAAGTGACTCAGAGAATAGAGCTATGCTCCCCGGCAATGGCGCTAGAAATTAGTATTGATAACCCACAAGTGTAGGGGATTGCAACAGCTTTCGAGGGTAAAGTATTCAACCCAAATTTATTGATTCGACACAAGGGGAGCCAAAGAATATTCTTGAGTATTAGCAGTTGAGTTGTCAATTCAACCACACCTGGATAACTTAGTATATACAGCATAGTATTTAGTAGCAAAGTAATATGATAATAAAGGTAACGGTGGCAAAAGTAATGTTTTTGGGTTTTGTAGTGATTGTAACAGTAGCAACGGAAAAGTAAATAAGCGAAACACAAGATGTGAAAAGCTCGTAGGCATTGGATCAGTGATGGATAATTATGTCGGATGTGATTCCTCATGTAATAGCTATAACATAGGGTGACACAGAACTAGCTCCAGTTCATCAATGTAATGTAGGCATGTATTCAGAATAGTCATACATGCTTATGGAAAAGAACTTGCATGACATCTTTTCTCCTACCCTCCCGTGGCAAGGGTCCTAGCGAAACTAAGGGATATTAAGGCATCCTTTTAATAGAGAACCGGAACAAAGCATTAGCACATAGTGAATACATGAACTCCTCAAACTATGGTCATCACCAAGAAGTACCCCGATTATTGTCACTTTGGGGTTGTCGGATCATAACACATAATAGGTGACTATAGACTTTCAAGATAGGATCAAGAACACACATATATTCATGAAAACATAATAGGTTCAGATCTGAAATCATGGCACTCGGCCCTAGTGACAAGCATTAAGCATAGCAAAGTCATAGCAACAAAGAATCTCGTAACATAGTGGATACTAGGATCAAACCCTAACAAAACTAACTTGATTACATGGTAAATCTCATCCAACTCATCACCGCCCAGCAAGCTTTACGATGGAATTACTCTCGCATGGCGGTGAGCATCATGAAATTGGTGATGGAGGATGGTTGATGATGACGACGGCGACGAATCCCTCTCCGAGCCCCAAACGGACTCCAGATCAGCCTCCCGAGAGAGATTAGGGCTTGGCGGCCGCCCGATCGTGAAACGCGATGAAACTTTCTCTGATTTTTTCTCCGCGAGACGGAATATATGGAGTTGGAGTTGAGGTCGGCGGAGCCTCGGGGGCCCACGAGATGGGGCGCGCCAGGGGTGGGCGCGCCTCACCTCGTGGACAGTGGTGTGGGCCCCGGTCTTGATTCTTTCGCCAAGATTTTTATATTTCCAAAAGTGCCTCCGTGATTTTCGTGACATTCAGAGAACTTTTGTTTTCTACACATAAAACAACATCATGGTAGTTCTCAAAAAAACAAATACATCCGGGTTAGTTTCATTCAAATCATGCAAGGTAAAGTCCAAAACAAGGGCAAAAGTGTTTGGAAAAGTAGATACGTTGGAGACGTATCAGTCCCCTGCTTTGTCACCGCGAAGATGCGGTTAGAAAGGAGCACAGCGTTTTCCTACTCGTATGGCAACAAATCGGCCGTAGACAGCATGGTCCACCTTTGACTGCCATGTGCAAGGTTCGTGCTATCTTATTCAATCTCACCGTGGTTCCATCGTACCAATTCATGCGGTGGCCCGTTGCATGGCTGATCCCAATGTTGGACAAAGGTTCTACGGGAATGGTGTCACCGTTGTAAATGTTGTGCAAATTGATGTTGGTACCCTCCATACATATGCAAGCCAATCTCCACTCGCACCGAGCCTAACCTATGAAACTGTGGGGCAGGGGGAGAATTAGGAAATGGACACGGAAGTAGTATTTAGAATGCATTTACTACGTGATCAAACTCATCTTACCTGCTCATCGGAGGAAACCGAGTGCCCTCAACGCCGGCATCTCAAGGGCGCCAACTTGCAACCACGGCCACGCCATCACCGGAGAGACCCCAAGGAAACATCCTCGTATGCTCCACTAAACATCAAGATGCATTTGTATGAGTAGTTTATCTTGTGAGAGAAAAGGATGAACGAGGGAAGGCCTCTAGAGATAGAGATGGACACTACTACTACCAATGTGCCGCCCGCATTGCAATGGATCCAAAGTAGTAGAATAATACTTGTTCACGTGTTTGAAATATAAACACTCTAGTTTTGATATACATGTGTCGCCAGACATGACAGCTTGTCTATGGAAGTTGAACCACGACGACCATCACGCTTCTTGTTTCTACCATCGCCACACCCACACGCCGATTCCCACGACGCCGCCCCAACCCACGGCACGACGCCCCTCCGATGTGGCTATCACCGCTTTGCCCTCGCTTTTCCTTCATCGACTGTGGGACCCGCTATGGGTCCCACATTCGTGTCAGGGATCCTCATCCCCGACGCGTTCCCCTCATCCTCTCGCCCCACCGCCTTCCGCTTTTGTGTGCATGACATGCGGCCACCGAATCGCAACCATCAACTTTCTACCACGACACACACCCGATTGGACGCGGTTTGCCCGCTTCTACTGCAGTTCCAACTGCATCTCCGCACCATCGAATTTTCATCCAACGGCTGTGACTCATTTCGCCCCGGCATCAATCCTCACCGAGTACTTATGTACTACAGTAGTACCCGCCGTGTGGCCATCTACGCCATAACGCCTCGACGCCCACCGTGGCACCTCGCCATGGCCACGCCACCACCGGCTGGTTCATCTCAATGAGTGAGTCGCGAACCACGCCACCACCATGAGAATGACATGTGGGCCATCCACATTTAAGGTCCGCATGTCATTGACTCATAGGCCGTGCACTAAGCCATCGTTCGGTCCCGTGGGCCCCGAGAGGGAAATGTAACTCTCAAGGCAAAGCCTTGTGGTGCTCCCACAAGACGAGCTCGTGCAAAACTGAATTTGTTTCTTACTACTACCAACTAGTACTAGTAAGGTACACGTGCATTGCACGCATGAGATTCTGGTGGTTTGTGCATTATGCTTCTACATGTGGAGTTTTCTGGATTCTAACATGTGGCAAAATCTGGTGGAATGTAAGGTTAGGCAAGTTTGGTTAACTTAGGTGAGTGTTTAGTTCAAGCCACACTAAGGCCCCACATGACATACACACAAAAAATGTGGCAAGATTCCCTTAGGCTTGCCAACTTGTGGCTCTCATTTTGAAGAACTAATAACTTTTCCTAAGCTTAGTTGTGGCAAAGTTAGTCATGAATTAAGTTCAACCATGGAGTCTTCTAGATTATACATGTGGCAGAATCTGGTGGATGATATCCAACGGCCAAGAGTGCTCGGATTTGCCATCTTTGTACAAATGATTGGCTTCATCCAACCACCAACTTTCAAAGTTTTTCACACACTATATAGGGGTATAGATATAGATGTGCCGTCCATTGCAATGGATCCAAAGTATATCTATTTAGTGGAGTGCACTCTAAACACATTATCTATTTATTTTTCTAACCTTCCGTAGCTATGCAACCAAGCCACATAAGCTTCATGGGGCCCCCACATCATATTATTCATACTACGTTGATTGAAAAAAGATAAATCACCCAAAACAAGATCTTCCCATTTTTGTTCCTACGATGTTGTGCCGCACGCATTCTACTAGTTGTATAGTGGTAGCACTAGTAATATAGTATTAGGAGTACAAACTTGGTACTAGTAGGAGTAGTACTAGTACGGAATGCTCCTACTCTATCAACGAGCCCCATCTCGACACCAAATTTCTTGGCTTCCGTATACAGCCTAGATCTTCCCTCGCTTTATTTTCCAACCCGGCGCGGCAGGGGTGTCGGTTTGCTCAATGGCGGTCCCACATGAAAGTGAAAATGCTAGGCAACACGCCTTCCCTAAGCTATGTGTCATGCCGGACGGTTGCGGAGTACTCCCGATTCCCGGGCGTGTGGGGGTGCGATGCTAACACGGCAGGCCTTTTCCTTTACTAGCAATGTGCCCGCATGCTATGCACGGATCCAAAGTAGTAGGATAGTAGTATTTGTTCACAAACTTGAAATAAATCACTATTGTTTTGATATACTCCTAATATATTACTCCCTCTGTACCTAAATATTTGTCTTTTTTGAGATTTCAAATGGACTATCACTGTCACATACGGATTATGTAGACATATTCTAGTGTTTCTAGCAAGATTCCCACGCGTTGCACGAAGTTGATGGAAAAGGTAAGCACAACTTATAAATGGACGGATGGAGTACTAGTTATAGTGATGCATATAATTAAGCAAAGGGATTGCACATGTCGGTATTGACTGGAACGAGAATGCAACAGCACAATAAGAATTAAGGCCATGATTATGCGATCGCAGTGGTGGTTATAGAAGGCAAGAAGAAAGATGGATCCACGAACGTGCGACCCCCTCCTCCTCAACTTAGTGCGCCGGGCCACCAACCGGCGGCTAAGGAGCGGCGGCTTTTGTGGCGAGTCAGGGAGTCCTGGACTAGGGGGTGTCCGGACAGCCGGACTATCATCGTCCGCCGGACTCCAAGACTATGAAGATACAAGATTGAAGACTCCGTCCCATGTCCGGATGGGACTTTCCTTGGCGTGGAAGGCAAGCTTGGCGATACGGATATGTAGATCTCCTACCATTGTAACCGACTGTAATTCCCTAGCCTCCTCCGTGTTTATATAAACCGGAGGGCTTTAGTCCAGAGGACACAACGATATTACAACAATCATACCATAGGCTAGCTTTAGGGTTTAGCCTCCTTGATCTCGTGGTAGATCCACTCTTGTACTACCCATATCATCAATATTAATCAAGCAGACGAGGGTTTTACCTCCATCGTGAGGGCCCGAACCTGGTAAAACATCGTGTCCTCGCCTCCTGTTACCATCCGCCAGACGCACGCCTCGGGACCCCTACCCGAGATCCGCCGGTTTTGACACCGACATTGGTGCTTTCATTGAGAGTTCCTCCGTCGCCACCGATAGGCTCGATGGCATCTCCAACCAACAACGCTATCCAGGTGAGACTTTTCTCCCGACAGATCTTCAGATTCGGCGGCTTCAAGACCGCGGGCTAATTCGCTGGCCATCCGGAGCAGATTGAAAGCTACGCCCGCCGCCAGTCGATTCGAAGTCTCAACTTCACGGCCGACGTCCGCGGAGACTTGATCTTCGGCGGCTCGAGCCACAGCTGCGCCGCCGCACCGTTACGATGGGCATGATCTAGCTCGCCACCGAACAGCGCTTTGGTGGCCGCACACGAATCCGCTTCGCCATTAGTCCGATCCGACGCCAGACGAGGATCGGTGGATGGACACCGCCTTGGGGGCTTTAACTTCCACGGCAATGGAGCCGAACACTAATCTTGTCCTCGCGAACTCGTGATTCCGAGGTGCCGACTCCTTGCCGACCTGCACCTCCCACGCCCCTACCAATCGATCGATTGGGCGCCGGTTATGGAATTCACCGCCATGACATCTTCCAATACTCGCCTTTTGGCGATATCCTGAATTCGCTAAAGCATCTCTCGTTATCGGGAGAGCCCTGGCCGGACTATGGCCAGGATGGTTGGGATACGGACGACGAAGAAATTCAGAGCCCACCCACCACCCACTTTGTAGCCACTGTCGACGATCTAACCGACATGCTAGACTACGACTCCGAAGACATCGACGCTATGGACGACGATGCGATCACACTTTAGTACTCTTTGGGTATTAATCACATAGCGATGTGAACTAGATTACTGAATCTAGTAAACCCTTTGGGTGTTGGTCACATGGCGATGTGAACTATGGGTGTTAATCACATGATGATGTGAACTATCGATGTTAATCACATGGTGATGTGATCTAGATTATTGACTCTAGTGCAAGTGGGAGATAATTGAAGGAAATATGCCCTAGAGGCAATAATAAAGTTATTATTTATTTCCTTATATCATGATAAATGTTTATTATTCATGCTAGAATTGTATTAACCGGAAACATAATACATGTGTGAATATATAGACAAACAGAGTGTCACTAGTATGCCTCTATTTGACTAGCTTGTTAATCAAAGATGGTTATGTTTCCTAACCATGAACAAAGAGTTGTTATTTGATTAACAAGGTCACATCATTAGTTGAATGATCTGATTGACATGACCCATTCCATTAGCTTAGCACACGATCGTTTAGTATGTTGCTACTGCTTTTATCCATGACTTATACATGTTCCTATAACTATGAGATTATGCAACTCCTGCCACCGAGGAACACTTTGGTGCTACCAAACGCCACAACGTAAATGGGTGATTATAAAGGAGTACTACAGTGTCTCCAAAGGCGATGTTGGGTTGGCGATTTCGAGATTAGGTTTTGTCACTCCGATAGTCGGAGAGGTATCTCTGGCCCTCTCGTAATACACATCACTTAAGCCTTGCAAGCATTACAACTAATGAGTTAGCTGTGAGATGATGTATTACGGAACGAGTAAAGAGACTTGCCAAGAACGAGATTGAACTAGGTATTGATACCGACGATCGAATCTCGCAAGTAACATACCGATGACAAAGGAACAACGATGTTGTTATGCGGTCCGACCGATAAAGATCTTTGTAGAATATGTAGGAGCCAATATGGGCATCCAGGTCCCGCTTATTGGTTATTGACCGAGACGGTCTCGGTCATGTCTACATTGTTCTCGAACCGTAGGGTCCGCACGCTTAAGGTTTCGGCGATGCTTATTATGAGTTTATGTATTTTGATGTACCAAGAAGTTCGAGTCCCGGATGTGATCACGACATGACGAGGAGTCTCAAATGGTCGAGACATAAAGATTGATATATTGGAAGCCTATATTTGAGTTCGAATGGTTCCGTGAAATCGGATTTTACCGAGTACCGGGTTACCGAACCTCCCGGGGTTAATGGGCCTTAGTGGACCATGAGGGAAAGGAAGAGGGGCCGCCAGAGCAGGTCCGCGCCCCCCCCCCAGTCCGAATAGGACAAGGAGGGGGCGGCGCCTTCCTCTTTCCTCCCCCAATCCTACTCCAACTAGGAAGGGGGAGTCCTACTCCCGTGGGAGTAGGACTCCTCCGGCCTCCCTTGGGCCGGCCGCACCTCCTCCCTCCTTTATATGCGGGGCAGGGGCACCCTAGACACACAAGTTTGATCTACGGATCGCCTTAGCCGCAGCGGTGCCCTCCACCATAATCCACCTCGATCATATCGTCGCAAGCTTAGGCGGCCCTCGCGCCGTAACACATCAAGATCATCACCACGCCGTCGGCCGACGGAACTCTCCTCGACACTCGCTGGATCGAGTACGAGGGACGCCATCGAGTTGTACGGTGTCAAGAACTCGGGGCGCCGGAGTGACGGCACCAGATCGGTCGGATCGCGAGGAGAACGTGACGACTACTTCCTCTACGCCAGATCGCTCCGCCGGTCTACGAGGGTACGAGACAACACTCTCCCTCTCGCTATGCATCACCATGATCTTGGCGTAGCGAGGAAATTTTTGAAATTACTACGCTCCCCAATAGTGGCATCCGAGCCTAGGTTTTATGCGCGCTGATGTTATATGCACGAGTAGAACACAAGTGAGTTGTGGACGATATAAGTCATACCGCCTACCAGCATGTCATACTTTGGTTCAGCGGTATTGTGAGATGAAGCGCCCGGACCGACATTACGCCAGACGCTTACGCGAGACTGGTTTCACCGCCACGAGCACTCGCTGCTTAAAGGTGACCGCGGGTGTCTCTGCTCTCTCACTTTAGTTGAACCGAGTGTGGCTATGCCCGGTCCTTGTGAAGGTTAAAACGGAGTCTATTTGACAAACTATCGCTGTGGTTTTGATGCGTAGGTAAGAATGGTTCTTGCTAAAGCCCGTAGCAGCCACGTAAAATTTGCAACAACAAAGTAGAGGACGCCTAACTTGTTTTTGCAGGCATGTTGTGATGTGATATGGTCAAGACGTGATGCTATATTTTATTGTATGAGATGATCATGTTTTGTAACCGGTTATCGGCAATCGGCAGGAGCCATATGGTTGTCACTTTATTGTATGCAATGCAATCGCTTCAGAATGCTTTACTTTATCACTAAGCGGTAGCGATAGTCGAGAAGCATAAGTTTGGCGAGACGACAACGATGCTACGATGGAGATCAAGGTGTCGCTACCGGTGACGATGGTGATCATGATGGTGCTGCAGATGGAGATCACGGCACAAGATGATGATGACCATATCATATCACTTATATTGATTTGCATGTGATGTTTATCTTTTATGCATCTTATCTTGCTTTGATCGACGGTAGCATTATAAGATGATCTCTCACTAAATTATCAAGAAGTGTTCTCCTAAGTATGCACCGCTGCCAAAGTTCGTCGTGCCTGCACACCACGTGATGATCGGGTGTGATAAGCTCTACGTCCATCTACAACGGGTGCAAGACAGTTTTGCACACGCCGAATACTCAAAGTTAAACTTGACGAGCCTAGCATATGCAGATATGACCTCGAACACGGAGACCGAAAGGTCGAGCGTGAATCATATAGTAGATATGATCAACATAAGATGTTCACCATTGAAAACTACTCCATCTCACGTGATGATCGGTTATGGTTTAGTTGATTTGGATCGCGTGATCACTTAGATGACTAGAGAGATGTCTGCCTAAGTGGGAGTTCTTAAGTAATATGATTAATTGAACTTAAATTTATCATGAACTTAGTCCCGTAGTATTTTGCAAATTATGTTGTGATCAATAGCTCGCGTTGTTGCTTTCATATGTTTGTTTTTGATATGTTCCTAGAGAAAATTGTGTTGAAAATGTTAGTAGCAATGATGCGGATTCGATCCGTGATCGGAGGTTTATCCTCATTGCTGCATGTAAGAATTATGTCCTTAATGCACCGCTAGGTGACAGACCTATTGCAGAGAGCGATGCAAACGTTATGAACGCTTTAGCTCAATATGATGACTACTTGATAGTTTAAGTGCACCATGCTTAAACAGCTTAGAATGGGGACTTCAAAGATGTTTTGAACATCATGGACCATATGAGATGTTCCAGAATTGAAGTTAATATTTCAAGCAAATACCCGAGTTGAGAGATATGAAATCTTCAACAAGTTCTATAGCTAAAAGATGGAGGAGAATCGCTCAACTAGTGAGCATGTGCTCAGATTGTCCGGTACTTCAATCGCTTGAATCAAGTGGGAGTTAATCTTCCGATAAGATATCGATTGACGAATTCTTTAGTCACCATCACCAAGTTAGTAGAACTTTGTGATGAACTATAGTATGCAAGGGATGATGAAAATGATTCCCAGTTTTTCATGATGATGAAATCGATGAAGGTAGAATTCAAGAAAGAGCATCAAGTGTTGATGGTTGACAAGATCACTAGTTTTAAGAAAAGGGCAAAGGGAAAGAAAGGGAACTTCAAGTAGATTGACAAGCAAGTTGTCACTCCCACGAAGAAACCCAAAGCTGAACCAAAGCCTGAAACCGAGTGCTTAATCGCAAAGGAAATGGTCACCGAAGCGAACTGCCCTAAATATTTGGTGGATAAGAAGGATGGCAAAGTGAAAAGGGTATATTTGATATACATGTGTTTTATGTGTGCTTTACTAGTGTTTATAGCAACCCCTCAGTATTTGGTACTGGTTCAGTTGCTAAGAGTAGTAACTCAAACGGAGTTGCGTATAAAATGTAAACTAGTTAAGGGTGAAGTGACGATGTGTGTTGAAAGTAGTTTCAAGATTGATATGATCATCATCGCACACTCCCTATACTTTCGGGATTAGTGTTGAAACTAAATAAATGTTATTTGGTGTTTACGCTGAGCATGAATATGATTTGATCGTGTTTATTGCAATACGGTTATTCATTTAAGTAAGAGAATAAACTGTTGTTCTGCTTACATGAATAAAACCTTATATGGTTACACACCCAATGAAAATGGTTCATTGGATCTCGATCGTAGTGATACACATATTCATAATATTGAAACCAAAAAATACAAAGTTAATAATGATAGTGCAACTTATTTGTGGCAATCGCTGCTTAGGTCATATTAGGTAAAGCGATGAAGAAACTCCATGTCGATGGGATTTTGGAATCACTTGATTATGAATCACTTGATGCTCGCGAACCGCGCCTTTGGGCAAGATGACTAAAACTCCGCTTCTCCGTAACAATGGAACAAGCTACTAACTTATTGGAAATAATACATACCGATGTATGCGATCCAATGAGTGTTGATGCTCGTGGCAAGTATCGTTATTTTCTGACCTTCACAAGATGATTTGAGCAGATATGGGTATATCTACTTGATGAAACATAAGTCTAAAATAGTTGAAAGGTTCAAAGAATTTCAGAGTGAAGTGGAAAAATCATCATAACAAGAAAATAAAGTTTCTGTGATCTGATCACGGAGACGAATATTTGAGTTACGAGTTTGGTCTTCAAATAAAACAATGTGGAATAGTTTCACAGCTCACGCCACCGAACACCACAATGTTATGGTGTGTCCAAACATCAGAATCGCACTTTATTGGATATAGTGCAATCTATGATGTTTCTTACCGATTTACCAATATCGCTTTTGGGATCATGCATTAGAGACAGCTGCATTCACGCTAAATAGGGCACCATCTAAACCGCTGAGGTGACACTATATGAACTGTGGTTTAGCAAGAAACCAAAGTTGTCGCTTAAAGTTTGGGGCTGCGATGCTTATGTGAAAAAGTTTCATCCCGATAAGCTCGAACCCAAATCGGAGAAGTACATCTTCATAGAATACCCAAAGGAAATTGTTGGGTACACCTTCTATCACAGATCCGAAGGCAAGATATTCGTTGTTTAAGATGGATCCTTTCTAGAGAAGGAGTTTCTCTCGAAAGAAGTGAGTAGGAGGAAAGTAGAACTTGATAAGGTAATTGTACCTTCTCCCTTATTGAAAGTAGTTCAATCACGTAAATCTGCTCTCGTGACTACTACACCAATTAGTGAGGAAGCTAATGATGATGATCATGTAACTTCAGATCAAGTTACTACCGAATCTCGTAGGTAAACCAGAGTGAGATCCGCACCAGAGTGGTACGGTAATCCTATTCTGGAAGTCATGTAACTAGACCATGATGAACCTACGAACTATGAGGAAGCGATGATGAGCCCAGATTCCGCAAAATGGTTTGAGGCCATGAAATCTGAGATATGATCCATGTATGAGAACAAAGTATGGACTTTGATGGATTTGCCCGATGATCGGCAAACCATAGAAAATAAATGGATCTTCAAGAGGAAGACGAACGCTGATAGTAGTGTTACTATCTACAAAGCTCGACTTGTTGCAAAAAGGTTTTCGACAAAGTTCAAGATGTTGACTACAATGAGATTTTCTCAACTCAGAACGATGCTTAAGTCTGTCCGAATCATGTTAGCAATTGCCACAATTTATGAAATTTGGCAAATGGATGTAAAAACTGCATTCCTGAATGGTTTTCGGAGGAAGAGTTGTATATGATGCAACCGAAGGTTTTTTTCGATCCAAAGGAGCTAACAAAGTGTGCAAGCTCCAATGATCCATCTATGGACTGGTGCAAGCATCTCGAGTTGAATATACGCTTTGATGAGTTGATCAAAGCATATAGTTTTATACAGACTTACGATGAAGCCTCAGATTTACAAGAAAGTGAGTGGGAGCACTACAACATTTCGATAAGTATATGTGAATGACATATTGTAGATCGGAAATAATGTAGAATTATTCTGCAAAGCATAAAGGAGTGTTTGAAAGGAGTTTTTCAAAGAAAGACCTCGTGAAGTTGCTTATATATTGAGCATCAAAATCTATAGAGATAGATCAAGATGCTTGATAAGTTTTTTCAATGAGTACATACCTTGACAAGATTTTGAAGTAGTTCAAAATGGAACAGTCAAAGAAAGAGTTCTTGCTCGTGTTACAAGGTGTGAAATTGAGTAAGACTCAAAACCCGACCACGGCAGAAGATAGAAAGAGAATGAAAGTCATTCCCTATGCCTTGGCCATAGGTTCTATAAAGTATGCCATGCTGTATACCAGATCTATTGTATACCCTGACCGAGTTTGGCAAGGAGTACAATAGTGATCTAGGAGTAGATCATCGACACGGTCAAAATTATCCTTAGTGGAATAAGGATATGTTTCGATTATGGAAGTGAAAAAGGTTCGTCGAAGGGTTACGCCGATGCAAGTTTTGACACCGATCCGATGACTCTAAGTCTCAATCTAGATACATATTGAAAGTGGGAGTAATTAGCTAGAGTAGCTTCGCAAGAGCATTGTAGACATAGAAAAATTGCAAAATACATAACGGATCTGAATGTGAAAGACCCGCTGACTAAGACTCTCTCACAAGCAAAACATGATCACACTTTAGTACTCTTTGGGTATTAATCACATAGCGATGTGAACTAGATTATCAATCTAGTAAACCCTTTGGGTGTTGGTCACATGGCGATGTGAACTATGGGTGTTAATCACATGATGATGTGAACTATCGATGTTAATCACATGGTGATGTGATCTAGATTATTGACTCTAGTGCAAGTGGGAGATCAAGGAAATATGCCCTAGAGGCAATAATAAAGTTATTATTTATTTCTTATATCATGATAAATGTTTATTATTCATGCTAGAATTGTATTAACCGGAAACATAATACATGTGTGAATATATAGACAAACAGAGTGTCACTAGTATGCCTCTACTTGACTAGCTTGTTAATCAAAGATGGTTATGTTTCCTAACCATGAACAAAGAGTTGTTATTTGATTAACAAGGTCACATCATTAGTTGAATGATCTGATTGACATGACCCATTCCATTAGCTTAGCACACGATCGCTTAGTATGTTGCTACTGCTTTTATCCATGACTTATACATGTTCCTATAACTATGAGATTATGCAACTCCTGCTTACGGAGGAACACTTTGGTGCTACCAAACGTCACAACGTAAATGGGTGATTATAAAGGAGTACTACAGGTGTCTCCAAAGGCGATGTTGGGTTGGCGATTTCGAGATTAGGTTTTGTCACTCCGATAGTCGGAGAGGTATCTCTGGGCCCTCTCGGTAATACACATCACTTAAGCCTTGCAAGCATTACAACTAATGAGTTAGCTGTGAGATGATGTATTACGAACGAGTAAAGAGACTTGCCAAGAACGAGATTGAACTAGGTATTGATACCGACGATCGAATCTCGGGCAAGTAACATACCGATGACAAAGGGAACAAAATATGCGGTCCGACCGATAAAGATCTTCAGAGAATATGTAGGAGCCAATATGGGCATCCAGGTCCCGCTATTGGTTATTGACCGAGACGGTCTCGGTCATGTCTACATTGTTCTCGAACCGTAGGGTCCGCACGCTTAAGGTTTCATGATGCTTATTATGAGTTTATGTATTTTGATGTACCAAGAAGTTCGAGTCCCTGATGTGATCACGGACATGACGAGGAGTCTCAAATGGTCGAGACATAAAGATTGATATATTGGAAGCCTATATTTGAGTTCGAATGGTTCCGGTGAAATCGGATTTACCGGAGTACCGGGGTTACGGAACCTCCCGGGGTTAATGGGCCTTAGTGGACCATGAGGGAAAGGAAGAGGGCCGGCCAGGAGGCAGGCCTCCCCCCCCAGTCCGAATAGGACAAGGAGGGGGCGGCGCCGCCTTTCCTCTTTCCCTCCCCAATCCTACTCCAACTAGGAAGGGGGGAGTCCTACTCCTGGGAGTAGGACTCTCCGCCGCCTCCCTTGGGCCGCCGCACTCCCTCCTCCTTTATATACGGGCAGGGGGCACCCTAGACACACAAGTTTGATCTACGGATCGCCTTAGCCATGTGCGGTGCCCCTCCACCATAATCCACCTCGATCATATCGTCGCTGCTTAGGCGAAGCCCTCGCCGTAACACATCAAGATCGCCACCATGCCGTCAGGCCGACGGAACTCTCCTCGACACTCGGCTGGATCGAGTACGAGGGACGCCATCGAGCTGTACGTGTGTCAAGAACTCGGGGCGCCGAGTAACGGCACCGGATCGGTCGGATCGCGAGGAGAACGTGCGACTACTTCCTCTACGCCAGATCGCTTCGCTTGGGTCTCACGAGGGTACGAGACAACACTCTCCCCTCTCGCTGCTATGCATCACCATGATCTTGCGTGTGCGAGGAAAATTTTTGAAATTACTACGCTCCCCAACAATAATAATACCCCGTAAAGTGCCGAAGACAACCCCTCCAGCAGACTCAACCGCAGAGGATGATAAGCAAGCCCTCACGAGAGGGCGGCAGACGAGGAGGTTGAGGATTATAACTATATGCCTTCCTCCGAAGACGAGGCAAGCCTCAACGACGACGAATTCATCGTGCCCGAGGATCCCCTCGAACAAGAGTGTTTTAAACGCAGGCTTATCGATACGGCAAATAGCCTAAAGAAAAAGCAGCAGCAGCTTCAAGCTGATCAGGACCTGCTGGCCGATCGATGGACCGAGGTCCTCGCGGCCGAAGAGTATAAACTCGAACGCCCCTCCAAAAGCTACCCAAGACGCAAGCTGCTCCCCCGATTAGAGGAGGAAGCATACATACCTCCATCACCAACAAGACGATATACCGACCGACCACCCCGTGGTCGCGACAGAGAGGCATCCAGTCCCCCAACCAAGACTGTACCCCGGCATCACTCCAAAAGTACGAAGCCAAGAGGGAACGCGCCGGACTTGCAAGATATATTGGAGGACAAAGCAAGGCAATCCAGATCCTTCTACGGATCATGTGGGTGCCCCACGACCCATGACGAACACCGTCGCACCGGATACAATAACCCCGGCCGGGCAGAACACAGCAGACAACGCTCTATCGAGTTGCGTCATGATATTGCTCAATACAGAGGCGCCGACACCCGCTTATGCTTCATCGACGGTAATGGATCATCAAATCCTCAAGGGTTTAAGCCCAGAACATTGAATCCTACGATGGCACAACAGACTCGCGGTTTGGATCAAGATTATCTTCTCCACATCCATATGGCCCGCGCGCACGATCTCCACGCCATCAAGTATCTCCCACTCAAGCTTAAAGGACCAGCTCGGCATTGGCTTAACAGCTTGCCCGCAGAGTCAATTGGGTGTTGGGAAGACCGAAGCCGATTCTCGACAACTTCCAGTGGCACGATGTGTGACCACCGACGCCGATGACCTAAGCCACATCATTCAGCAGCTGATTTAATCGCCGCATAATTCGACACGGTTCTTGACAAAGAAAAATCAAATCATCGACCGTCCGGATGCAGAGGCCCTTGCAGCCTTCAAACATAACATCCACGACGAATGGCTAGCCCGGCACCTGGGACAGGAAAAGACGAAATCCATGGCAGCCCTCATATCATTAATGACCCACTTTTGCGCGGGAGAGGATAGCTGGCTAGCTCGCAGCAACAATCTTCGTAAAAATTCTGGCAGTCCGGATACCGAGGACAACAACGGCAGGTCACGTCGAAACAAAAACAAACACCGCATTAACTGTGAGGATAAGGAGGATACGGCAGTCAACGCCGGATTCCGAGGCTCTAAACCCGGTCAATGGAAGAAGCCATTCAAAAGAACCACTCCGGGTCCGTCCAATCTAGACCGAATACTCGACCGCTTATGCCAGATACATGGCACCCCTGAAAAGCTAGCTAATCACACTAATAGAGATTGCTGGGTGTTCAAGCAGGCAGGTAAGTTAATTGCTGAAAACAATGACAAGGGGCTAAACAGCGATGACGACGAGGAGACCCGACCGCCGAACAATAGAGGACAGAAGGGTTTTAGCCCACAAGTGCGGACGGTGAATATGATTTACGCGACCCATATACCCAAGAGGGAGAGGAAGCGCGCACTAAGGGACGTCTATGCGATGGAGCCAGTCGCCCCGAAGTTCAATCCATGGTCCTCTTGTCCGATTACTTTCGATCGCAGAGACCATCCGACTAGCATACGCCATGGCGGATTCGCCGCATTGGCTCTAGACCCAATCATCGATGGATTTCACCTCACGAGAGTCCTGATGGACGGCGGTAGTAGCCTGAACCTGCTTTATCAGGATACAGTGCGCAAGATGGGCATAGACCCCTCAATGATTAAACCTACAAAGACAACCTTTAAAGGTGTCATACCAGTGTGGAAGCCAACTCAGACAGTGCTCACCACACTAGAAGTGGTCTTAGGATCCCCGACAATTTCCGAGCGAGGAGTTAATCTTCGACATAGTCCCGTTTCGCAATGCTATCATGCTCGCTGGACGAACCGCTGCTTAAAGTTCAACGCGTGCCGCATTATGCATACCTAAAGCTCAAGATGCCAGCCCTCGCGAGTCATCACGGCCAACGGAATACGGAATGCACCCTCCGAACGGAAGAACATACAATGCTCTCGCGGCGTAGTATAGAGCAGCCTTTTAAGGCATTCGAGTCCGCCGTTAAACGGCCGGATATAGCAAAACGCTACCAAGCAATTCCAACCAAGACCACCGCACGATCGAGCATGCGAGTAATGCGGCCCCAACCCCGCCTCGCATGATTGCAAGAACAACCTCCACAGACATCATTACGCCTTTGAGATACCATGGGCGCAGGGAAGGGCACGATCACAATGGACCCAGAGTGCGGCTCGACCACACAAGGGCCTGCAAGTGTGCCCCCTCTTTTATTCTCATTTTCCTTCTTGTGTACACAGACTCAGCTAACAGAGGTCCCGTCTGGCGTGAACCCGCCAACTCATGATACAACAAATGTGGAAGAAAGAAGGCTGTGACGAACACTCAGTGTCTCAATTATGAGCATTAAATTCAATTATATACACCAAGTCCGCAGCTCACCCCTGAGGGGGACATGTTTAATTAGTCCAAATCCCTTGCTTATCAAGACTATTTGTATCAGTCCGCATTCATAGCGCATCTTCTTTATAAATAATGCAGCACCTTTTTGACTGCAATTACATTACCTTTTATATATATGTTCATTACATGACATCTTGCACTCAGATATTTTGGTACGGCCTAATACACCAGGGGCTTATGTTCCCACATTATGGTGTGATAAGTCCGAACACTTTCATAAGTGCGGCACCTAACTTATAGCATTATATGAATCGGCTCAATCATGTCTTGGGTCAATAGTTGGGTTTGCCTGCTCCCACGCTTTTGGTGCCTTACGCCCGCTCGCGGCTAAGGTGGCACTGGAGAACCATCGCGATTGCGCCTGGTGAGCCGGGCGAGCGCCTCAAAGGAGAAAGCTAAACTGACCGCATGATAAGGCGAGAGACCGGTCGCTATTCGAGAGGTTTTTTCGGTCCTAAAGACTCACGCCACTTCGAGCGGTTCGACAATGTCCGACGAATGCGTGGATAGCGCCTCGGATTCGCCTTCCGATACCGGGGCTTCACCAAATTTAAAATTATAGAATTCTATGGCTAAGGAGAGTGTTCGAGCACTATAAGTCCGGTCGCTTTGTTTGTTGTGTTGAGCGCCTCCTAGACGGACCCAAAATGGGAACAAGAGTGCTCAAGTTTATCCCGAACACCCCAAAGACTCGTGGGTTCGGGGTGAAGCCAACGACTTGCCATCTCTCGATTTTATAAACGGCCGCATTATAAGGTAATATTTTAAATTAAAACAAGCGTTGCTCAAGGCGATATGAACGAAGTTTTCAGCGCATGTGATAATACATAGCGAAGTTTACTCAAAGATTACATTTCGGGGCACTCATCCGCAATATCGCTGGCTCCTTCAGACAGTTTTATAATACATTACGGGCGGCGATACTCCTTGCTCGGTGGCGGTGGGTCCGTGAGAAGCTTCTCGCATCCAACCTGCCCTAATGCACCTTTGTGCGGGCAAGGGCCCGACGAGCACCTTCAATACAAAGCGGAGCGCTTTGATGATCTCCACCCAGGGCACACGATCCACCAGCCGCCGCGACGAGGCCGGCGTAGCTCCTGTGCATGGCTCGTCCAGCCACAACCGCACTATAAGGCCCTTCATGGCCTCCTCACCTACCTTAGGAGTTCGACCACCGCTTCACCGGGTCGCTTGGGGGCACGGATGGCCGGCCTCAACAGCATCGAGACCGAAGACCTTCTCCGCCGAGCCCTCCTCGCCACGATAGAATGCGACGGAGATCGGACGACTACGCGGCAGATCCGCAAACGCCTCGAGAGCTCCAATGCGGTAAGTGTCGTAGTTTACATTAACATGCCTACTTTGCATGAAAAATGCCTTACCCGCCGCTATCTTCTTTACATCTTCAACCTCCTCAAGGGCCTTACGGGCCTCGGCCTTGGCGGACATGGCACTTTCGAGAGCGAGGCAAGCTCGACTCGAAGTCTTGAGTCACGCCCAAACTCTCATGCTTTTCCATGAGAGCCTCGAGCTCTTGCCGATTTCCGCCACCCGTGCCTCCTGCTTTTCGCTTCGTCTGCCTGCTGTCAAGATCATGCTCGTCGCGACACAGCCTCCTTCGTGGCTGCCACCTTGTTCGTGGCCCCTGCAATACCCATATTATCCTTGTTAATTTTATTGCAACCAAAATCCTTTTCTCAGAAGGTAACTATTCAAAGTGGTGTTACTCACCTTCTTTGTCCTCGAGCTGCTTCTTGACATGGCCGAGCTCTTGCTCGACCGCCGAGATCCTGCCTCAAAGACACCGACTCCGCAATAAGGCGGCAGAGGTCAAGAACAAGAGCCTCGCAAACCCATATTGACATATTTTAAGCAACCTCACAGATATCTTGTTAGATCCTCATCCGCTTTTATTTCCAACACCGAACCGAGCATCGTGGGCTACTGTCTATGCTGCATTACATTACATAATTTTAACTTCTACCTCAAAGCTCGTTAGAAGGTTGCTGCAGTTTCGGTCAGCCCGCTTTGGCAAGCCGAACCTTCAATCACCGCACTCATGATGGTGCAAGTGTTCTTCCTCGATGGAAGCACCTTTAAGTGCCTCCAACAGTTATCCGCGCCCGTTGACGGAGGCCGCCGTGTCACGGTCTTGCCCTTCTTTCGAGGGGCCGCACCGGACCGTGGTAACCACTAGGGGTTCCAATGTAGAGTCCGCAAAGTCCGGAGGTTGCCGACGGCGCCCGAGCCTCCTCCCGATGGGTCCTCTCGATCCCACCTCGGCGCCCTCGTCGGGGGGTAGAGGCAATGAAGTGAATCCAACCGACGGGCTAACGACCGCCGATGAAGCGGGAGATCATCATCGGCCGGACTACGGATGAACGCGGCATTAGAAGGACATTACGACATGAAAGAAATTGCATATCGTGGATCCGAATACTTACGATCTTGCGGGACGCCAGCCCTTGAAGGCTATCCTCCTCGCCAACGATGGTGTTGGCGAACTGTCCGGGAATAGATCTCCTCTGACCTTTTCGCCACCCCTATCGGGAAGCCTTCTTCTTCTCTCTCCTCCCGGAGAGAGTCCTCTTCCTCCTCCTCGCCTTCGGGAGGAGTCCGCCTTGTCGTCGACGCCGACACGGAACTTTTTCGAGTCCCCGCGCCACCTTTCTGGTTTTCTTCTCCGCACCACGTGCGGTGCCGGAACCAGCAGCCCTGCTAAACGGGCGTCCACTGGGTCTTCTGGCATGGGTGCCGGGCTGATGAGCTACTTGGCCTTCCCCATCCATTCCTATCAAAGGAAAAGAGAGATTGAAACCCTCTTAGAATCAGTTTAATTACCATAAGTGTCCCGTAACGGGGTTGAATCACTTACCTCGTCAGCCGGATGCTGCGAGCGAAATCCGCGATCTTCCGTCGCGGATGCGGGGGCTTCGGTGCTCTTAAACAAAGACTCCTCCAGCGCCAGATGTCGATCGAAGAGCCCGCTTAGCGCTCGTGCTGTTCCGGATTGAACTCCCACAGATTTAATGCCCGCTTGGCATGGGAGGATCCGCGGATGAGCATGACTTGACCACGCCGACGAGCTCGAGCTTATTGCTCACCACTTCGGATGCAGGCTTGAGTCCCGCTGCCTTCCTTCGGATTGCCCCACAGAAGCCCTTCTTTCCAGAGGTGAGCTGCGTGGGGACGCCAGATCTAAACTCGGGGCCGCCGCCATGTGGGCTTGCGCTGCTCGGTGATGTAGAACCACCCCGATTGCCACCCTTGACGGAGTCCACGAAGGCCCCTTCGAGTTAAAGGACGCTGGGCAACTTGCCCAACATGGCGCCTCCAAGATTTCGCTTATGCCTCCTTCACAACCTTCGCTTGACGTTGAAGGTCTTAAGCCACGTGCCAAAGTGGGGCCGGATGCAGGAAGGCCTCGATATGACGATAAACGCCGAGATGTTGAGGATGAAGTTCGGCGCCAGATCGTGGAAATCCAGCCGTAGTAAACATGAGCCCCTGGATGAATGGGTGGAGGGAAAGCCCAGTCCATGAGGAAGTGGGGAAGGAAGATGACCCTCTCATGGGGCCCTAGGGATGAGCTGCCCTCGTCGGGCAGCCGATGCGCCGATATCGCCGAAAGGTATCCGCGCTGCAAGCAGCTTGGTGATGTGCTCCTCCTAATGGTGGAGGCCAACCATTTGCCCCCGCCGACATATTCGGAGAAGGTTGGGGCGAGATGCGCTGGCTTGGGCGTTGGAGCTTGAGTGCCGGAGATGGATAAGCAAAGGAGGAAGAAGGTGTAGGTGAGAAGGTAAACTTATCCCTTATATATAGGCGACGAAAACTATGCGCCCCCAACGGCTCGGTAAAACTCGCTATCTCCTTAAGCGCCACCATCAATGGCGCGTTGGGTTACCCACGTCCGTATTGATGAGAATCTCGAATAAGGGGAACACGATCTCGCTCGACAAGACGTGCAAGGAAACCGCCGCTTAAACGTGCCGAGGTGGTATGGTAAGGGAAAAATGATTCAGAAAAGCCGGTAGCGGCATGATGTCATGCCGCTTAATACGCCGCCAGATTGACTTGTGTGCATTTTATTCTCTCTACGGTGGAATGTGGAATTTATTTTGCAGAGCCGACACTATCCCGGTGTTCATAATCTTCTCGGATTATTCAAGGAGGAACCCGCTTTGCAATACCGAACATTATGCGCGCCGGACTTATCGCCATTGAAGCCTCGTTCAGGGGCTACCGAGGAGTCTCGACTAGGGGTGTCCGGACAGCCAGACTATCATCGTCCTCACGGACACCAAGACTATGAAGATACAAGATTGAAGACTCCGCCCCGTGTCCGGATGGGACTTTCCTTGGCGTGGAAGGCAAGCTTGGCGATACGGATATGTAGATCTCCTACCATTGTAACCGACTGTAATTCCTAGCCTCCTCCGTGTTTATATAAACCGGAGGGCTTTAGTCCGTAGGACACAACGACATTACAACAATCATACCATAGGCTAGCTTTTAGGATTTAGCCTCCTTGATCTCGTGGTAGATCCACTCTTGTACTACCCATATCATCAATATTAATCAAGCAGGACGTAGGGTTTTACCTCCATCGAGACGCACAGTTCGGGACCCCCTACCCAAGATCCGCCGGTTTTGACACCGACAGCGAGGTCGAGGTGCTTCTCAGCAAAGGCATCCAAGGCTTCCAGCCGGTTGAGGAAGGCCAACGTCATAGCGTCCACACTGGCCTTATAGATACCTATGTACACGATTTGCTCGTACACGTGGATGTGTAGGTCGATGAATTCTTGCAGGGCGAGGTGCCTCGTGGCGAGCGCGACCTCCAGGTGGACATTCTTTGTGGCGTCGGCGGGCAGTCGCAGGGCCACCAGTGCTTGAAAGAGGTTCCGGCCATGGAGGCCGATTAGGATGGCAGGAAATGAGGAGCCCAGGCGCGCAGGCTGGAGGAGTACGGCGATGTCGTCCGCGAGCTTCTTGAGGATGGTGAACTTGTTGCTGGTGGCAACGATCATCTGGTCCAACTGAGAGTTGTAGTTGGCGTTGACGGCGGCCATCCACCAGCCGGTCTCCAACACCGTCTGGAGACGATCCTCAGTGCCATGCCACAGGCCGGCATCGTGGACCATTAGGCGCAGCCACTGGCCGCTCACGCGCATCGCCGCCATGGGTATGGAGTGAGCTCTTTTACGCTTAGTGTAGGTGCTTAGGCAAATGCTTAGGTGCGTACGATGTGGTAGATGCATTGGAATGGAGGGGCGCCTTTATATGAGGGCAATGAGGGCAAACTGCGTTGCATTCACATCGTGCAGCCTCCTTTCCCGGACCTCCTCCCATTACTTCCCTCATGCATTAATTGAAGGAGGATGCATTGGCTGTTCAACATATCGGGAACCGCTACTCTCTCCCTCATCTGCATTAAAGCCATATCGGGAACTGCACCGCCCGCTGTCAAATCGAATACTCCCTCCGTCTAGGTGAGTATTTGTCGGCGTTCTGGGAACGGGGGTCCCCAGACTTGCCTTCCTGCGGCGTGGCTCAAGTGTGGGCCCAATGCAGCCCAGCTTCATCAGCTCAAGCTCAAGACCCTCGCGAGGGGCCAAGCCTCGCTGGGCGGACGACAGGAAGCGTCCTCAGGAGCAGCCTCCTCAGGCAGGCTCGCGAGGAGGCGGAGAGATCAAGGCAGGGCACCTCCCGAGGGGCCCATGATGCAAGCCATGACGATCAAGGACCAGGCGGGCGCCGGCCTGTGCAGTGTCCTTGTTTCCCCTTTCGGTGCTAAGGGGGCAAGCACAGGCCAAGGCATCAGGCAAAGGTTACCGTTTCAGTGCAACAAGACCAAGACTAGCAAAACGGCAGGATGGAGGTCATCGTGGAGCCTGGCGCGCGCCACCGCTGTAACCTTTGGCAGCCAAGACCAACTTTAGTCGGGATAAGTGTACTAGATGTTCCCCTTCAAAATGGCTAATTGTTGGCGCCCTTCCCGCTCATTATTTGGGAAGAGGCCCAGAGCCTCGCTCTATAAATAGGACTAGCCACCCACAGGGTAGGGCATCGAGAGGCATCTGGAGATCAACCGGAGAGAGAGAGAGAGAGAGAGAGAGAGAGAGAGAGAGAGAGAGAAGCGAGTGAACTCACCCGAGCAGTTCATCGCACCAGCTCAAGAACATCCCCTGGCGAGGCTGTTTTCCCTTTGTACTGTTCACTATCAGCCCCTGAGGCAATCCACCACACCACACACTGGAGTAGGGTATTACACCACAATGGTGGCCTGAACCAGTATAAATCTCGTGTCCCTTGTGTGTTCATCTTTCTTGCTTAGATCTTTGCAAGACTTAGAGACGTTAGCTGGTAGGGGAGAGATCTTCGTGCGCACCCCAGTGTTCGAACCTCAAGGGTCTGCCGGAACCCGAAATCCGACATTTGACGCGCTAGGTAGGGGTGCGCCGGAATCTTTTCTTCCACTAGCCGCGTGTAATCTTCTGCCGTGACCATGACTGACACTCGTCGAGCTCGCGCCGAAGCTGCCGGTTCGCTCGCCAATTCGCTGCCAGCTTCGCCGGCGCCGCCGGTCGACGCCCGCTGTCTCGCCGCATGCACCGCCAAGCCGCCACCGGCCCGGCAGGGAACGAGCAGCAGGCCTCATCCCTGCACCCTCCGGTGCGACGTGATGGCCGCACCACCACCCCGTCACTGACTCCGCCCGTCGCGCCCCCACGGAAGAGCCGCCCACTCCAACAATCGACGCCGATGCTGGGGCCAGGGGGCTCCAAGCCTTGGCCCCCGCCTTGTGGCAGGTGCGGTGGCCGCCCAAGTTCAAGCCCGAGATGCCGCCGCGCTACAATGGCACGGTGGACCCGCTGGTTTTCCTACTGGCATACGAGGAGGCTGTTCTCAATGCTAGGAGCGACGACAGGGTGATGGCCAACTAGTTTCCCATGGCCCTCGCCGGCGTCCCGCGCATGTGGCTGCTCCACTACCGACGGCTTCTGTGACCTCCAAGGAGGAGCTGTGCAACCTCTTCCTCGCCCGTTACGCCGCGCTAGCACCCCTGGTCGTCGCAGCTCTCATGGACGGCTCGCAGGCGCCGCCCGCGAGCCACCACGTCAAGCCATTCACCCGCCAGATCGGTCGCCTCCAAGTGCCAGGGAGCTCCCCCAGGTTGGGTGGCGCCCGAGGCCGATCTGACCTTCAACTCAGACGATCACCCCTCCAATCCTGCCGGTTCGGGTGCGCTCCCGATGCTGTGCACCCCCACCATCTGCCAAGTGGTCGTCACCAGGACCCTCATCAACGGCGGAGCTAGCCTCAACGTGCTCTCAACGGAGGCCTTCAGCCTCCTCCACGTGCCACTCGAGCGGCTTCAGCCCAGCAGGCCCTTCTCGGGTGTCAGAGCCGGTTCCACTGTCTCCTTAGGGCAGATCCGCCTCCCGGTGACCTTCGGCACCTACGACAACTTCCGCACAGAGCTGGTCGACTTCGACATCGCCCCCATCGGCCTCCCCTACAACGCCATCCTCGGCTACCCAGCCTTGGCCCGGTTCATGGCAGCGACCCACCCGGCTTACAACCTCATGAAGATGCCCGGGAGCAGCGGCGTCCTCACCGTGTCAGGAGACACAAGAGATGCACTGCAGGCACTCAAGCTTGCCTTCAACACAGCCGCGGCGGCACAGCCTGCCAGCTCTGATGCCCCTGAGCCCAAGGGGGCCGCACCGGCCAAGAAGAGGCAGCTATTCACCCAAGACAAGGCGGAAACCAAGCAGGTACCGGTCGAAGAGGACGGGTCCACTAACGCCACCTTCACCATAGGCGCCAACGTCGAACCCGAGCAGGAGGAGGCCCTGGTGCAGTTCCTGCGCGCGAACAAGAAGGTGTTCGCATGGGAACCTGATCAGCTAGCAGGGGTCCCGAGGGGCGTGATTGAGCATCACCTCAACGTGTGCCCCAATGTGTGCCCCGTGAAGCAGAAAGCAAGGCAGCAGTCCACTGAGAAGCAAGCTTTCATCGTCTAGGAGACCCGTAAGCTAGAGGCGGCAGGGGTTATTCGCGAGGTCCGCTACCCATATTGGTTGGCTAACCCGGTTGTCGTGCCAAAGAAGGGAGGAAAGGAACGCATGTGTGTCGACTTCACCAACCTCAACAAGGCCTGCCTGCAGGATCCATTTCCGCTTCCTCGCATCGACCAGATCGTCGACTCCACCGCTGAGTGTGACCTGTTATGCTTCCTGGATGCCTTCTCGGGCTATCACCAGATCAAGATGGCGGTAGAAGACGTGGAAAAAAGGGCTTTTCCTGACCTCGTGTGGAGTGTACTGCTATACATGCATGCCGTTTGGGCTGCGCAATGCAGGTGCGACCTTTCAGCGGCTGATGCACATCGCCTTGGGTCGGCAGCTCAGGAGGAATGCTGAGGCTTACGTCGATGACATTGTGGTGAAGTCTCGGGAGCCAAAAACCCTGATACAGGACTTGGAGGAAACCTTCGCGAGCCTCAATGAGGTGGACCTACGGCTCAACCCGGAGAAGTGCGTGTTTGGAGTCCCCTCAGGCAAGCTCCTGGGTTTCCTCGTATCTCACAGGGGCATCGAGGCCAACCAGGAGAAGGTCAAAGCAGTCGAGGACATGAGCCCGCCGAAGACCCTCAGGGAGATGCAGAAGCTCACCGGGCGTGTGACCGTGCTAGGATGCTTCATCTCCAAGATGGGGGAACGAGCACTACCCTTCTTCAAGCTAATGAAGAAGAAGGGCCCCTTTGAATGGACTAAAGAGGCCTATAAGGCATTCCAGGATCTCAAGAGGTACTTAACCAGCCCTCCGGTGATGGTAGCCTCACGTCCTCAAGAGCCCCTGGTGCTCTACCTTGCAGCCACCCCCTACTCCGCCAGCGCAGCCCTGGTGGCGGTTAGGGAGGAGCGTCGGACCAAGGCCGCAGCAACCGTTTGGGTCAAAGCAAAGCAGAGCCAAGAAGGCTTCACGGAGACCGCGACCGCAGCCGAAAAGGATCAGCCGCAGCAGGGGAGCACACCCGGAACAGAAGAGGCCCCTCCAAGCAATCAATCGCTGGGGGCTCCATCGCCTGAGGAGGCACCCCAACCTCCGGAGGACGCAAGCAGCGCCAGCACTCTCAACCTCGTCGAGCACCCCGTGTACTTCGTCAGCACGGTGCTACGAGACGCAAGGGCGCGGTGCCCCATGCCTCAAAAACTCCTCCTCGCGCTTCTAGTGGCCTCACGCAAGCTGCAGCACTACTTCCAAGGCCACCCCATCAAGGTCGTCTCAGCATACCCCTTGGAAAGGGTACACAGGAGCCCCAACTCAGCTGGGAGAGTCGCTGAGTGGAACATCGAGCTACAAGCGTTTCAGCTGGAGTTTAGCACGACCAGAGTCATCAAGGAGGCTGCACTTGCGGACTTCATGGCGGAATGGGCAGAGGCGCTAGGCCTCGAGGCTGGCGAGGATCGATCACTTTCCCCGGGAAGCAAGGCACCGGACGGCTGGGTCATGTACTTCGACGGGGCGTTCTCTGGACACGGTGTGGGGGCTGGCGCGGTGCTCGTATCTCCCGCTCAAGACAAGCTCTACTACGCCGTACAACTTTGTTTCTAGCATGGAGAAAAGGTCTCCAACATAGCAGAGTACGAAGGCCTAATAGCAGGCCTGGAAGCCGCAGTCACCTTGGGGGTAAAGCGCCTCACCATCAAGGGTGATTCACAACTCCTCGTCAATTTCTCCAACAAGGTGTACAAGCCGAAGAACGAGCACATGGAAGCCTACCTCGCGAAGGTCCACAGGATGGAGAAGCAGTTCTAGGGACTGGAGCTGCAGCATGTGCCTCGCGGTACCAATCAAGAGGCTGATGACATCGCCAAAAGGGCATCCAGGCGGCTACCTCAGGAGCCAGGCGTCTTCGAGGAGCGACTCTTCAAGCCCTCGGCAACACCGTCACTATCAAGCATGGCGCAGTCTCGGGAAGAGCTCCCCCAGCCGCCTGCCTCGGGAGCCCCGGTCTGCGGCCCGTCCTCAGGAGCACGCCTGCTCCTGGCGTTGGAGCCTCCGGAAGGATGCTGGATCGCAGAGCTCAGGAACTACCTGACACAAGGGACCATGCTGGAGAAGGAGGAGGAAGCAGAGTGTGTGGTGCGGCAGGCCACGGCCTACTGCATCAAGGATGGAGAGCTCTACCGAAGGCGACCAAATGATGGGTCCCTACGTTGCGTTTCCAAAGAGCAAGGGAAGGAGCTGCTGGCAGACATACACGGTGGAGACTGTGGGCACCACTTATCATCACGGACCCTCGTTGGCAAGGCATTCCGCAGCTGGTTCTGTTGGCCCACGGCACTCAATGACGCCGTGGAGTTGGTGAAGGCTTGTGAGGCCTGCTGATTCCATGCTAAGCAGATCCATCAGCCGGCGGGAGGTCTGCAGACTATACCCCTCTCATGGCCATTCGCAGTCTGGGGGCTGGATATCCTGGGCCTGTTCCCTCGGGCGCCAGTGGGCTATCGCTACCTCTACATCACCGTGGACAAGTTCACCAAGTGGGCTGAGGTGGAAGTTGTTCACACCATCCCCGCACGCTCCACGGTCAAGTTCATCACGGGCCTCGTGAGCCAATTTGGGGTGCCTAACCGCATCATCACCGACAACGGTTCGCAGTTCACCAGTAACCTCTTCAAAACATACTGTGCTAACCTTGGAACGCAGATATGCTACGCTTCGATAGCGCACCCCCGGAGCAACGGTCAGGCCGAGCGAGCCAACGTAGAGGTCCTGAGGGGCCTCAAAACCAGGACCTTCAAGAAGAAGTTGGAGGCCTGCGGTAGGGGCTGGTACGACGAGCTCCAGTCTGTGCTATGGTCTATTCGCACGACCGCGGCCAAACCAACCGGCGAGACTCCGTTCTTCCTCGTCTACGGGGCTGAAGCAGTCCTCCCTCACGAGGTCAGGCGTCGTTCCGCATGGGTCCTGGCGTTCGACAAGGCGCAGCAGGACGCCATGCGGGGGACGGACCTCGTGCTGGGGGAGGAACGACGTCGAGAGGCCGCTCTGCGAGCGGCAAGGTATCAACAGGCGCTGCGGCGGTACCACTGCCGCAACATCCGCCCCAGGACTCTTGAGGTAGGGGACCTCGTGCTCAGGTGGGTCCTCTCCAGGGAAGGGCTGCACAAGCTCTCTCCCATGTGGGAGGGCCTGTTCAAAGTTGTTCATGTTTCCAGGCCCGGCTCCGCGCGCTTGGAGACCCAGGAGGGAGTACCCATCTAGAACGCGTGGAACATCCAACATCTCTAGAGATTCTACCCCTGAGCGAGGCCCAATGCCTGTAGAGAAGGCCCGGTGCCTGTGAAGAAGGCCAACACCTGTGAAGCTACCGCATTTTGGAGAAGGCCCGGTGCCTGTGAAGAAGGCCAACGCCTGTGAAGCTACCGCATTTTGGAGAAGGCCCGGTGCATGTGAAGAAGTCCAACGCCTGTGAAGCTACCGCGTTTTGGGGAAGGCCTGGTGCATGTGAAGAAGGCCAATGCCTGTGAAGCTCGCCGCCCGTGACACTCTCACGTAATAATGAGTGGGGTTGTACATGCCCCGGAGTTTCCGGACTGCCGCCCTCGGGCCTTGGGGGCTCCCGCCCGCGCCCAGTGGCAGCACTTAGCTCCGCGCTGGTGAGAAGACGTCGAATACTAGATTAGGTGCCGGACGCGGCCTTTTCATTTGCTTTCTGCAGTTAGCTTGTTCTTTCCTATTTGAAGTTTTATCGAAGCTGTCCCTGCCTCTGGCTCGAGCCCCCCTTTCTCCTTTTTGCTCACCTACTTTGGTTTTCCCTTGCACAAGTCTCGCGAGGGAGGTACGCGGGTGCCCTCACGAGTATTTTCTGCCCCGGTCGCCTAAAGCTCTCCTATCCAGGTCCGTCGAGGGAGCACCACTCCCAGTCCTTGCCCCACAAGCATCGCGGCGCGAGCACGGGACCTGCATCGGTCGCCCCCGCAACCGAACCAAAAGCCACCCCTCTTGACTAATCCTTGCAGGAAATAAAGTGCACGGCAAGGCTTCGACCTTGGGAGGCAAAGACCGCTACAAGCCTCCACGGGTTAAGTAACTCCCGCACGCGGGTACACGGCGCAGAAACGGAGCATGAAAATAGCGAAAACAGCACGATAATTAGCAATGACAGTTCAACATGCCCCCGCGGGGCCCTACACTACTCCCTCTTTTTGCAGGAAAAGAAGAAAGGCAAAACAGGCATGACTAGCACGACACCAGCCCACGACGAGGGCTCGTACTGCCTCTAGAGCTCGGTCAGATTCCCTCTTCTCACTTCACTGAGGCGCGACGGCGGACCGGCCCGCTACCTTCCCCCAGGCGGGCGTGATGACGTGGAGGCTGGTCGCGACCCACGCTGGAGGAGCTGCTGCCTGAAGGAGAGTTGCCAAAGCTTGGCGAGCCCCGGGCGCTGCAACCCGCGCGCCTACCGCCATCTTCGTCCCGATCAACGTCGAGGCTGGGCGCCCTGCCATGGTCATCGTCTTCGGGGTAGCACCCAACATGGCGACCGTCTTCCCCGAACACCCTCATGTAGAGGGTGGCGTCGCCGTCGAACCTGAAGTGCAGGGTGCACCACCGGCCCAGGCCACGCGCACGGGCAAAAGTTTGCCAGCCGCGGGTCAGGGCCAAACCCTCGGCGGCGGAAACCTCTAGCGAGGTCCAGGAGGCCCTGCTGCAGCAGCCATCCGCCTGAAGCCAGAGGCCGCCCAGAACACCGGCCGGAAGCTCACCTATGAAGAAGCGAGGAAGCTGGAGCCAAGTGCTGGTCGGGTCCGCCGACCACACAACGAACTCTGGCAGCACTTCCGCCGAGTGGAAGCGTGGTCTGGGGGGTCGCGCAGCCACGGCGTGCCTACCGTCAACGACCAGGCGCTCGTCGCCACGCAGGGAGCCGCCCCCGCGACCGCGGGGAGCCACCACGGGGGACGCAGGGTGCTTGCGGGGCCGGCCCCGACCGCGCTTAGTCGGAGGAGAGTCAGGCCCTTCCTGGCGAGCCTTTCCCTTCTCCACGACCGAGAACCTTTTCCGTGGAGCCATGGGGATAGCGGGCAATGGCGAAGATGAAAAAGGGGAGGAGTAGCAGAGGGAGATGAACTGGAGTGGCTCGCACCGTTCCGTACTTATAGCCGGAGAAGGCCAACCGTCGGCCTCCACGATCGCAGGTAATCATGACCCGTCTTTGCATGCAGGGACTTGTCAAGTCGTGCGGTTGCCGAGGCATCATGGGGAAGCGGAGACGCCCACGTCCAATCGACCGCCACGCGGCGCCCAAGGCCGCAGGCTGTTGGGGCCCGCGGCGCTTCACACTTGCCCCTTCGCTTCTCTGCTAAGCCAAGTTCGGGCGCGCCTTGGGCCCGGGGGCTACTGTCGGCGTTCTGGGAACGGCGGTCCCTAGACTTGCCTGCCTGCGGCCTGCGGTGTGGCTCAAGTGGGGGCCCAATGCAGCCCAGCTTCATCAGCTCAAGCTCAAGACCCTCGCGAGGGGCTGTCATGCGGCGGACGACAGAAGCGCCTCAGGGCAGCCTCCTCGTGCAGCTCGCGAGGAGGCGTAGAGATCAAGGCAGGGCACCTCCCGAGGGGCCCGTGACGCAAGCCATGATGATCGAGGACCAGGCGGGCGCCAGGCGGGCGCCGTCCTGCGCAGTGTCCTTGTTTCCCCTTTTGGTGCTAAGGGGGCAAGCACAGGCCAAGGCATCAGGCAAAGGTTACCGTTTCGGTGCAACAAGACCAAGACCAGCAGAACGGTAGGATGGAGGTCATCGTGGAGCCCAGGGCAGCGTCACCGTCAGAGCCTTTGGCAGCCGAAGACCAACTTTAGTCAGGATAAGTGTACTAGATGTTCCCCTTCAAAATGGCCAATTGTTGGCGCCCTTCCCGCTCATTATTTGGGAAGAGGCCCAGAGCCTCGCTCTATAAATAGGACTAGCCACCCACAGGGTAGGGCATCGAGAGGCATCTGGAGATCAACCGGAGAGAGAGAGAGAAGCGCGTGAACTCTCCCGAGCAGTTCATCGCACCAGCTCAAGAACATCCCCTGGCGAGGCTGTTTTCCCTTTGTACTGTTCACTATCAGCCCCTGAGGCAATCCACCACACCACACACTGGAGTAGGGTATTACACCACAATGGTGGCCTGAACCAGTATAAATCTCGTGTCCCTTGTGTGTTCATCTTTCTTGCTTAGATCTTTGCGAGACTTCGAGACGTTAGCTGGTAGGGGAGAGATCTTCGTGCGCACCCCAGTGTTCGAACCTCAAGGGTCTGCCGGAACCCGAAATCCGACAGTATTAAGTCATCTTACGAAAACCAAATACTCCTAGGCGTGGTACATTAACTCTCACGTTGTTTCTTATTTTTTGACATAAATAGAGGAATCAACCAATAAGATATGTGGGGCTTATATGATTTTAATGACTTGAGACTATCAAACATGACATGCAGTGGTCAGTTCATTGCACAAGAACAAATACAACCCACGTTAGCACACACGCATCTTATAGCATCACATCCAATGGCTATGAAAGATGAATGAGACCAAATTATATCTCATCTAGATGAGTTCTAGCAAAACTGTATTAATAATACTCCTGCGGCATGTATCATATATTAGTATCATGTAGTACTTTATTTATTGCCATGTATGACACATAGTACTCAACTCTCTCTCTCTTTCTTCATTTAATTCTATGACACCTCATCAAAATTGCTAAGGCTAGTACCATTACAACCAGCCTTAGCAAATACTAAACATTAAGTTCTCTCGTTTTCCTCTCCACCTTGCTCACCTAGACGGAGGGAGTATACTGCGCGGGCTTTCCTGCATGATAGGCGGAACAGTTCCGCCTAGTCGGTTCGATAGAGACGCGAGAAGACGAGGGAGTAGGCTGCTGCAAACGTAGGGCTGTGTGATTTGACAATGAAGTTACTCTTGGACAGTGGGGCCCCGTGATTTGACTTGCCATATCATTTTAATCAAGGGCCTTCGACCGGGCGTGAGTCTCCGATTCTGACCACCTCCATACAGTGCCTCTCCCAATGCTCCACCATGTAGTAGAGGCTGGCTTTTGCATGAGAGCCCACTTGTCCACTTTTTCCTTGCCTCCCTTTCCTCCACATATGCAAAATGCCATGTAAAGCGACTATTGTACTTACTTGTCTCTAGGTGCTTAAGCTTGCCACATAGGCATAAAGTCTGATGTGGCAAGTTAATCAAGAAGAGAGAGAGAGAGAGAGAGAGAGAGAGTAGTTTGGTGACCTAAGGAAGAAACGGTGCTAAGCATGTGTACCTAGGTGAAAAGACAATTTTGAGTCTATATCTAATTAAATGAAGCAAACTTAGCAACACCATTTCATTGGAAGAGGTCACTCCTTGGCAAATGCAATAAATAGTAGTACTCCCTGTGTCCCATAATATAAGAACATTTTTGGCACTACACTAGTGTAAAAAATGTTCTTATATTATGGGACGGAGGGAGTACGAAGAAAGAGATAGAGAGAAGTAAAAAAATACACTTATAGCCAACCTTATAGCCAAAACCTTGTTGTAGTATGAGTGACTAAGTGATGACTATGTATGACATGCCAACATCAGATAGCCTAACGCACCGCGTTAAATCTCCAAGGGCGCGACCGCGTGAGCGACGTGACGGTCGTGGTAGGCGCGACCATGATACGGGCTGCTGGCAGCCCTTGGATCTGAGATCAAACGGTCGCATGCTAAGTTGCTGAAAATTTGCAGAATAACCCTCCAGGATAGGATATTCACCCATAGGTCTAGAATCATGCCATGCAACAGTTCGATCTCAGATCCAAGGGCTCTCGGAAGCCCGTATCATGGGAGAATGGAAAGCCACTACCCTGCCGTTCGCATGCTGGCAGTTCGCTCCTACTCGTCCCCGCACGTCCTTTAATACTATGGCGGTTCGCTCCTAGTCGTCCCGTCCATTCACATTACAGTAGTTCCACTAATCCTAACCCTCCTCCCAAATCCATGGCGTCCCAAATCTCCATGATCGGCGGTGAGTACAAGGTTAGAACCATCACCGGTGATGAGTTCGACGTCATCTACACCCGTTCTTCCGCGACGATGAAAGGATGCCTTTCTTGCTTCAGACGCATGTTCGAAGACTCAGATGATGAGTGGGTCGATGGGCTAGATGTTGAGTACACCACAGTCATGGGACGAGAGAAGGATCTAAAGGACGAAGAGAGGAAGAAGCCCGCTGTGATCCAGGTTTGCATGCATGACTTATGCTTGGACTACCACATATGCCATGCCGACATTGAGTGCCATGATTTTAAGGACTTCCTCGAGAGCAACCTAGTCAAATTCGTTACTGTAGACTTTGGTAACGACAAAGAAGTCCTGCATCGGATAGGCCTCGTTGTAGGCAACACCTTCGACCTCCGTAAGAATCGGCCGTGTCCTCTCGTCACCTTCACGCTTGACCGGCAGAGCCATGGTTCATCCTTCGTACGGTAAACTGGAGAAACCTCCATACACATTTCGTCGTCATGCATGGCAGCGGAATGTACTAGATATAGACCACATCCACTACGCTGCAATGGATGGCTACCTTTGCTTCAATATCTACAAGGGTTGGATGAAGAGCAACATCCAAGTGGGCGGTTCAAGCAAAGAAGTATCAGCCAAGAGGAAGAGGGACAAGGACGAAGTCGAGGACGTGGACAAGGACTCCAAGTAAGGTGGCAGTGTTGTTGCTCATGGTGGTTCTAGTTCTAATGCAGTGTCTACCGGAATAGTTGCAAAGTTTAATTTCAGGTGTGCTTAATTTAATTTGAGGGGTGTGTTGTGCTGAGCCCCCAACAAAACTATGTTATGTTTCTTCTTGTTACTTTAACTCTTCAGTATGTACATACTAGTATTTGTTACATTTCATCTTTTCGTTGGTATAGTACTACCACTCGTTTCTTCACATTATATACGTACAATATATATGGCCAACATCATATAGCCAGTAGTTTAGTTGTCAAAGAATTTCAGGGTGCTTAGTTTTGTCAAAGAATTCTAGGGTGCTTAGTTTTATTTGAGGGGTGGGTTGTGCACTTGTGCTGGACACCATTATTGTGACAAGCCTTTTAACAAAGATTATATGCATAATTTGGCTGCATTTAGCTCTCTATATGTACCACCTTTTTTTTAATTTCAAGTTTTGCTCCATGGCGCAATCCATCGATACTACTACTGTACAAAAGTGGAGTATATAAATTTTTTAAAAGGCTAGAGGGCGAGACAGTCTAGCTCGGTCGGTTTCACGAGAGGCGAGGGCCTTTGTGATTTGACGGCTCATTACTGCTGTCAAATCGAATAGTACTACGCCGCCCGCTGCACGCCCGGCGCCTCCATTAAACCCCTCCGTTAAACCCGCATGCAAACCGAGAATCCTACTCCGACCACACGTCCGTTCATGAGCGGGCCGGAATTAAACGCAACACCGGCTGAGGTCCTCCTGTCCGCCCTCAGTTTAAACGAGGCCAAACGCTGGCCAAGATCCTACCGTCTGCCCTCTATTTACACGAGGCTAGACAGACAGCGGGCAAGAATCGCACCCCTCCGCCGCTCCCCCATCTCCTCCTTCACCATTTTCTCCACTCTTCCAATGGCTTCTGATGAGCCGTTCTCCGGCATATTACCCGGCTGGGTGGCCTGCCGAGCCCTCCGGATACGGGCCGCTCGGTGCTTCACCAACCTCGCTTGGCCCGACGGAGCTAGTTGCCGCCCCAAGCAGGCGCGTGGTTCAGCAACTCACTGCTCCAGTTCAGCTCGATGAGGAGTGGCGAGTTGCTCCATGCCGGCACGGCGGCGAGCACGCCGATATGGGCGTCATCGCTGCCATGTCGTACCGTGCCACCAGTGTCTGCGGTGGGCGCGCCTCCCGTGTGTGTGGGCGCGCCTCCCGTGCCTGCGGCAGCGCCATGCAGGAAGAGACAGAAGTCGGGTGCGTGGAGAGCGACGAGTCGGTGGCCAGCTTCTCCGTGTCCGCCGCCATCATCAAGGAGAAGTAGAACATGGGAGGCCGCGGCCACTTAGGACCATGAAGGCCACCGCCGAGGCGACGACCGTGGATTCAAGTGGTTTCTTTGCTGCTTCGTCTCTTCCAGGACCTTCGTCGACCCCGCAAGTGTCTAACGGACATGAGGAAGACAAAGGGATCCGCGGGCGGCCATTTAGAACTAAAATAAGTCTAGATACATCCATTTCTAGGACAAGTATTTTCGGACGGAGGGAGTATCAATTATACAAGAGATCCGGATTGGCACCTCTTAGTTCATGTAAATGTAATGAAATTCATCATGTTTATATGAAGATCCGGCTTTTTTATACAAAATCCTTCATGCTTATATGAAATCAGTCCGTGTTTGCACGAATTTTATCTGGTTGTTTAGAGTTGTAAAAATGTATGCCGCTGGCGTTGATGTCGCCCTCCGCGAAGGAAGCGGAGGAAATTTGCTTGCCTGCCGTTGGAGATGCTCTTTATGTTGGAAATAATAGAGTGACATCCAATCCATTTGAGTTAATTGCCTGTATGATTGTCCCTCTGTAAAAAGTTAATTGCATGTGCAGTGTACACGTGACTTGCAGGGTGGCTACAGCTTCGTACAGAAAGTTAAAAAGAAACAAGTCCATCCTTAATCTTGTATTCTAAGTATTCTGTGGATTCCACTGTCAGTACAGTAACGAAAGAAGTATATATTAAATAAGTAGAGTAATATATAATATAAAAATCTAAAGTTAAAAGACACAATTCAAACTCATGCCATTGCGTTGAGAGCATCCGGCGCTAACCAGCCCAGCACTTTTTTGTTGTAGACCATGCTGGAGATATATCTCCATGTCTACTCTTATATATACTCCATTTGTTCCTAAATATTTGTCTTTTTCATATTTCAAATGGACTACCACATACGGATGTGTATGTAGACATATTAAAGAGTGTAGATTCACTCATTTTGCTCCAAATGTCTTTTCAGGAAGGGGTCAGATTTGTCCTTGATTTATTTATGAGGTATCCAGATTGCACTGTACCGCCAAGAAAAGAGGGTAACATCAAAATTATGGACTACTTTTTTGAGTATGTTGGTAAGGTCCGGTCATAGTCACTTGTTGAAATCTCTAAAAAGACAAATACTCCCTTCGTCCGGAAATACTTGTCATCAAAATGGATAAAAGAAAATGTAAGTTTTAGATACATCTCCTTTTATCGATTTTGATGAAAAGTATTTTCGGACGAAGGGAGTAGAAAACAGAGTTGGTGATGATGGTATGCGTGCCATCCTGCAATATAGGCCGCCGGATTTATATCTAATGGATAGGAAAGAAACTATGGAAATTTTGCAAAAATATACCCACACGTCTCTCCACGTTCGCAAATAAGGCCTTCCCTCGTTCAGCATTTTCTCTCACAAGATAAACTACTCATACAAATGCATCTTGATGTTCCGCAACGCATCGGGCAGCTAGCTAATTTCTTTTAAAATAGTTGCAGCGATAATTGGGTTGAAGTGATATATTTTATGTCTGCCTTAATGATTTCAGATTCACTAGTAGTAACAAAGAAAAGGTTGCCTTGTTAATTAACGTAAAACAGGTGAAAACTATCACATGAGGCCGGTAAAAACAAGGCACACTGGGTTCAGCGTCATCGCCACTACAGCTTGTCTTGTGAGAAGTCTACATATCGAGGGGGCTACCGAGCGAGGCACCGAGACAGAATGTTTGAGAGGGAAATCAATTGACAGATTATGATCACATCGAGTTGTCACCCTTTTGCTGTCATTGTTGGGGGGGAGAGAAAGACGAATCGAGAGTGTGCGCGGTAGGCACAGAGGCACAACTAGCGAGTGTGTGTGTGTGTGTGTGTGTGTTTGAAAGAGGAGTGCATAGATTATTATCAAGATCGATGTGCCACCCTACTCCTTTGGTGCCGGGTAGTGTGTGTGTGTATGTTTGAGAGAGAAGCCAGTCGATAGATTAGTATCAAGATGGAGGTGTCACCCTACTCCTTCGGTGTTGCGAAGTGTGGGTGTGGGGGGGCAGTGACACTCACATATCTCTACTCTTATAAAAAAACAGAGTTGGTGATGATGGTGTTCCTGCCATCCTGCAATATAGGCCATCCGATTTATATCCGATGGACAGTAAGGAAACTATGGCAATTTTGCAAAAAGATACCCACACCCCTCTCCGCATTTGCAAATAAGGCATTCCCTCGTTCATGCTTTTCTCCCACAAGATAAACTTCTCATACAAATGCATCTTGATGTTCCGTGCAACCCATGGGCATCTTGCTAGTAGGGAGAAGGAGTATGTGTGACACATATCTAGCTATATTAAGGGATAGGTAGATAGCATATGTGTGAGAGACATTATTATACTTTGAGACATTAGTGGTTGAGGGTGGGCGGAATTAAGGGGGTGGGCGTGTTAGACATAGAGAGCGTGTGTGTTTCTGTGTGAGAGACTTGTAGGACGGGGTAGAAAGACAAATTTAACCCTGACGGAGGGATAGAAATACACGAAGTGCACGTGTGTGATTCCGATGCCCAGAGGGAAATGAGATATGTATGCGTGTGAGAGAGATTGCACATTTCATTCACGTATCACTATCTAGCGATCATGGACGTGCATCGCTTGAACATAAGTCAATATCTACTTCGTATCATGGCCAAAGGTACAATATCGATTCAACGCTATAAAGAGTGGACACTCACATATCACATTTTTTCTATTTAAATAAACCTTTTCAGTTGTGCATGCTAAAGTTACAGTGATGTTTCTTCAAACAACCAATGTAGCTATCATGTACATGCACCATTGTTACTCTTGCATTCAAATTCATTAGTCTTGGATGATTTAAGTTTCTATTTTGAAGTAATATATGTAATATTCATATATGAATTCAACGGGTACGCAATTTATCAAATGGAGGCTATGTAATCATATGAGGTAACACTTTTAAGTAGATGACTACAATATACATTTCTTTTTGTGCGCCTCTACACTAACACGTCAATGCATTATGTTTAAAGTAAATAACCAATGGCACTAAATTATCTATTTACATGAGAAATACATAGGCTGAGTGTTTGATCCTTTTTTTGTGAACGCGCCACTACACCCGTACGATTGGCCGCGCACGTGTGAACGTCCAAGTTATCGGCGCATCATTCCGAAGTTATTGTCTTTTTTCGGGTGGACTTCGCACAGTTATTAATCGCCGACGCGTGCCCGTGTACACAGCCTAGCATGACCTTCCGCTAGCACGGTCCAAAATTAGTTGAAACCGGATACGAACGATCCCAGCGCAAAAATCTCCCACCTCCTTCTAAAATTTCTGCCACCTTAGTCTTTAGCATGCGAAATCCCCTTTGTCCTTGGTGCACGGAGACCAACAGCCACAATACCGCCTCATCTACATGATAGGTCGGGCTGCTTTGGTAACTTCCGTTCCCCCACTACACGGCACCCCATTTCCTCTCCCCTCCAAAAAACGACTAACTCCACAAAGACCAGAGCATCTTACATCACGCTGTCCGTATTTCATCGCTATTTCTCCTCCCTCTCAAAACCCTAGACTGCTCATCCACCAAAGCACCATAGCCCATTCCTTGCCAGTGGGCCCACCTCGCCGAATCTGCTCATGCCGATCTACCCTCCCACCTCCCTAGAAACAAGTAGACTGCTCATCCACCACTATACCACAGCCCATTCAAGGTCGGCCTTGTCCACGGCGCCGATATGCTTCGCCGGTATTTCGCCAACCGCCACAGATCTGCAGCGGCTCATTCGTACTCCCCATCGGAGACGCTTCGTCCACACCCCCTGGAGCCGCCCCACCGATGCCCCCGTCGATGGCCTCTGATCCTCTTTGCCGACACCTTCCTCAACCCTACCGGAGCCGCTTCACCGACACCTTCCTCAACCCTACCGGAGCCGCTTCGCTGACACCATCGTCAACCCTACCGGAGTAGCTTCGCCTATACCATTCTCAACCCTACCAGGGCCACTTTGCCAACTCACAAGTCCACGGCCTCAGATCCGCTTCCTCGCACCCTCATCCAACCTACCGGAGCAGCTTCTGACACCCCGTCCACGACCGCAGATCCGCATCATCGACACCACCCTTAACCCAACCACCAGAGCAGCTTCTGACGCGCGTCCACGGCCGGAGATCCTCATCGTCAACACCATCCTTAACCCAACCACCGGAGCAGCTTCTGACGCCCCGTCCATGGCCGGAGATCCGCGTCTTCGACACCATCCTTAACCCAACCACCGGAGCACCTTCACCTACGCCCTCGTCCACGGCCACAGATCCGCTTCGCTCACACCGTAGTCCACCCTACCGGAGCCGCTCCACAAACACCCTACTCGACAGTTCTAGATCTCCTTACGGACCCGACAGCCAAGTAGCATCATCACCTCGATGTTTCTAACCTGATTCCCATCATCGAGAGATGCCAAGCACCGCCATGGCCTAGGTACTTGTCACCTTTAAACCCGCCCAAAGATCACCGTCGATGTACTTCAAATATACTAACCGGTCATTGTTACTCGTTATGCACCGGCAAAACTACAAGGACGATGTTTCTTCCGGATCTAACAGCTTGGCCAACCAAGATCCCGGATCGAGGCATTGCTATGATCTTGTAAGCGCGTCTCTCTCTCTCTTGTATTGTTCTCAGGCTCGCCAAATAAGTGCTTTGCTAGGATTTTCACCAAGAATCCCTTTGTGCAGACAATGATTTCTACTATTGGCTGCTAAATTAGATATGTAGATGTCATACATGATACTACCTCATACCTCTGTTCCTAAATATAAGTCTTTCTAGAGATTCCACTATAGGCTACATACGGAGCAAAATGAGTGAATCTACACTCGAAAATGCATCTATATACATTTGTATGTGGTCCATACTGGAATCTCTACAAAGACATCTATTTAGGAATAGGGGCAGTACATTACACAAAATCATAGGTGGCATATAGGAATTCCAGTGCACTACATTAGGCTCCCTTAGAGTGCCTGCTAGTCCAGCATACAGAGTCATGGCTAGTTTATGGTACACACACAATCGTTATTTGGTGGTTTAAATATGCGCAAGGGATATGCAATGTAGTATCATGTAGAGATGTATGAAATTAGCCGTGTCAACTTGCAGATAGGGTTACACAATGAAAAAGTACAAGATGTATGTGGCAATTTCATGGAACATCGCAAAAAAAAGGAGAGGCAACGGTGAGCCTATACAGTGTGCTATGGTACGTCACTCCTCCATTGCAATCTTCATGACATGTTATTTGTATGCCAGTTCTATTAGCCAAGTTTCTTAGGGATAGTTATTACGAGTTATCCTAAGAAAATAAGCACCTGTGAATATAAGCTCCATGTAATAAGCCAACCAGTTCTTTTCATTGCGTTTTCAGCTTATCTTTGGTATGATCAATGCAAAGTCTAGATTGCATTATATTTTTTTTCATTTTGCTGCCCATATGGAAATTAATTTGACTTGCAAACATCAAAAATTGAACCCAGTGCAGTAATTAATATGGTAGGAAAATAGACCATCACTATTTGCTCAAAATGCAAATACAAAGATACCATCTACTTGGCACAGTCTACTTTGGTCAATGTTTTCCATAGAGATCACATTGCCTAATTTAAACGAAGAACACATGACCCACATTTAAATGAAGAACAATTATTTATTGAAATTCGATGGTCCAAGTGGCTAGTTATTATCATATAGCAGCACCACCTAAAAGCATCATATAGCAGCAGCAGCTCATAGCAACTCATCATACAAAGAGCGATGCCTGCAATTCATCATATACCAGCAGCAGCTCATAGCAATTCATCATATAGCAGCAGCAGGAGCAGCTCATAGCAATTCATTATATAGCAGCAGGAGGAGGAGCTCATAGCAATCCATCATATAGCATCAGCAGGAGCAGCTTGTAGCAACTCATCATATAGCAGCAGCAGTAGCTCATAGCAATTCATCATATAGTAGCAGCAGCAGCTCATAGAAACTCATCATACAGGAGCAGCAGCTCATAGCAATTCATCATATAGCAGCAGCAGGTGCAGCTCATAGCAATGCATCATATAGCAGCAGCAGAAGCAGCTCATAGCAATTCATCGTATAGTGGATCAGAATGAAAATTTGGCAAAAAATCAGAGGAGATCCTCACCTTGTTGGATGAGCTCATCCTTCAACAGCACCTCAAGGCCATGGCATGGGAGGAGGGGAGGGGGAATAAGGTGCCTTCTGCCGTAGTGTGGCATTAGCCGTAGTTGTGTAGCGCCCGCCGGAGTAGTGCGTTGGACGAACCACAGTGGAGCAGCTATTGGAGACCATAAGAATGAGGGGTAGCGCCAGAGGGAGGAGCAGCCAGGGAGATTTGCCCCTACCCGCCGGCCATGTAGCCTAGCTGGACATAGCATCGTCGAGGACCAGGCCAGATGGGACCAGCCATGACGGCTCATTGGAGGAACCCTAGTCTTGTGGCGGGGATCGAGGTAGAGGAAAGGGAGAGGAGATGCAAGCGGGCAGGCAATGAATGCTTGTGTGTTTGTTTTACTTGAGGGTCGTGTGACACGGCGTCGTGCTTGCATTTTGACTGTAATATAGGCAGACAACAGAGTCATTTCACTATTCCCCTTCCCTTCAATTTTTAGCGGGGTTCTACTCGAAACACCCCCCTCCAAAGCGAAATTAGTTAAGCCCAAGCCCATAACTCAAAAATGACTTCTTTACATATTTTATGGCTTATTTTGACAATATGCCCTGAAAAGGCGGAATCGAGCTGGCCCTTAACCTGCAATTCAATTGTGCGTGCAATGATGAATCACTCCTGCCTGTTATCTGTACATTTAGGCATCATCATACATGGCATAACCTAATACATGTGCATTCCATTGTAGAATCTGGAATATGCAATGTTTATGTTAGTTCATACATTGTACATGATGTTTAAATGCCCCTTAAATCTGGTCAGTTCAATTGCTTGTTTATGTTTGCTTCTTTTCTTGATATGCAATGTTTATGTTTGCACATGTTGTAGAATCTGGAATATGCAATGTTTATGTTTGCTTCTTTTCTTGATATGTAAGATTTGCTCACACATCTGTTCAATTGCTTGTTTACATCAGCCAGCCATACTAGGATTGTTTGCTTTGATTACTTGTTGTTCTTGACCTAACACTCTGACAGAGCTTGTCAATGATTTAAACACTAAGGGCTGCTGTAGTGGGGCCTTGTCTAACTCATAGGTGACATAAAGGTTTGGTTGTACACTACAGTAGGCTCTCCAAGAGTACCTCGAGATCCAGTTCGAAGGTATGCCTAGTTTTTACATAGTGCAGACATAGTAAATGCTCATTTCATTGTGTGCAAGTGCAAGAGATGCAGCATGTTTCATTATGTGTTGTTTTGTTATAATCTCATCCTTTTGTGTTCACAGACTAGAAAGTATGCATATTTATCTTCCAAGGAGATGAGTAATGATACGTCTCCAACGTATCTATAATTTTTGATTGCTCCATGCTACTTTATCTATTGTTTTTGGACTATAATGGGCTTTATTTTCCACTTCTATATTATTTTTGGGACTAACCTATTAACCGGAGGCCCAGCCCAGAATTCCTGGTTTTTGCCTTTTTCAGTATTTCGAAGAAACAGAATATCAAACGGAGTCCAAACGGAATGAAACCTTCGGGAACGTGATTTTCTCATCGGATAAGACCCAGGAGACTTGGACCCTCCATCAAGAAAGGCACGAGGTGGTCACGAGGGTGGAGGGCGCGCCCTCCCCACTAGGCGTGCCCCCTACCTCGTGGGCCCCTTGAAGCTCCACCGACGTACTCCTTCCTCCTATATATACCTACGTACCCCCAATAGACCAGACGAGGAGCCAAAAACCTAATTCCACCGCCGCAACCTTCTGTATCCACGAGATCCCATCTTGGGGCCTGTTCCGGAGCTCCGCCGAAGGGGGCATCCACCACGGATGGCTTCTACACCAACACCATAGCCCCTCCGATGAAGTGTGAGTAGTTTACTTCAAACCTTTGGGTCCATAACTAGTAGCTAGATGGCTTCTTCTCTCTTTTTGGATCTCAATACAATGTTCTCCCCCTCTCTCGTGGAGATCTATTTGATGTAATCTTGCGGTGTGTTTCTTGAGACCGATGAATTGTGGGTTTATGATCCAGCTTATCTATGAATAATATTTGAATCTTCTCTGAATTCTTTTATGTATGATTGAGTTATCTTTGCAAGTCTCTTCGAATTATCTTTTTGGTTTGGCCAACTAGATTGGTAGTTCTTGCAATGGGAGAAGTGCTTAGCTTTGGGTTCATTCTTGCGGTGTCCTTACTCAGTGACAGAAAGAGTTGCAAGGCACGTATTGTATTGTTGCCATCGAGGATAAGAAGATGGGGTTTTTATCATATTGCATGAAATTATCCCTCTACATCATGTCATCTTGCTTACGGCGTTACTCTGTTTTTACTTAATACTCTAGATGCATGCTAGATAGCGGTCGATGAGTGGAGTAATAGTAGTAGATGTAGAATCGTTTTGGTCTATTTGTCTCGGACGTGATGCCTATATACATGATCATACCTAGATAACCTCATAACTATGCTCAATTCTGTCAATTGCTCAACAGTAATTTGTTCGTCCACCGTAGAATACTTATGCTCTTGAGAGAAGCCACTAGTGAAACCTATGGCCCCGGGTCTATTCTCATCATATTAATCTCCATCACTTAATTTACTTGCTTTGCCTTTACTTTCTACTTTGCATCTTTATACCAAAAATACCAAAAATATTATCTCTATCAGATCTCACTCTCGTAAGTGACCGTGAAGGGATTGACAACCCCTAATTGCGTTGGTTGTGAGTAGCTATCATTTTGTGCAGGTACGAGGGACTTGCGCGTGACCTCCTACTGGATTGATACCTTGGTTCTCAAAAACTGAGGGAAATAATTACGCTACTGTGCTGCATCATCCTCTCCTCTTTGGGCAAAACCAACGCAAGCTCGAGACGTAGCAAGAAGGATTTCTGGCGCCGTTGCCGGGGAGGCTTACGCAAAAGTCAACATACCAAGTACCCATCACAATCCCTATCTCTCGCATTACATTATTTGCCATTTGCCTCTCGTTTTCCTCTCCCCCACTTCACCCTTGCCGTTTTATTTGCCCTCTCTTTCCCAATCTCCTCCTCTCTTTCCGTTGCCTTTTCCTCGTCCTTTTGTTTGCTCGTGTGTTAGTTTGCTTGCTTGTCATCATGTCTAATTCCTTATCCACTCCTATGTCTCCCGAGTTTGAAGTTCTACACTTCAAGCAAAGGCAAGGAGAAAACTTAAAAGATGCTTGGTATAGGATGATGAAATCTTATCGTAAGTGCACCCTCGAGGTGAACTTTAGAATTCTTCTTCGCAATTTTTATGTTGGGTTAAATATGGCACATAGACAACTCTTGGATTGCATTGCCAAGGGAAATTTCATTGAGATTGATCCCAGTATTGTGCATGAAATTATAAAGGGAATAGTGGGAACACTACCCCAAAAGGGAGCATCTCATCCTACCCAAGGAGAAACCCAAGTGTTTGAGAAGATTTGCGAAGTAACAAAATTTTTACAAAAGTCTCTTGAGCCTCTTAAAAGTGTTAGCGGAAATCTTCACCGCATGAATATGTTGATTACTCTTTGCAATAAGCGGTTGGATTCTTTAGATCTAAAAATTTCCGAGTATGAAGGGAAGAGGAAAGAACCTCCCAGATTCGAGCATGACTCCACCAAAAAACTGAAAATTAAAGATGACACTACCTAGATCTATCCTTGCTTTTATGCCTAGCTAGGGGCGTTAAACGATAGTGCTTGTTGGGAGGCAACCCAATTTTATTTTGTGTTTTTTGATTTTGCTTCTGTTTAGGAATAAATAATCCATCTACCTTCTGTTTGGATGTGGTTTTATGTTTTAATTAGTGTTTGTGCCAAGTAGGACCTATAGGATAACCTACGATGATAGTTGATTTGATTCTGCTGAAAAACAGAAACTTTGCGCGCACCAATTTAGTTATGATAAATCACGGGAACGTGATTTTGGGTTAATTATTTTTTCTGCTGATCAATAAACAAATTGTCCAGCACTTCCTATTTTGGTAGAATTTTTAGAGTTCCAGAAGTTTGCGTTAGTTACAGATTGCTACAGACTGTTCTGTTTTTGACAGATTCTGTTTTTCGTGTGTTGTTTGCTTATTTTGATGAATCTATGGCTAGTAAAATAGTTTATGATCCATAGAGAAGTTGGAATAAAGTAGGTTTAACACTAATATAAATAAAGAATGAGTTCATTACAGTACCTTGAAGTAGTCTTTTGTTTTCTTTCTCTAACGGAGCTCACGGGATTTCTGTTGAGTTTTGTGTTGTGAAGTATTCAAGTTTTGGGTGAATTCTTTTGATGGATTATGGAACAAGGAGTGGCAAGAGCCTAAGCTTGGGGATGCCCATGGCACCCCCAAGATAATCCAAGGACACCAAAAAGTCAAAGCTTGGGGATGCCCCGGAAGGCATCCCCTCTTTTGTCCACTTCCATCGGTAATTTACTTGGAGCTATATTTTTATTCACCAACATGATATGTGTTTTGCTTGGAGCGTCTTGTATTATTTGTGTATTTGCTTGTTAGTCTACCACAATCATCCTTGATGTACACACCTTTTGAGAGAGCCATACATGAATTGAAATTTGTTAGAATACTCTATGTGCTTCACTTATATCTTTTGAGCTTGATAGTTTTGCTCATAGCGCTTCGCTTATATCTTCTGAGCATGATAATTTTTGCTCTAGTGCTTCACTTAGATTATTTTTTTTAGCACGGTGATGGATTTGTTTTAAAGAAACTTGATCTCTCATGCTTCACTTAGATTATTTTGAGAGTTGTTAATAGCATGGTAATTTGTTTAATGTTAATATACTTGGTATTCAAGATATGTGAAACTTTCTTTTGAGTGCATTGAATACTAAGATAAGTTTGATGCTTGATAATTGTTTTGAGATATGGAGGTGATAATATCAAAGACGTGCTAGTTGGGTGATTATGAATTTGAAAAATACTTGTGTTGAAGTTAGCAAATCCCGTAGCATGCACGTATGGTTAAAGTTGTGTGACAAATTTGAAACATGAAGTGTACCTGGCTTGTGCATCCTTATGAGTGGCGGTCGGGGACGAGCGATGGTCTTTTCCTACCAATCTATCCCCATAGGAGCATGTGCATAGTACTTGATTTTTTATGACTTATAAATTTTTGCAATAAGTATATGAGTTCTTTTGACTAATGTTGAGTCCATGGATTATACGCACTCTCACCTTTCCGCCTTTGCTAGCCTCTTCGGTACCGTGCATTGCCCTTTCTCACCTTGAGAGTTGGTGCAAACTTCGCCGGTGTCAAACCCCGTGATACGATACGCTCTATCACACATAAACCTCCTATTATCTTCCTCAAAACAGCCACCATAGCTACCTATCATGGCATTTCCATAGCCATTCCGAGATATATTGCCATGCAACTTCCACCATCATCATCGTGACATGCATTACTTTTGTCATATTGCCATTACATGATCTTGTAGTTGACATCGTATTTGTGGCAAAGCCACCACGCATTATTTTCCATACATGTCACTATTGATTCATTGCACCATCCCGGTACACCGCCGGAGGCATTCATATAGAGTCATATCTTGTTCTAAGTTTCGAGTTGTAATCCTTATGTTGTAATCAATAGAAGTGTGATGATCATCATTGTTAGAGCATTGCCCAAAAAAGGCAAAAAAAAAAGAAAATAAAATAAAAGAAAAGGTCAATGCTACTATCTCTTTTTCCACACTGGTGCTTCAAAGTAGCACCTTGTTCTTCATGTAGTGAGTCTCATATATTGTGCTTCAAAGTAGCACCATGTTTTTCATATAGTGAGTTGTCTTGTTCATACTAGTGGGAATTTTTCATTATAGAACTTGGCTTATATATTCCTACGAAGGGCTTCCTCAAAATGCCCTAGGTCTTCATGAGCAAGCAAGTTGGATGCACACCCACTAGTTTTCTTTTGTTGAGCATTCATAGCTCTAGTGCATCCATTGCATGGCAATCCCTACTCCTTGCATTAACATCAATCGATGGGCATCTCCATAGCTCATTGATTAGCCTCATTGATGTGAGACTTTCTCCTTTTTTGTCTTCTCCACACAATCCCCCTCATCATATTCTATTCCACCCATAGTGCTATATCCATGGCTCACGCTCATGTATTGCGTGAAGGTTGAAAAAGCTTGAGATTATTTAAGTATGAAACAATTGCTTGGCTTGTCATCGGGGGTATAGAAGTTGGGAACATCTTTGTGTGACGAAAATGAAGCATAGCCTAACTATATGATTTTGTGGGGATGAACTTTCTTTTGCCATGCTATTTTGAGAAGACATGATTACTTTGATTAGTATGCTTGGAGTATTATTATTCTTATGTCAATATGAACTTTTGTCTTGAATCTTTCAGATCTGAATATTCATACCATGATTAAGAAGATTTACATTGAAATTATGCCAAAGTATCACTCCGCATCAAAAAATCTCTTTTTATCATTTACCTACTCGAGGACGAGCAGGAATTAAGCTTGGGGATGCCTGATACGTCTCCAACGTATCTATAATTTTTGACTGCTACATGCTACTTTATCTATTGTTTTTGGACTATAATGGGCTTTATTTTCCACTTCTATATTATTTTTGGGACTAACCTATTAACCGGAGGCCCAGCCCAGAATTGCTGTTTTTTGCCTTTTTCAGTATTTCGAAGAAACAGAATATCAAACGGAGTCCAAACGGAATGAAACCTTCGGGAACGTGATTTTCTCATCAGATAAGACCCAGGAGCTTGGACCCTCCGTCAAGCAAGCCACGAGGCGGTCACGAGGGTGGAGGGCGTGCCCTCCCCCTGGGCGCGCCCCCTGCCTCGTGGGCCCCTTGAAGCTCCACCGACGTACTCCTTCCTCCTATATATACCTACATACCCCCAATAGACCAGACGAGGAGCCAAAAACCTAATTCCACCACCGCAACCTTCTGTATCCACGAGATCCCATCTTGGGGCCTGTTCTAGAGCTCCGCCGGAGGGGGCATCCACCACAGAGGGCTTCTACATCAACACCATAGCCCCTTCGATGAAGTGCGAGTAGTTTACTTCAGACCTTCGGGTCCATATCTAGTAGCTAGATGGCTTCTTCTCTCTTTTTGGATCTCAATACAATGTTCTCCCCCTCTCTCGTGGAGATCTATTCGATGTAATCTTCTTTTTGTAGTGTGTTTGTTGAGACCGATGAATTGTGGGTTTATGATCCAGCTTATCTATGAATAATATTTGAATCTTCTCTGAATTCTTTTATGTATGATTGAGTTATCTTTGCAAGTCTCTTCGAATTATTCTTTTGGTTTGGCCAACTAGATTGGTAGTTCTTGCAATGGGAGAAGTGCTTAGTTTTGGGTTCAATCTTGCGGTGTCCTTACTCAGTGACAGAAAGAGTTGCAAGGCACGTATTGTATTGTTGCCATCGAGGATAACAAGATGGTTTTTTTATCATATTGCATGAATTTATCCCTCTACATCATGTCATCTTGCTTACGGTGTTACTCTGTTTTTACTTAATACTCTAGATGCATGCTGGATAGCGGTCGATGAGTGGAGTAATAGTAGTAGATGCAGAATCGTTTCGGTCTACTTGTCTCAGACGTGATGCCTATATACATGATCATACCTAGATAACCTCATAACTATGCTCAATTTTGTCAATTGCTCAACAGTAATTTGTTCACCCACCGTAGAATACTTATGCTCTTGAGAGAAGCCACTAGTGAAACCTATGGCCCCCGGGTCTATTCTCATCATATTAACTCCATCACTTTATTTACTTGCTTTGCCTTTACTTTCTACTTTGCATCTTTATACCAAAAATACCAAAAATATTATCTCTATCAGATATCACTCTTGTAAGTGACCGTGAAGGGATTGACAACCCCTAATCGTGTTGGTTGCGAGTAGCTATCGTTTTGTGCAGGTACAAGGGACTTGTGCGTGACCTCCTACTGGATTGATACCTTGGTTCTCAAAAATTGAGGGAAATACTTACGCTACTGTGTTGCATCATCCTCTCCTCTTCGGGGAAAACCAACGCAAGCTCGAGACGTAGCAAGTAACTAGTTTGTATCACCTTGCAGAGGGGGTGCAATGAAGATAAGATTGAGGATTTCCTAGTACAAGATGTCAGGAAGGAGCCTTTTAAGAGAAGTAGGAGCTGCACTGAGCCTCTTGAACGTACTAAGGTAAGTCACTGTATGCAACTCTACAGTTCAATTCCTTGTTTGTTTCAGGCATAGTTAATTTTCTCTTTTCAATTGCTTTATTTGTCCTCAGTTAATGAGATGCCCAAATAATCATGCCTGATGTTTGGTACTTGTATAACTATTAGTTGACATAATTAAAGGCCTTACCATTTAATTACTCCGCCGAAGTGTGCCTGAAGCTTTGAAGTCTATTAACCAACTATTATTGCATGAGGCTCACAATCTAGTTTATACTACGCTAATGATTGCATAGTTTTGCATGCTGTAGTATGTTTGTATGAAACCCTCTGCTGTTCATTATGCTCCCTAAGACTTTAATTGAGGTACAGAATGGCCAACTGCTTGCTTACTTATACGCAACGTGTTGTCTAAATTTGTAACTTGTCTGTGTTTTCGATTGGGCCCCAACATCATGCTCCTCTGGTGAGCTAAGAGGGATTTCTGTATGCAGGCTGCACAGACTATCTTTTTTATAATTTTTAAAATATCACCTGCTTATGCTTCATGACGTGTAACATTTTTTTTGAAAGTGACGTGTAACATTATTGTTAGTCCTGTTTTGCCATGTAGTACAAAATAGTGTCTTGTTCGCTTCACTGTTGTAACTATATTTTTTTCCCTAGTCATGTGTACTTACAAAAACATTTCAGGATGAAGTGACATCAACACAAAGATCTGCAAGCAGTGTGGCATGGCCGTTACCGAATGATTATGGATTGGAATTGGAATGTGCTGATGTTCTTGAGCATCAACTAGAGGTGGCAAGACAACGTGTACATGATTGTCAACGTATAATCAACAAGTTGAGACTGGACATGCAGGTATTAGATGCAGGAGTCAAAAAAATGAAACAAGACACTGAGGTAACCATGAAGGAATTGGAGATTTTGCAGACTAAAATTTGTGCTATCTGAATCCGGCCAATCTTATTTTCCGAAGAGATTATAGTTCAAATGGAGTTAAGTTGATGCGCGTCCATGATGTATGAGCTGTATCTGCCCAGTGTATGTAATTTTCTGTTTGTGTATGCTTTATTATCACCTGTGCCAAACCATAATGCCAAGTGGGTATAATCGGCTGTAATTTCTTTATTGTATAGTGTAGGATTATTCTACCTTTCTATGCCTTGATCTCTTTGTTGTATAGTGTATGCTTTTTAGAGGTGATAGTATTGAGTAGGATAATTCTTTGAATATGCTATATCATTCAAACGGGGACCAACTCGCCCGACCATGGCCCTTCACGGGCCATACGATCCATGGGCCATGTACGGGCCGTCGGATCCATGGGCCTTCTACGTCTCGTAGGATCCATGGGCCTTCTATGTCTCGTAGGATCCATGGGCCTTCTACGTCTCGTAGGATCCATAGGCCTTGTAAGGGACGACTCATTTATGGGTCTTGTACGGGCCTTTAATGGGCCGTAGACGGGCCTTTAATGGGCCGTAGACGGGCCTTTAATGGACCGTAGACGGGCCTTTAATGGAAAACGTATGTTTTATGGGCTGACCATAACGGGCCGTTAATAGGGCGTATTTGGTGATGCTATGAAAATGGCCCAATAGATTAACGGTCCACAAACGGGCTGACTGTAACAGCGGGCTGAATTTGGCCCACAAGCAGAAAATGACAGTAACGGGCCGTAAGTAACCGAATGCTGCAAATGAGTCCAAGAATAAATGGGCCCTCAGAAGGCCGAAAGTTAACTTGGGCTGGAAAAGGCCCAACGGAATAAAGGGTCGTTAATGGGTATAAAGTGATACACTGTTCATTACGCGCCAGTTTCACCACGGGCCATTAATAGGTGTAAAGTGATACACTGTTCATTACGGGCCAGTTTCAGCACAGGCCGCTAATGGGCCAAGAATTACAAAGGGCCTCATATGGGCGAAGACGCGTCATGGGCCATACATGGGCCGAAGTGAAAACAGTCGAATCATATTGGATGGCCCAGATGACGCTACTGGGCCTAATTCGGATAGGGCGTAACGGGCCTTGGGTTAGCGGGCTGTAAATGGGCTATATGCGAATAGGCCGTTAACAGGCTTTCCATGGGCCGACCCGCCAGCTTTTGACCAAGTCAAACGGGCTGACCTTTTCACAGGAATGGGCCACTGTTGGGTCGTGCCACATGTCGACGTATCATAGGCGCCTTCTCTCCAATGAGTGGATGACATCTATCCCAACGATGAGCCGACACGTGTTTCCTCCAGCCAATGATGATTTTACACGTAGAAAATCCCCATTGGTCGGGGCTGTTAACGGGTTATCGGATCCAAAACCCGACCCGATAGCTTAACGGCGTTCCGTTACGGTGGATGCCACATGTCGGTCATCCTTGACGAAAGCACTTTTGTGACGCGTGATTTATCGTCATGGAAGTGGACACTTCCGTGATGATAATTTTGGTAATGTCATGGAACACTTCTCGACAAAGACAGTATGACTATCTTGATTCATCATAAATTTGTCCTGGATGTACATGCATGACAAAAAACGCGACCTACTATGACAAACACGTATCATCACGGAAGTGTATTTTTTTGTAGTGCATGTTGCTAAATTACCTCTCGTTATGTTGAGATTGCTATCGTTTCTCTCTTCTTCCTTGCATATGTTAGTTTTTGCTTGCCTTGATCATTTGTTTGCTTATAAAATGCCTATGCATAGGAAGTATGTTAGACTTAAATGTGTTTGTCACATGTTTCATGATTCTCTCTTTGTGTTTCAATTATTATCTTTCGTGTGAGCATCGTTGAAATCTTATGCCTAGCTAGGGGCGTTAAATGATAGCGCTTGTTGGGAGGCAACCCAATTTTACTTTTGTTCCTTGCCTTTTGTTCCTGTTTAGTACTAAATAACTCATCTAGCCTCTGGTTAGATGTGGTTTTGTGTTTTAATTAGTGTTTTTGCCAAGTAAAACCTTTAGGATAACCTACGGTGATAGTTAATTTGATCTTGCTGAAAAACAGAAACTTTTGCACGCACGAGAATAATGTTCATAAATCATAGAAACGTGATTTTCAGTTGATTATTTTTGTAGAAGATTAATAGACAAATTACGTAGAACTTCCTAATTTGGTAGAATTTTTGAGGTTCCAGAAGTATTCGAGAGTTACAGATTGCTACAGACTGTTCTGTTTTTGACAGATTCTGTTTTTCGTTTGTTGTTTGCTTATTTTGATGAATCTATGGCTAGTATCGGGGGTATGAACCATAGAGAAGTTGGAATACATTAGGTTTAACACCAATATAAATAAATAATGACTTCATTACAGTACCTTAAAGTGGTGGTTTGTTTTCTTGTACTAACGGAGCTCATGAGATTTTCTGTTGAGTTTTGTGTTGTGAAGTTTTCAAGTTTTTGGGTAAAGATTTGATGGATTATGGAATTAGGAGTGGCAAGAGCCTAAGCTTGGGGATGCCCAATGCACCCCAAGGTAAAATTCAAGGACAACCAAAAGCCTAAGCTTGGGGATGCCCCGGAAGGCATCCCCTCTTTCGTCTTCGTCCATCGGTAACTTTACTTGATGCTATATTTTTATTCCATATGATATGTGTTTTGCTTGGAGCGTCTTGTATGATTTGAGTCTTTGCTTTTTAGCTTACCACAATCATCCTTGCTGTACACACCTTTTGTAGAGACACACATGAATCGGAATTTATTAGAATACTCTATGTGCTTCACTTATATCTTTTGAGCTAGATAATTTTGCTGTAGTACTTCACTTATATCTTTTTAGAGCACGGTGGTGGTTTTATTTTATAGAAATTATTGATATCTCATGCTTCACTTATATTATTTTGAGAGTCATTTAGAACAGCATGGTAATTTTCTTGGGTTATAAAATTAGTCCTAATATGATGAGCATCCAATATAGGTATAATAAAAACTATCATATAGAGTGCATTAAACACTATGATAAATTTGATACTTGATAATTGTTTTGAGATATAAAGGTGGTAATGTTAGAGTCATGCTAGTTGGGTAATTATGAAATTGAGAAGTACTTGTTAAAGTTGGCAAGTCCCATAGCATGCACGTATGGTGAACGTTGTGTGACAAATTTGAAGCATGGGGTGTTCTTTGATTGCCTTCCTTATGAGTGGAGGTCGGGATCGCGCAATGGTTAACTCCTACCAACCCTTCCCCTCGGAGCATGCATAGTAATATTTTGCTTCGAGGGCTAATAAACTTTTGCAATAAGTATATGAGTTCTTTACGACTAATGTGAGTCCATGGATTATACGCACTCTTACCCTTCCGCAATTTGCTAGCCTCTACGGTACCGTGCATTGCCCTTTCTCACCTTGAGAGTTGGTGCAAACTTCGCCGGTGCATCCAAACCCCATGATACGATACGCTCTATCACACATAAACCTCCTTATATCTTCCTCAAAACAGCCACCATACCTACCTATTATGGCATTTCCATAGCCATTCCGAGATATATTGACATGCAACTTTCCACCGTTCTGTTTATTATGACACGCTCCATCATTGTCATATTGCTTTGCATGATCATGTAGTTTACATCGTATTTGTGGCAAAGCCACCTTTATAATTCTCTCATACATGTCGCTCTTGATTCATTGCATATCCCGGTACACCACTGGAGGCATTCACATAGAGTCATATTTTGTCCTAAGTATTGAGTTGTAATTCTTGAGTTGTAAATAAATAGAAGTGTGATGATTTCCATTATTAGAGCATTGTCCCATGTGAGGAAAGGATGATGGGGACTGTGATTTCCCCACAAGTCGGGATGAGACTCCGAACTTTATGAAAAATAAAAGAGGCCAAAGAAGCCCAAATAAAAAAAGATGCCAAAGAAGCCCATATAAAAGAAAAAAGAGAGAAAGAAAAAAATGAGAGAAAAAGAGAGAAGGGACAATGTTATTATCCTTTTACCACACTTGTGCTTCAAAGTAGCACCATGATCTTCATGATAGAGAGTCTCCTATGTTATCACTTTCATATACTAGTGGAAATTTTTCATTATAGAACTTGGCTTGTATATTCCAATGATGGGATTCCTCAAATTTCCCTAGGTCTTCGTGAGCAAGCAAGTTGGATGCACACCCACTTAGTTTCTTTTGATGAGCTTTCATACATTTATAGCTCTAGTGCATCCGTTGCATGGCAATCCCTACTCCTCGTATTGACATCAATTGATGGGCATCTCCATAGCCCGTTGATCAGCCGCGTCAATATGAGACTTTCTCCCTTTTTGTTTTCTCACATAATCCATATCATCATACTCTACTCCACCCATAGTGCTATGTCCATGGCTTACGCTCATGTATTGCGTGAGGGTTCAAAAGGCTGAAGCGCATTAAAAAGTATGAACCAATTGCTTGGCTGAAACAGGGGTTGTGCATGATGGGAGCATTTTTGTGTGACGAAAATAAAGCATGGCCAAACTATATGATTTTGTAGGGATAAGCTTTCTTTGGCTATGTTATTTTGATAAGACAAAAACTGCTTCATTAGCATGCTTGAACTATTACTATTTTTATGTCAATATTAAACTTTTATCTTGAATCTTTTGGATCTGAACATTCATGCCACAATAAAGAAAATTACATTGAGAATTATGCTAGGTAGCATTTCACATCGAAAATTCTGTTTTTATCATTTACCTACTCGAGGACGAGCATGAATTAAGCTTGGGGATGCTTGATACGTCTCCAACGTATCTATAATTTTTTATTGTTCCATGCTATTATATTATCTGTTTTGGATGTTTAATGGGCTTTACTATGCACTTTTATATTATTTTTGGGACTAACCTATTAACCGGAGGCCCAGCCCAAATTGTTGTTCTTTTGCCTATTTTAGTGTTCCGCAGAAAGGAATATCAAACGGACCTTCGGGTCCATAGTTATTAGCTAGATGGCTTCTTCTCTCTCTTTGGATCTCAATACAAAGTTCTCCTCGATCTTCTTGGAGATCTGTTCGATGTAATTCTTTTTGCGGTGTGTTTGTCGAGATCCGATGAATTGTGGGTTTATGATCAAGATTATATATGAACAATATTTGAATCTCCGCTGAATTCTTTTATGTATGATTTGTTATCTTTGCAAGTCTCTTCGAATTATCGGTTTGGTTTGGCCTACTAGATTGATCTTTCTTGCAATGGGAGAAGTGCTTAGATTTGGGTTCAATCTTGCGGTGTCCTTTCCCAGTGACAGCAGGGGCAGCGAGGCACATATTGTATTGTTGCCATCGAGGATAAAAAGATGGGGTTTATATCATATTGCTTGAGTTTATCCCTCTACATCATGTTATCTTGCCTAATGCGTTACTCTGTTCTTATGAACTTAATACTCTAGATGCATGCTGGATAGCGGTCGATGTGTGGAGTAATAGTAGTAGATGCAGAATCGTTTCGATCTACTTGTCGCAGAATTGATGCCTATATACATGATCATCCCTAGATATTCTCATAATTATGCACTTTTCTATCAATTGCTCGACAGTAATTTGTTCACCCACTGTAATACTTATGCTATCTTGAGAAAAGCCACTAGTGAAACCTATGGCCCCCGGGTCTATTTTCCATCATATAAGTTCCGATCTATTTTATTTTCCAATCTTTACTTTCCAATCTATATCATAAAAATACCAAAAATATTTATCTTATTATCTCTATCAGATCTCACTTTTGCAAGTGGGCGTGAAGGGATTGACAACCCCTTTATCGCGTTGGTTGCAAGGTTCTTATTTGTTTGTGCAGGTACGAGGGATTTGCGTGTAGCCTCCTACAGGATTGATACCTTGGTTCTCAAAAACTGAGGGAAATACTTATGCTACTTTGCTGCATCACCCTTTCCTCTTCAAGGGAAAACCAGCGCATGCTCAAGAGGTAGCAGATACTGTTGAGGCTAGCAAATTACGAAAAGGTAAGAGTGCGTATAATCCATGGACTCACATTAGTCATAAAGAACTCATATGCTTATTGCAAAAGTTTATTAGCCCTCGAAGCAAAGTAATACTACGCATGCTCCTAGGGGTGATGTTGGTAGGAGTTAACCATCGCATGCCCCCGACCTTCACACAAAGGAGGACAATCAATAATAAATCATGCTCCAACTTCTTAGCATAACGAGCGACTATACGTGCATGCTTCGGGAATCACAAACCTTAACACCAATATTCTTACTAAACACAACCATTTACTAGTACCTCCCACATATTATCATCTCTATATCACAAAACTATTGCGAGGAATCAAACATATCATATTCACTGATCTACATGTTTTATGTAGGATTTTATGACTAACCATGTGAATAACCAATTCATGTCATCTCTCTAAATAGATATAAATGAAGCAAGAGAGTTTAATTCTTTCTACAAAATATATGCCCATGCTCTAACAAATATAAGTGAACCAAAAGAGCATTCTGCAATGGCGGTTTTCTATGTGAAGAGAAACAGACAATCCAAACTTCAAATGATATAAGTGAAGCACATGAAGCATTCTATAAAGCCATACTCAAAAGATTTAAGTGAAGTGCAATGAGCACTCTATAAATAAATCATGGACTATCTCATACCAGCATGGTGCATAAAAGAAAAGTGAAAACTAAATGCAAAAGACGCTCCAAGATTTGCACATATCGCATGAACGAAACGAATCCGAAAACATACCGATACTTGTTGAAGAAAGATGGGATGCCTTCCAGGGCATCCCCAAGCTTAGACGCTTGAGTCTCCTTGAATATTTACTAGGGGTGACTTGGGCATCCCCAATCTTGAGCTCTTGCCTCTTCTTCTTCTTCTCACATAGAGACCTCCTCGATCTTCGAACACTTCATCCACACAAAACTCAACAGAAAGCTCGGTAAGATTCATTAGTATAATAAAGCAAATCACTACTCTAAGTACTATTGCAAACCAATTCATATTTTGTTTTTGCATTGTAGCTACTGTAATATAACTTTTCCATGGCTTAATCCACTGATAGAAATCGATAGTTTCATCAAAACAAGCAAACTATGCATCAAAAAACAGAATCTATCTTAAATAGGACAGTCTGTAGTAATCTGAACATTCACCATATTTCTGGTACTCCAAAAATTCTTAAAAAATTAGGAACAATAAACAATTTGTATACAAAGACAGTGCAAAAAGTTTCAGAACCGTTTGACGTTCCAATAGAATTTGTAAAATCGCGCATTACAGCCAAAGTTTCTGTCCTGCACCGCACAAACCAACAAGCATTGTAAACATCCTAAAGGCAAATCTTGGCACATTATTTTTATAATACAATGGAATTGTACAAGGGGATAATTATTTTTGTTTAAAATTTTCTGTAATTAAGATTCACAAAGTTTCGTGAGCATGAACAAAGTTCAAGGAGCTCCCCCACTTCAACAATGCTTGTCTCTCTCACTTTCACTTTCCTTTTTGAAAAGTTTTGGGCTCCCCTATATATTTTTTTTGTTTTTAAACTTTATAAAAGCACTCAACAAAAATAAATGACTCTCTAAAACTTTTGGGTTGTCTCCCCGGCAGCACTTTCTTTAAAGCCATTAAGCTAGGCATATAGTGCTCAAGTAATGGATCCACCCGGATCCCATGGTATATCAAAGCCAATTTTAATTAACAGTGATTTTTGATTTAGTAGTGAGCACAAAGGAACATATATCATGCAACAACGAAGTCTAACTCTCTTTCTATGCATCGGCATGTCATAAAAGAACAATTCATGCACACAAAGTAAAGGCCAATGCATAGTATAAACAGTTTCTTGCAATTTTATCATATTGGAAACATGGAGAGGCGGAGATGTAGTTCCTCTCTCATAATAATTGTAAGTAGGAGCAGCAAGCGCATGCATATTACATTCATCAAAATTATCATGTGCAACGGTAAAAGGCAACCCATCAATATAATCCTTAATAAGTGCAAACTTCTCCGATATAGTGTAGTCGAGAGAATTCAAAAAGATAATAGGACTATTATGCGTGGGTGCAATAGCAACAACTTCATGTTTAACATAAGGAACTATAGCAAGTTCATCTCCATGAGCATAATTCATATTGGCATCTTGGTCACAAGCATAGCAAGCATCAAGTTCATCAAAAAGGGATATTTCAAGAGAATCAACGGGATCATAACAATCATCATAGCAATCATCCTTCGGTAAGCACGAAGGGAAATTAAACAATGTATGAGTTGAAGAGTTATTCTCATTAGAAGGTGGGCACGGGTGATCAATCCGCTCTTCCTCCTTTTGTTCTTCGCTCTCCTCCTCATCTTTTTCATCCAATGAGCTCACAGTTTCATCAATTTCTTCTTTCATAGACTCCTGAAAAATATTAGTCTCTTCTTGGACAGCGGAGGAGTCCTCAATATATGGTTTAACATAGGTATTAGAAGCATAATTATCATAAAAATATTTAAGTATGGCAAAATTTTCAGATTTGTAAAGAGTAGCATTATACTCTACTATTAAAGAAGCAATTTCATAAGCACCCTTAAAAGCAACAAATTCTTCAATTTGTTGAACATCATAGTAATTATAAACACCCTTAGCATATGAAGATACGATTCCATTATCACTAAACTCACATTGATAGGGAAGGTGTTTCTAAGGGTCTTTAGAACAACAAGTAAAACCATATATTTCACATAAATTCCAAGCATAACATTGCAAACGATGAATTTGATCTAGTAAAAGTTTCCCTTTTTTAGATAAGCGGTGTCGCACATAACAAGCATGCTCATCTAAAGATTTGCCCTCAACTAAGCTAGTTGGGGTTTCAGCACGAGCACAAAGGGATCGAAGATGATCCAAGTAAAAAGCTTCAGGAGTGTGATAGATTTGAGTGGTTCTTCAACCATTGGTGTAGTAGGTACAACTCTTTTTTTTTGGTATTTTGCGTTTCCTACCCATAACTAAAGATAGAAAACAAGAGCACAAAATAAAAACTACTTAGTGATAAATCAAACAAGCACACACAAGAATATTCACCCCACGCTATAAATCCCCAGCAACGGCGCCAGAAAAAGGCCTTGATAACCCACAAGTATAGGGGATCAATTGTAGCCTCTTTTGATAAGTAATAGTGTCAAACCCAACGAGGAGCTAAAGGTAGAACAAATATCCCTCAAGTTTTATCGACCACCGATAACACTCTACGCACGCTTGACGTTCGCTTTACCTAGAACAAGTATGAAACTAGAAGTACTTTGCAGGTGTTGTTGGATAGGTTTGCAAGATAATAAAGAGGACGTAAATATAAACTAGGGGCTGTTTAGATAAAGAAGCAATAAAGTTAGTATAGCAAGTGTGAAAAAGTGGTGGTAGGAGTTGCGAAATTGTCCCTAAGCAACTGACTACTTTACTAGACCGATAGCAAGTTTTATGTGGGAGAGACCACTGCTAACATGTCATCCCTGACTTGGAATCCTATGCACTTATGATTGGAACTATTAGCAAGCATCCGCAACTAGTAACGTTCATCAAGGTAAAACCCAACCATAGCATTAAAATATATTGGTCCCCCTTCAATCCCGTATGCATCAATTTTTATGCTAGGTTGAAGCTTCTGTCACTCTTGCCCTCCAATACATAGTCCTATCAACATACAACTAACTCTATGGTGTGATCCACGCGCGCGCTCATATGATGGGCACCAAAGGACAGCAACGTAACTACAAGCAAATTAAACCAATCATAGCAATTCACCAATTACCGATAGGACAACAAAAATCTACTCAGACATCATAGGATGGCAACACATCATTGGATAATAATATGAAGCATAAAACATCATGTTCAAGTAGAGGGTACAGCGGGTTGCGGGAGAGTGGACCATTGTAGATAGATGGGGGGAGGTGATGAAAATGTTGGTGAAGATAACGGAGGTGTTGGTGTAGATTGCAGTGACGATGATGGCCCCGGCGGCGTTCCGGCGCCACCGGGAGAGAGGGGGAGAGAGCCCCCCCTTCTTCTTCTTCTTCTTCCTTGACCTTCTCCCTAGATGGGAGAAGGGTTTCCCCTCTGGTCCTTGGCTTCCATGGCATGGGAGGGGCGAGAGCCCCTCCGAGATTGGATCTGTCTCTCTGTCTCACTCTGTTTCTTCGTTCCCGATTCTGGCCTTTCACTGTTTCTTATATTCCCGGAGATCCGTAACTCTGATTGGGCTGAAATTTTAACACGATTTCTATCCGGATATTATCTTTCTTGCGGCGAAAGAAGGGCAACAACCACCTTATGGAGTGGACACGAGGGCCCAGGGCGCACCTGACCCCCTGGGGCACGCCCCTCACCCTTGTGGGCCCCTCGGGCATCGTCTCGCGTTGATTCCACTTTCCAAAATTCATATATATTTCAAAAATAATCTCCATCTGTTTTTATCCCGTTTGTACTTCGTTTGATATGGATTTTCTGCGAAACAAAAAACATGCAACAAACAGGAACTGGCACTGGGCACTGGATCAATATGTTAGTCCCAAAAATAATATAAAAAGTTGCCAAAAATATGTAAAAGTTGTAGAATATTGACATGGAACAATCAAAAATTATAGATACGACGGAGACGTATCAATTGGCCGCCGTCGAACGCTTGGATCCCCGCAAGAGCACGAAGCACATGGGAGCAGCGGCGCCGATGTCAATGGTCAGGTCAGGGGCGGGGCACGATAGGTTGGGAGTGGCGCGACGAGCGAAGCGGGCGGGTGGCGGCGTCTTGAGACGGGCGGGTGGCGAACAGGCAGGGCGGCATGGCGACCATCTATGGTCTTGGGTAGCGGGGCGAGGCGGCGAAGCGGTTCCGAAGTTAGCGGGCGGGGGGGGCCGATCGGATGTGGCGTGGGACGTGGGGATGGGGTGGGATAGCGTGCGTGCGGGTGGAGTTTTGCTGCTAAATACTTGTTAGATCAAACGTGTTTTAGTGAGTAATCTAAATCATATATAGATGTGATTAGATGGGTAGGATTAAGTTTTGGATCTTCGCACTTCTTGCTTTTATAGGGGTAGTAGATAGATATGCAGAACAACATTTGTTGACCTCCTCCAATGCAAAGTTGCTTAGATGAGATGTTAAGTATATTAAATGTCTTAGTCACTCAAGTCCCCGATGCAAAGGTGCTAAGCTTCATGCATTTAATTAGTTGTAAACTCAGAATTATGTTTCCACCTAGATACACATGTTTAGCACTGTTTTTTTTTTTGGGTCACCATACTACTCTCGCTCTCTTCTTAACTAGCATGCCACATCAGATTTTTTGCTTAGCTGGCAACCTTAGCACATGTACAAGATGGAACATTTGAAGGGGCGTAGCCCTTAAAGATGCCCTAGGGAATTGGATTTGTTTTTGTCAAAATTGTGAAAACCAAATGCGACACCAACTTCATGCAAACGACGGTTTCCCTCTCGCATAGTTTTCGGCTTCTCGTTGTATGCCACCGCGGGCACGACTCGTCAACGGCCGCCCCCCTTTGCCGGGACACCGAAAGACGTCACGGGAGACCGCACCGGCACGGCAGAACCCGACGCGGACAGGAACCTCACGAGATGCGTTGGCCGCGCCTCGCCGCCCGTAGGGACGCTGGACGCCAGGCACGACGCCATCCTCTTGAGAGCTGCGCCATCTCTGTGGCCGTCGAACACGAAGGCGGACGTGACCGGCGCGTCGCTTGCGACGACACCGCATCGTTCGCCGGCCCGTATCAGCTCCACCGGCAGGTCGAAGCACGGCGACGGGCAGTATCCATGGACGGCGCCACGGTCGTCCCTTCCCCCCGGCTCCACCAGGAAGTCGAAGACGATGTTGCTGCCGGAGTAGAGCGAGGAGCACTCGAGCTTCTCCAGGGACGCCGCGCGGGTTAGCAGCACCTGCGGGGGTTCCTGCTCCGTGCGCCGGTCTTGTTCCGGCGCCGCTGGCTGCTCCTGCTGGCTCTCGCCGGTTTCCTCGGGCTTCTTCTTGGAGAGTCCTGGGAGGCAGAGGCACGTGAACAGCGTGCCGCAGGTGAAGCCGGTGCGCTCGTCGGGCTCGGCGTCCGGCGCTTGGGACATGGCACTCGCCGGCCGGTGCACACAAGTTCGAACGCCTTGGAGGGAACGGGGAGGACGTACGTCTAGCTAGCGCAGTACCGGTATATAGTGAGGTGGCCGGGTAAGGCGGTGGCGGGTGGTGGTGGAGTGGAGGGGCACACCGCCGGTCAGCCCGCTAGATAGATCGTGTGTTTCATGATTTCCTGGCTTAACTTAGTCGTCGGGGCCCACTTACATACTCGTTCTGCGTAGATCTAGCCATATGGCGCTTGGTTCGTTGACTCGACTTCGTCCATGTGTTGTGCATGCTCTGCATGATCGTGATACCATGATACAACTCCTCAAAATTCAAATTTGCAAGTTAAAAAAATGAAAAATAAAACTCTGAATGTCCACAACATATGAGTCCACGATCTCTAAAATTTTCAATCCCAGATTTGAAATACGCACAGAGAAACAAAGAAAACAAATTCAATTGTGAATAGTGCTATTTGTCTTTTTGTGACACTGTTCATGCTAGATTTGTCCCTTTTGTTTCTCATTGTATATTCCGAATTTGGGTCTGAAAATTTAAGGGGTTGTATAAACATATCTTGTTGAACGTTCACAACTTTTATCAAATTTTGTGGAGACTTGCAAATTTGAAGCTTGAGGAGTGGTACCATGTTGTCATGTGAAGTGTGGTATCATATGATATTTCCACCTCGTACTGTACTGGTCTCAGTGGAACCGAGGGAGTACATCCGTATTGCCATTGCATTCCAATTCACCCAACTGACCAGATCAGTTCAAGTTACTTGAAAGCGCACATGTTACCTAAGAATTTTTGAAGGTAGTACAGAGTACAGAGTACACAACCGTTTGGTGATCTTCTCAGTTCTTCTCTACGATCAGTTTAGCTCTTGCATGTCCAGCCTCTATCCTGTACTGCTCGCCCATCCCCAGGTGCGTCATCAAGAACCAGACGACGGTGAGCAGCTCGCCGCCATTGCTCAGCTGCTTGGCGTGGAAATTACTCCGGCACTTGCTCGCGGCGTAGCAGAGCATCTCCACCCACACCACGCGAATGAGCCGCCACCTCTTGCCGGACGGTAGCTCCAGCAGCGACTTCGCAAGCCCGCACGCGTCGAACAGCACGGACTTGCTCCTGTCCCCCTTCACGTCCCTCGGCGCAATCTCCGCGTTCACCTCCAGCACCATCCTTGCCGCGGCACGCTCATCCGGGCATGTCGCCTCCCGCCCGAAGAAGTCCTTGGCCTCCGCACATGTGTCCCCGAACCGGATCTGCCCGATGCCCGCAGTCAGCATGAACGGCCGGGCCACGAGCAGGAAAAGCATGTAGTAGTTTGACACCGCCATGCTGATGCTGACATACTCGGTGAGCTTCGCATCGTCGTTGCTGTCGTCCGAGTAGAAGCAGAGGTCTGTGGCGATGTGCCAGAGGAGAATGCTCTCGTCGAACTCCGCCTCGACGCTCCAGCCGAGCTCCTTGTAGTAGCCCTTGCACTGCAGCGCCCACTGGCCCCTGTAGTTGCTGAACTTGCGGTAATTTTCGGTGTCCACCATGCTGAGCGCCTTGTCTTTCAGCTCCCTGAACACCACCAAAATGGTATCTCTTTTAGGGGCAGCTGGGCAAATGGGATGCAAGAAAGCCACATCACAAGATATTATTCCTCCATCATAAAAGCATTACAATTAGATAGTTATGATGGAATGTCTCAAAACTGTGCTGAGCAGATGGAAATAGTAAACTCTTTGATACAATGATGGGTTAAACTCTACTGGGTGCTTAACTAAATAGTTAATGTTGTGAAAACGAGAGGAGATAGATTGGATCGACACACCTAGGCCGGTGGTCGTGATTGCATTATATAGGGCGCCTCTAGGAGCAGCCGCTAGGGTTTACATGGGATAAGTACAAGTTGTTATACAAGATAACTACAGCCTAGATACTAACCGTATCAGGTTTATCTATACAGTTTAACATTCCCCCTCAATCTGAACTTCCTACACAAAGATTCAGATTGTGCCTATTTAAGACAAATGGCATCTCAGCTAGAGGCTTGGTGAATTTATCTGCAACTTGCTCCTTGGAAGATATGAACCGAACGTCAAGTGCCTTGGCTGCAACTCGTTCACGAACAAAGTGAAAGTCCACTTCTATGTGCTTGGTTCTGGCATGAAACACCGGATTCGCAGATAGATAAGTGGCTCCTAAATTTTCACACCACAGAACTGGAGCTCGAGAGAGAAAAACCCCAAGTTCTCCAAGGACTGACTGTATCCATATTACTTCAGCTGTTCCATTTGCAAGTGCTTTATATTCAGATTCCGTGCTTGACCTAGATACTGTTGCTTGCTTCCTTGAGCTCCAGGAAACAAGGTTGGGTCCAAGGAAGACTGCAAAACCCCCTGTGGATCGGCGATCATCGCTGCATCCCGCCTATCTGATCTCGAGAAGCAGCTCAACAAAGATAGAGGGTGACTTGCGAATAGACAGACCCATACTATGAGTATACTTTAAGTATCTCAAAATCCTCTTTGCTGCAGAGAGATGTGCCGTCGTAGGTGCATGAAGGAATTGACACACACGATTAACTGCAAAGGAGATATCTGGCCTCGTGAGTGTTAGGTACTGAAGAGCTCCAACCAAGCTGCGATACTTGGTACTATCCTCCTGAGACAATGGTGATCCACTTTCCTTGCTGAGTTTCTCACTAGAGGACATGGGTGTGGTAGCGACATTGCAATTCTCCATGTTTGCACGGCGAAGGATGTCACTAATATACTTCTGTTGAGACAGAACTATTCCCCCTGGCGATGACTCCACATGTACTCCAAGGAAATAATGTAAGGAACCGAGATCCTTTAGAGCAAATGAGGCTTGAAGATCAGCAAGTAGCTTGGTAGTAGCAGTGATAGAAGAGCTGGCGACAATAATGTCATCTACATACACAAGCATAAAAATAGTGACACCACTTCGGTTGTAGACAAACAAAGACGTGTCAGCTTTGGATGCAAGGAAACCAAGTTGTTGGAGCCTAAAACTCAGCCGAGAATACCACGCTCGAGGAGCCTGCTTGAGGCCATATAGAGCTTTGCGGAGTTTGCACAAATGGTGAGGTGCCGAGGGATTCACAAATCCAGGAGGTTGGCGCATGTATACATCTTCTTGAAGGATGCCATGAAGAAAAGCATTTTGAACGTCCAACTGACGTAAACACCATCCACGAGAGACTGCAATGGAGAGAACCAAACGCACGGTGACCGGTTTAACCACTGGACTGAACATATCATCATAGTCCAAGCCATAGCGTTGTTTGAATCCCTTTGCAACCAGACGTGCCTTGTACCTTTCAATAGTGCCATCTGGTTTGTGCTTGATTTTGAACACCCATTTGCAGTCAATGACGTTGACACGAGGAGGAGGAGGAACCAAAGTCCATGTACCATTCTGACGCAACGCATCAAGCTCAAGTTGCATAGCCAGCCGCCACTCTGGAGATGAAACTGCTTCACGGTGATCAACTGGTTCCCGCTGAGCCGGGAAGGCACGACGATACGGATTATATGCGATAGTACCATCCGTACGTTGTTTTGGTTTCCGGGTGTGATCGCGTGTGCGCGTCGTCATTGTATGTTGAGGCGGAGCAGCGGATCCACCAGTCACAGAAGATCCCGGCGAGACACATGCGAGCGAGCACCGAGCAAATCCCGGATCCCGTGGTTTGACGACGAGGCGGAGCTGCCACGGATCTCCCTCGGATCCAGCGCCGTCAGCGGTAACGGCCTGCTCCCCAGTTGCCAGCTGGGCCACTGCAGCGGACACAGCAGCCCGTGCAGAGGTGGGCCCCGCCTCAGCGTGGGCCGGTCGGGCGCATGCAGAAACCGACACAGGAGACTCGGCCCGCGCGCCCTCAGGAGCCACGGGATTGGCGAGCGGCGGAGATGCGGATCCGGTGCGGTCGACTGGCGCGCTGTGATTGGTGGGCGGCGGAGACGCGGGCCCGGTGCGATCAACTGGCGCGCTGTCGGCTGGCTCCCCTCGTGCGTCCGCCGCCACGTTGCTGTCGCCAGGGGACACGCGATCCGAGGTGGATACGGCGGCGGATCGGGAGACAGGATGCGCCTGGGACTCCGTTGAAGAGATTTTCTGCGCCGAAGTAGTACCTGCATCCAGATTAGTCCGAGAAACAGATGCACCATAGTTCATGTGGTCATATGGAAATAAGAGAATGGCATGTTCAGCAACGCGAGGTGGTATTGGGGAGGGTTGGTCATTGGCAAAGGGAAATATTTTTTCATCAAAGGTAACATCACGTGATATGTATACACGAGCTGTAGGAACATGGAGACATTTGTAGCCTTTGTGACGAATACTGTACCCGACAAAAACACATTGGTGAGATCTAAACGCTAGTTTGTGAGTGTTATACGGGCGCAAGTTGGGCCAACATGCACATCCAAATGTGCGAAGAGAGACATAGTCTGGCTTTGTGGAAAACAATTTTTCCATGGGGCTCATATTGCCAATGACGCGGCTGGGTAATCGATTGATAAGATAACACGCGGATAGATACGCCTCGTCCTAAAAACGGAGTGGCATGGACGCATGTGATAACAATGAGAGACCCATGTCAACGATGTGACGATGCTTCCTTTCGTCCGATCCATTTTGTTGATGTGTGTGTGGGCAAGAGACATGATGAGCAATGCCAAGTTGACGAAAGAATGTGTTGCTAAGTTTTTCCGTATTCCCCACCCCAGTCGGATTGAACACACAAGATTTTACGAGAAAGAAGGCGTTCAACATGGGCAAGAAAATCACGAAACACATCAAACACATCACACTTTCGTTTAAGAAGATAAATCCACACGAATTTACTATAATCATCAATGAATGAAACATAGTATTGGAACCCACCAGAAGATGTTTTGGCAGGTCCCCACACATCTGAAAAAATAAGTTCTAAAGGAACTGAGGACACACTTGAGGATCTAGGAAAGGGTAGCTGATGTGCTTTGCCTTGTTGACAAGCATTACACACATGGGTCAAAGCCCGACTTGACGATGCTAATTTATTGGATGCCAAAACATGTTGAACTACTTGTGTGGAGGGATGACCGAGCCTAGCATGCCAATCTTCAGCAGAGAGCCTAACTGAGGACAAAGCATGAGAGCGTGAGGGCCGAATGGGATAGAGCCCATTCTCACATCTGCCTTGAAGAAGGACCCGCTTGGTTGTCAAATCCTTCATAAGAAAATGAGTAGGATAATATTTTAGATAAGCATGATTATCAGTGGCAAGGCGATTAACAGAAAGAAGATTCTTATCGGCATTTGGGACATGTAGTATGTTACGAAGTTTGAGATTGGCAGAGGGAGTAGGAAGAAGAGCATGACCACGATGAGCTATGTGCAAACCTGATCCGTCGGCGGTGTGGATGCGGTCCTGTCCAGGGTATTTTTCCCTCACGGTGAGACGATCAAGATCTGACGTGATGTGATCGGTAGCCCCCGTGTCAGTGAACCAGGTAGGATCACCGAGGATGGATGGTGGCGATGCAGCTGCGAGACCCGCCATCTTGGAGTCTTTGAAATTTGGAAGGCGTGGTTGTAGCGTTGAGCACATTCCCAGGCATAGTGCCCAGGGCCCCGACAGAACTGGCACTGCAGGCGTGCATCACCGCCACCGCCGTGGTCACCGCGGTCACCACCGCCGCGGTTGCCGTTGGCGTTTTGACGATTGCCTGTAACACCCCGGATGTATCTTTCCATATTTGTAACTCCAACTCTTGCCATTTTCGGATATGTGATGTGATATTCCCTCCGTGGTTGGGTTTTGTTTTCGTTTTGCATTTTGTTCATGTCATGCATCTCATATCATGTCATCATGTGCATCTCATTTGCATACGTGTTCGTCTCATGATTCCGAGCATATTCCCCGTTGTCCGTTTTGCAATCCGACACTCCTATGTTCCCCGGCGTCCCCTCTTGTTCTTTTTCCGTGTGCGGGTGTTGAACATTCTCGGAATGGACCGAGCCTTGCCAAGTGGCCCTGGTATAGCACCGGTAGACCACTGTCAAGTTTCGGGTCATTTGGAGTTCGTTTGGTACTCAACGGTTAACCGCACCTCTCAAAGGCCTCTTTTGAGTTGCAGCCCAACAACCCTCCAAAACAGCCCAATAACCCATCTAACTCCCTTCCATGCCCTCGGTCGTTCGATCACGATCGTGTGGGCGAAACTACACCCCATTTGGACTCTCCTAGCTCCTCTATGCCTATAAATAGACCCTCCAAAATTCCGGCAAACCCTAGCTCACGCTTCCTCCACATGCGGACACGTCCGGACGGCGCGAACGCGTCCGCCCGCGCCAGCGCCAATCGGAGACCGCCACGTGGGCAGCCAGCGCCGTCACCGCCGCCGGCCGCAGGCCAGGACCATGGGGCCAGCGCCAACCCTCCGCGCCGCGCCGGCCGCGCTTTCTCCATCCCATGCCGCGCGGCGCCGCCGCCACATGCCCCATGCCGCCCGCTACCGCTTGCCAGCGTCGCCCGCCGCCGACCGCACCACACACGCCGCGCCGATCGCCCGCGCCGCAGCCGCCGCCCGCCGCGACCTCCTCCTCCGCCGATCCGATCCAGATCCGATCTGGATCCAGGTTGACTTTTCCCCCCTCCAATTTCGTCTAAGTCTTTAACTGTGATTAATTTCGGGCATTTCTCAACGCATCACATCTCCGCAACCGTGGCTCCGTTTTGGGCGTATAATATGTCAAAATGTTCGTCTCGAAGAGTACATCATTTCATTCCATTGCATCATTTGAATTTGAGCTCATCTTGATGCCCGAAATGCTGTTGGAAGATAGCTTCAGATCGTTAGTTCCAGAATCTTATCAGTTCGAGCTCTTTTGTCATTTTTGCCATGAGTTATGTGTGCACCCTATGAACTTGAGTCCTACATGTAAGTTGAACATTGCCATGCCATCTTTCCAGGGGTATTTTCCATGTATTTTTGTGAGCTATGTGTTGACTAGAACAAGCATGCAAAGTAGGGATGATGATGATACTGATTTCAGGAACTTAGTGATTTCACTAAGTCTTGTCCTGATGTTAATTTTATGTCATAAGTTCATGTTGTCTCAGAGAGATCTATGCCCTTTTTGAGCATGATCAGTAAGGATGTTTTGAACATATGGATGTTCTCTATCCATCCATGTCTTTGTTGGCATTTATGGAGTAGTCTAGCATGTCATTTTCGTGCTCTACTTTTGCTTGAAATTGTTTCCTGGCAGACTGTTTGCATTAGATTCAATTTTCACGAGGTCGGTGTAGTTGATCCGTGTATGATATGATGTTGTTCTTGCCATGTATAGCTCCTATGCCATGTCTTCTTGATGGGTGTATGCTTAGTTTATCTTGAGATGCTCTGTAGTGAGTGCATCGAGCTCACGAACATGCCATGTTGAATCTGTTTTTGCCATGTCCTGATATTTCACTAAGTCTGAAATCTGTTATAAAACTTGCAATGTTTACATGGGTGCCATCATTTCTTAAGGTCCTTTTTGGCTTATGGTCAGTAAGGGACTATTGAAATAGGCTTTGAGTAGAATCATGTCATGCCTTGCTTTGCTATTATAAGTTCCTGTAGCATGTTGTTTACTTGCTCTAAACATGCCTTCCTGATGTTAATTCCTGGTATGTTAGTATTTTCACTAAGTCTGTGAACCTGATATTTTGAGCACTTTCTCCATGCTTGTTTGAACATGTTATGATGTGATTTAGCCGTAGCTCAGTGTTCCTCTTTTGTTAAGCATCTCCTGTAGTTCGTTGCCATATGCTTTGTTTTTATGTTGGGGTGCTGTAGCATAGTTTCGTGTTGCGTGCTAAGTAGCATCGGGCTGTTAAACGCAGATTTGCGTCATTCTTGTTTTGCTTGTCATTTGCAAACCGTGCATCCGATTCCGGTGATCTTTATATCGATTTCAACCGAAATCACTCCTTCTTTCCAGCGGCATACTTGGTTGCCAAGTTGATGCCCGGTTCATCATTTTCTCTCCGGAGCATACATATGCATAGCATGTCACATCTCGCATCGCATGTCATGTTTTGCATCATATTGCTTGTGCATATGTTCCTTGTTTGATTGTGGTTCCGTTGCTTGTGTTCTTGCTTTGGGTAGAGCCGGGAGACGAGTACGTGAACGAGGAGCCTGTTGAGAACGCCTACGAGGATCAAGCCTTCGACAACTCTGAGAACCTTACAGGCAAGATGACCATACCTTCGATATCACTTCTATCTTTGCTTGCTAGATGCTCGCTCTTTTGCTATGCCTATGCTGCGATACCTACCACTTGCTACATCTTGCCACCCATATTGCCATGTCAACCTCTAACCACCCATGTCCTAGCAAACCGTTGATTGGCTATGTTACCGCTTTGCTCAGCCCCTCTTATAGCGTTGTTAGTTGCAGGTGAAGATGAAGTTTGTTCCTTGTTGGAACACGGATATTTTGGGTTATCACAATATCTATTGTTTTATTTAATGCATCTATATACTTGGTAAAGGGTGGAAGACTCGGCCTTATGCCCGGTGTTTTGTTCCACTTGCCCCTAGTTTCAAGTATACCGTGTTATGTTCCTTGATTTTATGTTCCTTACGCGGTCGGGTGATTTATGGGACCCCCTAGACAGTTCGCTTTGAATAAAACTCCTCCAGCAAGGCCCAACTTTGGTTTTACCATTTGCCACCTATACCCTTTTCCCTTGGGTTTTCGCGAGCCCGAGGGTCATCTTCATTTTAACCCCCCCCGGGCCAATGCTCCTCTGAGTGTTGGTCCAAACTAGAGCCCTTTGGCGCCCCTCAAGGAAACTTGAGGTCTGGTTTTAGTTGTGCGGATTGCTCATCCGTTGTGCCCTGAGAACGAGATATGTGCAGCTCCTATCGGGATTTGTCGGCACAATCGGGTGGTCTTGCTGGTTTAGTTTTACCATTGTCGAAATGTCTTGATGTACCGGGATACCGAGTCTGATCGGAGTGTCTTGGGTGAAGGTTTATTCCTTCGTTGACCGTGAGAGCTTGTTATGGGCTAAGTTCGGACACCCCTGCAGGGTATTATCTTTCGAAAGCCGTGCCCGCGGTTATGAGGCAGATGGGAATTTGTTAATGTCCGGTTGTAGAAAACCCGAAGTTGACCTTAATTAAAATACATCAACCGTGTATGTAACCGTGATGGTCTCTTCTCGGCGGAGTCCGGGAAGTGAACACGGTGTTGGAGTTATGTTTGTCGTAAGTAGTTAGGATCACTTCTTGATCGCTAATAGCTTCACGACCGCGCCTTGCTTCTCTTCTCGCTCTCTTTTGCGATGTAGCCACCATATATGCTAGTCGCTTGCAGCAGCTCCTCCTTTTTGACACCAGCCTTCTCTTAAGCTTAAATAGTCTTGATCTCGCGGGTGTGAGATTGTTTGAGTCCCTGTGGCTCACAGATTCTACCAAAAGCAGATGCAGTACGGTGATGCCAATACTGATGGCGCAACTGAGCTAAAGTGGGAATATGATGAGGCCCTTGGTCGATACTATTTTTCCTTTCCAGACGATTAGTAGTGGAGCCCAGTTGGGGCGATCGGGGATCTGTGCCGCATGTGGGGTTTTCTTCTTTTATTTTGGTTCCGTAGTCGGACCTTGATTGTATCTGGATGATGTAATGCTTTATTCATGTATTTGTGTGAAGTGGCGACTGTAAGCCAACTATGTACCTTTTCCCTTATGTATTACATGGATTGTGCGAAGATTACCTCACTTGCGACATTGCTTTCAATGCGGTTATGCCTCTAAGTCGTGCTCCGACACGTGGGAGCTATAGCCGCATCGAGGGCGTTACATTGCCGCCACCACCACGGTCACCGCGGTAGCTGCCGCGGTTGTTGTTGTTGTAGTCGCCGCGGTCACCGGAGTTGCCTCGACCCTTGCCGCGGTAGTTGCCTTTGCCACGGTTGTTGGAGTTGCCATTGTTGTCACGCGCGACATAGTTGACAGAAGAGCCACCTGCGTGTAGTTGGAGACGAGCCGCGTGATACTCACGGCGGCGCTCGAAGGAGATGGCGTGGGAGTAGAGTTCGCCCAGCGTCATGACGTCGATACGGGTGGTGATGGCCGTGATGAGTGGCTCATAGTCGATGTCGAGGCCAGTGATGAAGGCGGTGATGATGTCCTCCTCTCGCATGGGACGGCCCGCCGCAGCGAGCTGATCGGCGTTGGAGCGAATCTTGGCGAAGTAGTCGACCATGGAGAGGTTGCCCTTGCGGAAGTTCATCATATCCATCTTGATCTGCACCACGCTGGCACGGCAGTGTGTGACGTACATCTCCTCGAGGTGCGCCCAGATGGCGCGAGAGGTGTCGAAGAGGTGGACCTGCTGAAGCACATCGTCGGTGAGCGAGGCCTACAGGTAACTCAGGATGATCTGATCCTGACGGAACCAAGTAGCGTACTCCGGATTAGGAGCGCGCTCCCCCTTGTCATCGGCAGGAAGGAGGCGAGCAGGAGTGGGCGTGGTGCCGTCGACATAGCCGGTGACACCGGCGATGCGGAGGGGGGGGAGGATCTGAGCTTTCCAGAGAAGATAGTTGGAGGAGGAGAGTTTGGCAGTAATGAGGCTAGCAGAGGGTTGGGGGACAGCGGAAGACGGCGGTGCCGCGAGGCCCGACGGCATGGGCAGGGAAGCAAGGGCCGAGGAGGTCATGGCGGCGGTGGAGGGAGAACCCATCGAGCAGTTTATGCGAGATGGCCTGATACCATGTGAGAACGAGAGGAGATAGATTGGATCGACACACCTAGGCCGGTGGTCGTGATTGCATTATATAGGGCGCCTCTAGGAGCAGCCGCTAGGGTTTACATGGGATAAGTACAAGTTGTTATACAAGATAACTACAGCCTAGATACTAACTGTATCAGGTTTATCTATACAGTTTAACAAATGTTGACCCTTGTTTAAGAGCACAAAACAAATATAGTCAACAATCTAAAGATACCATCGACAGTAAACATCATAGCAATAAACACCATACAGAACCATGATTTTTTTTTGAAACTATGATGATTTGTATAGCAAATTCGAAAACTATACGGCCTAATGCATAAAAATCGAAACTATGACCCGTCGTTTACATTGGCGAAAAGGACTTTCGGCGTGTCGTTGGCCGAAGTGGGCTCTTCAGCCTCCCGTTGGCCGAAGAGTACCCCAGCTGGGCCGAAGATAGTATCTTCGGCTTCCGTTGGCCGAAGACACTCTTCGGCTTCCTGTTGGCCGAAGAGTGCCAGGGGCACAAAACGTAACTAAGATGGCCTCAAATGAAAAAGTTATCAATATGAAAAATCTTCGTCTCGTCGAAGCTGTTGATTTTGATATAAAAATTGTCTTAATCCGAGGTTGTATGCAACCTGTAGAGCCAAAACAAGGTCAGGGATAGAAGCTGCACAGTTACTTTGGATAGACCGAATGGATGTTAGAAAGTTTGTCCCGGGACACCCGGTGCACTTGGTGAGACAGTGTGGAATATAGAAGAGTACACAAGTTTGATCACGTTCACTCGGTGGGACCGAACCAAACCACTCGGAGGCTCGAATGGATCCGAAAAATTACCAAAGATTCTGTTCGAGTTAAAGTTAGGATTTTGATCCAAAATTGTTTATCCGCACCGGGAGGACTGTTTGCGTGCAGCGCTTTCGGCCGGGTCTCCTTGGCGTGAGCTACGGTGCATCACCCCAGCGTCGGTACACGATGACATTTTTGTGTGCATCACCCCCGGCGTCGAGGGTGCACGGTGACGGGCCTGAGAGGTGACCATTGGCTCTACTTTTCATGGTGGATGACGCCACCGCCGAAAGTTTTCGTCTCAGTTCCTGCCATTGCAACAGAGACATTTCTTCAATGCCGGCATATGTCTTCCCGGTGCAGATGAACAATGCCCACATCGATTTATGAGGCGGCTGGACTTCTTGTACAATAAAAGGACTAAAAATTCTATACAAAAATCTTTGGAGATTTTTCGGAGCCTCCGAGTGGTTTGGTTCGGTCTCACCGAGTGAACGTGACCAAACTTGTGTACTCTTCTGTATTCCACATGGTCTCACCGAGTGCATCGGGTGTCTCGTAACAAATTTTCTGACATCCATTCGGTCTGTCCGAAGTAACTCTGCAGCTTCTGTCCCTGACCTTGTTTTGGCTCTACAGGTTGCATACGATGCCGGATTAAGACGATTTTTATACCAAAATCAACCGTTTCGACGAGACGAAGATTTTTCATGTTGACAACTTTTTCATTTGACGCCATCTTAATTATGTTTTGTGCCCCTGACACTTTTCGGCCAACGGGAAGCCGAAAAGTGCTCTTCGCCCACTGGCACTCTGAAGAGCCCACTTCGGCCAACGGTAGACCGAAAAGTCCCATTTCGGCCAACGGTAGGCCGAAAAGTCCCTCTTCGGCCAACAGAAGGCCGATGGGGTCATAGTTTTGATTTTTATGCATTAGGGCCTATAGTTTCCGAATTTGCTATAAAAATCATCATAGTTTCAAAAAAAAATCCACCCTTTATTAGGAATAGTGCCCTGCGTGACCTATGACTGAAACTACAATCAGGATAAAGCACAGACATAAACTATGTAATAAAGTGGGTGTTCCTTGATGTTCACCATATTGTTTCATATAAAACAATAGTGTAGGTTGATTTTCTAAATCTTTCATACCATTGATTAGAAGCATTGAGTAGCACTGCATTTCCTTTTAGATTGAATGAGAGTTGACAGGTTATGAAAGCCAGTGGAGTGCTAGGGGATTTAGTTTCGAACTTGGTAACAATACTCCGTCCGTCCCAAAATAAGTGTGTTAAGCTTAGTACAACTTTGTACTAGAGTTAGTATAAAGCTAAGACACTTATTTTGGACGGAGGGAGTATAACATAGTTATGCTAAAATGTTGAGAAATTCCCTGCAAACTACCACCTAATTCTCTGCTTCACCAGCAGCAGCAGATAATCTAGCCTACTTCTCTCGAATTATTTGCCAACTTATGGTTTTTCTGGAACATGCTTGGAAGCACCTCATTTTTTTCATGGGGAAGAAAAGGCTAAGATAGGGTGGACGACCAGCAAATTATCAAGATTTACAGTGTGAGCACTGCACCCACCAAATAAAAAACATTCGGTAGAGAATCAAAGACACCTAACATCGAGTTGAACATACATGAAAGAAGAAATTGAGGATGCAAATGCAGTAATTAGTCTTCTGGATCCAGTAGAGAATCAAAGAGATGTAAGTGTAACACATAGAGAATGTCACTTCAGAGTTGCACTTAAAGAAAAACTGTCAGAACTGCTAAAGAAGCAAAAGCTATATCGTCTTGAACCTATCAGTATGTTCAACTATACTAGATGTCTAGGTACCCATCTGTTGTCCATCTCCACAAGGAACCATCTCGATGTTACCTCCTTAAGCTCTGTCCAGAGACGAGTGAATTCTCTCGTAGTATATGGTCTTTACAAGAGTTTGTTTCTGTTCTTTCTTTCATGACAAATATACTTTATAAGAGTTTTTTTCCAAGAGTTTTTTTCCAGTTAATCCGGTCACTATTTCAATTGCAAACTTTAGATAAATGCCTAAGGTAACAATAATAAACAATGTAGGGTTAGATTATCAAGAGCTGAAAATCGCACTATTTGACACTTAATTCACCCAGAAAGTTACACCATTGACTAGTTAACAATGTAAAAGTTTGTCTGTACACAGGTGCACGAGTTGATCGCCTGTCCACACTTTGAGTAGTGCCACACTTTATCCTAAGCCCTGTCTGCCAAAATAGGAGGGGTGCCATGACATCCTACTTGATCTGCTATCAGGAATCAGAGAGGCATTTGTTAACCACTACTATTACTATACCATGATCTCGATTGTCATCGCTCCAAGATATGTTTTGCCTGGTTCTTCGTCCAGAAGGCGAAGTTGTTGTCATTGAGGGCATTGGTGGCTTGGGAAAGACATGGTTGGCAAAAGGTGCATTTGAAACAGCAAGGAACTCAAATCGCTTTGATAACTATATTTGGGTATCATTGTCTAGAGGTTGTAGTCTGCGACGGTGCATCAAGAAGATTGCAACATGTCTTTTAATTGACATCGGAGAGGAACTGTTATCATCCAGAATTAGTGTAATGATCAAGGAACATCTCGTGAGACGGAAGTTTTTGTTGGTTCTTGATAATGCTTATTTTGTCGAGGAGAACATCTTAATGAAGTTGGGGATTCCTCATCCTCGAGAGCAGAGTTTGGGTTCAAAGGTCATTGTGACCACAAGAACCAGGAGGGTACTGTCAGTCATGGAGCCAGATATAATTATATCGCCACAGCCTCTTACAGATCAGGCCTCATGTGACCTACTGGCTACTGTGCGAGAAGATTGGCAAAGATATTCGTCTAGACTTAAGTAATTGTTGCTGTGGCATACCATTATCAATTATCTTACTGGCTGGGGCACTGTGTGATGTGCCTACACAAGAGGAATGAAGCAAGCTAATCAGTGAAGTTCATGTGGCCTCGGCGAATCGCCTTGTAAATTTTGGTTACAGCCAGCTTCCTAGTGATAATGATAGGCACTGTCCCCTATACTGTTTACTCTTCCCTGACGATGAAGCAATTTCTGTCAAAGACTTAATCTTCTTCTGGAAGCTGGAGGGTATCACTGATGAGGCTAACTGTACTGGCAGGGAAATTCTCCATGTGCTTTTAAAACATGGGTTGATTCATTTTGAGGGTGATGATCATATCCGCATGCACGACGTCATTAGAGAGACGTTATCTCAACTTGGACGGGACAATGGCTATGTGGAACAACCTCAATGGGACTTTGACAATCACATTCAATTTGAGCATCTCGCCAGGTTGGGCAGCAGAATTTCCATAATGAACACAAAAATGGAAGAACTCCATGGAAGTCCAAGTGCCAAGTGCTTTTCAACTTCGACGCTACTTTTGAGAGGAAACCGCCATATGAGAACTATATCGGAAGATTTTTTGTTGTTGTTGTGTGCAAATGCTTAGAGTGCTAAACCTATCGTTTACACGAATCATAATCCTGCCCCAATCCATTTCTCGCTTGTTTTACCTCCGGTCGCTGCTACTAGTTGGATGCGGACACTTGGAGAAAATTCAGCACATAAGCTCACTGGAGATGCTTGAAATACTTGATGCATCAGGTTGTGGTTCCCTAAAAAGGGTAGAGTGTGGATCATTTGATCGTATGAGGTTGCTCAAGATTCTTGACCTTTCTCGGACTTCTATTGCATGCTTGCCATCTCTAGCTGCGTGCGTCGGACTTGAACAACTCATACTACACGATTGCCCATGTCTTGAATCTCAGCAAACTACAGAAACAAATGACAAGTCCTGCAATGCAATTTTTGTTAAGTTCCCTTATGGAGTTTCAAAAACAGGTGCAGTAAGGAACGTACAAATAGGGGTAAGTATGGAGGATCTAGTGGGTTGGATTTGGTTGCCTGGCGGGCTGGCTTTTGAGTTGTCTGACAGATTTGTCATGAAGGTCTCTGAAGATGTAAATCAGAACGGCAAAACGTACATACATGCAAGTCAGGCCAATTTCTTTTGGTCTTTGCATAAAGAATCTCCACTATGGTTAACCTGCTTCCAAAAGCTTCACATAGTTATCTCCTCTTCAAAGTTTGATCAAACCATGCACAAGGGCTTGAGAGCAGTGAGGACAAAATTCTCTTCTGTGGACGCGCATTCCGGTGGTGATTTCCATCGGTATCTGGAGATGAACCATGTCAGCATTCCTAATGGTATTGAGGAGATTCTTGGCCGTGCTGAGCTGATATCATCAAGAAGCGTAACAACAACAGATCAAGTGTGGAATCTGAATATTGGAAGACTGGAAGCAGCACGAGAACTTTGGATAGAGGAATGTCACCAGCTGGAGAATCTTTTCTCCCGGGGGAAGAAGTGGATGAATTGGCTAGAATAGGAAAATTGCAGAATATATTTATCTCCAACATGGACAATTTAGCATGCTTCTGCCAAGGGGTTGAAGATACGACTAGTTTCAGTTGTCTGAAACACTTGCTCCTCGATTGCTGTCCAAGACTGAACTTCCTCTTCCCTTGGTCGCTACGCCTGCCGAAGCTTCGCAGTCTACATATAAGGTTCTGTGATAGCCTGGAGGGAGTTTTCGACGAATCAGTCGCGACAGAAAATGCTCTTCCAGGGCTACAGTCACCGCGGCTGTGAGAGCTCCCGGAGCTTAGCTGCGTGTGTGGAGGAGTCTTGCCGTCTCTCAAGGACCTGAAGGTGAGAGGCTGTGCTAAACTGAAGAGGATTCCTATCGGTGTGACTGAAAATAGCACATTCATTATTATACAACAGTAATGGGAGAGACGCATTGGTGGGACGATTTGGTCTGGGATGACCAAGGCGCCAAGCGTTGGATGCTCTTCAGAAACTGGGGCCCCATGCTTCCACATTTCGCATCTGAAGGATGAGTCTTCGTTGCTGCGGTACATGGATTGGTGTACGGGTTCATCTTTATTTCCAGTGATGAAACTGCACTTTTACTGCTGCTGTACCTGTGGCGTCTGTAACACTGTCGCAGCACTACGAGGGGGCCAGCCGTGAATGAACCTTGCACGATTCACAGTTGGTACATTGTATACTCTGCGAGTCAATGAGCCGAACAACTCTGCGAAATCGCAGGCACAGCCTTGATTCATCTGCCACCAAATGTGAGCAGGACCCGGGCCGGCCTAGCCCCAAGTCCCCAACACATGGACCAGGCTAGCCCCAACACGATGTTGCCCCGTAGCCCTGCACCCGCTATTCAAGCAACTGTGGTGCAATCCACCAACCTGGCAGGCACGCATGTGCATGTGGTGGAAGCGGAATCCATCCGTCCATCCATTCGCTCGCTCGCTCGTTCGTTCATCTCGAGGGCACGGCGGACGTCGGCCACGTAGTAGTACGTAGGCGCCCACCCATCATGCGCTGCGTCCCACCCTCCGCCGAGACCGACGCCGCATCGGCCCTCCCCGACCCAGCACCGGTGCACATTGCCCGCACGACGGCTGTCCCGCGGCCGGCCTGCCCTCCTCCGCGCACCCGTCCCTCTCCCGGGCCGCGGTAGCTCGGCGGGCACGGAAAGTGGGGCGCTTTCCCGCGAGATTGGCATCGGAATAATGGGCGCGCCGGGGCCCGCGGCACATGCCATGTCTCCCGGAGTTGGTTGAGCGGGCGCGGATGCGGATTTGTACGCGTCCCCGATCGTGCCGGTGTTTCGTGCAATCGTTGGCTCGTCCCTCCCTCCCATTCCTTCCGCGGCAGGGTTTTCTCTTTCTTTTTGGGTTGGGGCAGGGTTTTAATGTGGATCTGTACTCCGGTCGATCGGTCCAAACATGCACCGGGGCCGGCGAGCTTTTGGTGTTGTCGACCTACTGTACGTACGTAGTGTGGGGAGACGCAGTGAGCCTCGCCGGTGACGGCGATGTAAAACAAATATTTTGGTGGACTGCTCGACACCTCAAGGGGATGCGGCTATCTCATTATATATAAGTACCAAAGGGTACAATATACAAGGTGTATATACAAGTCTACGTACATATACAGTCTAACACCTTCCCTCAATCTTAACTGTGACCTGAAGTACAAACTAAGTTAAGATTGCGCCTACAGACCTACAAACCGTGGTTGAGGAAGAGGCTTCGTGAAGATGTCGGCAAGTTGATCCTTTGATGAGATGAACTTGATGCTAAGTAGCTTCTGTGCAATTCGTTCTCGAACAAAGTGATAGCCAACCTCAATATGTTTCGTCCGAGCATGAAACACAGGATTAGACGACAAGTATGTAGCACCAATGTTGTCACACCAAAGTCTTGGAGGATGAGTCAAGAGACTCTCAACTCACGCAACAAGGATCAATCCAAATGATCTCGGCCGTCGCATCGCCCATCGCTTTGTACTCGACTTTTCGTCTTCTTGCGAGACACCGTAGCTTCGCTTGCGAGCATTCCAAGCAACCAAGTTAGAACCAAGAAACACCGCATACCCTCCGTGGATCGCCGGTCATCGGACTACCAAATCAACAGACGGAGAAGGTGAGATCTTAGAAGATGGCGCAGTTGGAGGAGCAAACCATGAGAAGCGGTGAGATGGACATAACGCAGATACGCTTCACGGTGACCAATGAGAAGTCTGGGTGCATGGAGAAACCGAGCAGACACGGTTGATCGCATAAGAGACATCCGTGCGGTGATAGTAAGATCTGCAGACCTCCAACAAGATCGCGGTACTCGGTGGCATCATCGGTGAAAGAGGATCTCCATCAAGAGCGAATAACCGATCGATGGCGGACATCGAGTATTGGAAGGTTTACACTTCAACGCATCAAAGACGACGCTAACAGTCGAGAGCGCTTTTCTTCGAGAAAGAGTTAACCCAACAGAAGACCGTGAAACCTCCGTGCCAAGGAAGAAGTGTAGAACACCAAGGTCCTTGACAAAGAAAATCACCACTCAAAGCAAAGAACAAGACGATCGGCGGCAGATCTCGAGGAACTGATGAGGATGATATCATCAACATAGACCGGCAAGTACATCAGAACCTCGGTCGTTGAGGTAAAATGATGTGTCAACGGTGGAGGGATGAAACCAAGCGCCCGCAGAAACGATCCAAGACGTGCGTGCCATGCACGGGAGCTGTTGAGCCCATATAGCGCCTTGACAAGACAGCGAGAGATGGTGAGGACATTCAGATCCACAAACCAAGCGGCCGCCGATATAAACCTCCTCCTCCAAAACTCCATGCAAGAAAGCATTACGCACATCAAGTTGACGAAGAACCATCCTCGAGTAACAAAGAAGGGACAACAACAAACGAATAGTAGTGGGCTTGATAAGCGGGGTGAATGTGTCGCATAATCAAGACCATACCTCTGCTTGAAACCCTTAGCAACTAGCCTCGCTTAGAAGCGTTCAATGGAGCCATCAAGATGCCTCTTGACTTTAAACACCCATTTAGAATCAATAATGTTGATCCCGAATCTTCGGAGGAACAAGCTGCCATGTGTCATTCTCGCAACAACGCTCAAACTCTGTTCCATCGCAAAGACGCCCGGTGAGGAATGCTCGAGGCAGCTGAAAATGACGAGGCTCAAGATGAGATCCTCCACAAAGATGAGCCATACAAGCAATGAGCCACGCGACAGTCCCATCGGTATGGATCTTTGGCCGAACACTCTGTTCGGCTCGTGTGCGGGCTCAAGGAGCAAAGCAGCAGTGGCGGCAACACGGGACCGACTCGGGTGGCGGCAGAGGAGAGACCGAGCCACCCGAGCTCACACGAGAGCTGGTGATGTTGGAGAGCCAGCGGCGTGGAGCCCGCGCCGAAGCTCACGCCGAGCTGCGGCGGCATTGGGGCCGCGAGACCAGCCCATCTGAGCCGACCCGCCCCAGGAAGAAGCGCCGATCCAGCGAGTAGGCGGCCGGCTCGGGGAGGCCCGCACCGAGGCAGCGGCGGCTCGGAGATGCCGCGCCGAGGCAGCGCCGGCTCGAGGGAAGCCAGCGAGGGGCGGGCGACGCCGGTGGTGGCTGGTGCAGCCCGGCGGGTAGGCGGGCGCCGCCCGTATGCATGCCCCATGCAGAGGACCGACGTCCAGTTCCAGGGCTGCCGGCGGTGCCTGTTCCTCAAGGAGCTCAAGACGAGCACCACGTCCAATACCTGCAGCATGATTAGGAAGCAACGCATGAGCATATGCAACATCTACAAATTGACCAGGCGAAGGTGTGGTAGAAGAAACGTCCGGTAGAGGAGTGGTAGAGTTGTTCGGAAGTGCACAAAAAGGGAACACATTCTCATCAAACACGACGTCACGAGAGATGTAAACGCGATTGGTGGGAATATGTAGGCATTTGTACCCTTTGTGAAGGGAACTATAGCCAAGAAAAACACACTTTTTCGACCGAAACTCTAGCTTATGTTTGTTATACGGACGCAAATGAGGCCAACAAGCACACCCAAAAACTTTGAGGAAAGTGTAGTCTGGAAGTTCATTGAGCAAGAGTTCAAGTGGAGTTTTCATGTTCAGTAGTCGTGAGGGCAGCCTATTGATCAAAAAACAGGCAGTGGAAAAAGCATCACTCCAGAACCTAAAAGGAACGGAGGCATAAGCTAATAAAGTAATGCCCGTTTCTACAAGATTACGATGCTTACGTTCAGCAGTCCCATTCTGCTGATGTGTATGAGGACAAGACACACGATGTGTGATCCCAAGTTTGTTAAAGAACAAGTTGAGGTGATGATATTCACCCCCAGTCGGTTTGAACATGAATAATTTTCTGACTAAGGAGACGCTCAACGTGTGCTTGGAACTGTAGAAAAACATCAAACACATCGACTTTTTCTTAATAAGATAAAGCCAAGTAAACCGATCAGAAGCATCAATGAAACCGACATAATAATTGTGTCCACTAACAAGCGTTTGGGCATGACCCGGACATCGGAAAAACAAGCTCAAAAGGATGTTTCACAACACGACTAGACTCAAAACGGAAGTTGGTGACTCTTGCCTGGCCGACAGCATCACAAATAGTTTCAGCGGTTTTATTTGACACAACCGGTAGCTCATGGCGATGTAACACATGACGAGCTATAGGAGCAGCAGGATGACCAAAGCGCGCATGCCAATGTGTAGGAGACACACGAACACCACTGAGCCCTTGGGAGAAAATTGCATAGGAGGTGCGGTGGGCGCGTCAAGTGCGTACAGGCCACCGCGAAGACAACCGCTAAGCAGAACGGCCCTCGTGTCCCGATCCTTAATAAAGAAACGAAAAGGGTGAAACTCAGCAAGGACATTATTATCACGAGTAAGTTGTGGAACAAATAACAAACTACGTGAAGCAGTGGGAATACGAAGAACATTAGAAAGATGCAGTTTTCGTGAAATGTGTGCAAGAAGTGATGCCTGACCAACATGAGAGATGCGCATACCTGCTCCATTAGCGGTGTGCACCTGATCATGGCCACGATATGGCTCTGAGTGGAGAGCTTGCCCATGTCGTTGGTGAGGTGGTTCAGGCGCCCGTGTCCATGTACCATGTAGGATCAATGGAGTAAGACGGAGTGCGGCCATGGTCGACTCCGTCATCGCGGCCGCGCTTGCTTTTCATTCCTTTGCCATTGTTGCGAGGCCGTGAAGTCTTGCTTGTAACGACGATGACAAGAGACGCAGCGTGGCGCTCAATGCCACAGAAGCGAAGAACCGCGAGCTCCGCAGAAGAGCAACATGCCACCGGCGGTTACCACCCGTGATGTTGAACATTGCCTCGCGAGGCCGGTTGTGAAGATGGCGCCGGTCGACCCCGAAGATGGCGCCCGGTTTTTTTCCACGAGTGGCGCATTGGCGAGGCGAAACCGGGGAGGCGCGCGCGCTTGATGCAATCGCTCACGACCAAGGAGGCGTGCATAGAGCTCCCGAGGTGGGAGCGGATCATCAAGGCCATGGACGTTCGCAACGAGGTTGTCATAGTCGTCATCAAGCCCGTTAAGCACGAAGGTGGTGAACTCCTCATCCTGCAGTGGCTGGCCAACGGAGGCCAACGTCTCGGCGAGACCCCGCATCTTGTCGAAGTAGTCCGTGATGCTGAGGTCACCAAGCTTAGACTCACCCAGCTCAGTGCGTATAGAGTGAGCACGCGCCTGAGACTGAGAGGCGAAGCTGGTGTGAAGGGCCGCCCATGCCTCTCGGGACGTAGCGGCGAAGATGACCAGCGGCGAGACACTCGGGGTGAGCGAGGATTGGATGGCGGAGAGGATGGCCTGATCCTGGGCCACTCAGGTGTGATATGCCGGGTGATGAGGAGGCGGACACGGGATGGATCCGTCAACATAGCCTTCCAAGTAGCGGCTCCGCAGAAGAGGCATCACCTGAGCACGCCAGGACAAGTAGTTGTCCGGCGTGAGTTTCACCGGCAACAAAAGAGAAGTAGAACGGCGCCGGCATCGCAGTCGGATCGGTAGGGCGTCTTGGCGGTGCATAGGGGCCCAGCGAGGGCACCGCCCCGGGAGGCACCGAGTAGAGCGGTAGTGCCACAGGATGCACCCGAGCCAGACGTCTGGCACCGCAGCCCCATGTGACTCACGGGGGTGGAGGCAACAAAAGTAGGGCAGGGCGACGCCGGAAGTGGTGCGTCGGGGCGGCGTAGGGTTCTGGCGGGCGCCAGATCCGGCGGCGGCAGCCGTAGTAGGTCGGCGGCGGCGCGCCCGTAGCTGGAGCGGGCGACGAGGGTTCCGGCGGCGGCGCCCGTGGCCGGCGGCGGGCGACGGAGGATCTCTGCGGCGCGAGCCCGTCAGAGGGCGGAGCCGGATGGGACGACGACGGCGGCGGCCCGCCATGGACGGCGCGAGGCGCCGCCGTGGAAGGGTCCACACCGATGACTTGGGAGATCGGCGCGCTGAGACGGCGGATGCGTAGCATCAGAGGCCATCGCGAGGGCCGCGAGGCAAGGAACGGTGAGCAAGGCCGCCACGGGCAGCGATGGCGAAGCGACAGCGGTGGTCGGCGGCAAGCGGCCAGGCAAGCGGCGGAAGACATCGTAACCTAATTTGATACCATGTAAAACAAATATTTTGGTGGACTGCTCGACACCACAAGGGGGTGCTGCTATCTCATTATATATAAGTACCAAAGGCGAAAATGCCTTTTGGAGCTCGGCCTCCATGGAGGCCGATTTTTGAAAAACACAAAATTCATGAAAATTCATATTTTTACAATTCAAAAAAATCTGAAAAAAATTACAGATATACATGGAGGCATAACACACATGTGTGTAAATTTTTAGGACGAAATACGTTGAAATGAAGGCTGTGCAAAAAAGACAAATCTGAGGCTTTTTAACACATGTTACTATTCATCCTCAAAGTTCAGAAATTTGTCTTTTTTGTGTAGGTCGCATTTCGAAGTATTTCATCTTGAATTTTTACATGCACATACATTTCATCCGTGTATAGTTGCATATTTATTTTCAGAATTTTTTGAAGTCAAAAAGTTTGAATTTTGAATTTTTGAAAATAAAGGGCTCCATGGTGCTCGGTCACCAAAACGCCCTACTCTACCAAAGGGTACAATATACAAGGTGTATATACAAGTCTACGTACATATACAGTTTAACAGGCGATCCAATGCGTGGTAGCGTGGCCCCGTTGTGGCCTAGCCATGTTGTGCAGCGGCGTAGATCAAGCTCTCGTGGTCGTGGCGTACTGCGTACACTAACACTGTGCTGTCATTATACGGGGAAGCCGGCCGTTTTTTGTTGCTCTTGTGGCGCGTCCAAGCTCTATTGTACTCGACTGCCGGTGAATGATTGGTAAAGGCCAATCGATCCGCCGTTTTTTGTGTCTGTCTTTCGTCACGACTCACGAGTCCGTGCGACGGGGTGGCACTAGCACGTCTCGTCTCTTTGCAATGCCAAGGTGCGGCATGGTTTCTGTTTTGGCGGTCACGCGTCGCAGTATATTGCCGAGACGGTCAATGGCGACTGAACGCGTAGTAAATGGGTTGGTGCCACATATAGCAGTGTACCTTCCGTCAGAGATCTTGAACGCCTGACAAGCACTCACAGTGAGGAAAAGATGCCGTCGGCTGAAAAAGGTCACCTGACAAGCTGAGTAGTACTTCCATAGGTATCCAAGGTCGTAACAACTGGCTATTTTAAACGGGTCCATTTGACAGAAGAAATTACGTCCGTCCGAACATGGAAAGCGGCTGCTCGTCTCCGTATTCCTGGAAAGCGGCTGGCCTGCTACTTGCCGAGTGGTGGTGTGCCTGCAAAATTTGACACATTGCATTTGCATGCGGAATACTCGGCTGGTCTTGGGTGATTATCCAATCATGCAAAGCCTGATAGCTCAGCATGGACGCGTAGGGCCTAACCATACGGTCAAGGGCCGGATATGCTGCGTGCATTCAGGTCAGATCATTGAGGTTCATGCAATGCAAGCCGGGCAGAATGAGGGCTGCTCATCGTGGTAGGACAAAGCAACGCATGGTGTGCCATAAGGTTCATGCATGCATGCATGCATGCACTCATTCCCTGCTGGACTGGATATACTACATCTCAATCTGGAACATGTCCGGGCAGCCGAAAACAATGGTGCTGCTGCAGATCACCACGCACATGACACACCAGCCGGCCTTAAACTTGCAGCAGTGTCACCGGCACTGGTGCAAAGAACGTGGCTGTCTATCTATCAGCTAGTAGATAGATGGATAGATCAAAACATTTGTTGAGACATGATTCGTAGAATCAGACGATGCTCTTCGGCCGTACTTCTCCTATTGCACGTTGGCCACTTGTCAGATGGATAGGTGGATCAAATGGAACGAATGCGCACGGAAGGAGAGCCTCCCTCTAAGGCTCTAACCACCAGATTCCGGGTATCATCATCTAATCTAATCATCCCGAGCTAGCATAGCAAATAATTCAGCCACGCGTGTATATCCCGGCCCCTTGAACACGGGCGATCGGGCATTATCCGGCGCATGTGCTCGCCGTATCACGACGAGGGACAAGATCGGCCGCCACAACCTACACGAACGCACGGCAAAGCGGATTCCTAAATGATACTACGTGCGTCGGTTGCGGCTTTGGTTAATCTTATTGTTAATCAGCGAGCGAGCCTCGCCGGCCTCGGCCCAATGATTCGTCCCCGTCGATCTCGCAACTGCTGTACAACAGCGACGATGGTGCGAGGGGGGAACCGCGCATTAACCATCTCCGAAACCCTAACCGATGGCGGATCATTGGAGGGGAACGGGCTTAAGATTCCTCCGCCAGCTCGAAAGAGGGCGGGAGAACGTGGGCTGGGTCGGCCGGGGCTGGCTTGCGCGCCCATCCTTTTCCTCTCCCCCACTCATCATCAAGCGGCCAGGCGCTCTTGTCGGACTCGATGCAGGCCGCGCACCACCGGCACAATCATACGCCACGAGGACGAGACACGGCATGGCGACGCGACGCGCGCGAGTACGATTACGATACTCCCGTCGGTTCCAAGTGGCTCGTGAACACAGACGCACACGGGCGCGCATGATTTTTGTTCCTTTGTTTTGCCACGTATCGTACGTTTTTCTGCGCTCTGCGGAGTGCTTCGTATGCGGCGCACGTACGCTCCGGTTCTCTGAGCCGTGTACGGGCCGTGATTTCTTTGCGGCGGCGTGCGGGCCATGATGATTGAGGAGAGGAATGCCAGGGTGCATGCACTGAAATTGAGCGTGCGTACTGTACAACAGGACTCGTTTTGTTCCTACATGGACGAAAGATTGGATGCAACTTGTATCCTCATTTTGGCTCGATTAATTTGTAGTGGACTAGTGGGTGAGTATTGCCATCTTGGTAGTGTCGTCCGCACCCTGTACGTTAAGGTATCTCAGACGGTTTTGCTGTCTTGGGCAGCAGGGAAGCATGCCAAGTAGAGTGAGCAGAGTAACCCCTGTATAATTTTACAGTGACATCACTGCCTTCTGAGATAATAGTGGTGTATGTTACTCATAGCATCTGGATAAAAATCCACTCATTTTGCATATTGTCCACATTGCATTCACTCCTTTTATAAGAAGCTCTTCACGACAGAGCCCCATTCCAGGGTTTCGTTGGTGGCGGACTATTGACCTATGGCGGTCACTGTGGATGAGAATGTGGAACTTACCATCCCGTTCTCGCCTGAGTAGGTAGGAGGTTGGTCGGTCGATTTTTGAGATGAAGGTGAATTCAACTCATGATCTGGATGGCCTTCCGGTCATCTTCTTCTAGAAGTTTTGGGTGTCATTACCCTAATCGTCAAAATAGTTGGGGTGCCAAATAGCCGACACTTTAAGCCTATCACGGTGATTAATGTTCTTCAACGGGTTTTCTCAAATGTGTGCATGACGCGGTGTGCCCCGATGGTGAAACGCCTTTCGCACCCCTGCCAATTTGCCTTCCTGAAGGGACGTCGTATCCAATGGGATTCTAGCCCTCCATGCAATAGTTCATGAGGTCAAGGTATGACGTCCAAAAGACGTGTTCTTCAAGCTGAACTTTCAGAAGTCATATGGTCGCCTTGACTAGTCTTTCCTACGGTTAGTTCTTGCGCGAAGGGTATATGATGAGCGTTGGTGTTCATGGATCACATAGTTGATTAGGAGTGATAGCACCATGGTTAATGTTAATGGGGGGGGGGCCCTTCTTTAGGCCTTCTCACAAGGTGAGGCGGGGGGCATATCCTAGATAAAGCTAGGATGGCTGGCCGCATCGCTGATGTGGTTGAGCATATTGTTCCTGGAGGCGGGGTTACTCATCTTTAGTATGCGGATGGCACCATGTGTTGGGGAACGTAGTAATTTCAAAAAATTTCCTACGCACACGCAAGATCATGGTGATGATATAGCAACGAGAGGGAGAGTGTTCGTCCACATACCCTCGTGAGCCGTGGCGAAGCGTTAGCTGCAACGCGGTTGATGTAGTCATCGTCTTCACGACCCGACCGATCCAAGCACCGAACGACGGGGCCTCCGAATTGACACGCTCACTCGATGGCGATCTCGACCCTCCGATCCAAAGAAAGGCTCCGGAGATGAGTTCATCGACAAGACGGCGTGGTAGGACGATGATGATGTTCTATCGCGCAGGCTTCGCCTAAACTCCGCGACGATATGACCGAGGTGGAATATGGTGGAAGGGGCACCGCACACGGCTAAGGAACGATCCGTAGATCAACTTGTGTGTTCGGGGTGCCCCTTGCCCCGTATATAAAGGAGCCAAGGGGAGGAGGCGGCCGGCCTAGAGGGCGCGCCAGGGGGAGTCCTACTCCCACCGGAGTAGGACTCCTCTTTCCAAGTAGGAGTAGGAGAAGGGGAAAGAGGAGGAAGAGGGAAGAAAGGGGCGCCTCCTTCCCTTGTCCTATTCGGACTAGGAGGAGGAGGCGCGCCCCTCCTGGCTCCTTCTCTCTTCTCCTCTTGGCCCATGTAGACCCATTAACCCCGGGGTTCCAGTAACCTCCGGTACTCAGGTAAAATGCCGATTTCACGGAACCATTCCGATGTCCAAACATAGGCTTCCAATATATCAATCTTTATGTCTCGACCATTTGAGACTCCTCGTCATGTCCGTAATCACATCCGGACTCGAACAAACTTGGTACATCAAAACTTATAAACTCATAATAAAACTCCATCGAAACGTTAAGCGTGCACGGACCCTACGGGTTCGAGAACTATGTAGACATGACCTAAAACAATTCTCGGTCAATAACCAATAGCCGGTCCGGATGCCCATATTGGTTCCTACATATTCTACGAAGATCTTTATCGGTCAAACCGCATAACAACATACGTTGTTCCCTTTGTCATCGGTATGTTACTTGCCTCGAGATTTGATCGTCGGTATCCAATACCTAGTTCAATCTTGTTACCAAAGAAGTCTCTTTACTGCTTAGAATACGTCATCTCATAACTAACTCATTAGTTATAATGCTTGCAAGGCTTAAGTGATGAGTATTACCGAGAGGGCCCAGAGATACCTCTTCGACAATCGGAGTGACAAAACCTAATCTCAAATACGCCAACTCAACATGTACCTTTGGAGACACCTGTAGTACTCCTTTATAATCACCCGATTCGTTGTGACGTTTGGTAGTACCAAAGTGTTCCTCCAATGGCGGAGTTGCATAATCTCAAAGTTACGAGAACATGTATAAGTCATGAAGAAAGCAATAGCAACATACTAAGCGATCAAGTGCTAGGCTAACGGAATGGGTCATGTCAATCACATCATTCTCCTAATGATGTGATCCCGTTAATCAAATGACAACTCTTTTGTCCATGGCTAGGAAACATAACCATCTTTGATAAACGAGCTAGTCAAGTAGAGGCATACTAGTGACACTATGTTTGTCTATGTATTCACACATGTATTATGTTTCCGGTTAATACAATTCTAGCATGAATAATAAACATTTATCATGAAATAAGGAAATAAATAATAACTTTATTATTGCCTCTAGGGCATATTTCCTTCACCATGATCACGGTAGAGAGGTCAAAACTTAATATCATCACCCTTAAGTTCCTTCTCCTTTGCTTTCAGGCCATGTCCGACTTCAAGATCAATTTTGATAAGATCTAAGTTATGGAGCTTTTGGTTGCAGCTTATGAAAGTGAAGTACTTGCAGGGCCGCCCCTTCTTGCGTGTGATCGCAAGGAGGGATCCCAAATCTGAAAATAGAATATATCAAGAATGAGATTTGTCTGGGTCTCACTATATCCATTGGGAGGGGGCTCTAGACCCTTGCTTAGGCAAAGCTCCACTTGCTTATGAGTTTCCAGCCTTATTTGCTATTTGTTCACATCCGCTATTGTTGGTTTCTCAGTCATCCATCATGAGATTTGGAACGTCTCGTTCCAACAAACATTTGGGCCCGAGGAAACCATCGGTTGGGCCAGCATTTAGACGCCCTTCCATTATCGCTTCCGGACTATCCGGATGCCAAATCTTGATGGTTGACCCCTTCGGGTCCTCAACGACATTCTACATAGCCTTCTTGCCATGCGGACGTTCTTCCGCTGAAGAACCTCAACCTTCCCCTCCCCTGCCTATCTGGCTACTAAAAAATGTTTGACTACCTAGACCTCGAGGATAAGGTCGCGACGAAGCTGCCTCCCTGGTAGGGGAGGAACATAACCACGATCGGCTGGGTGACCTTGGTGAAATCGGTCCTTACTTGACAAGTCATTTACCACACACCCCCTTATGTAACCCCCTGGTGTACTGGGCAACATTAACAAGATTGAGCTCGAATTTCTTTGGTCAGCTAGCGATAAAGCTACATGAGCGAAATGCAAATCAACTGGGAGAGAGTTTGCCACCCCACCCAACTCGGTGGGCTTGGGATCCTTCAATTGGGAAATTTTTATAAGATCTCTGAGACTTAGATGGCCCTGGGTGGCATGGAAGCATCCAACTAAGCAGTGGGTCAAGTTGGGGAACCATGCACCAAGGTGGATATGGACCTATTCTATGCTTGCACCTAATTACCTTGGGAAATGGTGGGAAGATGTCTTTCTGGGATACATCATGGTTGCAAGGGAAATAACCAAAGGATATCACCATGCCTCATATTTGCGGCCTCCAAGTGCAAGAATTGGTTCGTGAGGGATGCCTTGCGGGACAATGTTTGGGTGCAGAAGAACAACCCTTCAATTGGCCTCACATTTAGTCACATTTTTGAGTTTCTTGACCTCTAGGTGCGTCTAAAGCACATACACTTATAAATGGACGTTGAAGACGAGATCTTTTGAAAAGTTGACGTGAATGGACAGTATTAAGTGGCTTCTACTTATAGGGACCAATTCTTGAGACCCTTGTCCACCGCCATGAACAAGACCATTTGGAAGGTCTCGGCACCTCCCAAGGTCATGTTCTTCTCTTGGTTAGTGCTTCAAAACAGGATATGGGCAGTGGATAGACTAGAGAAGTGTAGGGAAACGTAGTAATTTAAAAAATTTCCTACGCACATGCAAGATCATGGTGATGGCATAGCAACGAGAGGGGAGAGTGTATGTCCACGTACCCTCGTAGACCGTAAGCGGAAGCGTTATGACAACGCTGTTGATGTAGTCGTCGTCTTCACTATCCGACCGATCCAAGTACCGAACGTCGGCACCTCCGAGTTCAAAGACACGTTCAGCTCGATGACGATCTCGGCCTCCAATCCACCGAGTTCGGAGATGAGTTTCAATCGACGACGGCGTGGTGGCGATGATGATGTTCTATCGGCGCAGGCTTCGCCTAAACTCATGACGATATGACCGAGGTGGAATATGGTGGAAGGGGCACCGCACACGGCTAAGGAACGATCCGTAGATCAACTTCGTGTCTATGGGGTGCCCCCGCCTGAGATATAAAGGAGGGAGGGAGGAGGAGGCCGGCCCTTGGAGGGCGCGCCATGGGGAGTCCTACTCCCACCGGAGTAGGATTCCCCTTCCTAGTCCAACTAGTAGTCCTTCCATGTAGTAGGAGTAGGAGACAAGGAAGGGAAGAGAGAAGGAAGGAAGGAGGAGTCGGCCCCTCCCCAGTCCAATTCGGACTAGGCCTTGGGGCGCGCGGCCTGCCCTAGGCAGCCCCTCTCTCTTCCAGGCCCAATAAGGCCCAATACTTCTCCCGGGAATTCCGTAACTCTCGGTACTCGAAAAATACCGAATCACTCGGAACCTTTCCGAACTCCAAATATAGTCGTCCAATATATCGATCTTTACATCTCAACCATTTCGAGACTCCTCGTCATGTCCCCGATCTCATCCGGACTCGAACTCCTTCGTACATCAAAACTCATAAACTCATAATATAACATCATCGAAACCTTAGCGTGCAAGGACCCTACGGGTTCAAGAACTATGTAGACATGACCTAGAACTATTCTCGGTCAATAACCAATAGCGGGACACGGATGCCCATATTGGCTCCTACATATTCTACGAAGATCTTTATCGGTCAAACCGCATAACAACATCGTTGTTCCCTTTGTCATTGGTATGTTACTTGCCCGAGATTCGATCGTCGTTATCCAATACCTAGTTCAATCTCGTCACCGCAAGTCTCTTTACTCGCTACGTAATGCATCATCCGTAACCAACTCATTGGTTACATTGCTTGCAAGGCTTATAATGATGTGCATTACCGAGAGGGCCCGAGATACCTCTCCGACAATTGGAGTGACAAAACCTAATCTCGAAATCGCCAACTCAACAGAGACACCTGTAGTACTCCTTTATAATCACCCGATTCGTTGTGGCGTTTGGTAGTACCAAAGTGTTCCTCCGTAAACGGAGTTGCATAATCTCATAGTTATAGGAACATGTATAAGTCATGAAGAAAGCAATAGCAACATACTAAGCGATCAAGTGCTAAGCTAATGGAATGGGTCAAGTCAATCACATCATTCTCCTAATGATGTGATCCCGTTAATCAAATGACAACTCTTTTGTCCATGGCTAGGAAACATAACCATCTCGATAAGCGAGCTAGTCAAGTAGAGGCATACTAGTGACACTATGTTTGTCTATGTATTCACACATGTATTATGTTTCCGGTTAATACAATTCTAGCATGAATAATAAACATTTATCATGAAATAAGGAAATAAATAATAACTTTATTATTGCCTCTAGGGCATATTTCCTTCAGTCTCCCACTTGCACTAGAGTCAATAATCTAGTTCGCATCGCCGTTTGTTTTAACACCAATATTCATATCTGTATATGATTAACACCCATAGTTCACATCATCATGTGACCAACATCCAAAGGGTTTACTAGAGTCAATAATCTAGTTCACATTGCTATGTGATTAACACCCAAAGAGTACTAAGGTGTGATCATGTTTTGCTCGTGAGAGAAGCTTAGTCAACGGGTCTGTCACATTCAGAGCCGTATGTATTTTGCAAATATTTTATGTCCACAATGCTCTGCACGAAGCTACTCTAGCTAATTGCTCTCACTTTTAATATGTATCCAGGTTGAGACTTAGAGTCATCTAGATCAGTGTAAAAGTTTGCACTGATGTAACTTTTACAACAAACTCTTTTATCACCTCCATAATCGAGAAACATCTCCTTAGTTCTTACTAAGGATATTCTTGACCAATGTCCAGTGATCTACTCCTAGATCACTATTGTACTCCCTTGTCAAATTTAGAGCAAGGTATACAATAGGTCTGGTACATAACATAGCATACTTTATAGAACCTATGACTGAGGCATAGGGAATGACTTTCATTCTCTTTTCTATTTTCTACCGTGGTCGGGATTTGAGTCTTACTCAATTTCATACCTTTGCAACACAGGCAAGAACTCTTTCTTTGACTGTTCCATTTTGAACTATTTCAAAATCTTGCCAAGGTATGTACTCATTGAAAATCTTATCAAGCGTCTTGATCTATCTCAATAGATCTTGATGCTCAATATGTAAGTAGCTTTTCTTGAGGTCTTTTCTTTTAAAGAACTCCTTTAAAACACTCCTTTATGCTTTGCAAAAAATTCTACATCATTTCTAATCAACAATATGTCACTCACATATACTAATCGAGAAAGGTCAGTAGTGCTCCCACTCACTTTATTGTAAATACAGCTTCATCGTAAGTCCATATAAACTATATGCTTTGATCAACTTATCAAAGCGTATATTCCAACTCGAGATGCTTGCACCAGTCCATAGATGGATCATTGGAGCTTGCACATTTTGTTAGCACCTTTAGGATTGACAAAACCTTACGGTTGCATCATATACAACTCTTCTTTAATAAATCCATTAAGGAATGCAGTTTTGACATCCATTTGCCAGATTTCATAAAATGTGGCAATTGCTAACATGATTCAGACAGACTTAAGCATCGATATGAGTGAGAAAATCTCATCGTATTCAACACCTTGAACTTGTTGAAAAACTTTCGCAACAAGTCGAGCTTGGTAGATAGTAATACTACTATCAGTGTCCGTCTTCCTCTTGAAGATCTATTCATTTAACATGGCTTGCTGATCATCGAGCAAGTCAATCAAAGTCCATACTTTGTTCTCATACATGGATCATATCTCAGATTTTATGGCCTCGAGCCATTTCGCGGAATCTAGGCTCATCATCGCTTCCTCATAGTTCGTAGGTTCATCATGGTCTAGTAACATGACTTCCAGAACATGATTACTACACCACTCTGGTGCGGATCTTACTCTGGAAGACCTACGAGGTTCTGTAGTAACTTGATCTGAAGTTTCATGATCAATATCATTAGCTTCCTCACTAATTGGTATAGTTCAGTGATGAACTACTTTCCAATTCGGGAGAAGGTACAATTACCTTATCAAGTTCTACTTTCCTCCCACTCATTTCTTTCGAGAGAAACTCCTTCTCTAGAAAGTATCCATTCTTAGCAACGAATGATTTGCCTTTGGATCTGTGATAGAAGGTGTACCCAATAGTTACCTTTGGGTATTCTATGAAGACGCACTTCTCCGATTTGGGTTTTGAGCTTATAAGGATGAAACTTTTTCACATAAGCATCGTAGCCCCAAACTTTAAGAAACGACAACTTGGGTTTCTTGCTAAACCACAGTTCATATGGTGTCGTCTCAACGGATTTAGATGGTGCCCTTTTAACGTGAATGCAGCTGTCTCTAATGCATAACCCCAAAACGACAATGGTAAATCAATAAGAGACATCATAGATTGCACCATATCCAATAAAGTGCGATTCTGACGTTCGGACACACCATAATGTTGTGGTGTTCGGTGGCGTGAGCTGTGAAACTATTCCACTTTGTTTTAATTGAAGACCAAACTCGTAACTCAAATATTCGTCTCATGATCGGATCGCGAAACTTTATTTTCTTGTTACGATGATTTTTCCACTTCACTCTGAAATTCTTTGAACCTTTCAACTATTTCGGACTTATGTTTCATCAAGTAGATATACCCATATCTGCTCAAATCATCTTGTGAAGGTCGAAAATAACGATACTTGCCACGAGCATCAACACTCATTGGATCGCATACATCGGTATGTATTATTTCCAATAAGTCAAGAGCTTGTTCCATTGTTCCGAGAACGGAGTTTTAGTCATCTTGCCCAAAAGGCACGGTTCACAAGCATCAAATGATTCATAACCAAGTGATTCGAAAATCCATCTTTATGGAGTTTCTTCATGCGCTTTACACCGATATGACCCAAACGGCAGTGCCACAAATAAGTTGCACTATCATTATTAACTTTGCATCTTTTGGCATCAATATTATGAATATGTGTATCACTACGATCGAGATTCAACAAACTATTTTCATTGGGTGTATGACCATTGAAGGTTTTATTCATGTAAACAGAACAACAATTATTCTTTGATTTTAAATGAATAACCGTATTGCAATAAACATGATCAAATCATATTCATGCTCAACGCAAACACCAAATAACATTTATTTAGGTTTAACACTAATCCCGAAAGTATAGGGAGTGTGCGATGATGATCATATCAATCTTGGAACTACTTCCAACACTCATTGTCACTTTCCCTTTAACTAGTCTTTGTTTATTCTCAGAACTCTGTTTGAGTTACTAATCTTAGCAACCGAACAAGTATCAAATACTCAGGGGCTACTATAAACACTAGTAAGGCACACATCAATAATCTGTATATCAAATATACCCTTGTTCACTTTGCCATCCTTCTTATCCACCAAATGCTCAGGGCATTTCTGATTCCAGTGACCATTTCCTTTGCAGTGTAAGCACTCAGTTTCAGGCTTTGGTCCAGCTTTGTGCTTCTTCGTGGGAGTGACAACTTGCTTGTCTTTTCCACTTGAAGTTCCCTTTCTTTCCCTTTGCCCTTCTCTTGAAACAAGTGGTCTTGTCAATCATCAACAATTGATGCTCTTTCTTGATTTCTACCTTCGTCGATTTCAACATCACGAAGAGCTCGGGAATCGTTTTCATCATCCCTTGCATAATATAGTTCATCACAAAGTTCTACTAACTTGGTGACGGTGACTACAGAACTCTGACAATCACTATCTTATCTGGAAGATTAACTCCCACTTGATTCAAGCGATTGAAGTACCTGCACAATCGAGCACATGCTCACTAGTTGAGCGATTCTCCTCCATCTTTCAGCCATAGAACTTGTTGGAGACTTCATATCTCTCAACTCGGGTATTTGCTTGAAATATTAACTTCAATTCCTGGAACATCTCATATGGTCCATGACGTTCAAAACGTCTTTGAAGTCCCGATTCTAAGCCATAAAGCATGGTGCACAAAACTATCAAGTAGTCATCATACTGAGCTAGGAAAACGTTCATAATGTCTGCATATGCTCCTACAATAGGTTTTTTTCACCTAGCGGTGCATCAAGGACAAAATTCTTCTACGCAACAATGAGGATAAACCTCAGATCACGGATCCAATCCGCATCATTGCTAGTAACATCTTTCAACACAGTTTTCTCTAGGAACATATCAAAATATACATATGAAAGCAACAACGCGAGCTATTGATCTACAACATAATTTGCAAAATACTACCAGGACTAAGTTCATGATAAATTTAAGTTCAATTAATCATATTACTTAAGAACTCCCACTTAGACAGACATCTCTCCAGTCATCTAAGTGATCACGTGATCCAAATCAACTAAACCATGTCCGATCATCACGTGAGATGGAGTAGTTTCAATGGTGAACATCACTATGTTGATCATATCTCCTATATGATTCACGCTCGACCTTTCGGTCTCCGTGTTCCGAGGCCATATCTGTATATGCTAGGCTCGTCAAGTTTAACTTTGAGTATTCGCGTGTGCAACTGTTTTGCACCCGTTGTATTTGAACGTAGAGCCTATCACACCCGATCATCACGTGGTGTCTCGGACGAAAAACTTTCGCAGCGGTGCATACTCGGGAGAACACTTCTTGATAATTAGTGAGAGATCATCTTAAAATGCTACCGTCAAACAAAACATAATAAGATGTATAACAGATAAACATCATATGCAATCAAAATATGTGACATGATATGGCCATGATCATCTTGCGCCTTTGATCTCCATCTCCAAAGTACTGTTATGATCTCTATCGTCACCGGCACGACACTATGATCTTCATCATCTTGATTTATATCAATGTGTCATCACATGGTCGTCTCACCAACTATTGCTCTTGCAACTATTCCTATCGCATAGCGATAAAGTAAAGCAATTATTTGGCACTTGCATCTTATACAACAAAGAGACAACCATAGAGCTTCTGCCAGTCGCCGATAACTTCAACAAAACATGATCATCTCATACAACAACTTATATCTCATCACTTTTGACCATATCACATCACAACATGCCCTGCAAAAACAAGTTAGACGTCCTCTACTTTGTTGTTGCAAGTTTTACGTGGCTGCTACGGGCTTAAGCAAGAACCAATCTCACCTACGCATCAAAAACACAACGATAGTTTGTCAAATAGACTCTGTTTTAACCTTCGTAAGGACCGGGCGTAGCCACACCCGGTTCAACTAAAGTTGGAGAAACTGACACCCGCCAGCCACCTGTGTGCAAAGCACGTTGGTAGAACCAGTCTCGCGTAAGCGTACGCGTAATGTCGGTCCGGGCCGCTTCATCCAACAATACCGCTGAACCAAAGTATGACATGCTGGTAGGCAGTATGACTTATATCGTCCACAACTCAATTGTGTTCTACTCGTGCATATAACATCAAACCATAAAACCTACGCTCTGATGCCACTGTAGGGAAACGTAGTAATTTCAAAAATTTCCTACGCACACGCAAGATCATGGTGATGGCATAGCAACGAGAGGGGAGAGTGTATGTCCACGTACCCTCGTAGACCGTAAGCGGAAGCGTTATGACAACGCGGTTGATGTAGTCGTACGTCTTCACGATTCGACCGATCCAAGTACCGAACGTCGACACCTTCGAGTTCAGACACGTTCATTTCGATGGCGATCTCCGACCTCCGATCCAGCCGAGTTTCGAGATGAGTTTAACAAGACCTGACGGCGTGGTGGCGATGATGATGTTCTACTCGGCGCAGGCTTCGCCTAAACTCCGCGACGATATGACCGAGGTGGAATATGGTGGAAGGGGCACCGCACACGGCTAAGGAACGATCCGTAGATCAACTTGTGTCTATGGGGTGCCCCCCTCAGTATATAAAGGAGGGAGGGAGGAGGAGGCCGCCCTAGGAGGCGCGCCATGGGGAGTCCTACTCCCACCGGAGTAGGATTCCCCTTTCCTAGTCCAACTAGTAGTCCTTCCATGTAGTAGGAGTAGGAGACAAGGAAGGGAAGAGAGAAGGAAGGAAGGAGGAGTGCGGCCCTCCCCTAGTCCAATTCGGACTAGGCCTTGGGGCGCCTTGCGGCCTGCCCTAGGCAGCCCTCTCTCTTTCCCAGGCCCAATAAGGCCCAATTCTTCTCCCGAATTCCGTAACTCTCGGTACTCAAAAATACCGAATCACTCGGAACCTTTCCGAACTCCGAATATAGTCGTCCAATATATCGATCTTTACGTCTCGACCATTTAGAGACTCCTCGTCATGTCCCCGATCTCATCCGGACTCCGAACTCCTTGGTACATCAAAACTCATAAACTCATAATATAACCGCATCATCGAAACCTTAGCGTGCGGACCCTACGGGTTCGAGAACTATGTAGACATGACCTAGAACTATTCTCGGTCAATAACCAATAGCGGGACCTGGATGCCCATATTGGCTCCTACATATTCTACGAAGATCTTTATCGGTCAAACCGCATAACAACATACGTTGTTCCCTTTGTCATTGGTATGTTACTTGCCCGAGATTCGATCGTCGGTATCCAATACCTAGTTCAATCTCGTCACCGGCAAGTCTCTTTACTCGTTCTGTAATGCATCATCCCGTAACCAACTCATTGGTTACATTGCTTGCAAGGCTTATAATGATGTGCATTACCGAGAGGGCCAGAGATACCTCTCGACAATCGGAGTGACAAAACCTAATCTCAAATCGCCAACTCAACATGTACCTTCGGAGACACCTGTAGTACTCCTTTATAATCACCCGATTCGTTGTGACGTTTGGTAGTACCCAAAGTGTTCCTCCGTAAACGGAGTTGCATAATCTCATAGTTACGGGAACATGTATAAGTCATGAAGAAAGCAATAGCAACATACTAAACGATCAAGTGCTAAGCTAACGGAATGGGTCAAGTCAATCACATCATTCTCCTAATGATGTGATCCCGTTAATCAAATGACAACTCTTTTGTCCATGGCTAGGAAACATAACCATCTTTGATAAACGAGCCAGTCAAGTAGAGGCATACTAGTGACACTATGTTTGTCTATGTATTCACACATGTATTATGTTTCCGGTTAATACAATTCTAGCATGAATAATAAACATTTATCATGAAATAAGGAAATAAATAATAACTTTATTATTGCCTCTAGGGCATATTTCCTTCAAGAAGAGGGGTTGGAAAAGTCGTGTCCTCTGTACCCATTGCAGGAGGGCTTGAGACATCCGCCCATCTCTTCCTTAAATGTCGATTTACGCCGTGTATTTGGAAGATGGTTGAGGGCTGGCTTGGATTAGGGGCTCTGAGATAAATAGTAGGCTAGCGGAACACTAAGTCAAGTGTTGGTGGACAGGCATGTCAAAACCAAATACGACAAACTGGAAGGTCATGGCCTCACGCACTATGTTTGTCGTCTGGAATGGGAGAAACGTTAGAGTCTTAAGGAAGAAATCGATGCGGACCTACTACATGCTAAAACTCATCTATGAGGAGGCCAAAACGTGGGTCACCGTAGGGTCTAGGAATATGAGCATAATCATGCCGCGAGAGTAATTCATATGTGTCTTTTTTCTTCGATGGATATGTTGTGAAGTCGGCTTTATGTACTCTAAGCTCTTTTTCTTAACTAATGAATGAGTAAGTCTTTTGCCTCAGTTTAATCTTTTTATAGAAAAATAGAAGATTTGGCAAGGCTCGATATTCTGGGTGTGCTCTTGCCATTACCAAGCATTATGAATAGAGTTACTCTTATGAAGAAGTTTTTTTAGGGAATAACATCATGCGGTGGCTGACTTTATTTATCAAATAAGCTCACTTACATCGTCCATGAGAGATACCTGAATAAAAGAAGGAGGTTCATCTACCCAGTTACACGATAAACGATTATCACAACTATGCTTAGCGATCTCGTGTGCAATGCCATTGGCCTCTTGAAAACAGTGAGAAAAGTGAACCTAACCTATTTCCACAACTAAATCAACACAATTTGCGAATACTAGAGCTCCTTCATTCCACCATGTGTTACCACCTCTGCAAGCTTGAATGACCTCCAAGCAATCATATTACACAACAATTTGATGGTAGCCTAGAGATGCCACTAGTGCTAACCCTTCTTTCATTGCCACAGATTCCATCATCAATGCTGACGAAGCATAAGAAACAAAAGAGCAAGAGCTAGCCAGAAAGTTTCCAAACCCGTCTCTTAGAATTGCCCATGTCGCCCCATCTCCATCTTCTCTATGATAGGAGGCATCGACATCGAGTTTAACATGGGCTGCTTTAGGCTTAACCCATTTCACAATTTCTCTATCATTCGACCACTGGGTTTCCTTCATGAAGTTAGTACGGAGAGATAAAACTGCAAGTTTCCAGCTTGTTCTTGGTGTGAAGTTCTTTCATTATGCGAGATCGTTCTTCTAATCCACCAAAGGTACCATGTTGCCACGACGACAACCTCTACGACTCCAACATTCGGTGATTCAGGGAATGGACCCGAAGATGAGTCCAGGAGCTCTTCCAGGATCGATGATCCTACTCTGTTAATGGTGCAAGCATCCTCTATCAACTGCTCTAACTGTAGCATCTTCCACATCTCTTGCACTGGTTTACAGCCGAATAAGAGATGTTTTAGATCCTCTTGATATGTGCGACATATAGGACAAAGCTATCAGTCCCACTATGTCGATTCACCAAGGTAGATTTAATGGTAATGGCTCCGTGCAACACTTCCCATATAAATGTCCGGGAACCGGAAGTGACCAAACATTGTTCCATATTGGGTTCGTACCTCGGGAAGAGGAGACCATCTGTTGATAAGGATTTCCAAATTGATGTCTCCATTCCACATGATATGTTAATTTTACCGAGAACATCCCATAGCAGTTATAATACCAAGCAACAAAATCATCAAGCCCATTCGGACTCAAAGGAATACTCAATATTCTGAAGCATCAACAGATGTAAAGATAGACCAAATCAATTCTTCATCCCATTGTCCCAAAGATGGGACAATCAAGTCAGACACCTTAGTTATTAGAATATTACCTCTTTGCAAATTACCTTCATGTCCGTACTTGTGGTAATCCATGGATTCTTCCAAATGTTATTTGACTCTCCATTCCCCACTCTCCAAATACAACTTCTTTCGAAGGTTTGGATGCCCACAAAAATACTTTGACACATGAAAGAAGACCCTTTTTCCAGTCCAGCTTCAACTGATTTCAATAGTGTTTAGCTTTTAATATTGTAACACATAAGAAATCATGATTGCATAACATTCTCCAAGCTTGCTTGGCCAACATAGCTAAGCTGAATGAGTGCAAGTCACGTTATCCCAACGCTCTAAGACTTTGGAAAACAAAGTTTGCACCACGCAAACCTGTGCATTTTACTACTATTTTCGTCATCTCCCCATCAGAACTTGGCAATTACATCAACCATGTATTTGCAGATACCTTTTGGTAATTTAAATACTGACATTGCATAAACTGGAATGGCGACAATTGCTTTGTGCAAAGTTTCTTTTCCACCAACTGATAAGCACTTCTCTTTCCAACCATTAATCCTCTTCATAATTTTATACGTTGAAACTTGAAACTTGGCAAGCAGGACAAAAGTAGGTTACATGCCGGCTGTGAATTATTCTCAAAATGACTTGCAATAAGCCAGAAGACAAGTTTAGCAACCCAGTTGACCAATCCCAACCGATCCTTACCGGTTCCTCTTACCACCGCCCAAGCCGTTGGATCCAACATGAAAATAATATCAAGAAGAGCAAGCTAACCGCCACTGCAGGAGCTCCAACGCATGCACACAGAGACTTCTCCTCACCTCACCTGTGACCTGTCCCCACCCTTGCTCGCCACCTCACACCCTCTCCGTCCCTACCACCTTCGTCTACCTTTCGTCATCCGCGCCCAGCTCCCGGCTTATATATACCACCTCGCCTGCCGCACCACAATCCACCGCAGTCCTCATATCTCACAGCCAGCTCAAAGCGCCGTGAACCACCACGCCTCGAATCGAACCCAGACAGTCTCCCAGACAAAATGTGTAACTCCAACGTCAAGTCCGCCGGCGTCGCCCAGATCGACGGCCGCCCGGTCCTGCAGCCGGCCGGCAACCGCGTCGCGGCGCCGGAAGGTGCCAAGCCGCTCAAGAAGTCCCTGCAGAAGTCGCTCTCCATGCCGGCTTCGTATGACAATGTTGGTGCCGCTGCCGCCGCCACCTGCACGGCAGCGCCCAAGAGCACCGGCGCCGGCGACTTCGCCCGCGCGGCCGCGACGACGCCTTACCTCCTGCCGCCGACTCCGGCAAAGGCCACAGGAGCCAAGGCGGCGGGCGCCAGGGCGGCGGCGTCCATGGGCGGGGAGAAGAGCAGGAAGCAGGCGGGCAAGAAGAGCGGCGCCGTGCTGCCGGTGGTGACGTTCGCGGCGCTGGAGGCGTTCGAGCTGGCCGGCCCCGCCGGGAGCATCGCGGCGGCGCAGCGGGAGCACGTCACGCAGGCGCAGGCGCAGCGCAAGATGCGAATCGCGCACTACGGGCGCACCGCGTCCTTCTCCCGGGTCGAGGGCAAGGTCGGGGCCACCGCCACCGCGACAGCGCCCGCGGCGGCGCTGGAGGAGAAGCGCTGCAGCTTCATCACGGCATACTCGGACCCCGTGTATGTCGCGTACCACGACGAGGAGTGGGGCGTGCCCGTGCACGAGGACGAGTGAGTGGCCGCCATTCCTGCCCAACCACAGTACATCACATCAAACCCGACCGATCTTGGTAGCGATGGTTTCTAACATTTTTCTTCTCCGGTCGACAGGTTGCTGTTCGAGATGCTGACGCTGTCCGGCGTGCAGGTCGGGGCCGACTGGGCTTCGATCCTCAGGAGGAGACACATCTACAGGTTTGTTAATTTGGAGCAGAGCGATCGCCCATGCTGCTTTGCTTGCTAGTGCATTCGCCGCGACGTTTGTGCTGATTTTGTACTGTGCCTGGTCACGAATAGGGAGGCATTCTCCGGCTTCGACGTGGACGCAGTCGCCAAGTACACGGAGAAGCAGATGGCCTCCGTGAGCGCCGGGTATGGGCTGGACTTGGGCACCATCAGAGGCGCCGTCAACAACGCCTGCCGCATTCTCGAGGTACCATCCGCTGCGCTCACCATATATCATTTGTCATATCTTAGATTTTCTGTTGTGTGTTAGTGCTCCCGGTTGATAGTAGAGTTGACAAGACAGGATCACCGTCCTATAAGTAACTACAATACCAATGAAAACCTCATCAACACACAAAGAAGGGCAATGAAATGAAGGTGAGTTTAAGTGAAAGCGAAGCTGAACAGAATCCCTGACTCTAGTGGTGGACAGCTCTTGTATCAGCAGCAAGACACTATACTTTGCAGAAGCAAAGCAAGTGCGTCACAAAGCTCGGTACAACCAAAAAGAGGGATGCAACATTTGATAGCTGGAAAAGACGCTCATGCAACAGTCCACAAAATATTCTCTCCTCCGTGGTTGAAAAGAGTAGTGTTCCACACGACGTAACCGCTCGCAATTATGTTAGGCGCCTAACCACCAATCAACCACAGCTAGCCTTCCCAAAGTACGCATGTAGGTAGATGACGCCACCTGTTTTGTCAGAAGCACACCGACCACGGAGTATTTTAACCTGTATAATAGTATTAGTATGTACCAACTACATTCTACGTACAACTTGTTAAACAGTAGTAATATCTTAAGCCCCATTAGCAGCTAGGTTTAGATTAAGGAAGAAATCTAACGATGTTTTCGCATGGACAAGCAGGTGAGGCGAGACTTCGGGTCGTTTGGCAAGTACGTGTGGGGGTTCGTGAACCACAAGGCGCTGTCGCCGGGGTACAAATACAGCCGGAAGATCCCGGTGAAGACGTCCAAGTCGGAGTCCATCAGCAAGGACATGGTCCGGCGAGGCTTCCGGTTCGTCGGCCCCACCGTGCTCCACTCCTTCATGCAGGCCGTCGGGCTCACCAACGACCACCTCGTCTCCTGCCCGCGCCACCGCGTCTGCTCCTCTTCTTCCTCCTCCGCCTAAGCTGACCGCCGGCCACCGGCCGCCGCACAAAATGAGAAAAAAGAAGAAGATCTCGAAGAGACAGATGACACGAGATAGCCTCAGCCCTCAACTCATGGGAGTAGTAGTATACGAAATCCGCGTGTGTATGTGTGTGTGCTCGGTCGGCACGCGTAGATTAACTGCGTGCCGCCCCTAATTAGCTTGCTTGGTAATCACTGCTGCCAGTGCCAGTTGGTACGTGCGTGCATGTAATCGGGGGCTGCTGTACCACTGCTCGGTGTATAGTCATTTTGTGTGATTGATCGGATTCGGATCGATGCTGTGTCTCTGTCTGCATAGTCCTTGCCTTGTGTGCGATGCAAGGTGGGTGCGTGCGTGCGTGCATGCATGTGGTGTGCTCGCAGCTCGCTTTTGCAATGCAATGGCTGCTGCACGCATCTGATTCTCTTGCCTTTGTTCTCCCACGATAAGGATGGCGATGGCGATGTACCGAGTGCGGGCGGGTCATTAGGAAGGCAGGCCGTGTGGGCTACCCTTCCTCGTGCATGTGGATGTAGGTGGCTTGGATTAAAGCGGGGGCACACTCACGCAGACAGGCCATGTGGTGTCACAGCAGGGCCCAATCGACCACCTTTGGCGCATGTGATCCGCAGCCCTCCCTCGCGGCCGGTCTCGCGACTCATCCAACCAATCCATCCATGCGCTGTGCGCGCAAATGGGAGGACGGGCACGGGACACGGACCCAAGGCACTGCACTGCCCACCTCCTCCTCGCCTCTCCGGCCAGCTACGCCCATGTCCATCCATCACACTGCGACTCACTGTGTTTCCGCGGCTCCTCTCATCGTGAGTTTCCAACCCACCCAAGAGTCTGTACGCTACGAGTTGCTCGTTTCGGTGGGTGGTGTGCGCTGCACGACTACTGAGTCCAGCTGTTTTATCTGGTCTCACGAGCGCATCCATCCCATCCATTCCCGCAGGAATCTTGGCATGTGCTACGCTTCGGGGCGTTTGGTGCCTTGCTTCCGTGCGTCTTCCTTCCCTGCAGCTTACAGCTTTCTTGTTGCTTGTTTATGTATGCGCTGCGGTTCTTGCATTGTGTTTGTATGCACGCGTATGAATGCTGCGGGCCGGTGGCGGTGGAGGGCTCGGCTTAATTGATGGTTTCATGATGGCAACAGCTAGCTAGCCTGTGGATCAAGGTTAGTTAGGCGGGCCCGGCTGCTCGCAACTGACAACGTCGCCATGATTCAGCTGGATCGCTCGTCTCGCTGCTTACTCAGATTGGCATGCAAGGTGATGCCGTACTGGCATGTAGTAGTATGTATACATACTACGTGATGTTACTTTCAGCCATTTAATACGACGGCAACGTTTCATGAACGACTTCTGAGGCGTAATTTGGCGCCAAGTGGGCGTTATGATTCTGTCCATGCTTGGTTTGCTCGTCGTACAGGGAGGCTATGGCCAGTTGATATGACTGCGACCTGCCGTTATCTGCTTATTTGTCTACCCGCAAAAAACAAAAAAAATGCACTGCGTAGAGTTTTTCTTCCACAGGTCCAATCCTTTTCGCACCCGAACGATGCAATGCAATCGGGCTAAAATAGTGGCTTTTCGTGTTCACCCGTGGAACTTCTTTTTCTATCTCACGCTTGTCCAACTTCCATGCATTCATGACAGTGCCGTCCATTTTGACTATTAACAGTGTTAAAGGACACCTAAAAAAGATGATTTTTGCCCCTGCTACGGTGTGCGACAAAAATATATTTACAGGACCAAAGCGGCAACATTGCGGTATATTTTGTCACGGTTCAATCAGCTGCAGTCAACGTCGACGCCAAAATGTTGTTCCATCGCATCCGCGGAACTGGTTTTAATTCAAGGAACTTGTACACAGTTCGTATATCTCATACTTGGATTTTAATTTAGAAATGGGCCAGAACTTCCCATGTATTTTGTACACCGTTGATATATACATAATCACTTTAGCTATATGTAAGTTGATTAAATTTTAAATTTGGATAAGTCAAATTTCTGATTGTTGATTAATTTGTAAATATTTGTGATGATTTTTTTCTACTGTTGGTTCATGGCTTTTTGGGCTGAATTTTTGACTCACCCCACTTACCCCTGTTTGGGGTAAGTCACATTTTTACCGGGCTTGAAGCCCGCTAACCATTGCCTGCTTTTTTATATTTGTACGTGCTATTGCTCTTGCTTTTTTTATCTTTTTTCTTTTAGTTGTTTTTTTTCTCTATATGAGTATTTTTAGGATGGTTAATAACTGTAAATGTATATGCATAAGTTTTAGGACGGTGGATGACAGTTAAAAATGTACTATTATATGCTTATTCCTTGCATATTAAAAAAAGTGCAATTTCAGTGCATAGTTTGGTGTATATTTTCTTTAAGTTTTTCCTTCATTTTCTTTCTTCTTAAATGGTAACACCAGTGTCTTCATTTTTCTCTTACAGAACTCCATTAACTTGATTTTATTTATTATTTTGTTTCCTTGCATCTTTAAGGGTAATATTAATGCCACTCACTTATTACTCCTTACGAAACTTCATTATTGTAAAATTTACACTATTATACGCTAATTATTCCGTATAATAGAAAGCGCAATTTTTGTGTAAATTATATCCAAATTTTGTCATTACTTTTTCCTTTCTTTCTTCTTAAGGGTAATACCAATGCCACTAATCGATTCTTCCTCACAAACCATCATTATCTTAATTTTGTTTTATTTTTTATTTTATTTTCTTCTTACGGGTAATACAAATTCCATTGATTCATTCCTTCTTAGGAAATTTATTATTTGGAAATTGTAATATTATATGTTTATTTTGCATATCACAAAAAACTTAATTTATGAATATATTGTGTGAAAATTTTGACATTATGTTTTTACTTTTTTATTTCTTCTGAAATGGTAATTTTTTGATAAATACGAAAAATTCCAATAATATTTTTTAAAAAACTTCAGGATAATGATAAATAAATTTTTGTATATATTATTACTTAATTTATGCATTTGTATTATATTGATAAATACCAATAACTCATTCCTTCTTAGGATTTTTTTGTGAAAATTATACTATTATATGCTTATTCTTGCATATTATTAAAAAGCAAAATTTTTGTGTAGATTGTGGGCAAAATTTGTCATTATTTATTTTGTATTAAATGGTAACTCACTTATTACTCCTTACGAAACTTCATTATTGTAAAATTTACACTATTATGCGCTACTTAATCCGTATAATAGAACACGCAATTTTTGTGTAAATTATATCCAAATTTTGTCATTATTTTTTCCTTTCATTCTTCTTAAGGGTAATACCAATGCCACTAATCGATTCTTCCTCACAAACCATCATCATTTTAATTTTGTTTTATTTTTTATTTTATTTTCTTCTTACAGGTAATACAAATTCCATGATTCATTCCTTCGTAGGAAATTTATTATTTGGAAATTGTACTATTATATGTTTATTTTTGCATATCACATAAAACTTAGTTATGAATATATTGTGTGCAAATTTTGACATTATGTTTTTACTTTTTTATTTCTTCTGAAATGGTAATTTTTTGATAAATACAAAAAATACCAATAATATTTTTTCGAAAACTTCATGATAATGATAAATAAATTTTTGTATATATTATTACTTAATTTATTTATTTGTATTATATTGATAAATACCATATATATATATATATATATATATATATATATATATATATATATACAAATACCAATAATTCATTCCTTCATAGGATTTTTTGTGAAAATTATACTATTATATGCTTATTCTTGCATATCATTAAAAAGCGAATTTTTTGTGTATATTGTAGGCAATTTTTGGTATTTTGTCTTAAATGGTAATCTCAATGCAGCTACTTCATTAGTCCTTAGAAAAAATATCATTATTTTGATTTATTTTTTTTCATTATCTCAGTATAGAAAACTACACATATTATAGGCCTGCCTACGCCTTTTCTCGTCATCCTCATGTGAAGATTCATTGAACTATAACTTCATATATATATAAACATACCTCGTATCGTAGTTATGTTTCATTGGATCGATCGATCAAACCTTAAACAAAGAATATATATATATATATATATATATATATATATATATATATATATATATATATATATATATATATATATATATATATATACAAACTCTAACACTTGTGTAGTTTCTAGAATTTGTTCAACAAAATATACTAATATAGCTAGCTAGCTTGTGCTTGAGGAGTAGTATTTCGCAAAGAGATAGATTTATGGATGAAAAATTGATGTTGAAAAATCATACATTCGTGAAGTTTTTTTTCCTGTTTTTATGAGTTCTCCACAGATCAAATGAGGAGGCTCCAAGTGAGGGTATGCATTTACAAGCTTGTGGCGCTGGATGACGTTTGATAGTCGCTCGCTGCATGGGTGCAGGATGGTGCTAGCGATAAGCCGTGTCACCATCATTTATGTGTTTATGCTTTTTTTCCTTTTTAGTTGATTTTCCTTTTCTCTATATGAGTATTTTTAGGATGGTGGGTGAGTGTAAATGTATACACACAAGTGCTATACAATATATGTGTAAATTACACTAGGTGTTAAAACTGTGCTATTATTTCCTCCGTCCCAAAATAAGTGTCTCAACTTTGTACTAACTTTAATATAAAGTTATACCAAACTTGGTATTTTGGAATGGAGGGAGCATATGATTATTCATTGCGTATCACAGAAAGTGCAATTTCAGTGCAAAGTTGGGTGAATTTTTTTAAAAGTTTTTTCTTTCATTTTCCTTCTACTTAAATGGTAATACATGTGTCACTAATTCATTTCTTCTTACAAAACTTCATTATTTTGATTCTCTTTATTATTTTATTTTCTTGCTTCTTTAAGGGTAATGTCAATGCAATTGATTTATTACATCTTATGAAACTTCTTTTTTGTAAAATTTCCACTATTATATGCTAATTATTCCATATAGAAAGCATAGTTTTTGTGTAAATTATATCCAAATTTTGTCGTTATTTGTTTAATTTTTTTGTTTCATTCTTCCTAAGAGTAATACCAAGGCCACTAATCAATTCTTCCTCAGAAACCTTCATTATTTTGACTTTGTTTTAGTTTTTTCTTCTTAAATACAAATTCCACTAATTCATTCCTTCTTAGGAAATTTATTATTTAGGAAATTCCACTATTATGTTTGCATTTCACAAAAAACTTAATTTATGTGTAAATTGTGTACAAATTTTGATATTTTTTCTTTCTTCTGAAATGGTAATAACGATGCCACTAATTCATTCTTTTTTGGAAAACTTCATTATCTCAATTTTGTTTTAGTATTTATTTCTTATTTAAGGGTAATAGCAATGCCACTAATTCATTCTTTTTAGGAAAACTTTTTTTTTGTGAAAATTACACTATTATATGCTTATTCTTGTATATTATTAAAAAGCACAAATTACGTGTAGATTGTTTGCAAATTTTGTCATTTTTTGTTTTTGTCTTAAAGGGCAATATCAGTGCCGCTAATTCATTGTTCCTTAGAAAAAAAATCATTATTTTTATTTACTTTTAATTTTATTTCATTATCTTAGTATGGAAAACTACACATATTATATGCACCGATAATATCAATGACCGGCATTTTTTAATTCAGGCCCCTCAACTCTAGCCATGCCCATACATAATACATCACACACCATTCAAAAGTGCCATGAACATGAGACACAAACATCCAGGTTTGCATCCAAATTCTTTTTAAGCACACCGAAGGGTTCCAAAGGACCCTAAATCGCTGCATTATTTTTTCCATGACAAATTAGAACGAGCACTAGGACACCAAAAAAACAAGAAAACATGACCAAGTCTTCGATTTACAACAAGAGCCCACATTACAAAGCTAAATAACAATTCGGTCATTAGAAACCTCCGCCTATACCTAGGCCCAGCGCTGCCGGGCACTAAGGGGTTGTTTGATTGGCTACCACAAAATGTTGCCGGATTCAGGCATCATTCTTAGGTATTGGTTTTGGAGACTAGAGGTCAGGATTGCTGCGTGACCAAGGAGTCACCTGTCACGACTCCATCGAAACAACCCTTAAGTCACTTGGGGCAAGGAATTGGCCACTACACCCACGCCAACTACTCACCAAAGAGAATTGAAGCAACGCACACCTAGGAGAAAGTCGACTGTTGATACGTCCATTCTGCATCATGTTTTACTGCTACTATTTATACTATTTTAAAGTTATATTTCACTTTTTGATGCAATTTTAATGTCTTTTATCTCTTAATTTGTAAGTCTTATCGCAAGAGGGAGATTGCCGGCAGCTGGAATTCTAGACCTGAAAAGAGCTACAGTAGAGATAGCTATTCTCCGGATCTCCAAATGACCTGAACATTTATGGAGATTTATTTTGGAATATTTTCAAAATACTGGAAGGAAAATGCACTAGAGGGGACCCACCAAGGAGCCACAAGCTTAGGTGGCATGCCCCTGGTGAGCTTGTGGGTCCCACAGAGGGCCTTCGTGGCCCATCTCCTGATATATGAAGCCATTTTCCCTAAAAAATATCAAGAGACAATTTTGGGACGAAGAACCGGTGTCTTGAGGCGAAACCTGGGCAGGAGCACTTTTGCTCTCTGGCGAAGCGATTTCGCCGGGGATACTTCCCTCCGGGAGTGGGAAACCGAACCATCGCCATCACCAACGTTCCTCTTATTGTGGGAGGACTCGACTCCATCAACATATTCACCAGCACCATCTCATCTCCAAACCCTAGTTGATCATGTTGATTACATCTTGTAGTTCATGCTATTTGGTTTATTTGGTGGAAGATCATATGTTTAGATTGTTAATCATATATTATTCTCATCTGACCATGAACATGAATATGATTTTTGAGTAGTTCCGTTTGTTCTCGAGGATATGGGAGAAGACTGTTAGAAGTAATAATGTGCAGTTGGTTTTCATTTAAGATTTTGATGACGTGTTATGTTGTTGTTCCTCTAGTGGTGTCATGTGAACATCGACTAAATGACACATTACCACGCTTGGGCCTAGGGGAAGCATTGTGGGATTAGTAAGTAGATGATGGGTTGCTAGAGTGACAGAAGTTTAAACCATATTTTATGCGCTATTCCGTAAGGGGTTGATTTGGATCCATATGTTTCATGCTATGGTTAGATTTATCTTAATTCTTCTTCGTAGTTGCAGATGCTTGCAAGAGGGGTAATTTAAGTAGGTTGTTTGTTCAAGTAAGAACAATACCTTAGCACCGGTCCACCCACATAACAACTTGTTAAAGTAGTGAACGCAAGTCAGTGAATCATGATGAAGTTAACTAGACGAGATTCCCATGTGTCCTTGAGAACGCTTTGCTCACTATAAGAAGTACTTCCGGCTTGTACTTTGCAATAAAAGGATTGGGCCACCTTGTTGCACCTTGTTATTATTGTTACTTGCTATGAATTATCTTGCTATCAAACTATTTGTCACAACTACTTCACAACACTTGCAGAGAATACCTTGCTGAAAATCGTTTACTGATTCATTCTGCTCCTCCTTGGGTTCAACACTCTTACTTATCGAAAGGACTATGATTGATCCCCTATACTTGTGGGTCATCGACTGCCTTTGAGCTAGCTTCTCTGCATCCAAGTCCACCCTACCAGAACCACCCCCACCCACCCCAATTTCGCCCCCTCGATATTTGGCAGAAGATATACTGCTAGTTATTTTTTTAGAACACACTAACAGTTTTTTTGGATGGAATGCACATTTATGATACCGGTGGATGTCGGTAGTACCCTCAATGCAAAACTAGTATTTAGGCCCAAACATGATACCAATCCATGTATATACATCAAATCACAAGCGGCAAAGGAAACATCCCACATTTATAATCCATTTTTGGAAGCTAGGTTTTCTTCAAAGGAGTGTGATATAGAGCGAACATTATGAAACTAGAGATAGATCCAAATGTTTGTTCTCCTTCTCTCTTTAGGTAGATGCATGCATGCACTAGAAGATAAAAACTGATGTTATCTCAAATTATCCCGTATTTCAAAAAATTAAAATTGACTTGGAAGTGCTAGAAGGGCGAAAGTTATCAATCGGTACTATAAGAGTTAGTGTCTACACTAGAAACTGGTAGTAGTCTAGATAGGGTGGAGCTCCTGGCTGGAAGTGCTAGAAGGGATAACACACAAAGTGTTTACCTAGGTTCAGAACCTCATGGTAGAGGTAATATCCTAACTCCTTGGACTTGATTGATGTATGGGTCACCTCGTATGAGGGGGTGGGGGTACAATGGAGTTGACATAGATTCTATTAAGATTAGGATAGAAAATTGTAAGGTGCGTCTAGCTACCTAGGGCCTCGCCTTATAAAGGGGACGAGGCCAAGAGTTTACATGAATCCTATTCAGTTGCTACCGGCCTAGAGTTTGACTTCATCAGAGGGTCCTCTACCTACCCGCTAATGGTGGTCTTTTGGAAGGAGGGACACATGCGGGTTAAGGGGCCTAGGCCACACCTTGTCCCATCGGGCCCTGAAGCCATTGGCGGGCTAGCTTCCCCACAAGTTGGTCACCCTCGGTAGCTTGTATCGTTAGTAGCCCCCAAGCTTGTCAGGTGTTTTGTTACATCCGACTTGGGATGGTACTTCGTCCGATGTCTTGGATCGCTCGACAAAATCTTGATGGGGTCCCTCCTCAATCCTGAAGGGAGAAACATGTTGGGGAACACAGTAATTTCAAACATTTTCCTACGATCATGCAAGATCTATCTAGGATATGCATAGCAACGAGAGGGGAGAGTGTTTCCACGTACCCTCGTAGACCGAAAGTGGAAGCGTTTAGTAACGCGGTTGATGTAGTTGAACTTCTTCGCGGTCCAACTGATCCAAGTACCGAACGTACGACACCTCTGCGTTCAGCACATGTTCAGCTCGATGACGTCCCTCGTGCTCTTGATCCAGTTGAGGACGAGGGTGAGTTCTATCAGCACGATGACGTGGCGACAGTGATGATGATGTTACCGGCGCAGGGCTTCGCCTAAGCACCACGATGGTGTAATTGAGGTGTGTAACTGTGGAGGGGTCACCTCACTGAAGGAAATATGCCATAGAGGCAATAATAAAGTTATTATTTATTTCCTTATTTCATGATAAATGTTTAGTATGAAGGAAATATGCCCTAGAGGCAATAATAAAGTTATTATTTATTTCCTTATTTCATGATAAATGTTTATTATTCATGCTAGAATTGTATTAACCGGAAACATAATACATGTGTGAATACATAGACATAGTGTCACTAGTATGCCTCTACTTGACTAGCTCATTAATCAAAGATGGTTAAGTTTCCTAACCATAGACATGAGTTGTCATTTGATTAATGGGATCACATCATTAGGAGAATGATGTCATTGACTTGACCCATTCCGTTAGCTTAGCACTTGATCGTTTAGTATGTTGCTATTGCTTTCTTCATGACTTATACATGTTCCTATAACTATGAGATTATGCAACTCCTGTGTACCGGAGGAAAACTTTGTGTGCTACCAAACGTCACAACATAACTGGGTGATTATAAAGGTGCTCTACAGGTGTCTCCGAAGGTACTTGTTGGGTTGGCGTATTTCGAGATTAGGATTTGTCACTGAGGGAGTCCTGGACTAGGGGGTGTCCGGACAGCCGGACTATCATCGTCAGCCGGACTCCAAGACTACGAAGATACAAGATTGAAGACTCAGTCCCGTGTCCGGATGGGACTTTCCTTGGCGTGGAAGGCAAGCTTGGCGATCTGGATATGTAGATCTCCTACCATTGTAACCGACTCGTGTAACCCTAGCCCTCTCTGGTGTCTATATAAACCGGAGGGCTTAGTCCGTGAGGACACAACATCCATTACAACAATCATACCATAGGCTAGCTTCTAGGGTTTAGCCTCCTTGATCTCGTGGTAGATCCACTCTTGTACTACCCATATCATCAATATTAATCAAGGAGGACGTGGGTTTTACCTCCATCAAGAGGGCCCGAACACAGGTAAAACATCGTGTCCCTCGTCTCCTGTTACCATCCGCCTAGACGCACAGATTCGGGACCCCCTACCGAGATCCGCGGTTTGACACCGACATTGGTGCTTTCATTGAGAGTTCCTCCGTGTGTCGTCGCCGATAGGAAGGATGCCTCCACCCGTCTTCAAGGGCGGTATTTTTATCAAAGGGCCTTGGCCGCCGCCAAACTATCTGGCTAGGTGGTTTTCTTATGGCGCTGTCCGCCATTTGCTTCGACAATGACTTCTCAAGTCGTCAAAAGCAATCTTCACGTCATTTCGGAACTTGCCGAAATGGTGGATCAATAGAGCTCTCATCTGTCAACGAGCTCTTGGATCGCATCGCCGCCCTGGGAGTCGCTACGGACTACAATCAGATTGGGCTTAAAACCGATTTGAGAGAGATTAACTCTCCCCAGGTCACCCACCACGTCGCAGTGGTAGAGGAACAATGCGGCGACTCTTCTCCTGTATTGAAAACTAGTCATGTCCGGGCTCCCAAACCCTCCATGCCGGATTTCCGCGGAGGGACGGACTTCGATCAATCACTGAACTTAAAGTCAGGCATCGGACTGGACTCGTTGGACAACATCCAGCAATCCAAGCTTCCAAATTTGGAAACTTCACGGCCTTCAAGCCTTGAGATGGGTAGGGTTCCGGACTTTATTCCACCCACCCGCCCAGACATATGCGATCTATCTCTAATACAGCAAGAGCCCGCTGAAACAATACATCACTACTGGCCCAGATTCCTCCTGGTTATGGACAGGATAAAGGACTGCCGAGAGGAAAACGCAATCTCAATCTTTTGCAATAATTGCACGGACAAGGGAATATTGAACGCCATCAGCCATCGTGAAATTACACGCCACGATCCGGCGTCCATAATCTGAAAATCTTGTGCGATGGAGAGTTTCGAAAACCGAAAACTAGTTTTGGGACAATCCGCCCCGAATACAACCCTAGTCCGCAACAAAAGGGTGCATCACACTCGGGCCCCGGATACAAAACCAAAAAGCAAAAACCCCATAGAGGGCACGGAACCGTCTTCGGAGGGATGGCTCAATGGACCTTGTAAACTTCACAAGATCTGAGGGCGCCGCCCAACACATAGCCTTCGAGCATGTTGGATATTACGGCGGTGGCCAAAAGTGGCGAGGAGCTTCTAGCCCCGAAAACCACTCCAACAATACGATGCGGTATCAACGATCTTGAGACCTTCGCATCAAATAATATGCGGAAGCGAACAATCCATGGCCTCGCTGAAGTCTACCAAGTAGCAACAACAAATCCATGGAGCGACACAGCCATCACCTTCAACGCCAAATGACGAACCTAAATTCGAACAGCCCGAGCACCACCGCCTTGGTGCTTAGTCCTATAGTGGACGACTTTCGACTTACAAAGGTCCTCATGGATGGCGGCAGACTAAACCTCATTTACGAGGAAACTCTTCAAAAATGGAAATAGATGAAGCCGCATTGGCGCAGCGGCACAATCTTCAGAGGAATAATCCCTAGCCGGAAGCACGCTGCACCGGAAAAATCACACTCGATGTGGTGTTCGCTCGCGGATAATTACAGATCCGAAGAAGTCACGTTCCAAGTGGCCCGTTCAACAGCGGATATCACGCTACATTAGGACAAGAGGCATTCACAATTTTTCAAGCCGTACCCCATTACGGGTACATGAAGCTCAAAATGCAGGGCCCGCGGAATAATCACTCTCGTTAGTGATCCGGACATAGCACTCGCGCCGAAAACAAGACAGCCGCATTAGCCCCGGAGGCACTATCCGAAGCCCTAGCGGCAGAAGAACTCACCGCTGCGCTCTCATAAATAGGGACGACGTGATACTCGATAAGAGATCCAAGTCCACCTCCTTTAAAACAATGGGCGAAATAGTAAAATTCCAGGTCCATCCAACGGACCCAACAAAGACGGCCTCCACGGGCACAATTGAACCACGATGTAGACGCCAGATCATGAAATTCCTTCGGAAAATTGGGACATTTTCTTTGGCACCCCTCATTTGCCCGAATCCCACGCAGATTGGCGAAACACAGCCTAAACATCCTAAAAGGATTCAAGCCGATCAAACAGGCTCTTGACGATTTTCGAACCCAAAAGATGGGGAATGGGAGAAGAGCTAGCCAAACTATTGGAAGCCGGATTCATCGAGATATTAAACATCCGGATTGGCTAGCAAACCTGGTAATGGTACCAAAGAAGGACAAATCCTGGCGCCTATGCGTCGATTTTAAAGACCTCAACAAGGCCTGCCCAAAGGATCCCTTCCCCCTCCCCCGCATCGACCAGATAATCGATGCTACTGCAGGGCACGATTCATTGTGCTTCCTTGACGCATACTCCGGCTATCATAAAATCAAGATGGCGGAAGCGGACCAAGCCGCAACGGCATTCATCACTCCATATGGACCATTCTGCTTCAACACGATGCCCTTCGGACTTAAAAACACCGGCGCAACATATCAGCGCATGATTCAAACATGTCTGGCCACCCAGATCGGCAAAACAGTAGAGGCATACGTAGACGACGTAGTCGTCAAAACCAAACACGTCGAAACTCTAATAGACGACTTGAGGCTCACATTCGACAACCTCAGAGCATATGACATCAAGCTGAATACGGAGAAATGCGTTTTCGGCATACCAGCCAGAAAGCTCCTAGGCTTCATTGTATCCGCTAGAGGAATTGAAGCAAACCCAGCCAAGATCCGAGCTCTGTCACAGCTAGATATCCCAAAAGACCTCAAGCAAATACAAAAATTGACCGGATGCGTGGCGGCTCTAAGCCGCTTTATCTCCCGTCTAGGAGAAAATGCATTGCCCCTCTATCGCCTGCTTAGGCGCACCGAACACTTCGAGTCGACGGATGCTGCCACTACCGGACTCGAAGAAATAAAAGCCATATTGGCAACAAATCCGGTCCTGGCTGCGCCCAACCTGGGCGAACCAATGTTGTTATACATCGCAGCAACACATCAAGTTGTAAGCGCGGTACTCGTCGTCGAACGAGAGATAGAAGGGCATAAATTCCCTCTTCAAAACCAAGATACTACGATCCACCGTGTTTAACCCCGCAAGTCCGTTACCCGCACTATCAAAAGATAGCGTATGCGGTGTTCATGGCATCCCGGAAGCTCCGACACTACTTTCAAGAGTGTTCGATAACAGTGGCCTCCGAAGTACCACTCAATGACATTATAAACAACCGCGACGCAACGGGCAGGATTGCAAAATGGGCAATTGAGCCCTTACCATTCGATATAACCTACAAACCTCGGCGAGCTATAAAGTCACAAGTTTTGGCTGACTTTGTCGCTGAATGGACCGAAGCCGAACTCCCCAAAGAGTACGGCGCATACTCCAGTTGGATTATGCAATTCGACGACTCTAAAATGTTGGCCGGACTAGGGGCTGGCGTCGTATTGACGTCCCCGACCGGGGACACAGTCCAATACGTACTTCAAATAATGTACACAGACTCCAACAACGCAGCCGAATACGAGGCCCTTTTACATGGTCTCCGGATGGCAATCTCCATGGGCATTCAACGCCTAGAGGTGCGCGATTCAAACCTTGCAATATCCCAAATAAATGGAGACTTTGGCGCCAAGGATCGAAAATGGCAGCATATCGCAACGCTGTCCTAAAAATGTCACCGGTTTGAAGGACTTGAATTCCATCACGTAGCCCGAGATAACAACCAAGCAGCCGACGTCTTGCACGCATCGGCGCAAAAGCGTGACGCTGTCCTCAAACATCTTCTGAACGGCTCTTCAAGCCATCCGTACTATGGGAAGAGGAGTCCGGAAACGACAAACCGGAAAAAACCGCGCCAACCGGCGATTCAGCCGATGACATAACACCTTCAGCCCACGACATAATGGCAGTAATCGCCCCGTGGATAGAACCATTCCTAGCCTACTTGCTTAGGCAGGAACTTCCCGAAGACCAAAATGAGGCCCGCTGCATAGTCCAGCAATCTAAAGCCTACAAGGTCCATGAGGGAGAATGTAGGATCGGAAGTATGTCTAGAGGGGGGGTGATTAGACTACTTGACAATTTAAAAGTTTAGCCTTTTGATTAGGACAAGTTTTTAGCAAGTTCACAATGATAACCAAGTCAAGTATCACCCTACACATGCAATTCTAGAGTAATGGCAGCGGAAAGTAAATTGCACATGTAGTAAATAAGAGGTGGAGAAGAGCAAATGCAATTTGGAGACACGGAGATTTTTCTCGTGGTTCCGATAGGTGGTGCTATCGTCAATCCACGTTGATGGAGACTTCAACCCACGGAGGGTAACGGCTGCGAGAGTCCACGGAGGCTCCACCCACGAAGGGTCCACGAAGAAGCAACCTTGTCTATGCCATCATGGCCTCGTCCACGGAGGACTAGCCTTACTTGGGGTAGATCTTCACAAGTAGGCGATCTCCTTGCCCTTACAAACTTCTTGGTTCAACTCCACATCTTGACGGAGGCTCCCAAGCGACACCTAACCAATCTAGGAGGCACCACCCTCCAAAAGGTAATAGATGGTGTTGGTGATGATGAACTCCTTGCTCTTGTGCTTCAAATGATAATCTCCCCAACACTCAACTCTCCTCACCGATATGGCTGTGGTGGAAGAAAGGATTGAGTGGAAAGCAACTTGGGAAGGCTAGAAATCAAGTTTCATATGGTGGGAGTGGAGCAACTTGATCTCAACACAAGGGTAGGTAGTTTTCTTCTCGGAAATGTAAGGTAGGAGTGGTAGTTCTTTCGATGGCTCTCTCCACGAATGAAGAGGAGGTGGAGGGTATTTATAGCCTCCACACAAAATCCAACCGTTACACACATTTGACCAATCTCGGTCGGACCGAAGTTGACAACTCGGTGAGACCGAAAATTCAAATCTTGTGAGCGTTGGGATTTTCGTGGGACCGAAAATACAATCTCGGTTAGTCCGATTCTTCCAAAGACTAGGGTTTGCCATTCTCGGTGGGACCGACTTTCTCATCTCGGTGACACCGATTTGAGTCTGAAGGTTCTGAAGGTTAGCAACACCAGTTTCGGTATGACCGAGTTTGGAATCGGAAAATCCGAAATTTCTAGGGTTTGGGTATATGGTGAGGTGGTTCATCTCGGTGTGGTGAGTTTATAAAATCGGTGGGACCGAGATTACTTATGAGTATATGTTGGAATGAAAGATTGCGATAGTTTGAGAGATAAATCACTAAGCACTTTGAGCAACCAGATCATCATCATAACCTCATCCCTTTTAATAGTATTGGCTTTCCTATGGACTCAATGTGATCTTGGATCACTAAACCAAAAATAGAGTCTTGAGCTTTTGCCAATGTTTTCCTTAGCATTTTGAGGGTCCACATCATCACCATTGCCATACCCATATCAATGAACTTTCGAAATATTCTCAAGAAACAATTAGTTCAATGATATATATGTTGTTATTAATTACCAAAACCACCCGGGATTAGTTGCACTTTCAATCTCCCCCTTTTTGGTAATTGATGACAACATATAGATCAAAGCTTCGACAAATGATATAATCAATGAATAACATCGTCGCTTTGAGAAGTATGTGATAAGCAAGAGCTCCCCCTAAATTTGTGCATTATTTAAGATTTGCGTTTGAATGCAAATGCACAATCGATTAGGATCATGGGTCACTCTTCCATGTCACATACATCTTGGTGGAGCGCACAAAATGATAAGAATGAATAGCATGCACCCAATCACCAAGACATGAGTAAATGATCATACAAGATATGAATAGAATATGATAAGCATTAAGCACACATTAAGCATAGTATGATCAAGCACTCATCAAGATAGAGCAAACGTAGTATCAAACACACGAAATGTCTCGAAGAACTCAAAAGTATCTCAAAGGAAAACCGCATAAGCGAAAGAGCAAAAACGAGCACTCTCTCTCGAAGTCCTATGATCTATACAATTTCTCCCCTTTGGCAACAAGTTACCAAAAGTTCGAAGGTATAGAGCTAATCGTCACTAGGGACTCTGCTGGCGGCTCTGTCTGCGTCGATGGAGTGGAGATAGCTGCATCTGCAAAAGCTTCTGAAGTCGAGGAGCTGGAGGAGTGATCTTGGGCTGGAGCCGGGCCGACGGAGCTGTAGGAGGTCTTGATCTTGTAGCCACAGGGTCATCCTTTGAATAGCAGCTGATCTGGGCTTTGTGGGGACCGGAGCAGGCTGCTCATAGTCATCCTCAACAAGGTCTTCCTGCATCTCCTTCATGAGCTCTGCCTTCTCCCTCTTGGCTTCCTCGATATCTGCCTCAAGCTTGTTGATGGTGACCTGCACTTCAGTCAGCTTGACATCCAGAGCATGGAACTTGTCTTCAACTATCCTCTCAAGACTCTCCCGAGATTGCACTATGCTGGCCAGCGTAGTTCAATCCTCCGAGTGGCTTCAAGAAGTTGTTCTCCAACGCTCTTGGGCTTTCTTCTGCTTCTTCTTTGCTTCCTTCTCGACTTTGGGTTGTTTGGCAGCTTCAGACTTAGCTTGTCCTTCAACAGATGTGGGATCATCCTCGGTCATTACAACTTCATTATCTTCATGTTCAGGGCTGCGGTGGCAAGTGGGGTCTATCCAACAAGTAGGTGCCCGTGCCAAACTTGGCATTGATGAGCATCTGAATGTGCGGGGCAAACCCACATGACCTCTTCAGTCTGCTTCTTTGTCCTCTTGATAGTCTCAACTATCGTGTCCATCACCTTAAAAGGTGTCTTCGATCTAGAATGTGCAGCATGTTGATAGAATAGCCTCTTATCATGCGGTGGTCTCTGACTTGGGCATCAAAGTATGCCTCGAGAATAGTGTTAGTGGTTGGGAGACCTGCTCAAGATGATACACTGATCCAAGCTTCCATATCTCAACATCCTTGGCTGGTACCTCATTGTACATGTTCTTCATAGACTCGTGATTCTTCTTGGGGATTCCATAAACATCAACATCATCATCTCTTGATGCTTTGGAGCGTTCATAGTGCTGCCCACTCTTCAACTGTTGAAGAGAATCTACGCCTTCATCATCCATACAATTACGCCATCTGGATAGAAGTGTGCGGTGGCATAGAACGCATGATCATTTCATCATTCCAAGCAGTCAGTTTCTGACCAACGAACTCTGCAACTCCACATGCAGTGAAGCTCTCATGCACGTGTGGGAAATAGTCTCTGTGCTCTTCACTGTCGATGTATTTCCAGTCAACGTATCTGGTGTCAGCAACAATTGGCTTCTTGTCCATAAGCACATCTCATAGAAATCTTGTTGCTCTCTGGTGTGGAATCTTGAGTCAACAAATGTCCTTCTCCCGGTGGCATATGGATCAACTTGCCTCCATAGCTCGAGACCTTTGTCCTTCCTTTCCTTCATATTTTCGCTCGAGGATGAGCATCATTATGGATGGCGGTTTACATCTAAGTTTCACAAACACATGTGCCTCTTCATCGATTCAGCGGTGGCACATTGTCCTTCTTCTTCTCTGAAGCAGGAATATTTCTTCTTGTTTTCTTAGGCTTGGCAGCAGGTTTGGCTTGGGCTGCCTTTCTTTGGAGCCGATGGCTTAGATTTAGTGGGTGCTCCTGCCTCGATGGCATCTCCCATCAACTTTTGCTTCTGAGGAGGCTGGGGTGCTTCCTCATCAGAGTCATCATCAGCTTCATCATGAACCAACCTCTTCCTCTTGGAAGTTTTCTTTATCCTTCTCGAGGTTTCTTCTTCCATGCTCAGCTTCTTTGCAACTGTGGATTTCTTCTCTTTGCTGGTGCCTTTCTTTGTTTGTTGCCCTTGATAGCCTTTGGCAACCACTTTCCTCTTTGGCTTGGATGTTATCTCCTCCTCAGCAACAAAGTCAGAGTCCTCCTCCTCAGAATTCCTCTTCTTCCTGGCCCTGGTGGCAGCAGGAGGCAATCCACTTGGGGTGCTCCTCTCTCCATCATCAGAAAAACTGCTTGCTTCAGGACTAGTGCCCGCTCTGGAATCTCAACCGGTGATTCAGACACATTCGGCTGTCACTTGCATCGAGACATGACCGACAACCCGTGAATAGAATAGGTATAGGCGTAATAGAAGAGTTATCACAAACTGCAGAGGATTCTGCAAAAAGAATGAGTTCAAACTTCAGTTTTAGGTTTTCATAGAATGCATTTCGGTCTGACCGAGTCTAAAATTCGGTGAATCCAAAGTGTCTAAACCTAACCATTCACACCACTTTCGGTTGGACCGAAATGGGTTTCGGTCTAGCCGAGAACACTAGGGTTTCACTAAATCCTCATTTCGGTCTTACCGATTTGCACAACTTCGGTTGGACCGAAAAGTGCGATCAATGGCCAGAGGCCAAATCGGTCGATCCGAGAATGTAGAATCGGTCACACCGAGATGTGTTCGTGAAACCTAACCCTAAAATTTTCACTCGAATTTTGTTCTAAGAACTAATCTGCTGGATAGGAAGATTTCAAACTTGGCAAGAAGTTAGGCAAAATCTATCGTGCATTGAATCGGAGGTTGAAGCACGAAAAGAAAACGAAACTCACCCAACTAGGTGGAGTTTCACTCGGCGCAACGGCGCGATGAGATTGACCGCTGACGCGATGGAGACCCAGCGGCGAGGGCGCCTGGCGCGGCGGAGAGACGATCCGTGAGACCACGGCGACGGCAAATAAGGGTTTGAGGCGAGACGTTTTGAAGGAATAATCAACGCGCTGCCCTCGGGTATATATACCCTCGGTTGTCGGTGGGACCGAGTTGGAAAACTTCGGTGGGACCGAGATGGTTAATCGCAAGCGATTACTCACTTGATCACGCCGAATTTGCAACTTCGGTTTCACCGAGGTGAAAACTAGATCAATCCAAGTGATTTGATGCATCCGATTTGAGTATATTGGTTTGACCGAAAATACTTAGAAGGTTTTGGAATTTAAGCTTTTGACGGATCGGTGGCTCCGAGTGCTCCTCACTCGGTCTCGTCCAAAAAGTCTTGTTCAAAGTTTGTGATATAAGCATGAATAGAGTTTGAGACAAGAAAGCATAGATAGCTAGGGGAGGAACTTAGGCATTCTTGTCCATCCATTTGGTCAAAAAGAAAACTCCAAAAGACCAAAGCAACAAATGGATGTCCTCGAATGGATAAAATCATGCATCCAACATGCTCACACAATAAGATAGCAAATGAAACATGTGTCAAACATGCACAAACAAAACACCAGCTACTAGCACACAATTTGGCGATGACTAGGTCATCTATATATGAGTATATTGACTTAGGAGTCAAATGAGAACATTTGATCATAGGTCATACTCATCGTTTAAGCACAAGTGGGGTTACCACTTTTACATAAAGCATTAATGTGTTCACATCATTTGAAGATGCTTTAGCTCATTTCTTAAGAGCAAAGCTCCCCCTTGATGTGAGAACCCCTTTTAAAGGGTCAAACTAACCTTGGGTTGTCGTAGAAGACTTCATGTAGATGTTGAAGATGTGGATGCTCAATGTTGATGAAGATCATCAAGAGTTGGGAGCAATCCTTTGGATTCGGGCACTTTCAATACCTACATGGGTTAGTCCCACAAGGAACAAACAAGGATATCCATGGACATAGATTGAAGTACACAATTGATGATGTCCATGAAAGCAATGATTACCTTGTCCCTAGACTTACCAACATGAGGGTTTGTGACTCCATGAACTAGTGCAAGATGTGGAAGTTGATTGCACAAGTTCTTGCCAAAATGAATGTGAGTGAAGTTTGTTGGCGGAGTCACCCTCAAGAACTCTCTAGTTCTTCTTCTTCGGGATCCACATCATCTTGATGGGAATCCTTGGGGTAGTAGTTGAGCTCGACGAAGTAGAACTTGAAGTTGCCTTGGGAACCCACTTGACCATGGCCTTGGGTGCTTCAATGAATGCATCAATCTCCTCTTGAAGCTTGTTCTTGCCTTTTAGCTTGTGGTCTTGTGGTGGAAGATCATCTTGAGCTTGTTCCACATTGGAAGAAGTAGGATCATACTTCTCCTTTTGAGAAACAAACTTTGGAGTGGGATATTGACCTTCTTCCCATTCAACACCCTCGGCGTTGAACTTTCGCTCAAAACCAATTCCTTGATTCTTCCGGTGTCTTCCTTGTTTGCGAACAATTTCCTCAAAGTTCTTGCTTCCGGCAAGGCTCTTGTAGACACCTTTCTCTATAATCCCTTTCAATAAACTATTTTCTTGCTCAAGTGAAACTTGGCTTGAAACATTGTTAGTGGAATCAAGAGAACTACTAGAAGCGACAACATTGGATTTAGCATGAATATTGTTACTACTAGATGAAGAATTTTTCTTATGCTTGTCATGCTTAGTTTTAATAGGTGGCAAGAAATTAGACAAGAGAAGTCGTTTGGCAAGATATGAAGAACTCTTCTTTCGAAGATCGTCATTGATAGCTTTTAGAAACTCATGTTCTTGCTCTAGATTGAGCTTCTCGAAGCGTAGCTTCTCATGAGATCTTAGGAGCTCTCTATGATCTTCTTGAGTTGTTTCATGAGCTAACTTAAGAGTGTTTAGTTCTTTAGTTAGGCGCTCAATCTCCTTCATAGCATTGTCATTCGACTCTTCTCGACTATAAAGACTACTAGCATGTTCATCATTACTAAGCTCACTAGATTTGTCATGTAAAGCTCATCTTCACCAAGCAAGTCAACTTCATCACTATCAAAGTCAATAAACTCAGGGTGTGATACCTTGGGGCCTTTTGCCATGAAGCATCTTCCAATTCCCTCATTTGGTGAATCAAACAAGTCATAGGAGTTGGAGTTGGAGGATCGAGAGCAAGACCGCAACACCTTCATCTTGGCAGATTCGGAGTTGGAGTGATAGCTTCTTTGGAGTGATTGTCGGAGTCGGAGCCGAGACCCATTCACCAACATGAGCTTGATGTTTTCTTCTTGTGTAGCTCCTTGATGACTTGTCTTTCCTTTCCGAATCCTTGCTTCTCCGAGAGGATCTTCGTTCATAACGATCATCTCTACTCCTTCTCTCTTTCCGAGGTGACTCTTCTCTTGAGCTTCTTCTTCTTGGAGATTCTTCTCTTCTCTTGTGGGGAGTCGAACACTCATTTGAGTAGTGTCCGGTCTTCCACAATTGTAGCAGATTCGATCACGACTAGAAGATCTCTTTTCATCATATGATCTAGACTTTGAGCTTCTTTCCTTGCTTCTACTCTTGTAGAATTTGTTGAAGTTCTTCACCATTAGGCTTATCTCTTCATTGGAAACCATCTTGTCACTTGAGGTTGTGGGAGCTTCAACTGTAGCTTTGTAAGCACCACTTGACTTGTTGTGAAGCTCTTCCTTATCTTTAAGTGTCATCTCATGAGCAACAATTCTTCCAATGACTTGGTAGGCTTGAGATTCTTGTAGTTTGGCATCATTTGGATCAAAGTGCACACGGTGTCATACTTTCCATCCAAAGCTCGAGAATCTTCTTGATGATGAATCGATCGGTCATTTCTTCGCTTCCTAAGCCAGCAATCTCATTGGTGATGAGAGCAAGCCTAGAGTACATTTCAGCGACTCCTTCACCTTCCTTCATCTTGAACTTGTCAAGTTGACCTTGAAGAACATCTAGCTTGGATTCCTTCACGGACTCGGTACCTTCGTGCATTTCAACCAAAGTATCCCAAATCTCTTTTGCATTCTCAAGACGGCTGATCTTGTTGAACTCCTCGGGACACAAAGCATTGAAGAGAATGTCACAAGCTTGAGCATTGTTCTGTAACATCCGCAACTCATCCGCAGTAGCTTCACGATCCGGAACTTTTCCTTCCTTGAAGAACTCACCTTGCAAGCCAACACAAATAATGCCCCATGCGGCAGGGTTATGTCCAAGAATATGCATTTTCATTTTATGCTTCCAACTAGCAAAATTTGAACCATCAAAGTAGGGACCTCTCTGAAAATTACCCTCACTAGGCGCCATACTCTCCTAGGTTGTGAAACCAAGCTTATGGAGTCAATGCAATGGAAACCAATCCAATGGAGACCAAAGCTCGATACCACTTGTAGGATCGGAAGTATGTCTAGAGGGGGGGTGATTAGACTACTTGACAATTTAAAAGTTTAGCCTTTTGATTAGGACAAGTTTTTAGCAAGTTCACAATGATAACCAAGTCAAGTATCACCCTACACATGCAATTCTAGAGTAATGGCAGCGGAAAGTAAATTGCACATGTAGTAAATAAGAGGTGGAGAAGAGCAAACGCAATTTGGAGACACGGAGATTTTTCTCGTGGTTCCGATAGGTGGTGCTATCGTCAATCCACGTTGATGGAGACTTCAACCCACGGAGGGTAACGGCTGCGAGAGTCCACGGAGGGCTCCACCCACGAAGGGTCCACGAAGAAGCAACCTTGTCTATGCCATCATGGCCTCGTCCACGGAGGACTAGCCTTACTCGGGTAGATCTTCACGAAGTAGGCGATCTCCTTGCCCTTACAAACTTCTTGGTTCAACTCCACATCTTGACGGAGGCTCCCAAGCGACACCTAACCAATCTAGGAGGCACCACCCTCCAAAAGGTAATAGATGGTGTTGGTGATGATGAACTCCTTGCTCTTGTGCTTCAAATGATAATCTCCCCAACACTCAACTCTCCTCACCGATATGGCTGTGGTGGAAGAAAGGATTGAGTGGAAAGCAACTTGGGAAGGCTAGAAATCAAGTTTCATATGGTGGGAGTGGAGCAACTTGATCTCAACACAAGGGTAGGTAGTTTTCTTCTCGAAATGTAAGGTAGGAGTGGTAGTTCTTTACGATGGCTCTCTCCACGAATGAAGAGGAGGTGGAGGGGTATTTATAGCCTCCACAAAAATCCAACCGTTACACACATTTGACCAATCTCGGTCGGACCGAAGTTGACAACTCGGTGAGACCGAAAATTCAAATCTTGTGAGCGTTGGGATTTTCGTGGGACCGAAAATACAATCTCGGTTAGTCCGATTCTTCCAAAGACTAGGGTTTGCCATTCTCGGTGGGACCGACTTTCTCATCTCGGTGACACCGATTTGAGTCTGAAGGTTCTGAAGGTTAGCAACACCAGTTTCGGTATGACCGAGTTTGGAATCGGAAAATCCGAAATTTCTAGGGTTTGGGTATATGGTGAGGTGGTTCATCTCGGTGTGGTGAGTTTATAAAATCGGTGGGACCGAGATTACTTATGAGTATATGTTGGAATGAAAGATTGCTGATAGTTTGAGAGATAAATCACTAAGCACTTTGAGCAACGGATCATCATCATAACCTCATCCCTTTTAATAGTATTGGCTTTCCTATGGACTCAATGTGATCTTGGATCACTAAACCAAAAATAGAGTCTTGAGCTTTTGCCAATGTTTTCCTTAGCATTTTGAGGGTCCACATCATCGGTCATTGCCATACCCATATCACCGAACTTTCTGAAATATTCTCAAGAAACAATTAGTTCAATGATATATATGTTGTTATTAATTACCAAAACCACCCGGGGATTAGTTGCACTTTCAGAGAACTTTATAAGAAAAGCACAACCGGAGTCCTTCAAAGGTGTATCTCCGAAGAGGAAGGGCGAAACCTCATGGCTGAAATTCATGCCGGACTAGGCGGACACCACGCAGCAGCTCGGGCCCTTGTAGGAAAGACATTCCGTACAGGATTTTATTGGCCGACGGCCCGGGCAGATGCTCAGGACCTAGTCCAAAGATGCGTCGGTTGTCAGCTCTTTGCTAATCAGAGCCATATGCCACCCACCGCCCTCAAAACTATACCCATTACCTGGCCGTTCGCGGTCTGGGGGCTTGACATGGTTGGACCCCTTAAAGGGGGAACCCACAAGCAAAGGTACCTATTGGTCATGGTGGACAAATTCACCAAATGGATAGAGGCCAAACCAGTCAAAACGGCAGAGTCCGGACCAGTGATAGACTTCATATCCGGGGTAGTACACCGTTATGGTGTCCCCCACAGCATCATCACCGATAACGGCACGAACTTCATGGCCGATGAGGTTAAGTCATGGTGCAAAAACATGGGCATTAAGCTCGATTACGCTTCAGTCTATCATCCTCAAACCAACGGTCAAGTGGAACGAGCAAATGGTCTAATAATGAACGGCATTAAACCCAGACTAGTGCGGTCACTTACGAAATCTGACACGCACTGGGTAGAGGAGCTCGACTCCGTACTCTGGGTGATGGAGTCATGTACCTAGGGTAGGGTCATAGACCTGATCTAAGTACCCTACCCAAGGACACCCTTAGAAGAGATCACCTTCCAGTCGACCTAAGAGGAGCTCACTCGACTGACTTGAAGGACTCGACCATGAAGACTCACTCGACCACCAGAAGGTTAAGAAGCACTCTGCACTACAACGGTCTGTAATTAAGTAGACTTTATGGTAGTTAAGACACTTTATGTGGGGCGTTACCAGTAACGCCCCGGACTTAATGTACCTTAAACCCTTCATTACGTGGGCTGGCAGGGGTCCTGGCGCACTCTATATAAGCCACCCCCTCCACAGGCAGAAGGGTTCGCACCCCTATAACTCATATACACATAATCCACTCGACCGCCTCAGGGCTCCGAGACGTAGGGCTTTTACTTCCTCCGAGAAGGGCCTGAACTCGTACATCGCTTGTGTTTACAACCTCTCCATAGCTAGGACCTTGCCTCTCCATACCTACCCCCACTCTACTGTCAGACTTAGAACCACGACAGTTGGCGCCCACCGTGGGGCCGGTGTTTTAGCGATTTTCTGGAGAAGTTGCGATTCTTCCGAGTATATTCATCATGATGACTGCTGGAGTTTTGGTCGAGGGTCGCGAGATCCGTCTCGGCGCTCTCACCTTCGTCGCCGACGACTCCGCCTGGCTCTAGGAGGCTCCACTCAACGTTGATGCGCTCCCCGTCCGCGGTGCGATGCATTTTCGCGCATGTGTCCGCGGCGTTCTGCTGCGGCAACCGTCGACCCCGTATCGGTCGACTCCCCTATCGGTCACTCACCTTCGGTCTCCCACCAAAGCAAGCGCTACGGTCGGTCGAGGCTCCAGCGGTGGGTGAAGCACGCGTGGCTCGCCAGACGCCACCGCCTGCTTCTTGCGGTAATCGAGCCCGACGAATCTCTCTACGGCTGTTCGATCGTCGACCGGCTCCGTGAGAGCTGCATCCGAAAAGCGATAGCGATGATCCGGGCGGCGGAAATCCTGATGGTCAACGGACCCGCAGCCCTCCCCGGCCGCCCATGAGGGCGGGCAGCAGCGGCAGAGGCGACCCGTCTGCGGACCACGAAGAGTACCAGCCCGAGCCACTCGACTCTCTGCAGAGGGAAGAGCTTCGCCGCAGGAACATGGATGCTCTGCACACTCCCATCGCAGGAGAAACCCCCGAGGCTCGCGCCTTGGAGGAGGCACATTTGGCCAATCTGGCTGAACGCGCTCGTCTGGAGAACCTTCAGCGAGCACTCGACGAGCGCGCGCGGCAACGAGTTCCCAACGCCAATCAACGTCAACTCTTCCCGCTGACTCAGGTATATCGAACCCCAATCTAGAATTTAGCAGCTGCGACCCGTATAGCAGAGTCCATCCAGCCCTCTCAGTCGGAAGCTGGCAAAGGCTTGATGCAGATCAGAGATTTGCTCCGGCGGCGAGACCGAGAATTCAGCCGTGTCGCGATCGCGCAGCAGAATTCACAATCGATCCATCGCTGCGAATACGGTTCGATCGGCTCCACGATCCCCAGATCGCCTCCGCGGCGTGAAGGGCGCGAGAATCAGCGAGACCAGACGGAGACCGACACGACCGAGATGATAGGCGCCGAGTGCCCACTTCCTCCGAGGGGTGGGTCTTCGCTCCTCGGCAGCAAGATGCCAAAGCGTCGGCTCGATGTGGGCGAAGAGCTCCAACGACCCGTGGAACCAGGCTTGACGCGCGATCCATTATCGTGCAAGGTTTGGTCGACCGAACAGAGCCCATCGGGTGGGCCCGACAGAGATCGCCCTGGCGATCGAGTGCATGTTTCGGTCCGAATGTTTCAGCAGGCTATCGAGCTGCGGTGATTCCCCAATTTCAGGTTGGCAACAGAGTCGACAAGTTCCTTTGGTGAGTCTAAGCCTGCAACTTGGCTTGAGGACTACCGAGTGGCGGTTCAGATTGGTGGTGGAAATGACGAAGTGGCCATGAAGCATTTGCCCTCATGTTGGAAGGTTACGCGGGCGTGGTTGAATCGCCACCTCCTAGCAGCATTTACACTTGGGAAGATCTGTCCCGAGTGTTCGTCAGAACATTTGAAGGAACTTGCAAGCGACCGGCTGGATTGATGGAGCTGCAAGTCTTTGTGCAGAAGACCAATGAGACTCTCAGGGAGTATATTCAGAGATGGATCACTTTGCACCATACTGTGGAGAATGTGTCTGATCATCAGGCAGTCTGCGCCTTCAAGGATGGCGTCAAGAACAGAGAATTGAGTTTGAAATTTGGTCGAACCGAAGACATGACCCTGAGTCGGATGATGGAGATTGCTACCAAGTACGCCAACGACGAAGAAGAAGACCGACTCCGAAGCGGCAAGTACAAGCCGAGTCAGTCGGAGAAGGGAAACACCAGTCGGAAACAGAAGCGGAAGGCTGAACCAGCAGCTCCTGGAGAGGCTCTGGCCATGACTCAGGGAAAGTTCAAAGGGAAACCAAAAGGATTCTGGAACCCTAAGAAAGTGAAGGATAAATAAGGGAACGACGTGATGGATATGCCGTGTCACATCCACACGAAGAAAGATGAAGAGGGCAATATCATTTACCCGAAGCATACCACTCGCCAATGTCGACTCCTGATCCAGCAGTTTCAAGGAAAACAGTCTAAGGACAAGGAAAAGGAGTCGGGCAAGGCCGAAGACAAGGAGGACAGTGAGGAAGGATATCCGCATGTCAACTCCACTCTGATGATCTTCGCAGATGTGGAAAGCAAGAGCCGACTGAAAGTCATTAATCGTGAGGTGAACATGGTTGCCCAGCAAAACCAAGTTATCTCGAGATGGTCCCAAACACCCATCACATTCGACCTATCGATCACCCGACTCATATTGCCACCCCGGGAGGCAAGCTTTGGTGGTTGATCCAGTTGTCGAAGGCACTCGGCGACGAAAGTGCCGATGGGCGGTGGTAGTGGGCTGAACTTGTTGTATGCGCATACACCTTGAAAGGAATGGGCATTCCGATGTCCGGACCGAGCACCAAGAATATGAGCTTTCACGGAGTTATACCGGGAAGAAAGCCGAGTCACTCGCCAAATAGCTCGGGCGTGGTGTTTGGTGATTCAAAACATTTTCGCAAAGAGAAGTTGACGCTTGAGGTTGTGGATTTTCAGAGTCGTACCACGCCATTTTGGGAGGCCAGCTTATGCACGGTTCATGGCTCGACCATGTTACGTGTACCTCAAACCGAAGATGCCCGGCCCCAAAGGAGTGATCACTGTCACCGGTGATCGGAAAAAGGCAGAAGAGTGCTTTCAGAAAGGCTTGAAGATTGCCGATTCCCAGGTGACAGCGGTCGAGTTTGAAGAGTATAAACAAAGCGCAAATCCGAGTGATTTGCAACGATCCAAGAAACCCGCCACAGAATCTACATTTCAGTCGTCCGGTGAGACGAAGCCTGTTCACATTCACCCGACCGACCCCAATGCAGCCCCGACCCATATCTCCACAACACTCGACCCGAAATAGGAAGAAGCGCCATCCGCTTCCTCCGTGAGAATCGGGACATTTTTGCATGGAAGCCACCGACATGCGAGTGTTCAGGGGATCGGCTGAGCATCGCCTTAGAGTCGACTCATCAGCAAAACCAGTTAAAGAGCATCTTCGGCGGTCCGCCGTCCAGAAGAGAAAGGCTATTGGTGAGGAAGTGGCTCGATTGTTGGCGGCAGGATTCATCCGAGAGATATACCACTCCGAGTGGCTCGCTAATGTCGTCATGGTTCCTAAGAAGGACAAATCGCTCCGAATGTGCATTGACTTCAAGCACATCAATCGGGCCTGCCCGAAAGATCATTTTCCTCTCCCTCGCATAGATCAAATTGTTGACTCGACCACGGGATGCGAGAGATTATCTTTCCTAGACGCCTATTCCGGGTACCACCAGATCCGTCTGTACGGACCCGATGAGATAAAAACAACTTTCATCACTCCATTCGGGTACTTCTGCTATATCACCATGCCATTCGGCCTCAAGAATGCCGGAGCCACATTTATGCGAATGATTCAGAAGTGTCTGCTCACTCAAATCACTCGGAATGTGGAAGCGATATGGATGATATCGTCGTCAAGTCACGAAAAGGTTCCGACCTGCTCGCTGACCTCGCCAAACATTTGCCAACCTCGGAAGGTATGATATCAAGCTCAATCCATCAAAGTGCACATTCGGTGTTCCCGTGGAAAGTTACTCGGTTTTCGCTTTACGAGCGAGGATCGATGCTAATCCGAGAGAAGATCGCACTATTCTCGAATGAAACGCATACGGCGAAAGTGCACGATGTCCGAAGCTTCTTGGATGCTTGGCGCATTAAGTCGATTCATCTCACGACTTGGTGAAAATGCATTACCTCTTTACCGACTGATGAAGAAGGCATGCAAGTTCGAGTGGACTCCAGAAGCTGATGCAGCGTTTGCCGAGCTAAAAGCTCTGCTCTCCACCCAGCCGGTGCTTGCTGCTCCAATTAGCAAAGAGCCTCTGTTGCTTTATATCGCAGCCACAGGACAAGTTGTCGAGATTAGGCTTACGGTCGAGGGAAGAAGAAGGAAAAGCCTTCAAAGTTCAGCGCCAAAGGTATTATTTGTCGAAGTTTTGACTCCATCCAAGCGAGAGATACCCTCATTATCGAAAGCTTGTGTATGGGATATACATGACCACGAAGAAGGTTGCTCATTATTTCTCGATCATTCCATCACGGTTGTCGTGACGCTCCACTTTCGTAGAGATTCTCGCACAACAGAGATGCAACTGGTCGAGTGGCGAAATGGGCGATTGAACTTCTTCCCCTTGATATCAAGTTCGAGGCAAAGAAAGCCATTAAGTCCCAGGCAATAGCTGATTTCCTTGCCGAGTGGATTGAACAGCAGCAACCGACTGAGGTTCACTCGGAGCATTGGACCATGTTCTTTGATGGCTCTAAGATGTTGAATGGTTCCGGTGTTGGGGTTGTCCTAGTTTCCCCCAGAGGAGACAAGCTCAGATATGTGCTCCAGATTCACTTTGATTCCTCCAACAATGAGGCAGAGTATGAGGCCCTCTTATACGGATTGCGCATGGCCATTACACTCGGCGTCCGTTGCCTGATGGTTTATGGCGATTCAGATTTAGTGGTCAACCTAGTGATGAAGGAGTGGGACATGAGAAGCCCATCCATGACTGGATACTGCAATGCAGTGAGGAAGCTGGAAAAGAAGTTTGAGGGGTTAGAGCTCCATCATATACCCCGACTGAAAAATCAAGCAGCTGATGATCTAGCAAAGATAGGTTCCAAGAGAGAAGCCATTCCGAGTGGTGTGTTCTTGGAGCACATTCATACTCCGTCAGTTAAGGAAGACCCTTTCACTGAAGAAACTCCGCAACCCAAGAGTGCCACGGATCCGACTGAGGTAGAAGTCCCAGCAGTGGTCGACTTGGTGATGGAGATCTTGGTAGTCACACCCGACTGGACAATTCCCTATATCGCGTATATCCTGAGAAAAGAGCTCCCTGAGGATGAGGAAGAGGCTCGGCAGATCGTCCGTCGATCCAAAGCCTTTACCGTTATCAAAGGACAGTTGTATAGAGAGAGCGTGACTGGAGTTGGTCAAAAATGCATAACGCCAGAAGAAGGTCGAATCATTCTCAATGATATCCACTCGGGGACCTGTGGTCACCATGCGTCCTCTCGGACCATCGTGGCCAAAGCATACCGAGCCTGATTTTACTGGCCGAGGGCGAATGAGATGGCGAAGGAAATAATGGACAAGTGTGAAGGATGTCAGTTCTACTCAAATATGTCACACAAGCCTGCGTCGGCTCTGAAGACCATTCCACTCGTCTGGCCTTTCGCAATATGGGGGTTGGACATGGTCGGACCCTTGAGAACGGGTCGAAGTGGTTTCACGCATGTACTGGTGGCAGTCGACAAGTTCACCAAATGGATTGAGGCTAAGCCAATCAAGAACCTTGACGCTGGTACCGCTGTTAGCTTCATCAGGGAACTGGTATTCAGATATGGAGTCCCGCACATCATCATTACAGATAATGGGTCGAACTTTGACTCGGAAGAATTCAGGGATTTCTGCAACTCTCAAGGCACATGAGTCGACTACGCTTCATTCGCCCATCCGCAGTCCAATGGACAAGCAGAGTGAGCCAATGGCCTGATCCTCAAGGGATTGAAACCCCGACTGATGCGTGATCTCAAGCATGCAGCTGGAGCATGGGTCGACGAACTTCCCTCGGTGCTTTGGGGACTGCGGACCACACCCAATCGGTCGACCGGAAGAACTCCATTCTTCTTGGTCTACGGAGCTGAAGCAGTCTTGCCGAGCGACCTTCTTCACAATGCACCTCGAGTTGAACTCTACAACGGGCGTAAGCTGAGCAAGCGCCGGGACGCAATGACCTTTAGAGGAAGAAAGGAGATGGCTCGATCCGATCGACCATCTACCAACAAGACTTGCGTCCGCTTTCATGCCGAAAATGTGAGGGGTCGAGCCTTCCAGAAGGAGATTTAGTTCTCCGAGTGGATCAGCGTAAACAACACAAGCTCACTCCTTCTTGGGAAGGGCCCTTCGTCGTCACCAAGGTTCTCCACAACGGGGCATACCGTCTTTACAACGTCGAACACAATATCGACGAGCCCCGAGCTTGGAACGCGGAACTACTCCGCCCATTTTACACTTAAAATTTTCACTCGGATGAGTTGTAATAAAGTACTTCTGTAGTTCATGGATTTCAAAATAATAGTGTCATAATTCCTCCATAATTTTTGTCACTTTTTATTTGTCCAATAAAATTTTCCCCTCAGCGGGTGACTTAGTCGCGAATCCGTTTCACCTAAGTTTGTAAAAATCCTTACCGAGTGGTGAGCCAGACTCCCACTCGGAGGCTTAGCTGCGAATCCATTTCGCCTAAGTTTAAATAAAAATCCTACCGAGTGGTAAGCCAGGCTTCCACTCGGAGGCTTAGCTGCAGTCCAAGTACTCGCCTAAGTTATAAAAATCCTACCGAGTGGTAAGCCAGACTTCCACTCAGAGGCTTAGCTGCAGTCCAAGTACTCGCCTAAGTTACAAAAATCCTACCAAGTGGTGAGCCAGACTCCCACTCGGGGGCTTAGCTGCAGTCCAAGTACTCGCCTAAGTTATAAAAATCCTACCGAGTGAAGAGCAAACCTCTCACTCGGGGGCTTAGCTGCAGCCCAGCGCTCGCCTAAGTTATAAAAATCCTACCGAATGGCGAGCCAGACTCCCACTCGGGGGGCTTAGCTGCAGTTTAAACACTCGCCTAAGCACAATGTGTGCTCGCAAGGAGGACGAGGTGCAGGTCGACTGCGACCCTCTCCTCTGAGCTACGCCACAAATACAACGTACGCTCGCAAGAAGGACGAGGTGCAGGTCGAGCGCGACCCTCTCCTCTGAGCTACGCCATAAGTACAATGTGCGCTCGCAAGGAGGACGAGGTGCAGGTCGACTGCGACCCTCTCCTCTGAGCTACGCCATAAGTACAATGTGCGCTCGCAAGGAGGACGAGGTGCAGGTCGACTGCGACCTTCTCCTCTAAGCTACGCCATAAGTACAACGTGCGCTCGTAAGGAGGACGAGGTGCAGGTCGACTGCGACCCTCTCCTCTGAGCTTCATCACAAGTACAACGTGAAAATCCTACCGAGTGAGGAGCAAACCTCCCACTCGGGGGCTTAGCTGCAGCCCTGTGCTCGCCTAAGGTATAAAAATCCTACCGAGTGAAGAGCAAACCTCCCACTCGGAGGCTTAGCTGCAGCCCAGTGCTCGCCTAAGATATAAAAATCCTACCGAGTGAAGAGCAAACCTCTCACTCAGAGGCTTAGCTGCAGCCTAGTGCTCGCCTAAGATATAAGAATCCTATCGAGTGAAGAGCAAACCTCCCACTCGGGGACTTAGCTGCAGCCCAGCGCTCGCCTAAGTGGATTAAGGAATAAGTCGACTGCAGTGAGCGTCTTGCTTTGAACCTGCAAAAGACATTTCGAGCCAAAAGCAATCATATTCAAACATCAAATCCAAGTTCGGATCGATACCTAAAGGAACCGAAAGTGCTCAGGCGCTAAGCCTGTTAAGGTTTATCGGTTACAACTCCACTCGGCATACCGAGGCAAATTTAAAGTGTCGAGCTTAAAAGAAGTTTTTTACCCCTCCTGTGGAGGGCTGGAAGGTGCAACGAACTCATCAAGGTCGATTCCGTCTGCGATCCGAGTGGCAGCAGCGATGAAGGTTTCCATGAAGGACACAAGTCATGTTTCTTGGTGTTGGCCACCGGAGAGCCGCCACTTGTCTTCTCGCGATCTTTGCAAAGGACTCAAAGCGGATACGTAACAACATCTGCACCGCACCGAGCCGAGGACTTTTTCCACTCCGCACTCGACCGGGACCGTGTTCAGCGAGCCATCACGACTCGAGGTCGCTCGAGTGTCTCCACAGGCGAGCGTTGAGTCGATCACGAGATGTGGCGACCTTCAGCCTGCAAGATAGTCCACGACAGCCGCAACACGAGACTCGGTCGGAAAACATTCATGGCAACTTCATCGTTCACCGGAGAATTGACGGGGTCAAGGTTTGGTTCCAGCCGATTAGTCTCTTCTTCAAAGTTTTGACAAAATTCTACAAGGACAATCACGGAGTCAAGGCAATGGTCGAATGGAAAGATCACGGTTGAAAATGAGTGTCGAGTGTAAAGGGTTACCTTCAAGCATAAGGAACAACTTCTTGGCAAGACCACCCAGGAAGACCTCCAGATCATTTTTCTTCCCAGTCAACTGGCTGACTTTGTCGGTCAGGGCAGCTTTGTCGGCCAATCGGTGACTTCCTTGTTGGCAATCCCAAGAGTAGCTTTCAGACTAGTATTTTCTTCTTCGAGCTTGGTGACTGAAGCTAACTTCTCGTCAGCAAGCTTGGTCTTCTCAGCTAGCTCAAGGTCTTTTTTCTTCTGGGCCTCCTTCACCTTGCCCGCAAGTTACAAAGAAGGTCAGATTTTGAAACAAATGAAGGGAAAAGGAGTCGCCGAGGTCTCACCGAACATACCTTTGGTCTCCTCCTTCGCTTTCGTCAGATTCTCCTGAACCAGCTTCAGGTCCAGTTCGAGCTGAATGTGCTTGTGCTCCAGCTCGGTATAACGAGCCGCAAGGTCACATGATTTCTGCGAAGAACCAATCGGCAAAATGTCAAGGATAATTCACTTGCGAGTGGATAAGAGAAAATCATGCGTTTCTAAGACTACAGCCGAATACAAACATTCAACCGTAGTCTCGGGGACTACACCCTGTGGGTGCACTCAGCGTGCCCCCACTAGTTCTATTAAAGACAGAGTCGACCAGTCGACCTCCAAAAAATGTCAAGATATTCTTCAGATCGTAATCAATCGCAAGCAATGACCCACGCCTCGGGACTACACCCGAAGGGTGCACTCAGCGTGCCCCCACCGGTTTGGGAAATCCATTCGCCTCAGTCGAATGACGGAAAGACTTTACTTATAAAGCCTAAGGCCGACTGCCAGCAGTCGACCTTAGCCTTGGGGACTACACCCAGCGGGTGCACTCAGCGTGCCCCCGCTAAGACGGAGTTTTAATCGACACATCCAGTGGGTGATTGCTATGGATTCCGGAAAGAAAAGTTTTTGATAGCATATCCTAACAGAACAAGTGATGGTCGACTGACCTGAACATTGCTTTGAAGGGCGGAGCTGGCGTCATAAGCTGCTTGACTTGCCTCCCGGATGGCCTTCACCTGCTCCATCATGATCCCCGCCTGGCGTATCGCCTCCTTTGCGGCACTAGCTTGGTCCTCTGGGACGTGGTGCATCGTGAAGAGGGAAGGTTGTGCGGCACTCGACGAAGTGGGGAGAGCACTCGTCAGTGGAACTGCGAAGGACACGATGTGTCGAGTGGGGTTCTCCTCCTCCGCGACCAGAGTCTCGGGCGCCGTCACATCCTGGGTCACCCTGCCGGCAGACGCTTTCCTGCTCCTTCTGTGCTTCAGCGGTTCCTCATCGTCATCATCATCAGGAAGGGTGATAACGACATTGGATGGAGCTACAGAAAAGAATCAGAATTATAGATCATGAGTCAGTCAACTAAGAACGGAATTAAGAGTATAGTACCAGGGTTTGAGGTTGCTGCGTCCTCCATCTCATGGTCGTCAGCCTTGCCTAAGGTCTCAGAAGTAGCAGCACTGCAGTTCCAAAGAATCAGTTGGCTAACTCAAATATCAACCAGAGATAAAGCTTGCACAAAACAAGAAGACTTAAGCAGCAGGTTTACCCTGATATGGTGGGGATGGACACCTTCATCTTTGGTAGGAGCTTGGTCGGCTTTGACGGGGCCACCTTGATTGCTTCGCGCCTTTTCGATCGGCCGGAGAAGTGGTCCGAGGGTGCTTGGTCGATCGCATGACAACCGCAACCCCTTGCCACGCTCAGCCAGGTGGTCATGGACAAGTTTCGACCGCCTTTCCGAGCGCGGTGGAGCAACCTCCTCCTCCTCTTCTTCTTCGTCCTCCTCATCGTCGTCATCATCATCGTCATCCTCAGCGGCATCTGAGTCCCACTCCTCCTGGCTCTCGCCCCCGCTCGCTTCTCCCTCTTACGTAGGAGCCTGTGCTCCATTGGGCATCGAGTATAGCTCGGTGAGGGCCTGATAGACATCAAGACAAAGATCAATCGACCGATTTGCGGAGAAAACAGAATTAAATATGACAAGAATACAATGGAAGGTAGAGCGGACATACCTTGTCTGGAACGCTGTGATGGTCGAGTGGAGGAATCCTTCTGGCTCCACGGGGGTTATCCTTGTTCCCAGTGACCGTGGCCACCCACCTTTCCACCGTGGCATCGTCGACTGCTTCCGGGTGGATCCGAGTCTCGCCTTCGCCCACAAGACAACCACATGCAATGGCTCAAACCAAGAGGCTGGATCGCCGCCTAAGGAAAACTTCCAAGAGATCCATACCGATTACTCCATCTCGACCAGCTGAACTACACGCCCATCAGCATCTTCACGCCGGCTTTCTCCTCGGAATCACCTTCGATGAAGAAGGTTTGTTCACTCGGTCCATGGTAAACCGAGGGAGTCCACTGACCGCCCGGCGTCGGCTCATTCCGCAGAGAGAACCAGGTCGATCGCCAACCTCTCGATCGACTCGGGAAATGACATGGCTGGGAAGGTGCTCTTGTTTCTCATCCGATCCCTGCACCACCACACATCTGGACAACTTGGGTCTTTTAAATCGCTCGGGCTCGCCTTCTTCACGGTCTGAGAACGACACGTGAATATGTGCTTGAACAAGCCCCAGTGCGGTCGACAGCCCAGAAAATTCTCACACATGGACACAAATGCGGCAAGATAGGCGATGGAATTCGGGGTGAAGTGGTGGAGTTGCGCTCCAAAGAAGTTCAAAAAACCACGGAAGAAAACACTCGGTGGCAAAGAAAATCCGCGGTCGACGTGGGTAGCCAGAAGCACGCACTCACCCTCCGCCGGCTGAGGCTGCCACTCTTTCCCCGGAAGTCTTGCAGCGCCGTGGGGGATCAGGCCGTCGTCGGCCATGTCGAGGAGATCCTTCTCCATGATGGTCGACCGGATCCAGTCTCCCTGGACCCAGCCGTTTGGCAGACGGGATCTGGACGAAGACCCGCCGCGGCTGGTGGATCTCCCCTTCGCCTTCTCCGTCGCCGACGCCTTCTTCGTGCGTTCCAGCGCCGCTGTCTTCTCCTTCACCATGGCTGCCGGTGAGACGCGCGAGGAGAAGTTGTGCGGAGGCGAGAGCGGGCGCGTTGGGCGGAGACGCGGAGAGTAGAGAGGGAATGCTGAGGCACTGTTCAAAAAACCCTCACCGGGCGCATTTATAAGATCCCTTCCGAGTGGATGACAGGTGGGCCCGGTCGATCTAATCATATCCCGAAACAGTTGCACGGACGCGATACGTGGCGAAAAAAGCGGCGCGAGGATCGAGGCGTCTATGCCCTATCCCATCCGAACACCGCGGTCCGCCCTGCTTCGCGCGCTTCCCCAAATTTCATATCCCGCAGAATCCGCGAACGGCAGATCGGTCTGTCAGACGCGGGATTTCCTGCGATCCGTCGCTCGGAAATCGGCAAAGTCCAAAAGATCACTCGACGAAAGAAAAGAATGGATCGAGTCGACTGAAGAAAAGTTGCTCACTATCAACAAAGAGATTCTTGGTTCAAAACAATGCATGACCAGTATGCAAAGGCCAATCGGGAACAACATCAACTCCTTCCTCACTCAAGCCTCAATCCATTCGGGGGCTAATGATGGAGTCATGTACCTAGGGTAGGGTCATAGACCTGATCTAAGTACCCTACCCAAGGACACCCTTAGAAGAGATCACCTTCCAGTCGACCTAAGAGGAGCTCACTCGACTGACTTGAAGGACTCGACCATGAAGACTCACTCGACCACTAGAAGGTCAAGAAGCACTCTGCACTGCAACGGTCTGTAATTAAGTAGACTTTATGGTAGTTAAGACACTTTATGTGGGCGCTACCAGAACGCCCGACTTAATGTACCTTAAACCCTTCATTACGTAATGGCAGGGTCCCGCGCACTCTATATAAGCCACCCCTCCACAATGTAAGGGTTCGCACCCACGTAACTCATATACACATAATCCACTCGACCGCCTCAGGGCTCCGAGACGTAGGGCTTTTACTTCCTCCGAGAAGGGCCTGAACTCATACATCGCTTGTGTTTACAACCTCTCCATAGCTAGGACCTTGCCTCTCCATACCTACCCCCACTCTACTGTCAGACTTAGAACCACGACACTGGGGGCTGCGGACAACGCCCAACCGTACCACCGGATTCACACCATTTTTTATGGTATACGGCGCAGAGGCAGTTCTGCCCTGCGACATTATTCATGAGTCACCTCGAGTGCGCATGTATGAAGAAAGAGAAGCCGAGCTGGATCGGCAGGACAGCTTGGACGCATTGGAGGAAGAGCGCGACGTCGCCAAGGCTGGTTCCGCATTCTATCAGCAGCAGGCTCAAAGATATCAAAGCAGAGAAGTACGGGCCAAGACTTACAACATTGGCAAACTAGTTCTACGCCTGCCGGACAAGAAAAAGGACAAGCTCAAGCCCAAATGGGAGGGCCCCTTCATTATCGATCAAGTCCTGACCGGCGGAGCGCACTGCCTACTTAAATGCATCGGACAACCGACTCGAGCCGAACCCATGGAACGCAGCCCGCCTCCAAGATTCTATGCCTAGCGCCGACTAAGAGTTCGCCCCTTCCCCGTCCCAAATTTTTACACTTCAGTTGTCTTTTGTTTCTCTTTCTTCTATTAACACCTTTCCTAAAAAGAGACCCTTAAGGGCCTACTTGCGCATTGTTCGCACATAATTGATGTGCCATCCGCACTAATTATACCGGGGCTTCTTTTCCGTAAGCTCAATTGTAAGGGCTTCATGCCCAAAGACATGTGTCAAGCTTCCACATGTACCTTTCACTCACCATTATATGCATCAATATGACTTAAGTTTTGGCCAAGCTGGGTTGCTCGCTCTCTGTGCTTACCCCTCGCTCCCGATCGCTCGCTAGGAGGTAAAGGAGCACCTCTGCGATTGTTATTGCCGGTCACCGGATGTGTACCTCGACCGGGTGAAGCCGAAAGCTAGCATTCTTAAGGGAATACTCGGTCGGTGACTAAAGATGATTTTTACCTACTTATTTATCTGCCCCGGATGTTTTTACTCGCTTTTTTGCAGTCCAAACATGCACTTTAGGGCATGCTTCCTGTGAAAGGAACCCTTAACGGAACTATTCTCCCCGAAGATGTTTCTTACTAACCATGTAATATAACATAACTAGTTGGGCACTTGTCCGATAAAGCACTAATGACCCCTACGCCTGGTCTCCATGCATACCCCGGTTGTTTCTAACCAAGAAGGTATTCGACACACTCGGACTCTAGGGTCCCGAGGTTGAAGCGAAAAGGTCGGCAAAGACAAACGATCTACAATCCGCTAGAAGGCATTTCACATGTAATTTTAAAATACATTGTCAAATCCATCGATTGTATTCCTCCTCAATCCCGCCTAACAGTGCTGTCTAACTTACAGTCCCTGCTGGGAAAATTTAGCAGCCAACTCTACTTGGCCATATACTAAACTCACAGGATCTCCTTCCCATCGGGCCCCACCGGTCCGACCTCGCCATGTGGTTGGGATCCGCCTTCTTACCGCTGCGTCTTCACCATGGCCCAAGCCTCCTCGGCACCTTGGCGGCAGGCGAAATCTTCCATAAACGGAAGCGCCATCAACTCCTCAAGCTTCTCCGCAGCTCCCCAAGGCCCTCGGGTAGGGAGAGGGCTGGCCATAAAGCTCGGACGACGCCTCTCATTGCTCTGCCAACTCTTTCGAGCAGTTGCAATAGCTCGAAGTTGATCACCCGCTGATACGGGCATCTCCACCGCAGGCGACACTGTGTGAGTATACCTACAAGACATATTTTGTCAATTGACTTCCTCGCGAACTCTTCTTTTCAAAGGAGTTCGCCAAGCACTTACTATAGATGCCGCGACGAAGCCGCTGATTCTCCTTAACGGAGCCGACAGCTTGGCCTTAACGCCTTTCAGTTCTTCTCCAAGCTGGGCGGGGCATCTTGAAGCTTGTTCCTTTCTTGTCGCACTCTATTCAAGACCTCTCGCCGCCTTCACCGGCGCAGAGTTCCTCGCCGTCCGGATCTTGTTCGCAAAGACCTGCAATGTCATTATTAGACTTGCGCACGCCGCACAGCGCTTATATTTTTTTTAAAAAGCAAATGTGTTACCGTGGAGGGGCCTCTGTGTTTCCTCCACGGCAGCAAGTGCGCCTCAAGTTGGGCCTTGCACTCTTGCAGCTCTGAGACAGTTGGGTATTCTTCTCGGCTCAGATTTCAAATGATCCTTAAATCGCTTAACATAACTACTTTAAGTCTCGGGGCTCTTGCATATATAATCATTAAACTCTCTTACCAGTATGTCTTTTACATACCGCCCGTGGCTCGTAAAACCATCTTGAGCAGCAGAGGTGCGCGTCCCTCGTGTTAAAGGCATTCAATGCCTCGGGAGAAGCACGCCATGAAATAATTGTCGGGGCGCTTATGGTTCATGGCACTTCCACCTCGGACTTGGTGGCGGACAACCTGTCGGCATCCGTCGTTGAGGAGGTCCGCTCGCGCCTGGCTCGCCTCCCCGCCGACCAGTGCCGAGCCTGGCTGGTAGAGGTTGGATTGGCAACCTCCACGCCCGCAGTCCGGCGGGCGCTTTTTCTCCTACAAAGATCATGAGCACTCAAACGCTTCCTAGGAACGTTGCTCCAAATAATTAATTACGAGCTATACCTTTGCGGCGACGTTTCAGTCCAAGGCCAAGGCCTCTTCCACCTCCATCGTCCAGATCGGCCTTTGTTGGTCACCGCTGGCTCGGCTTCCCGCCTTGAAGGCGCTTCCTACAAAACACCATCGTACGCGAAGGTCAGAAATGGGCAAGGAAGAGATAATGGTGTCTGGACTTCCATCACAATCACCTGGGAAGCCCGATATAGTCCGGGGTAGTAAGCCGTAATGGCGACTAAAGCATTATCCATGCTGAGCTGGTGGAACACCCCGTCGATTAGCTCCACCTGAATGTCCGGATCCTCTTCGGAGGCCGGATCCTGGGATCTCTCTGGATCCTCGGGTTACGGAGCTGGACTTATCATGTCCTCCATAACTGACGCAGCCTCGCTACCAAGACATAATATAAGAAGCTTAAACTTCGAAAACATGGGTCGGGCCCTTAAAATGTTCGCTTACCCAACGATAGGGGTTATTCATGGAGAACCCATTCAATGGGTTCGTCTGAAGGAAGTCCTCCTTCTCCCCCTTGTACAGGCCGGATAGGATCTGCACTGATCCTCGGCCAATCCGTCCTTGCGCCATGACGGGTGGCGCTGTCTTCCCGCTGAAATCCCACATGGGTGGCCTCAGATTGCAAAGGGCTGCACTTCACAGAATGCATGTTGCCATGACTCCAATCATGGTCAACCCGAATGGGCCAAGAATCTTATTCGCCCATCGATAATGGATGCTCTTGTCTTCCTCCGCTTGGGGCTCATGGGCGCCAACTAAGGCGTTTCTCAGAGGAGCAAGATCAACTCCGGAGGCCGACCCGGATCGGGCCCGCAGCGAGCGCCTTCTATGTAAACCATTCCAAAGGCCGTCTTGGGACGCCTTCTTAGGGGTTCCGGATGGATATCTGGTCCCGGCAATGCGCCATATTTCGGCGCCGCCCACTTGATATATAGACCCCTCGTGAGAACGGGGTACGAGGCAAAACAACCTCTTCCACAAAGGCAAAATGGGGCTCGATGCCCGTAAATAGCTCACAAAGAGCTACGTAACCCGCGATATGCGTGATAGAGGCGGTGTAAGGTGATGGAGCTGAGTCCGAGAACTCCAGAGCCCGCGGAGGAACGGATGTGTAGGAAACCGAGTCCCCTTATCGATCGGGACGGCATACCCGCCCCCTTTGTTGGGACTTGGGGTAGCCTCCGCTTGCTTCCCGCCTTGGTAGGTGGACAGCCTGCTCGGACCGAACCATGAAGGCCGGAGGGAGATATTCCCCCGCTTGGAGCTTCACCAGCTCGTTGTGCGGAACAGAGCATCTCCTCCAATCTCCTGGCAGAGGGCTGGGAGCGCGAGAAGAGGAGCTGCGTCGACGGTCCATGATGGAATGGATTCTGGGTCAAAGGCGCTCCAGTGAGTATTCGCGGAAGGAAGATGGTGTGATTTGGATCTGGATTTTTGCCTCTCTTATAGGCAGATTATTTGCACGACTAGGGGGTAAAACATAAAAGATACCCTGGCTTTTCGCATTTTTTGACGCGTGGAAGAAGGCCATTATTGGGCATAGAAGCCAAGGAGCGCAACATTTATAAGGAAGCCGGACACTTTTCGGCAGGTACATGGAACTTAAAAGGAGAACCCGCCTTGCAACGCCGAAGACTATATACGCGCTGGACTTATCGTCATTGAAGCCTGGTTCGGGGCTACCGAGGAGTCTCGACTAGGGGTGTCCGGACAGCCGGACTATCATCGTCCGCCGGACTCCAAGACTACGAAGATACAAGATTGAAGACTCCGTCCCGTGTCCGGATGGGACTTTCCTTGGCGTGGAAGGCAAGCTTGGCGATACGGATATGTAGATCTCCTACCATTGTAACCGACTCTGTGTAACCCTAGCCCTCTCCGGTGTCTATATAAACCGGAGGGCTTAGTCCGTAGGACACAACATCCATTACAACAATCATACCATAGGCTAGCTTCTAGGGTTTAGCCTCCTTGATCTCGTGGTAGATCCACTCTTGTACTACCCATATCATCAATATTAATCAAGCAGGACGTAGGGTTTTACCTCCTTCAAGAGGGCCCGAACCTGGGTAAAACATCGTGTCCCTTGTCTCCTGTTACCATCGCCTAGACGCACAGTTCGGGACCCCCTACCCGAGATCCGCCGGTTTTGACACCGACAGTCACTTTGATTGTCGGAGAGGTATCTCTAGGGCCAACTCAGTAATGCACATAACTATAAGCCTTGCAAGCATTGCAACTAATGAGTTAGTTACAAGATGATGTATTACGGAACGAGTAAAGAGACTTGCCGGTGACGAGACTGAACTAGGTATTGAGATACCCACGATCGAATCTCGGGCAAGTAACATACCGATGACAAAGGGAACAACGTATGTTGTTATGCGGTTTGACCGATAAAGATCTTCGTAGAATATGTGGGAGCCAATATAAGCATCCAAGTTCCGCTATTGGTTACTGACCGGAGACGTGTCTCGGTCATGTCTACATAGTTCTCGAACCCGTAGGGTCCGCACGCTTAAAGTTCGATGACGGTTATATTATGAGATTATGTGTTTTGATGTACCGAAGATAGTTCGGAGTCCCGGATGAGATCGGGGACATGACAAGGAGTCTCGAAATGGTCGAGATGTAAAGATCGATATATTGGACGACTATATTCGGACATCGGAAAGGTTCCGAGTGATTCGGGTATTTATCGGAGTGTCGGGGGGTTATCGGAAACCCCCGGGGGACTATTGGGCCTACATGGGCCATAGGGAAGAGGGAAGGCAGCCCACAAGGGGCAGCTACGCCCCCTACCTATAGGTGGTCCGAATTAGACTAGGGAGGGGGGCGCGCCCCCCTTTCCTTCTACTTTCCCTCTCCTTCCTCCCCCATTCCTTTTCCTAGTTGGACTAGGAAAGAGGGGAGTCCTACTCCTACTAGGAGGAGGACTCCTCCCCTCCTTGGTGCGCCCCAAGGCTGGCCGGCCTCCCTCCTTGCTCCTTTATATACGAGGGCAGGGGGCACCTCTAGAGACAACAATTGATTCCTTGGGTCTCTTAGCCGTGTGCGGTGCCCCCCTCCACGATAATCCACCTCGATAATATTGTAGCGGTGCTTAGGCGAAGCCCTGCGTCGGTAGAACATCATCATCGTCACCACGCCATTGTGCTGACGGAACTCTCCCTCAAAGCTCGGCTGAATCGGAGTTCGAGGGACATCATCGAGTTGAACATGTGCAGAACTCGGAGGTGCCGTGCGTCCGGTACTTGATCGGTTGGATCATGAAGACATACGACTACATCAACCACGTTGTGCTAACGCTTCCGCTTTCGGTCTATGAGGGTACGTGGACACACTCTCCCCTCTCGTTGCTATGCATCACTATGATCTAGTGTGTGCGTAGGAATTTTTTTGAAATTACTACGTTCCCCAACAGTGGCATCCGAGCCAGGTTTATGCGTAGATGTTATATGCACGATGTCAGACTTTGGTCCGGCGGTATTGTTGGATGAAGCGGCCCGGACTGACATTACGCGTACGCTTACGCGAGACTGGTTCTGCCGACGTGCTTTGTGAAGGAAATATGCCCTAGAGGCAATAATAAAGTTATTATTTATTTCCTTATTTCATGATAATTTTTTATTATTCATGCTAGAATTGTATTAACCGGAAACATAATACATGTGTGAATACATAGACAAACATAGTGTCATTAGTATGCCTCTACTTGACTAGCTCGTTGAATCAAAGATGGTTAAGTTTCCTAGCCATTGACATGAGTTGTCATTTGATTAACGGGATCACATCATTAGGAGAATGATGTGATTGACATGACCCATTCCGTTAGCCTAGCACTTGATCGTTTAGTATGTTGCTATTGCTTTCTTCATGACTTATACATGTTCCTGTAACTATGAGATTATGCAACTCCCATTTACCGGAGGAACACTTTGGGTGCTACCAAATGTCACAACGTAACTGGGTGATTATAAAGGAGTACTACAGGTGTCTCCAAAGGTACATGTTGGGTTGGCATATTTCGAGATTGGGTTTTGTCACTCCGATTGTCGGAGAGGTATCTCTGGGCCCTCTCGGTAATGCACATCATTATAAGCCTTGCAAGCAATGTGACTAATAAGTTAGTTGCGGGATGATGCATTACATAACGAGTAAAGAGACTTACCGGTAACGAGATTGAACAGGTATTAGGATACCGACGATCGAATCTCGGGCAAGTAACATACCGATGACAAAGGGAACAACGTATGTTGTTATGCGGTTTGACCGATAAAGATCTTCGTAGAATATGTGGGAGCCAATATGAGCATCCAGGTTCCGCTATTGGTTATTGACCGAGGATAGTTCTAGGTCATGTCTACATAGTTCTCGAACCCGTAGGGTCCGCACGCTTAACGTTACGATGACAATTATATTATGAGTTTATGAGTTTTGATGTACCGAAGTAGTTCGGAGTCCCGGATGAGATCGGGGACATGACGAGGAGTCTCGAAATGGTCGAGACGTAAAGATCGATATATTGGACGACTATATTCGGAGTTCGGAAAGGTTCCGAGTGATTCGGTATTTTTCGAGTACCGGAGAGTTACGGAATTCGCCGGGCGATATGGGCCTTATTGGGCTTTAGGGAAAGAGAGAGAGAGAGGTTATGCGCCCCAAGGCCTAGTCCGAATTGACTAGGGGAGGGCTGCCCCCCTTCCTTCTCTCTCTCTTCCCCCTTTCCTTGACTCCTACTGCTACTACTTGGAAAGGGGGGAATCCTACTCCCAATGGGAGTAGGACTCCTCCTTGGTGCGCCTCCTCCTAGGCCGGCCACCCCTCCCTTGCTCCTTTATATACGGGGGCAGGGGGCACCCCATGACACACAAGTTGTTCTACGGATCATTCCTTAGCCGTGTGCGGTGCCCCTTCCACCATATTCCACCTCGGTCGATCGTCATGAGTTTAGGCGAAGCCTCGCGCCGTAGAACATCATCATCGTCACCACGCCGTCATGCCGACGGAACTCATCTCCGAGCTTTGCTGGATCGGAGGCCGGAGATCGCCATCGAGCTGAACGTGTGCTGAACTCGGAGGTGCCATACGCTCGGTGCTTGGATCGGTCGGATCGTGAAGACGACGACTACATCAACCGCTGTGTTAACGCTCGCTTTTATCTACGAGGGCACGGGACAACACTCTCCCCTCTCGTTGCTATGCCATCACCATGATCTTGCGTGTGCGTAGGAATTTTTTTGAAATTACTACGTTACGAGCACTCGTGCTTAAAGGTGGCTGGCGGGTGTCTGTCTCTCTCACTTTAGCTGAATCGAGTGTGGCTACGCCCGATCCTTGCGAAGGTTAAAACAGCATCAACTTGACGAACTATCATTGTGGTTTTGATGCGTAGGTAAGAACGGTTCTTGCTAAAGCCCGTAGCAGCCACGTAAAATTTGCAACAACAAAGTAGAAGACGTCTAACTTGTTTTTGCAGGGCATGTTGTGATGTGATATGGTCAAGACGTGATGCTATATTTTATTGTATGAGATGATCATGTTTTGTAACCGGTTATCGGCAATCGGCAGGAGCCATATGGTTGTCGCTTTATTGTATGAAATGCAAACGCCCTGTAATTGCTTTACTTTATCACTAAGCGGTAGCGATAGTCGTAGAAGCAATAGACGGCGTAACGACAATGATTCTACGATGGAGATCAAGGTGTGGCGCCGGTGACGATGGTGATCACGACAGTGTTTCGGAGATGGAGATCACAAGCACAAGATGATGATGGCCACATCATATCACTTATATTGATTGCATGTGATGTTTATCCTTTATGCATCTTATCTTGCTTTGATTGACGGTAGCATTTTAAGATGATCTCTCACTAATAATCAACAAGTGTTCTCCTTGAGTATGCACCGTTGCGAAAGTTCTTCGTGCTGAGACACCACGTGATGATCGGGTGTGATAGGCTCTACGTTCAAATACAACGGGTGCAAAACAGTTGCACATGCGGAATACTTAGGTCATACTTGACGAGCCTAGCATATACAGATATGGCCTCGGAACACGGAGACCGAAAGGTCGAACGTGAATCATATAGTAGATATGATCAACATAGTGATGTTCACCATTGAAAACTACTCCATCTCACGTGATGATCGGTTATGGTTTAGTTGATTTGGATCACGTGATCACTTAGATGACTCGAGAGATGTCTGTCTAAGTGGGAGTTCTTAAGTAATATGATTAATTGAACTTGAATTTATCATGAACTTAGTCCTGGTAGTATTTTGCAAATTATGTTGTATATCAATAGCTTGCGTTGTTGCTTTCATATGTTTATTTTGATATGTTCCTAGAGAAAATTGTGTTGAAAGATGTTAGTAGCAATGTTGCGGATTTGATCCGTGATCTGAGGTTAATACTCATTGCTGCACAGAAGAATTATGTCCTTGATGTACCGCTAGGTGACAGACCTATTGCAGGAGCAGATGCAAACGTTATGAACGTTTGGCTAGCTCAATATGATGACTACTTGATAGTTTAGTGCACCATGCTTAACGGCTTAGAAATCGGGACTTCAAAGACGTTTTGAACGTCATGGACCATATGAGATGTTCCAGGAATTGAAGTTAATATTTCAAGCAAATACCCGAGTTGAGAGATATGAAGTCTCCAACAAGTTCTATAGCTAAAAGATGGAGGAGAATCGCTCAACTAGTGAGCATGTGATCAGATTGTCTGGGTACTTCAATCGCTTGAATCAAGTGGGAGTTAATCTTCCAGATAAGATAGTGTTTGACAGAATTCTCTAGTCACCATCACCAAGTTAGTAGAACTTCGTGATGAACTATAATATGCAAGGGATAACGAAAGTGATTCCCGAGCTCTTCGTGATGTTGAAATCGACAAAGGTAGAAATCAAGAAAGAGCATCAAGTGTTGATGGTTGACAAGATCACTAGTTTCAAGAAAAGGGCAAAGGGAAAGAAAGGGAACTTCAAGTGGAAAGACAAGCAAGTTTTCACTCCCACGAAGAAGCCCAAAGCTGAACCAAAGCCTGAAACTGAGTGCTTACACTGCAAAGGGAATGGTCACTGGAAACGGAAATACCCTGAATATTTGGTGGATAAGAAGGATGGCAAAGTGAACAAGGGTATATTTGATATACAGATTATTGATGTGTGCCTTACTAGTGTTTATAGTAGCCCCTGAGTATTTGAAACTTGTTCGGTTGCTAAAATTAGTAACTCGAACAGGAGTTACAAAATAAATAGAGACTAGTTGAAGGGGAAGTGACGACGAGTGTTGGAAGTAGTTCCAAGATTGATATGATCATCATCGCACACTCCCTATACTTTCGAGATAAGTGTTGAACCTAAATAAATTTGGCATTTGCGTTGAGCATGAATATGATTTGATCATGTTTATTGCAAAATGGTTATTCATTTAAAGTCAGAGAATAATTGTTGTTCTGTTTAGATGAATAAAACCTTCCATGGTCATACACCCAATGAAAATAGTTTATTGGATCTCGATCGTAGTGATACACATATTCATAATATTGATGCCAAAAGATGCAAAGTTAATAATGATAGTGCAACTTGTTTGTGGCAATCGCCGCTTGGGTCATATCGGTGTAAAGTGCATGAAGAAACTCCATAAAGATGGATTTTCGAATCACTTGGTTATGAATCATTTGATGCTTGCGAACCGTGCCTTTTGGGCAAGATGACTAAAACTCCGCTTCTCCGAACAATGGAACAAGCTACCGACTTATTGGAAATAATACATACCGATGTATGCGATCCAATAAGTGTTGATGCTCGTGGCAAGTATCATTATTTTCTCGACCTTCACAAGATGATTTGAGCAGATATGGGTATATCTACTTGATGAAACATAAGTCTGAAATAGTTGAAAGGTTCAAAGAGTTTCAGAGTGAAGTGGAAAAATCATCGTAACAAGAAAATAAAGTTTTCTGCGATCTGATCACGGAGACGAATATTTGAGTTACGAGTTTGGTCTTCAATTAAAACAATGTGGAATAGTTTCACAGCTCACGCCACCTGGAACACCACAACGTTATGGTGTGTCCGAACATCGTAACCGCACTTTATTGGATATGGTGCGATCTATGATGTCTCTTACTAATTTACCATTATCGTTTTGGGGTTATGCATTAGAGACAGCTGCATTCACGTTAAAAGGGCACCATCTAAATCCGTTGAGACGACACCATATGAACTGTGGTTTAGCAAGAAACCCAAGTTGTCGTTTCTTAAAGTTTGGAGCTGCGATGCTTATGTGAAAACGTTTCATCCTGATAAGCTCAAACCCAAATCGAAGAAATGTGTCTTCATAGAATACCCAAAGGAAACTATTGGGTACACCTTCTATCACAGATCCGAAGGCAAGTTATTCGTTGCTAAGATAGATCTTTTCTAGAGAAGAAGTTTCTCTCGAAAGAAGTGAGTGGGAGGAAAGTAGAACTTGATGAGGTAATTGTACCTTCTCCCTTATTGGAAAGTAGTTCATCACAGAAATCAGTTCCAGTGATTCCTACACCAATTAGTGAGGAAGCTAATGATGATGATCATGAAACTTCAGATCAAGTTACTACAAAACCTCGTAGGTCTTCCAAAGTACAGTCTGCACCAGAGTAGTACGGTAATACTGTTCTGGAAGTCATGTTACTAGATCATGATGAACCTACGAACTATGAGGAAGCGATGACGAGCCTAGATTCCGCAAAATGGCTGGAGGCCATGAAATCTGAGATAGGATCCATGTATGAGAACAAAGTGTGGACTTTGGTGGACTTGCCCGATGATCGGCAAACCATAAGAAATAAATGGATCTTCAAGAGGAAGACGGACATTGATAGTAGTGTTACTATCTACAAAGCTCGACTTGTCACAAAAAGGTTTTTCGACAAGTTCAGGATATTGAATACATGAGTTTTTCTCACTCGTATCGATGCTTAAGTCTGTCCGAATCATGTTAGCAATTGCCACAATTTATGAAATTTGGCAAATGGATGTCAAAACTGCATTCCTTAATGGTTTTTTTAAAGAAGAGTTGTATATGATGCAACCAGAAGGTTTTGTCAATCCTAAAGGTGCTAACAAAATGTGCAAGCTCCAGTGATCCATCTATGGACTGGTGCAAGCATCTCAGAGTTGGAATATATTCTTTGATAAGTTGATCAAAGCATATAGTTTTATACAGACTTGCGGTGAAGCCTGTATTTACAAGAAAGTGAGTGGGAGCACTACAGCATTTCTGATAAGTATATGTGAATGGCATATTGTTGATCAGAAATAATGTAGAATTATTCTGCAAAGCATAAAGGAGTGTTTGAAAGGAGGTTTTTCAAAGAAAGACCTCAGTAAAAGCTACTTACATATTGAGCATCAAGATCTATTGAGATAGATCAAGACGCTTGATAAGATTTTCAATGAGTACATACCTTGGCAAGATTTTGAAATAGTTCAAGATGTAACAGTCAAAGAAAGAGTTCTTGCCTGTGTTGCAAAGGTGTGAAATTGAGTAAGACTCAAATCCCGACCACGGCAGAAAATAGAAAAGAGAATGAAAGTCATTCCCTATGACTCGGTCATAGGTTCTATAAAGTATGTTATGCAATGTATCAGACCTATTGTATACCTTGCTATGAATTTGGCAAGGGAGTACAATAGTGATCTAGGAGTAGATCACTGAACATTGGTCAAGAATATCCTTATTGAGGACTAAGGAAATATTTCTTGATTATGGAGGTGATAAAAGAGCCCGTCGTAAAGAGTTACATCGGTGCAAGCTTTTACACCAATCCAGATGACTCTAAGTCTCAATCTGGATACATATTGAAAGTGGGAGCAATTAGCTAGAGTAGCTCCGTGCAGATCATTGTGGACACAGAATATTTGCAAAATACATACGGCTCAATATGATGCATCTGCTGACTAAGCTTCTCTCACGAAAGCAAAAATGATCACACCTTAGTACTCTTTCGGTGTTAATCGCATAGCGATGTGAACTAGATTATTGACTCTAGTAAACCTTTTGGGTGTTGGTCACATGATGATGTGAACTATGGGTGTTAATCATATACAGATATGAATATTGGTGTTAAATCACATGGCGATGTGAACTAGATTATTGACTCTAGTGCAAGTGGGAGACTGAAGGAAATATGCCCTAGAGGCAATAATAAAGTTATTATTTATTTCCTTATTTCATGATAAATGTTTATTATTCATGCTAGAATTGTATTAACCGGAAACATAATACATGTGTGAATACATAGACAAACATAGTGTCACTAGTATGCCTCTACTTGACTAGCTCGTTGAATCAAAGATGGTTAAGTTTCCTAGCCATAGACATGAGTTGTCATTTGATAAACGGGATCACATCATTAGCAGAATGATTTGATTGACATGACCCATTTCGTTAGCCTAGCACTTGATCGTTTAGTATGTTTCTATTGCTTTCTTCATGACTTATACATGTTCCTGTAACTATGAGATTATGCAACTCCCGTTTACCGGAGGAACACTTTGGGTGCTACCAAACGTCACAACATAACTGGGTGATTATAAAGGATTACTACAGGTGTCTCCAAAGGTACATGTTGGGTTGGCATATTTTGAGATTAGGTTTTGTCACTCCGATTGTCGGAGAGGTATCTCTGGGCCCTCTCGGTAATGCACATCACTATAAGCCTTGCAAGCAATGTGACTAATGAGTTAGTTATGGATGATGCATTACATAACGAGTAAAGAGACTTACCGTAACGAGATTGAACTAGGTATTAGGATACCGACGATCGAATCTCGCAAGTAACATACCGATGACAAAGGGAACAACGATGTTGTTATGCGGTTTGACCGATAAAGATCTTCGTAGAATATGTGGGAGCCAATATGAGCATCCAGGTTCCGCTATTGGTTATTGACCGAGAATAGTTCTAGGTCATGTCTACATAGTTCTCGAACCCGTAGGGTCCGCACGCTTAACGCTTACGATGACAGCTTATATTATGAGTTTATGAGTTTTGATGTACCGAAGGAGTTCGAGTCCCGGATGAGATCGGGACATGACGAGGAGTCTCAAATGGTCGAGACGTAAAGATCGATATATTGGACGACTATATTCGGAGTTCGGAAAGGTTCCGAGTGATTTGGGTATTTTTCGGAGTACCGAAGAGTTACGGGAATTCGCCGGGGAGTATATGGGCCTTATTGGGCTTTAGGGGAAAGAGAGAGGAGAGGTTGGGCGCCCCCCCCAAGGCCTAGTCCGAATTGCACTAGGGGGAGGGGCTGCGCCCTCCTTCCTTCTCTCCTCTTCCCCTTTCCTTGACTCCTACTCCTCATCGCTTGAAGGGGGAATCCTACTCCCGATGGGAGTAGGACTCTCCTTGCGCGCCTCCTCCTAGGCCGCCACCCTCCCTTGCTCCTTTATATACGGGGCAGGGGCACCCCATGACACACAAGTTGATCTACGGATCGCTCTTAGCCGTGTGCGTGCCCCTTCCACCATATTCCACCTCGTCAGATCGTCATGAGTTTAGGCGAAGCCCGCGCCGTAGAACATCATAATCGCTACCACGCCGTCAGGCCGACGGAACTCATCTCCGAGCTTTGCTGGATCGGAGGCCGGAGATCGCCATCGAGCTGAACGTGTGCTGAACTCGAGGTGCCGAACGCTCGGTGCTTGGATCGGTCGGATCGTGAAGACGACGACTACATCAACCGCTAAGCAGTTAACGCTCGCTTACGGTCTCACGAGGGTACGTGGACAACACTCTCCTCTCATTGCTATGCCATCACTATGATCTTGCGTATGCGTAGGAAATTTTTGAAATTACTACGTTCCCCAACACTTTGCACATAGGTGGCTGGCGGCTGTCAGTTTCTCCAAGTTTAGTTGAACCGAGTGTGGCTACGCCCGGTCCTTGAGAAGGTTAAAACATCACTAACTTGACGAAATATCGTTGTGGTTTTGATGCGTAGGTAAGAACGGTTCTTGCTTAGCTCGTAGCAGCCATGTAAAACTTGCAACAACAAAGTAGAGGACATCTAACTTGTTTTTGCAGGGCATGTTGTGATGTGATATGGTCAAGACATGATGCTAAATTTTATTGTATGAGATGATCATGTTTTGTAACAGAGCTATCGGCAACTGGCAGGAGCCATATGGTTGTCGCTTTATTGTATGCAATGCAATTTCCTTGTGATTGCTTTACTTTATCACTAAGCGGTAGCGATAGTCATAGAAGCATAGTTGGTGAGACGACAACGATGCTGCGATGGAGATCAAGGTGTCGCGCCAGTGACGATGGTGATCATGACGGTGCCTCGGAGATGGAGATCACAAGCACAAGATGATGATGGCCATATCATATCACTTATATTGATTGCATGTGATGTTTATCTTTTATGCATCTTATCTTGCTTTGATTGACGGTAGCATTATAAGATGATCTCTCACTAAATTTCAAGATAAAAGTGTTCTCCCGAGTATGCACCGCTGCCAAAGTTCGTCGTGCCTGATACACCACGTGATGATCGGGTGTGATAAGCTCTATGTCCATCTACAACGGGTGCAAGCCAGTTTTGCACACGCAGAATACTCAGGTTAAACTTGACGAGCCTAGCATATGCAGATATGGCCTCGGAACACTGAGACGGAAAGGTCGAGCGTGAATCATATAGTAGATATGATCAACATAGTGATGTTCACCATTGAAAACTACTCCATTTCATGTGATGATCGGTTATGGTTTAGTTGATTTGGATCATGTGATCACTTAGATGATTAGAGAGATGTCTATCTAAGTTGGAGTTCTTAAGTAATATGATTAATTGAACTTAAATTTATCATGAACTTAGTCCTGGTAGTATTTTGCAAATTATGTTGTAGATCAATAGCTCACGTTGTTGCTTTCATATGTTTATTTTGATATGTTCCTAGAGAAAACTGTGTTGAAAGATGTTAGTAGCAATGATGCGGATTGGATCCGTGATCTGAGGATTGTCCTCATTGCTGCACAGAAGAATTATGTCCTTGATGCACCGCTAGGTGACGGACCTATTGCAGAGCGTATGCGCACGTTATGAACGCTTGGCTAGCTCAATATGATGAATACTTAATAGTTTAGTGCACCATGCTTAACGGCTTAGAATCGGGACTTCAAAGACGTTTTGAATGTCATGGGCCATATGAGATGTTCCAGGAGTTGAAGTTAATATTTCAAGCAAATACCCGAGTAGAGAGATATGAAGTCTCCAACAAGGTCTATAGCTAAAAGATGGAGGAGAATTGCTCAACTAGTGAGCATGTGCTCAGATTGTCTGGGTACTACAATCGCTTGAATCAAGTGGGAGTTAATCTTCCAGATAAGATAGTGATTGACAGAGTTCTCTAGTCACCATCACCAAGTTAGTAGAACTTCGTGATGAACTATAGTATGCAAAGGATGACGAAAACGATTCCCGAGCTCTCCGCGATGTTAAAATCAACGAAGGTAGGAATCAAGAAAGAGCATCAAGTGTTGATAATTGACAAGACCACTAGTTTCAAGAACAGGGCAAAGGGAAAGAAATGGAACTTCAAGTAGAATGACAAGCAAGTTGTCACTCCCGCGAAGAAGCCCAAAGCTGGAGAAAAGCCTGAAATTGAGTGCTTACACTGCAAAGGAAATGGTCACCGGAAAAGGAAATGTCCTGAATATTTGGTGGATAAGAAGGATGGCAAATTGAACAAAGGTATATTTGATATACGGGTTATTGATGTGTGCCTTACTAGTGTTTATAGTAGCCCTTGAGTATTTGATACTTGTTCGGTTGCTAAGATTAATAACTCGAAACATGAGTTACATAATAAACAGAGACTAGTTGAGGGGAAGTGACGATGAGTGTTGGGAGTAGTTCCAAGATTGATATGATCACATCACACACTCCATATACTTTCGGGATTAGTGTTAAACCTAAATAAATGTTATTTGACGTTTGTGTTGAGCATGAATATGATTTGATCATGTTTATTGCAATACGGTTACTCATTTAAAGTCAGAGAATAATTGTTGTTCTGTTTACATGAATAACCTTCAATGGTCATACACCCAATGAAAATAGTTTGTTGGATCTCGATCATAGTGATACACATATTCATAATATTGATGCCAAAAGATGCAAAGTTAATAATGATAGTGCAACTTATTTGTGGCACTGCCGTTTGGGTCATATCGGTGTAAAGCGCATGAAGAAACTCCATAAAGATGGATTTACGGAATCTCTTGGTTATGAATCATTTGATGCTTGCGAACCGTGCCTTTTGGGGAAGATGACTAAAACTCCGTTCTCTAGAACAATGGAACGAGCTACTGACTTGTTGGAAATAATACATACTGATGTATGCAGACCAATAAGTATTAAGGCTCGTGGCAGGTATCGTTATTTTCTGACCTTCACAGATGATTTGAGCAGATATGGGTATATCTACTTGATGAAACATAAGTCTGAAATAGTTGAAAGGTTCAAAGAATTTTAGAGTGAAGTGGAAAATCATCGTAACAAGAAAAATAAAGTTTCTGCAATCTGATCGTGGAGATGAATATTTGAGTTACGAGTTTGGCCTTCAGTTAAAATAATGTGGAATAGTTTCACAAACTCATGCCACCGAGAACACCACAGCGTAACAGTGTGCCCGAACATCATAACCGCACTTTATTTGATATGGTGCAATCAATGATGTCTCTTACCAATTTACCAATATCGTTTTGGGGTTATGCATTAGAGATAGATGCATTCACGTTAAATAGGGCACCATCTAAATCCATTGAGACGACACCGTATGAACTATGGTTTAGCAATAAACCTAAGATGTCGTTTCTTAAAGTTTGGAGTTGCAATGCTTATGTGAAAGAGTTTCAACCTGATATGCTCGAACTCAAATTGGAGAAATGTGTCTTCATAGGATGCCCAAAGGAAACTATTGGGTGCACCTTCTATCACAGATCCGAAGGCAAGACATTCGTTGCCAAGAATGGATCCTTTCTAGAGAAGAAGTTTCTCTCGAAAAAAGTGAGTGGGAGAAAAGTAAAACTTGATGAGGTAATAGTACCTTCTCCCGAATTGGAAAATAGTTCATCACTGAAATCAGTTCCAGTGATTCCTACACCAATTAGTGAGGAAGCTAATGATGATGATCATGAAACTTCAGATCAAGTTACTACAAAACCTCGTAGGTCTTCCAAAGTATACCGCACTGAGTAGTACGGTAATACTATTCTGGAAGTCATGTTACTAGATGATGATGAACCTACGAACTATGAGGAAGCGATGATGAGCCCAGATTCCGCAAAATGGCTGGAGGCCATGAAATCTGAGATAGGATCCATGTATGAGAACAAAGTGTGGACTTTGGTGGACTTGCCCGATGATCGGCAAGCCATAGAAAATAAATGGATCTTCGAGAGGAAGATGGACGTTGATAGTAGTGTTACTATCTACAAAGTTCGACTTGTCGCAAAAAGGTTTTTGACAAGTTCAAGGTGTTGACTACAATGAGATTTTCTCAACTGTAGCGATGCTTAAATCTGTCTGAATCATGTTAGCAATTGCCACATTTTATGAAATCTGGCAAATGGATACCAAAACTGCATTCCCTAATGGTTTTCTTAAAGAAGAGTTGTATATGATGCAACCAGAAGGTTTTGTCAATTCTAAAAGTGCTAACAAAATGTGCAAGCTCCAGCGATCCATCTATGGACTGGTGCAAGCATCTCGGAGTTGGAATATACGCTTTGATAAGTTGATCAAAGCATATAGTATTATACGGACTTGCAGTGAAGCCTGTATTTACAATAAAGTGAGTGGGAGCACTACAGCCTTTCTGATAACTATATGTGAGTGACATATTGTTGATCAGAAATGATGTAGAATTTTTCTGGAAAGCATAAAGAAGTGTTTGAAAGGAGTTCTTTAAAAGAAAGACCTCAGTAAATCTACTTACATATTGAGCATCAAGATCTATTGAGATAGATCAAGACGCTTGATAAGATTTTCAATGAGTACATACCTTGACAAGATTTTGAAGTAGTTCAAAATGGAACAGTCAAAGAAAGAGTTCTTGCCTGTGTTGCAAAGATATGAAATTGAGTAAGACTCAAATCCCGACCATGGTAGAAAATAGAAAGAGGATGAAAGTCATTCCATATGCCTCAGTCATAGGTTCTATAAAAGTATGCCATGCTATGGACCAACCTATTGTATATTATGCCCTAGTTTGGCAAGGGAGTACAATGGTGATCTAGGAGTAGATCACTGTACATTGGTCAAAATTATCCTTAGTGGAATAATGATATGTTTCTCGATTATGGAGGTGACAAGAGGTTCGTCGTAAAGGGTTACGTCGATGCAAGATTTGACACTGATCCAGATGACTCTAAGTCTCAATCTGGATATGTATTGAAAGTGGGATCAATTAGCTCCGAATAGAGCATTGTAGACATAGAATATTTTTGCAAAATACATACGGCTCTGAATGTGACAGACCCGTTGACTAAACTTCTCTCACAAGCAAAACATGATCACACCTTAGTACTCTTTGGGTTTTAATCACATAGGAATGTGAACTAGATTATTGACTCTAGTAAACCCTTTGGGTGTTGGTCACATGATGATGTGAACTGTGGGTGTTAATCATATACAGATATGAATATTGGTGTTAAATCACATGGCGATGTGAACTAGATTATTGACTCTAGTGCAAGTGGGAGACTGAAGGAAATATGCCCTAGAGGCAATAATAAAGTTATTATTTATTTCCTTATTTCATGATAAATGTTTATTATTCATGCTAGAATTGTATTAACCGGAAACATAATACATGTGTGAATACATAGACAAACATAGTGTCACTAGTATGCCTCTACTTGACTAGCTCATTATAAAAGATTGTTAAGTTTCCTAACCATAGACATGAGTTGTCATTTGATTAATGGGATCACATCATTAGGAGAATGATGTGATTGACTTGACCCATTCCGTTAGCTTAGCACTTGATCGTTTAGTATGTTGCTGTTGCTTTCTTCATGACTTACACATGTTCCTGTAACTATGAGATTATGCAACTCCCGTTTACTGGAGGAACACTTTGTGTGCTACCAAACATCACAATGTAACTGGGTGATTATAAAGGTGCTCTACAGGTGTCTCCGAAGGTACTTGTTGGGTTGGCGTATTTCGAGATTAGGATTTGTCACTCCGATTGACGGAGAGGTATCTCTAGGGCCCACTCGGTTATGCACATCACTATAAGCATTGCAAGCATTGTAACTAATGAGTTAGTTACAGGATGATGTATTACGGAATGAGTAAAGAGACTTGCTGGTAACGAGATTGAAATAGGTATTGAGATACCAATGATCGGATTCTCGGGCAAGTAACATACCGATGACAAAGGGAACAACGTTTGTTGTTATGCAGTTTGAGGTTTGACCAATAAATATCTTCGTAGAATATGTGGGAGCCAATATGAGCATCCAGGTTCTGCTATTGGTTATTGACCGGAGACGTGTCTTAGTCATGTCTACATAGTTCTCGAACCCGTAGGGTCCGCACGCTTAAAGTTTGATGACGATTATATTATGAGTTTATGTGTTTTGATGTACCGAAGGTAGTTCAGAGTCCAGGATGAGAACGGGGACATGACGAGGAGTCTTGAAATGGTAGAGACGTAAAGATCGATATATTGGATGACTATATTCGGACATCGGAAAGGTTCCGAGTGATTCGGGTATTTATCGGAGTGCCGGGGGGTTACCGGAAAGTCCGGGGGGGGGGGGGGGCTATTGGGCCTACATGGGCCATAGGGAAGAGGGAAGGCAGCCCACAAGGGGCAGCTGCGCCCCCTCCCTATAGCGGGTCCGAATTGGACTAGGGAGAGGGGCGCGCCCCCCTTTTCTTCTCCTTTCTCTCTCCTTCCTTCCCCCTTCCTTTTCCTAGTTGGACTAGGAAAGAGGGGAGTCCTACTCCTACTAGGAGGAGGACTCCTCCCCTCCTTGGTGCGCCCCAAGGCTGGTCGGCCTCCCCCTTGCTCCTTTATATATGGGGGCAGGGGGCACCTCTAGAGACAACAATTGATCCCTTGTATCTCTTAGCCGTGTGCGGTGCCCCCCTCCACGATAATCCACCTCGATAATATTGTAGCGGTGCTTAGGCGAAGCCCTGCGTCGGTAGAACATCATCATCGTCACCACACCATCGTGCTGATGGAACTCTCCCTCAAAGCTCGGCTGGATCGGAGTTCGAGGGACGTCATCGAGTTGAATGTGTGCAAAACACGGAGGTGCCGTGCGTTCGGTACTTGATCGGTTGGATCGTGAAGACGTACGACTACATCAACCGCGTTGTGTTAATGCTTCCTCTTTTGGTCTACGAGGGTACGTGGACACACTCTCCCCCCTCGTTGCTATGCATCACCATGATCTTGCGTGTGCGTAGGATTTTTTTTAAATTACTACGTTCCCCAACATAGTATTCATGCTAGAATTGTATTAACCGGAAACTTAGTACATATGTGTATACATAGACAAACATAGTGTCCCTAGTATGCCTCTACTTGACTAGCTCGTTAATCAAAGATGGTTATGTTTCCTAACCATAGACATGTGTTGTCATTTGATGAATGGGATCACATCATTAGGAGAATGATGTGATGGACATGACCCATCCGTTAGCTTAGCATTATGATCGTTACAGTTTCATTGCTACTGCTTTCTTCATGACTTATACATGTTCCTCAGACTATGAGATTATGCAACTCCCGAATACCGGAGGAACACCTTGTGTGCTATCAAACGTCAGAACGTAAAAGGGTGATTGTAAATATGCTCTACAGGTGTTTCCGAAGGTGTTTGTTGGGTTGGCATAGATCAAGATTAGGATTTGTCACTCCGTGTTTCAGAGAGGTATCTCGGGGCCCTCTCGGTAATGCTCATCACTATAAGCCTTGCAAGCAAATGTGACTAATGAGTTAGTTGCGAGATGAAGTATTACGGAATGAGTAAAGAGACTTGCCGGTAACGAGATTGAACTAGGTATGATGATACCGACGATCGAACCTCGGGCAAGTAACATACCGATGACAAAGGGAACAACGTATGTTGTTATGCGGTTTCACCGATAAAGATCTTTGAAGAATATGTAGGAGCCAATATGAGCATCCAGGTTCGGCTATTGGTTATCGATCTGAGATGTGTCTCGATCATGTCTACATAGTTCTCGAACCCGTATAGTCCGCACGCTTAATGTTCATTGGCGATTTGTATTATGAGTTTTGTGTTTTGATGACCAAAGTTTGTTCGGAGTCCCGGATGAGATCATGTATGTGACGAGGAGTCTCGAAATGATCGAGGTGTAAAGATCGATATATTGGAAGGCTATATTCAGACATCGAAAAGGTTCCGAGTGATTCGGGTATTTTTCGGATTACCGGGGAGTTATGGGAATTCACTGGGAGAAGTAATGGGCCTTATTGGGCCATACGGGAAATAGAGGAGGCAGGCCAAGGGGAGGTGGCGCGCCCCCATGGGTCCCACTGGACTAGGGAAGGGGTGCCCCTGCCCTTTCCTACTCCCTCTCTCCTTCCTTCTCTCCTACTCCTAAAAGGGAAAGGATTCCTACTAGGACTTGGAAGTCCTAGTAGGACTCCATACACATGGTGCGCCCCTAGGGGGCCGGGCTCTCTCCCTCCCTCCTTTATATACGGGGGCAGGGGGCACCCCAAAGACACACAAGTTTCTGTCCCAACCGTGTGCGGTGCCCCCCTCCACTGTTACACACTTCGATCATACCATCGTAGAGCTTAGGCGAAGCCCTGTGACGGTAGCATCATCATCACTGTCACCACGCCGTCGTGCTGACGGAACTCACCCTCGTCCTCAACTGGATCAAGAGTACGAGGGATGTCCTCAAGCTGAACGTGTGCTGAACGAGGAGGTGCCGTACGTTCGGTACTTGGATCGATTGGATCACGAAGACGTTCGACTACATCAACCGCAAGTATTGAAACGCCTGCTGGGTCACGAGGGTACGTGGACACACTCTCCCTCTCATTGCTATGCATCACCTAGATAGATCTTGCGTGATCGTAGGAATTTTTGAAATTACCGCTTCTCCAACAAGGGCATCCGAGCCAGTCTATGCGTAGATGTTATATGCACGAGTAGAACACAAAGAGTTGTGGGTGATAATAGTCATACTGCTTACCACCAACGTCTTACTTTGATTCAGCGGTATTGTTGGATGAAGCGGCCCAGACCAACATTACATGACCGCGTTCATGAGACTGGTTCTACCGACGTGCTTATGCACATAGGTGGCTGGCGGGTGTCTGTTTCTCCAACTTTAGTTGAATTGAGTTTGCCTACGGCCGGTCCTTGTTGAAGGTTAAAACAGCACACTTGATGAAAAATCGTTGTGGTTTTGATGCGTAGGTAAGAACGGTTCTTGCTAGAAGCCCGTAGCAGCCACGTAAAACTTGCAACAACAAAGTAGAGGACGTCTAACTTGTTTTTGCAGGGCTTGCTGTGATGTGATATGGTCAAGGCATGATGTGATATAAATTGTTGTATGAGATGATCACGTTTTGTAACAAAGTTATCGGCAACTAGCAGGAGCCATATGGTTGTCGCTTTATTGTATACAATTCAATCGCCTTGTAATTGTTTTACTTTATCACTAAGCGGTAGCGATAGTCGTAGTAACAATAGTTGGCAAGACAACAACGATGCTATAGTGGAGATCAAGGTGTCTCACCGGTGACAATGGAGATCATGACGATGCTTCGGTGATGGAGATCATGAGCACAAGATGATGATGACCATATCATGTCACATATTTTTTGATTGCATGTGATGTTTATCTTTTATGCATCTTATTTTGCTTAGTACGGCGGTAGCATTATAAGATGATCCCTTACTAAATTTCAAGGTATAAGTGTTCTCCCTGAGTATGCACCGTTGCTATAGTTCGTCGTGCCCAGACACCACGTACGATCGGGTGTGATAAGCTCTACGTTCACATACAACGGGTGCAAGCCAGTTTTGCACATGCAAAATACTCGGGTTAAACTTGACGAGCCTAGCATATGCAGATATGGCCTCGGAACACTAAGACCGAAAGGTCGAACGTGAATCATATAGTAGATATGATCAACATAGTGATGTTCACCATTGAAAACTACTCCATCTCACGTGATGATCAGACATGGTTTAGTTGATTTGGATCACATGATCATTTAGATGACTAGAGGGATGTCTATCTAAGTGGGAGTTCTTAAGTAATATGATTAATTGAACTTTAATTTATCATGAACTTAGTCCTGATAGTATTTTGCAAGTCATGTTGTAGATCAATAGCTCGCGTTATAGCTTCCCTTTGTTTCTTTTATATGTTCCTAGAGAAAACTAAGTTGAAAGATGATAGTAGCAATGATGCGGACTTGGTCTGTGATCTGAGGTTCATCCTCATTGCTGCACAGAAGAATTATGTCCTTGATGCACCGCTAGGTGATAGACCTATTGCAGGAGCAGATGCAGACGTTGTGAACATTTGGCTAGCTCAATATGATGACTACTTGATAGTTTAGTGCACCATGCTTTACAGCTTAGAACCGGGACTTCAAAAACGTTTTGAAATGTCACGGAGCATATGAGATGTTCGAAGAGCTGAAATTGGTATTTCAAACTCATGCTCGTGTAAAGAGGTATGAGACCTCTGACAAGTACTTTGCCTAAAATATGGAGGAGAATTGCTCAACTAGTGAGCATGTACTCAGAATGTCTGCGTACTACAATCACTTGAATCAAGTGGGAGTTAATCTTCCAGATAAGATAGTGATTAACAGAGTACTCTAGTCACCATCACAAAGTTACTAGAACTTCATGATGAACTATAGTATGCAAGGGATTACGAAAATGATTCTCGATCTCTTCGTGATGCTGAAATCGACGAAGGTAGAAATCAAGAAAAAGTATCAAGTGTTGATTGACAAGACCACTAGTTTCAAGAAAAGGGCAAAGGGAAAGAAAGGGAACTTCAAATAGAATGGCAAGAAAGTTTTCACTCCCGTGAAGAAGCCCAAAGCTAGACCTAAGCCTGAAACTGAGTGTTTCTACTGCAAAGGAAATGGTCACTGGAAGCGGAACTACCCCAAATATTTGGTGGAAAAGAGGGATGGCAAAGTGAACAACGGTATATTTGATTACAGGTTATTGATGTGTACCTTGCTAGTGTTCATAGTAGCCCCTGGGTATTCTATACTTGTTCAGTTGCTAAGATTAATAACTCGAAACAGGAGTTACAGAATAAATAGAGACTAGTTAAGAATGAAGTGACGATGTATGTTGGAAGTGGTTCCAAGATTGATATGATCATCATCGCACACTCCCCATGGGTCCGAATTGGACTCGGGGAAGGGGGCGGCGCCCCCTTGCCCTTTCCTACTCCCTCTCTCCTTCCTTCCCTCCTACTCCTAAAAGGGAAAGGATTCCTACTAGGACTTGGAAGTCCTAGTAGGACTCCATACACTTGGTGCGCCCCTAGGGGGCCGGCCTCCCTCCCTCCCTCCTTTATATACGGGGACAGGGGGCACCCCAAAGACACACAAGTTTCTCTCCCAACCGTGTGTGGTGCCCTCCTCCACAGTTACACACCTTGATCATACCATCGTAGAGCTTAGGCGAAGCCCTGCGATGGTAGCATCATCATCACCGTCGCCACGCCGTCGTGCTGACGGAACTCACCCTCGTCCTGAACTGGATCAAGAGTACAAGGGACATCATCGAGCTGAACGTGTGCTGAACACGGAGGTGCCGTATGTTCGGTACTTGGATCGGTTGGATCACGAAGACGTTCGACTACATCAACCGCGTTATTGAAACGCTTCCGCTTTCGGTCTACGAGGGTACATGGACACACTCTCTCCTCTCATTGCTATTCATCACCTAGATAGATCTTGCGTGATCGTAGGAAATTTTTGAAATTAACGCCTTCTCCAACACGCACATGGCTAAGAGATGACTTGGTGTGTTCTAGGGTGCCCTTGCCCTCGTATATAAAGGAGGGAGGGGGAGGCCGGCCGGCCCTAGGGGGCGCGCCCAAGAAGAGGAGTCCTACTAGGACTAATAGTCCTAGTAGGATTCTCCTACAAGGAAGAGGGGGGGGGGGGAAGGAAGGAGAGGGAGAGGGAGTAGGAAATGGGGCGCCCCCCTTTCCCTTGTCCAATTCAGACTGCTAAGGGGGGGGGGGCGTGGCCTGCCCTGGAGGCCCTCCTCTCCCTCCACTAAGGCCCATGGTGGCCCATTAGTTCCCCCCGGGGTTTCGGTAACCCCTCCGGCACTCCGTTTTTACCCAAAACCACACGAAACACTTCCGGTGTCCGAATAATATGGTCCAATATATCAATCTTTATGTCTCGACCATTTCGAGACTCGACACAAATCGTCATCGAACGTTAAGCATGCGGACCCTACGGGTTCGAGAACTATGTAGACATGACCGAGACACATCTATGGTCAATAACCAATAGCGGAACCTGGATGCTCATATTGACTCCTACATATTCTACAAAGATCTTTATCGGTCAAACCGCATAACAACATACGTTGTTCCCTTTGTCATCGGTATGTTACTTGCCCGAGATTCGATCGTCGGTATCATCATACCTAGTTCAATCTCATTACCGGCAAGTCTCTTTACTCGTTCCGTAATACTTCATTCCGCAACTAACTCATTAGTCACATTGCTTGCAAGGCTTATAGTGATGAGCATTACTGAGAGGGCCCAGAGATACCTCTCCGAAACACGGAGTGACAAATCCTAATCTCGATCTATGCCAACCCAACAAACACCTTCGGAGACACCTGTAGAGCATCTTTGTAATCACCCATTTACGTTGTGACGTTTGATAGCACACAAAGTGTTCCTTCGGTATTGATGACCCACATGTGTAGGGGATGTATCGTAGTCCTTTCGATAAGTAAGAGTGTCGAACCCAACAAGGAGCAGAAGGAAATGACAAGCAGTTTTCAGTAAGGTATTCTCTGCAAGCACTGAAATTATTGGTAATAGATTGTTTTGTGATAAGGTAATTTATAACGGGTAACAAGTAATGAAAGTAAATAAGGTGCAGCAAGATGGCCCAAAATACTTTTTGTAGCAAAGGACAAGCCTGGACAAGTTCTTATATAGAGAAAAACGCTCCCGAGGACACATGGGAATTATCGTCAAGCTAGTTGTCATCACGGTCATATGATTCGTGTTCGTTACTTTGATAATTTGATATGTGGGTGGACCGGTGCTTGGGTACTGCCCTTTCTTGGACAAGCATCCCACTTATGATTAACCCCTATTGCAAGCATCCGTAACTACAAAATAAGTATTAAGGTAAACCTAACCATAGCATGAAACATATGGATCCAAATCAGCCCCTCACGAAGCAACTAGTAAACTAGGGTTTAAGCTTCTGTCACTCTAGCAACCCATCATCTACTTATTACTTCCCAATGCCTTCCTCTAGGCACAAACAATGGTGAAGTGTCATGTAGTCGATGTTCACATAACACCACTAGAGGAGAGACAACATATATCTCATCAAAATATCGAATGAATACCAAATTCACATGACTACTTGTAGCAAGACTTCGCCCATGTCCTCAGGAACAAACGTAACTACTCACAAATCATATTCATGTTCATAATCAGAGGGGTATTAATATGCATATAGGATCTGAACATATGATCTTCCACCGAATAAACCAACTAGCATCAACTACAAGGACTAATCAACACTACTAGTAACCCACAGGTACCAATCTAAGGTTTTGGGACGAAGATTGGATAGAAGAGATGAACTAGGGTTTGAGAGGAGGTGGTGCTGGTGAAGATGTTGATGGAGATTGACCCCCTCCCGATGAGAGGATCAATGGTGATGACAATGGTGATGATTTCCCCCTCCCGGAGGGATGTTTCCCCGGCAGAACAGCTCCGCCGGAGCCCTAGATTGGTTCCGCCAAGGTTCCGCCTCATGGCGGCGGTGTTTCATCCCGAAAGCTTGCTTATGATTTTTTTCCAGGGTAAAAGACTTCATATAGCAGAAGATGGCCACCGGAGGACTCCAGAGGGCCCACGAGGCAGGGGGCGCGCCTAGGGGGTAGGGCGCGCCCCCACCCTTGTGGCCAAGGTGTGGGCCCCCTCTGGTACTTTCTTCGCCCAGTATTTTTTATTAATTCCAAAAATAACTTTCGTGGAGTTTCAGGACTTTTGGAGTTGTGTATAATAGGTCTCTAATATTTGCTCCTTTTCCAGCCCAGAATTCCAGTTGCCAGCATTCCCCCTCTTCATGTAAACCTTGTAAAATAAGAGAGAATAGGCATAAGTATTATGACATAATGTGTAATAACAACCCATAATGCAATAAGTATCGATATAAAAGCATGATGCAAAATGGACGTATCAACTCCCCCAAGCTTAGACCTCGCTTGTCCTCAAGCGGAAACAGATAACGAGAAATATGTTCACATGTTTAGAGATAGAGGTGTCGGTAAAATAAAATACGGACATGAGGGCATCATGATCATTTTTATAACAACAACATATATATATATATATATATTGTCATATGATTTCTTATGCTCAAGTAATAATCTATTCGCAATGTCAAATATGAGTCAGAAACTTCATTGAGGACCAACAAACTATGATCTCGGTCATTGAAGCAATTGCAATTTATCATAACATCAGAAAGAGTCAATATAAGAGCTTTTCAGCAAGTCCACATACTCAACTATCATTTAGTCTTTCACAATTGCTAACACTCACGCAATACTTATGGGTATGGAGTTTCAATCGGACACAGAGAAAGATAGGGGCTTATACTGTTGCCTCCCAACTTTTTACATCAAGGGTAATGTCAACAATAATAGTTCATGCTAACTTACATCCAATTGGATATATATATTAGGATCTTTCCAACACAAGGTGCTTGCCAAAGGATAAAATGTAAAAAGGAAAGGTGAAGATCACCATGACTCTTGCAAAAGGTATAAGACAAAAGTAAAAGATAGGCCCTTCGCAGAGGGAAGGAGAGGTTGTCATGTGCTTTTATGGTTGGATGCACGAAATCTTAATGCAAAAGAACTTCACTTTATATTGCCACTTGTGATATGGACCTTTATTATGCAGTCCGTCGCTTTTATTACTTCCATATCACAAGATCGTATAAAGCTTATTTTCTCCACACTAATAACTCATACATATTTAGAGAGCAATTTTTATTGCATGCAACATGTCAACTTACTTGAAGGATCTTACTCAATCCATAGGTAGATATGGTGGACTCTCATGGCAAAACTGGGTTTAAGGATATTTGGAAGCACGAGTAGTATCTCTACTTGGTGCAAAGAATTTGTTTAGCATGAGGGGGAAAGGCAAGTTCAACATGTTGGATGATCCATGACAATATACTTTATTTCGAAAATAGGAAAACATAACCCATTATGTTGTCTTCCTTGTCCAACATCAACTCTTTAGCATGTCATATTTTAATGAGTGCTCACAATCATAAAAGATGTCCAAGATAGTATATTTATATGTGAAAACCTCTCTTTCTTTATTACTTCCTATTAATTGCAATGATGACCAAAACTATGTTTGTCAACTCTCAACAACTTTTATTCATCATACTCTTTATATGTGAAGTCATTACTCTCCATAAGATCAATATGATCTCTTTTATTTCTTTTTATTCTTTCCTTTTCTTTTATTTCCTGAAGATCAAAGTGATATGATCAAGCCCTTGACTTAACACTAATCTTTATTATATATAGCTCATGGACTCGATTACATAGAGGGATTATAAAGCAAAACTCAAAAGTAGATCATACCAAAACTTTATTCTACTAGATCAAGATATTACTAAAAGGATCGAACTAAGAAAAACAGTAAAGATAGGAGTGTGATGGTGATATGATACCGGGGCACCTCCCCCAAGCTTGGCAGTTGCCAAGGGGAGTGCCCATACCCAAGTGATTATGTCTCCTTCTTCGGAGGTGGTGGTGTAATATTCTTGGCGATGATGCCCCTCAGGATACGATTCTCCTCCTTGAGCTTATTGACTTGCTGCTTGAGCGCCATTACTTCCTTACGGAGCTTACCCGTATCGGCTAAAGCTCCTTTCACCCATGGATGTTGCACAGCTGCTGGAGAACAAGTAGCACTCTTTTTCATATTTTCATAAGAAAGAAATCTAACACTGGAAGGGATGACCAAGTTTGGAATAGCTGAGCTCTGTAGTTCCCGCATCGTGAATCCGGCTCGAAAGCGAGAAGTAACTTCTTGATCCTCCTCCATGGCATCTATCCTTTTCAAATCGGCCTCCATCTCCTCCTCCGTTGATGGCCCAAAGTGACAGGCGCCACTGTTTGCTCCTGGACCCGGTGTCGGATGGGACACCCGGCTCTCCCCGACTGACTCTTGAGAAGACATCTTGCTCTAATCTGCGGCAGAAACAGCTCAAAACAAAAACAAAGGATTTCGTCGTGGTACGGTGTTCAAAACCTTCGGGAGATTATATAATGAATTTTTACCGACCAAAAGAAGTATCGTGCAAGAAAACGGAGTCCGGAGAGCACACGAGGTGCCCACGAGGCAGGGGGCGCACCCAGGGGGTAGGGTGCGCCCTCCACCCTTGTGGACGCCTCGTGTCCTTCCCGTACTAGTTCTTATTTTCCTATTTTCTTAAATATTCCAAAACGGAGAAAAATTGCTATTAGAATTGTTTTGGAGTCGGTTTACTTATCGTACCACATACCTATTCCTTTTTGGAGTCTGGACCATCCTGGAAAGTGTCCCTTATGTATTCCTCCAGGGTCACGGTTTCAATAACATTAGTTTCAACATTTATTGGATTACCTGAGATATAATGTTTGATTCTTTGACCGTTCACCACCTTTGGATTTGTGCCTTCGAAGTTGTTGATTTTTATGGCACCATAATCACCTACATTAAACTCATGCTTTTGTATCCTTTTGTCATGCCATCTTTTAACTTTTTCTTTAAACAGTTTAGCATTCTCATAGGCTTGAGTTCTCCATTCATCAAGTGGGCTAATGTCAAATAACCTCTTCTCATCGGCAAGTTTGAAATCATAATTGAGCTCTTTAATGGCCCAATATGCCTTATGTTCTAGTTCGAAAGGTAAGTGACATGCTTTTCCATAAACCATTTTATATGGAGACATACCCATAGGATTTTTATATGCAGTTCTATAAGCCCATAATGCATCATCAAGTTTCCTGGACCAATTCTTTCTAGATCTATTAACAGTCTTTTGCAAAATTAATTTGAGTTCTCTATTACTCAGTTCTACTTGGCCGCTAGACTGTGGGTGATATGGAGATGCAATTCTATGATTAACATTATACTTAGCAAGCATTTTACGAAAAGCACCATGAATGAAATGTGAACCACCATCAGTCATTAGGTATCTAGGGACTCCAAACCTCGGAAAAATAACTTCTTTAAGCATCTTAATAGAGGTGTTATGATCAGCTCTACTAGTTGGAATAGCTTCTACCCACTTAGTAACGTAATCAATAGCAACTAAAATATGTGTATACCCATTAGAGGAAGGAAACGGTCCCATATAATCAAAGTCCCAAACATCAAATGGTTCAAAAACAAGAGAATAATTCATAGGCATTTCTTGACGTCTACTAATATTACCAATTCTTTGACATTCATCGCAAGACAAGACAAACTTACGGGCATCCTTGAAGAGAGTAGGCCAATAAAAACCGAATTGCAATACCTTATGTGCAGTTCTATCTCCAACATGGTGTCCTCCATAGCCTCGGAGTGATACTTGCGTAGGATATGTTCCTGTTCATGCTCAGGTACACAACATCTAATAACACCATCTACTCCTTTATAAAGGTGCGGGTCATCCCAAAAGTAATGTCTTAAATCATAGATTTTTTTTTCTTTTGCTGGTATGTGGAACTAGGTGGTATAAATTTAGCAACATTGTAACTAGCATAATCAGCATACCATGGAGCAGTACGAGAAGCATTTATGGCAGCTAATTGTTCATCAGGGAAGCTATCATTAGTAGGTAGTGGCCCATCAAGAACATTCTCTAACCTAGACAAGTTGTCTGCAACGGGGTTCTCAGCTCCCTTTCAATCAATAATATGTAAATCAAATTCTTGTAGCAAGAGAACCCATCTAATAAATGTAGGTTTAGCATATTTCTTTTCCATAATACATTTAATAGCAGCATGATCAGTGTGAACAGTTACTTTAGAATCAACAATATAAGGTCTGAACTCATCACAAGAAAATACAACTGCTAAAAATTCTTTTTCAGTAGTACCATAATTTCTCTGGGCACTGTCTAAAGTTTTACAAGCATATTGAATAACATTTAGTTTCTTATCAACTCTTTGTCCTAAAACAGCACCTACGACATAATCACTAGAACCGCACATAATTTCAAAGGGTAAATTCCAATCAGGTGGTTGAACAATAGGTGCAGAAATCAAGGCTTTCTTAAGTATTTCAAATGATTCTACACAATCATCATCGAAGATAGAAGGAATATCTTTTTGTAAGATATTAGTCAGAGGCCTAGAAATTTTAGAGAAGTCGTTAATGAACCTCCTACAAGAACCGGCATGACCAAGGAAACTTCTTATACCTTAAATGTCTTTAGGACACGACATCTTTTCAATAGAATCAACTTTGGCTTTATCAACTTCAATACCTCTTCAGAAACTTTATGCCCAAGACAATGCCTTCATTAACCATAAAGTGGCACTTCTCCCAATTCAAGACAAGATTAGTATCTTTGCATCTCTGCAAAATTCCATCAAGGTTGCTCAAGCAATCATCAAAAGAAGATCCATAAACGGAGAAATCATCCATGAAAACCTCAACAATCTTTTCACAGAAGTCAGAGAATATAGGCATCATGCATCTTTGAAAGGTAGCAGGTGCATTACATAAACCAAAAGGCATACATCTATAAGCAAAAGTACCGAAAGGGAAAGTAAAAGTGGTCTTTCTTGGTCCTGTTTCGACACTGGTATTGGAGTGAAACCAGAGTAACCATCTAGAAAGCAAAAATGTGTATGTTTGGATAATCTTTCTAGCATTTGATCAATAAAAGGCAAAGGGTAATGATCCTTTTTAGTAGCTTTATTTAATTTGCGGAAATCAATTACCATCCTATAACCTGTAACAATTCTTTGCGGGATCAATTCATCTTTATCATTAGGAACGATAGTAATACCTCCCTTCTTAGGGACACAATGGACAGGACTTACCCACTGACTATCAGCAACGGGATATATTATACCTTCCTCTAGGAGCTTTAGTATTTCTTTTCTTACCACTTCTTTTAACTTAGGATTTAACCGTCGTTGGTGATCAACAACTGGTTTGGCGTCTTTCTCCAATTTTATTTTGTGTTGGCATAGAGTGGGATTAATGCCCTTAAGATCATCAAGAGTATATCCAATAGCAACACGGTGCTTCTTCAGAGTTTTCAATAATTTCTCCTCTTCCTGTTCTGAAAGGTTAGCACCAATAATAATAGGATATATCTTCTTTTCATCAAGATAAGCATATTTAAGAGTATCAGGTAGTGGTTTAAGCTCAAACACGGGACCACCCTTGGGTGGAGGAGGATCCCCTAGGATTTCAACAGGCAAGTTGTGTTTCAAAATAAGTCCCTGTTTAAAGAATACTTCATCTATCTCCCTTCTTTCATTCATAAACATATCATTTTCATGGTCTAGCGAATATTGTTCTAAAGGAGCACTAGGATGCACGACAATAGAAGCAAGACCAATAATCTCATCCTTACTAGGCAATTCTTTATCATGAGGTTGTCTACGAAATTTAGCAAAATTAAACTCATGAGACATATCTCCTAAACCAATAGTAACAATGTGACGCCCCCGATTCAATCGTACACTAATCATACACGCAAATGTGTATGATCAAGATCAGGGACTCACGGGAAGATATCACAACACAACTCTAGACACAAGTAAAATAATACAAGCTTTATATTACAAGCCAGGGGCCTCAAGGGCTCGAATACAAGCTCGATACACAAGAGTCAGCGGAAGCAACAATATCTGAGTACAGACATAAGTTAAACAAGTTTTGCCTTAAGAAGGCTAGCACAAAAGCAACACGATCGAAAAGGCAAGGCCTCCTACCTGGGACCTCCTAACTACTCCTGGTCTTCGGCGGCCTCCTTGTAGTAGTATCCGTCGGCGGTGGCATCTGGCTCCAAGGATCCACCATCTGGTTGCATCAACCAGAAAGCAGAAAGAAGGGGAAAAGGGGTAGCAAAGCAACCGTGAGTACTCATCCAAAGTACTCGCAAGCATCAGATCTATACTAAGTATGCATTTGTATCAAATGGAAGGGTTGTATCTGTGGACTAAACTGCAGAATGCCAGAATAGAGAGGGAAAGCCTAGCCTATCGAAGACTAGCATCTTCACGCAGCTCCGAGCATCTTGCAGCATGTAGAAGAGTAAAGAATAGCAGTTTATAATTAACAAGCATGTTGTACATTAATGCCCAGAGATCCTTCCTCGACTCCCTGCGAGAAAGCAATCCCGGAGCCACATATCTCAAGTATCCATTTGTAGTTGTATAAGATCAGGATATAAGTCTGAACGTCCGTTACCGTGGACACGACTATTAATAGATAATCTTCCCGTAGGGTGCACCACGCTTGCCAACACGCCGATCACGCTGGCGGACACACCTTCGGGGTCAATGCCCGCCTCGAAGATCAACACGCCGCAGCCCTACCTAGACTCAGCAGAGAGGTCCCCGCCGGTCTACATCCTAAGCACTCCGGTTCGGGCCCATCGCTGTTGCACTCCGGTCGTTCGCCGCAGGCGGGTCCAGCTCCACCACTACAGATGGTGCCGCCCACCGCGCCGCATCGCTGAACTGGACGTCTGACAAAGCTTCGGCTGATAATGCGACGTCGAGGCCTATAACTATTCTCACGTGGTGGTTGGTGCGTAAAGGCCAAAGGCCAACTCAGAACAAATACCCAAACCATTGTGTATTATTAGCTTGCGGAGACGAGCAGCGACTCACGATCGAACATGACCCCGTCGCCCCGTCTCGTGGACTTACGACAAGGGCCTGGAATGCCCGGCCGTGCCACGTAACCATCTTGCGGGTGCTCTTCGGGCCCGCCCGACTTCTACCAAGGTCTCAAGTAAATTCATTGTAACCGTGTGTCCAGACATCAAGGGGAAAACCCGAGGAATCACCCCCGGTGGATTCCACTCAATGTAATCATCAAGGTGAACATAAGAGGGACCACCCTCGAGGTTCACTCTTGAGGTGTTCAACGACAGAGCCGTATCGGGAATGGTGAAAGAGGAAATCACCCTCGATGACCACGACCGAATAGCTACACTACAGAATTATCATCAGGAGTGCATTATGAGGGACCACCCTCGGCACTCGATAGTAGCTCTGCAGAGTCGAGCAACAAAAGGGGCGTGATGTGATGTGAGGTGTCGGGCTCAGGTCGTCGATCACGTCGATCGAGGCATCGATGATGAAGCAGGGGCAACAAGGACAAGTACTAAGGGTCACTGATGGATCACTAACCAACCTATACTAAGCAGTTTAGGATAAGCAGGTGGGTAACAATAGCAGGTACAAAAGCAGGCTATGCATCAGAATAGGAGCAAACAATAACAGTAGCAAAATCTAATGCAAGCATGAGAATATAGAATGGGCGATATCGGGATGATCAAAGGGGGGGCTTGCCTGGTTGCTCAGACAAGAAGGAGGGTCGTCGTTGACGTAGTCGATCACAGGGACATCAAGATCGGTCTCGGGGTCTACCAGAGAGAAGAGGGGAAGAAACAGTAAATACATAGCGAGCAAGTGCATAACATGACAATGCATGAGCTAGACGTGTTCTAACGCAGCGCTAGGCGACATCGGCGAAGGGGAAAACATCTGGAAAGTTTTCCGCTTACGACGTCTGCTGGATGATGAACCAAGGGGAAAAGTTGCAAGTTTGCTATGCTAGGGATGTGTGGCGGGTGAACAGACCGCGTATTCGGATACGTCTCGTCGTTCTGAGCAACTTTCATGTACAAAACATTTTCATCCGAGTTACGGATTATTTTATATGATTTTCCAAAGTTTAATCTATTTCTAGATTTATCAGATTTAAATTAATTCAAAAACAGTGATTATGACGTCAGCCTGACGTCATCATGACGTCAGTGGTCAACAGAGTTGACCAGGGTCAACCTGACGTGTCGGGCCGTTCTGTCATAGACTTAGCAGGTTAATTTAACTAATTTAGCTAATTAGGCTATTTAAGTAAGGTTAACTAATTTAATTAATCACTTGATTAACTAATTAATTAATTAATTAATTAATTGTCTTTATTAATTTTATTTTTTTATAAAACTCTTTTTTTACATACAGGGGGTTGTGGGGGGGGCACTAGGCAGTGGCCCAGGCCGGTTAGCGGGCGCGGGGTTACGAGAGCTGCGGGCGTGGGCACCCGTGCACCCGAACGGGGCAACAAGGAGCACCGGCGGAGGCCGAAGCCCGGTGCGGTGGGGCGAGGCTCGCCGGCCGGTCGCGGCAGGTGGAGGCGAGCGCAGGGGGGTGGCGGTGGCCGCAGATGCGCGTGAGAGAAGCAAAGACGCAGCGGGAAGCTCGAGACGCGGGCGGTTCCCGCGAGCAGGGAGGCGCGGCTGGGGCGGACGGCGGCGTCTGAGGCCACCCGCGGCGGCGGCGCGAGCAGCAGGAGCATAGCCGGCGCGAACGGTGCAGGCCACGGGGGTCGGCCAGTGAGGCGGGGCTCGGGGACGCGGACGCGCCACGACGCCGTGAGTGCGCGTCCAGGAGATCGGTCGTGGCGGTATACGGTGTCTCACGGCGACGAATCCACGAAAAAAAAGGGAAGCGGGCGTGGAGCTCACCGTGGAGCACAAGGGTGGCTCGGCGAAGGCTTAGGAGCAGCAGGGCGGTGTAGTTCTTGGGAGTGGCGGCGACCGAGGTGGACGAAGGGAAGAAGAAGCCGGCGCCGAGGCGGCCCACCATCTTCAACCTCATGACGCAGCGACGAAGTCGACGCCGAGGACCTCCCCGACACGAGCGACGGAGTACAGGGCAGTGGCCACGCAAGGCGTGGGTAACGACGACGAGCCCGGCCAGCGAGTGCATCTCGGCGGATCTGAGGAGGGAGGCGAGGGAGAGCAGGTGGGGCGAGGGTAGTGGGAGAGGAGGCGCCCCGAGGCGCCTGGGTGGCGCTTTATCCTCCCCGCGCCAGAAGCGCCAGGGCGACGAGCAGGTTCGACGGGAGCGTGCGGTCGGGTGCGCTCGGTCGGGTGAACAGAAGAAGAAGACGACCGGGTTTTTTTTGGAGATTGGGCTGGATTTCTTTGCTTGATGGGCCAGGGGGTCCAGTAGTTTAGGTCCTCCTCTTTCCTTTTTTTTAAACTGTTTTGCATTTTCTTTTTCTACCAAATGAGTTTTGTTATGAACAAAACTTGGCACATAAATCTAACACAATATATTGAGATGGAACAAAAAGTATGGGGTCAAAAGGAGTTGTCTAACCATTTTTAGAAATTGAAAAGGCAAATTTTTAAATGCTGCTGGACCACTAAATAATTTCCAGGTGCACTTTGGGAATTCAAGAGAGGTTGGTTCCAACATGACAATTACTCAGTGATTATTTGCCACACTTTGAACATTTTAGTTTTCATGTTTGGCAAATTTGAATTTTGACTTTAAATTGGAGATTGAATATGAACAGTGATTAGGATCAAGTGAGGATTAGCAACAGTAATGTGATGACGTGGCACCATTAACGGATGATTACTGTTGCTTAATGCTGGGGGTGTTACAAATCTCCTCCACTACAAGAAATCTCGTCCCGAGATTTAATGGGTGTAGTAGGGGGAAAGACTCGAAAAGGACGGGGCTCAACACAAGATAGGTACCTGGGGGCTATCTCGCTACGTGGCATAGAGGCATCTCTCGAGTTGAAATTCAAGAAAGTCATCGAGAGGAAGGTAAGGTGGAGCCATAAGAAGCTTCAAGCGGATGGACAATCATTCGATGTCTGAAACAGAGTGTGAAAGGGGTCCAGCGCATCGAAAATAAATATTGCATCTGATAGCAGAACAGATCACAAGAAGGTGGCTCATGAATTAAATACGAAGCCAAGCGTGAGGAACAATTTAGGAAGACAGAGATGTACAGGGGAGTCAGGTTTCGTTCCTGGGACCTGTGGGTTATGGGCCCACCATGTGGGTTAAAAGCAAGAATGCGTTACATTTTCACGGTCATGATAGTAAGGCAGGTCAGAGGACAACCTGTTAGTTATGTTGGCAACAACGTTGGTACCAAGGGCGAGGGACGAAGAGAACCATTTTCCTGCTCGTTAAGACGAGGCGGACCAATAGGCAAAGTTCTCGTCCATCGGTGGCTACTGGAATGTCATCAACGATAGTAACAAGGTATTACTGACAGAGTTTGTACACCTAGGTGTTCACATAAGCAAGGAAATACCACTGTTCAGATATTTTAGGTTACAAGAAAGTTTAAACGAAACAATGGAAATGAAAGTATAGACTCGAATTAGTTATCGGTATTCTCGAGTGTCTAACAACTCAGAACCCGTGGAAAAATTGGAATCAGCGAGAAATAATAGTTGATGAAGAACTCATAAGGGGTTATATAGTTCAATGATATTCTCGAGATACCATAGGGTAATACTCGGAGGTAGATCAAAGTAGAGGTTGGACAGCTGAAATGATCTGAAGAAGACAAGTACTTTAACTTGTCCGAGAAATGGGATCAAAGAAGAACAATATGGTCGAAACCACAGTTGCAAAGGACCAAATATAGATAACAAATGAACTTATCAAAAGGGGATTATTATTATAACAAGAAGCTTCCATGATAAGTTCCACATCGGGTCCATGGGCATGAACACAAAGGTTCAAGGTCGACTCCCACTTCATCAATGCATAACTTTCCATTTACTTCTCGTCTTCGACAAAGTTGTAGAGTCAAACTTCACGAGTAAATAAGTCAAGCTTGGAGTAGAGCATGATTGAGGAAGTAAAAGATACAATTTACCAAAGGCATTATGTATCCCAGGAAAAGCTCACAAGGTGATTGAATATGAAGGGCGTTGTCGGATAAAATCCAAGAAAGGACCTTGTGGTCCACAAGGGATCTGATGTGAGTATCGATACTCACCCAAAAGAAGAAAGAATGCAAGGATATCAGACTATAGAAACAATTAACTAATTCAAAGCTCAAATGCAAAGGAATTATGATTTCCAAAACGGTAGATCAGAAGCAGAGGCTCTGATCAAAGACAAGTAAGTTGAATAGACATAGATCAATAATCAATCATGGCTTGATTTGTCGAACACCAGCTCATGTCCGGGGGTGACGTCTGAGCCGATGGGAAGAATTCTAATTAGGACTGATGATCACAAGCATTCACAAACATATCGAATCAAATTCTCGAAATTACGATGACAAAGGGGTGCTAATGAATATTGCTATACATATGGAAGTAACCATAATGCAAGCAGATAAGGAGGAACAAGACTATAGGCTACTGAGTATTTTCGAAAGATCGAAAGGTATTCCAGAGAATTTTGTGAAACACATGAACAACTGTGGATTAACGGATACTCGGCAAGCGCGAGTAATTATCCGTAGGGGTATTCAGATGGCAAAGAGCTGCAAGGCAATAGGCTCAACATATTCTTAGGACAACAGAGAGTAATTCGGGGCATCTTGTAATAACAAGAGCAACTGGGGATGAAGGTATGAACGACAACATATATAGTTACACATAAGGATTTAACGATGGTAGGGATCGCAACGGCGATGGACACAAGGGTCTCGGGAAAACATCGGAGAGTATCATCAGATTCTTCTGGTGCACCAAGCAATCATCTCCAGTGAGGGGGCTCTCCGAAAGAATGTATTTACGAGAACCTAGAGTTAGAGTTAACAAAATCATTTAACCCGAAGAGAAGAGATATCAGAGTCCCAGAGTATAGACGAGGAATAAAAGATCCTAATACCACCCAATGGCGACGTGGGCCAATAAGCCACACAGCCATGTTAGTAAAACAGATTTTTAGTGACTAGACTCAACTTCGGCCAAGGAGTTGGAAAGGGGGATCCTACAGGCAGTCAGCTCTGATACCAACTTGTGACACCCCCGATTCAATCGTACACTAATCATACACGCAAATGTGTACGATCAAGATCAGGGACTCACGGGAAGATATCACAACACAACTCTAGACACAAGTAAAATAATACAAGCTTTATATTACAAGCCAGGGGCCTCGAGGGCTCGAATACAAGCTCGATACATAAGAGTCAGCGGAAGCAACAATATCTGAGTACAGACATAAGTTAAACAAGTTTTTCCTTAAGAAGGCTAGCACAAAAGCAACACGATCAAAAAGGCAAGGCCTCCTGCCTGGGACCTCCTAACTACTCCTGGTCTTCGGCGGCCTCCATGTAGTAGTATCCGTCGGCGGTGGCATCTAGCTCCAAGGATCCACCATCTGGTTGCATCAACCGGAAAGAAGAAAGAAGGGGAAAAGGGGTAGCAAAGCAACCGTGAGTACTCATCCAAAGTACTCGCAAGCATCAGATCTATACTAAGTATGCATTTGTATCAAATGGAAGGGTTGTATCTGTGGACTGAACTGCAGAATGCCAGAATAGAGAGGGAAAGCCTAGCCTATCGAAGACTAGCACCTTCATGCAGCTCCGAGCATCTTGTAGCATGTAGAAGAGTAAAGAATAGCAGTTTATAATTAACAAGCATGTTGTACATTAATGCCCAGAGATCCTTCCTCGACTCCCTGCGAGAAAGCAATCTCGGAGCCACATTTCTCAAGTATCCATTTGTAGTTGTATAAGATCAGGATATAAGTCTGAACGTCCGTTACCGTGGACACGATTATTAATAGATAATCTTCCCTGTAGGGGTGCACTACGTTTGCCAACACGCTCGATCACGTTGGCCGGACACACCTTTCTGGGGTCAATGCCCGGCCTCGGAAGATCAACACGTCGCAGCCCTACCTAGACTCGGCAGAGAGGTCCCCGTCGGTCTACATCCTAAGCACTCCGGGGTCTGGGCCCATCGTCCGTTGCACTACGGGTCGTTGCTCGCAGGGCGGGTCCAGGCTCCACCACTACAGGATGGTGCCGGCCCAGCCGTGCCGCACTGCTGAACTGGACGTCTAACAAAGCTTCGGCTGATAATGCGACGTCGAGGCCCATAAATATTCTCACATGGTGGTTGGTGCGTAAAGGCCAGAGGCCAACTCAGAACAAATACCCAAACCATAGTGTATTATTAGCTTGCGGAGACGAGCAGAGACTCACGATCGAAAGTGACCTCGTCGCCCCGTCTCGTGGACTTACGACAAGGGCCTGGAATGCCCGGCCGTACCATGTAACCATCTTGCGGGTGCTCTCCGGGCCCGCCCGACTTCCACCAAGGTTCAAGTAAAGTCATTGTAACCGTGTGTCCAGACATCAAGGGGAAAACCCGAGGAATCACCCCCGGTGGATTCCACTCAATGTAATCATCAAGGTGAACGTAATAGGGACCACCCTCGAGGTTCACTCTTGAGGTGTTCAACGACAGAGCCGTATCGGGAATGGTGAAAGAGGAAATCACCCTCGATGACCACGACCGAATAGCTACACTACAGAATTATTATCAGGAGTGCATTATGAGGGACCACCCTCGGCACTCGATAGTAGCTCTGCAGAGTCAAGCAACAAAAGGGGCGTGATGTGATGTGAGGTGTCGGGCTCAGGTCATCGATCACGTCAATCGAGGCATCGATGATGAAGCAGGGGCAACAAGGACAAGTACTGAGGGTCACTGATGGATCACTAACCAACCTATACTAAGCAGTTTAGGATAAGCAGGTGGGTAACAATAGCAGGTACAAAAGCAGGCTATGCATCAGAATAGGAGCAAACAATAACAGTAGCAAAATCTAATGCAAGCATGAGAATATAGAATGGGCGATATCGGGATGATCAAAGGGGGGGCTTGCCTGGTTGCTCAGACAAGAAGGAGGGTCGTCGTCGACGTAGTCGATCACAGGGACATCAGCATCGGTCTCGGGGTCTACCGGAGAGAAGAGGGGGAAGAAACAGTAAATACATAGCAGGCAAGTGCATAACAGGACAACAGACAGAGCTAGATGTGTTCTAACGCAGCGCTAGGCGATACTGGCGAAGGGGGGAAACATCCGGGAAAGTTTTCCCGGTTCCGGACGTCTGTTGGACAGATGAACTAGAGGGGAAAAGTTGCAAGTTTGCTATGCTAGGGATGTGTGGCGGGTGAACAGACCGCGTATTCGAATACGTCTCGTCGTTCTGAGCAACTTTCATGTACAAAACATTTTCATCCGAGTTACGGATTATTTTATATGATTTTCCAAAGTTTAATCTATTTCTAGATTTATCAGATTTAAATTAATTCAAAAACAGTGATTACGACGTCAGCCTGACGTCATCATGACGTCAGCGGTCAACAGAGTTGACCAGGGTCAACCTCATGTGTGGGGCCATTCTGTCATAGACTTAGCAGGTTAATTTAACTAATTTAGCTAATTAGGCTATTTAAGTAAGGTTAACTAATTTAATTAATCACTTGATTAACTAATTAATTAATTAACTAATTAATTGTCTTTATTAATTTTATTTTTTTATAAAACTCTTTTTTTACATACAGGGGTGGGGGGGCACTAGGCAAGGCTCAGCCGTTAGCGGACGCGGGGTTACGGGAGCTGCGGGCGTGGGCACCCGTGCACCGTAACGGGCAACAAGGAACGCCGGCGAGGCCGGCCCGGGCTGGGCGGGCGAGGCTCGCCGCCGGTCGCGCAGTGGAGGCGAGCGCAGGGGCAGCGGTGGCCGCAGATGCGTAGGAGAAGCAGACGCAGCGGGAAGCTCAAGACGCTGGCGGTTCCGCGAAAGGGGGGCGCGCTGCGGAGGGACGGACGGCGCGGCGGTTACTCCGGCGGCGGCGCGAGCAGCAGGAGCATAGCCGGCGCGACGGCGCAGGCCACGCTGGGTCGGCCAGTGAGGCGGGGCTCAGGGGGCGCGGACGCGCCACGGCGCGATGAGTGCGCGTCCAGGAGATCGGTCGTGGCGGTATACGGTGTCTCTGATTTAGCGAATCCACGAAAAAGAAAGGGAAGCGGGCGCGGGAGCTCATCGTGGAGCACAAGGGTGGCTCGCGAAGGCTTAGGAGCAGCAGGGCGGTGTAGTTCTTGGGAGTGGCGGCGACCGAGGCGGACGAAGGGGAAGAAGAAGACGGCATCGAGGCGGCCCACCATCTTCAACCTCATGACGCAGCGACGTAGTCGACGCCGAGGACCTCCGGGACACGAAGCGACGGAGTACAGGGCCGGTGGCTACGCAGCGTTGCAATAATGACGAGCCCGCCAGTGAGCGATCTCGGCGGATCTGAGGAGGGAGGGCAGAGGGAGAGCAGGTGGGGCGAGGTAGTGGGAGAGGGCGCCCCGAGGCGCCAGTGGTGGCGCTTATCCTCCCCGGCCAGAAGGCGGCCAGGCGACAAGCAGGTTCGACGGGAGTGTGCGGTCGGGTGCGCTCGGTCGGGTGAACAGAAGAAGAAGACGACCGGGTTTTTTTTGGGAGATTGGGCTGGATTTCGTTGCTTGGTGGGCCAGGGGGTCCAGTAGTTTAGGTCCTCCTCTTTCCTTTTTTTAAACTGTTTTGCATTTTCTTTTTCTACCAAATGAGTTTTGTTATGAACAAAACTTGGCACATAAATCTAACACAATATATTGAGATGGAACAAAAAGTATGGGGTCAAAAGGAGTTGTCTAACCATTTTTAGAAATTGAAAAGGCACATTTTTAAATGCTGCTGGACCACTAAATAATTTCCACGTGCACTTTGGGAATTCAAGAGAGGTTGGTTCCAACATGACAATTACTCAGTGATTATTTGCCACACTTTGAACATTTTAGTTTTCATGTTTGGCAAATTTGAATTTTGACTTTAAATTGGAGATTGAATATGAACAGTGATTAGGATCAAGTGAGGATTAGCAACAGTAATGTGATGACATGGCACCATTAACGGATGATTACTGTAGCTTAATGCTAGGGGTGTTACAAACAACATCCTTTTTGAAGTCTATCTTAGCATTAACAGTATTCAAGAAGGGTCTACCAAATATGATGGGACAAAAGCTATCTTGTGGGGAACCAAGAACAAGAAAATCAGCAGTATATTTAACTTTCCCACACAAGACTTCAACATCTCTAACAATCCCAACTGGTGAAATAGTATCTTTATTGGCAAGCTTAATTGTAACATCAATTTCTTCTATCTCAGCAGGTGCAATATCATGCATAATTTCTTTGTATAAGGAATGAGGTATTGCACTTGCACTAGCAGTCATATCACATAAGCCATGATAACAATGATCTCCTATTTTAACATAAATAATAGGCATGCCTACAACAGGTCTATGCTTATTTTTAGTATCGGGTCTAGCAATTCTAGCAGCTTCATCACATAAGTAAATAACATGCCCATCAATATTATCAGCCAAGAGATCTTTAACCATAGCAATACTAGGTTCAACTTTAATTTGCTCAGGTGGTGTAGGTGTTCTAGTATTACTCTTACGAACCATAGTTTAAGCTTTAGCATGATCCTTTATCCTAACAGGGAAAGGTGGTTTCTCAATATAGGTAGTACGAACAATAGGATCATTATAAGTGATAGTCTTTTCTTCAACTTTAGTAGGTGAAACTACTTTTACTTCAATGGGAGGATTATATTTAAACCACTTCTCCTTAGGGAGGTCAACATGAGTAGCAAAAGATTCACAGAAAGAAGCTACTATCTCAGAGTCAAGTCTATATTTAGTGCTAAATTCACGAAAAGCATCGGTATCCATAAAAGATTTAACACAATCAAACTTAGGTGTCGTACCTGACTCCTTACCTTCACCGAGATCCCAATCTTCAGAGTTGCATTTAATTCTTTCCAATAAATTCCATCTGAATTCAATAGTCTTCATCGTAAAAGAACTAGTACAAGAAGTATCGAGCATGGAGCGATTGTTGAGAGAAAGCCGAGCATAATTTTTTTGAATAATCATTTCTCTTGAGAGCTCATGATTGGGGCATGAATATAACATTGACTTAAGCCTCCCCCAAGCTTGAGAGATGCTTTCTCCTTCGCGAGGCCAAAAATTATATATATAATTACGATCACGATGACAAGATGCATAGGATAAAACTTCCAATTTCAATCGGTTGTAGTTCCAGGATCCCATATCATCACATAGCCTAAACCATGTTAATGCCTCTCCATTCATAGATAACGGGAAGACCTTCTTCTTGATAACATCCTCAGGCATACCTGCAAGCTTAAATAATCCATAAACTTCATCCACATAGATTAGGTGAAAATCAAGATGCAATGTTCCATCTCCTGTAAAAGGTTTAGCTAGCAGTTTCTCTATCATACCCGAAGGAATTTCAAAGTAAACATTTTCAGTAGGTTCAGTAGGTTGAGGAGCAACTCTTTGCTCTACTGGTCGGGGTGAAGAAACCCCGAACAAGCCCCTCAAAGGATTATGTTCCATAGTAACAAGTGACACTAAATTTCAGCACACAATATAAAATTTTCCTTACCAAGTTCCACTTACCAAAGGCGCTTCACTCCCCGGCAACGGCGCCAAAAAAGAGTCTTGATGACCCACAAGTGTAGGGGATCTATCGTAGTCCTTTCGATAAGTAAGAGTGTCAAACCCAACGAGGAGCAGAAGGAAATGACAAGCGGTTTTCAGTAAGGTATTCTCTGCAAGCACTAAAATTATCGGTAACAGATAGTTTTGTGATAAGGTAATTTGTAACGGGTAACAAGTAATGAAAGTAAATAAGGTGCAGCAAGATGGCCCAATCCTTTTTGTAGCAAAGGACAAGCCTGGACAAGTTCTTATATAGAGAAAAACGCTCTGGAGGACACATGGGAATTATCGTCAAGCTAGTTTTCATCACGCTCATATGATTCGTGTTCGTTACTTTGATAATTTGATATGTGGGTGGACCGGTGCTTGGGTACTGCCCTTTCTTGGACAAGCATCCCACGTATGATTAACCCCTATTGCAAGCATCCGTAACTACAAAATAAGTATTAAGGTAAATCTAACCATAGCATGAAACATATGGATCAAAATCAGCCCCTTACGAAGCAACGCGTAAACTAGGGTTTAAGATTCTGTCACTCTAGCAACCCATCATCTACTTATTACTTCCCAATGCCTTCCTCTAGGCCCAAACAATGGTGAAGTGTCATGTAGTCTACATTCACATAACACCACTAGAGGAGAGACAACATACATCTCATCAAAATATCGAACGAATACCAAATTCACATGACTACTTATAGCAGTACTTCTCCCATGTCCTCAGGAACAAATGTAACTACTCACAAATCATATTCATGTTCATAATAAGAGGGGTATTAATATTCATATAGGATATGAACATATGATCTTCCACCAAATAAACCAACTAGCATCAACTACAAGGACTAATCAACACTACTAGTAACCCACAGGTACCAATCTGAGGTTTTGGGACAAAGATTGTATACAAGAGATGAACTATGGTTTGAGAGGAGGTGGTGCTGGTGAAGGTGTAATGGAGATCGACCCCCTCTTGATGAGAGGATCGATGGTGATGATTTCCCCCTCCCGGAGGGATGTTTCCTCGGCAGAACAGCTCCGCCGGAGCCCTAGATTGGTTCCGCCAAGGTTCCGCCTCGTGGCGGCGGTGTTTCATCCCGAAAGCTTGCTCATGATTTTTTTCCAGGGTAAAAGACTTCATATAGCAGAAGATGGCCACCGGAGGACTGCCCGGGGGCCCACGAGGCAGGGGGCGCCCCCCACCCTCGTGGCCGGGGTGTGGGCCCCCTCTGGTACTTTCTTCGCCCAGTATTTTTTATTAATTCCAAAAATAACTTTCATGGAGTTTCAGGACTTTGGAGTTGTGCAGAATAGGTCTCTAATATTTTCTCCTTTTCCAGCCCAGAATTCCAGCTACCGGCATTCCCCCTCTTCATGTAAACCTTATAAAATAAGAGAGAATAGGCATAATATTATGACATAACGTGTAATAACAACCCATAATGCAATAAATATTGATATAAAAGGATGATGCAAAATGGACGTATCAGGTATCCGAGAGTTGCATAATCTCATAGTCTGAGGAACATGTATAAGTCATGAAGAAAGCAGTAGCAATGAAACTGTAACGATCATAATGCTAAGCTAACGGATGGGTCATGTCCATCACATCATTCTCCTAATGATGTGATCCCGTTCATCAAATGATAGCACATGTCTATGGTTAGGAAACTTAACCATCTTTGATTAACGAGCTAGTCAAGTAGAGGCATACTAGGGACACTCTGTTTTGTCTATGTATTCACACATGTACTAAGTTTCTGGTTAATACAATTCTAGCATGAATAATAAACATTTATCATGAAATAAGGAAATAAATAATAACTTTATTATTTCCTATAGGGCATATTTCCTTCAAAACATTCTTTGGTCCGACCTACTTAGAAGGAGCTGGAGATGATGTGATAATTTTGCACCATTCAAATTTTATTCAAACCTTGTTCAGGACCAAAATGCAAACATTAGTCCAAATTGAGTTAACTTTTTTGCATATTGATCTTTAGGATGTTAACTTCCAATTGTAGCTGATGTCTACTACACAACCTTCTTCTTGTAGACGTTGTTGGGCCTCCAAGTGCAGAGGTTTGTAGGACAGTAGCAAATTTCCCTCAAGTGGATGACCTAAGGTTTATCAATCCGTGGGAGGCATAGGATGAAGATGGTCTCTCTCAAACAACCCTGCAACCAAATAACAAAGAGTCTCTTGTCTCCCCAACACACCCAATACAATGGTAAATTGTATAGGTGCACTAGTTCGGCGAAGAGATGGTGATACAAGTGCAATATGGATGGTAGATATGAGTATTTGTAATCTGAAAAAATAAAAACAGCAAGGTAACAAGTGGTAAAAGTGAGCGTAAACGGTATTGCAATGCTAGGAAACAAGGCCTAGGGTTCATACTTTCACTAGTGCAAGTTCTCTCAACAATAATAAGATAACTGGATCATATAACTATCCCTCAACATGCAACAAAGAGTCACTCCAAAGTCACTAATAGCGAAGAACAAACAAAGAGATTATTGTAGGGTACGAAACCACCTCAAAGTTATTCTTTCTGATCGATCTATTCAAGAGTTCGTACTAGAATAACACCTTAAGATACAAATAAACCAAAACCCTAATGTCACCTAGATACTCCAATGTCACCTCAAGTATCCGTGGGTATGATTATACGATATGCATCACACAATCTCAGATTCATCTATTCAACCAACACAAAGTACTTCAAAGAGTGCCCCAAAGTTTCTACCGAAGAGTCAAGACGAAAACGTGTGCCAACCCCTATGCATAAGTTCACGAGGTCACTGAACCCGCAAGTTGATCACCAAGGCATACATCAAGTAGATCACGTGAATATCCCATTGTCACCACAGATAAGCACATGCAAGACATACATCAAGTGTTCTCAAATCCTTAAAGACTCAATCCGATAAGATAACTTCAAAGGGAAAACTCAATCCATTACAAGAGAGTAGAGGGGGAGAAACATCATAAGATCCAATTATAATACCAAAGCTCGCGATACATCAAGATCGTGCCAAATCAAGAACTCGAGAGAGAGAGAGATCAAACACATAGCTACTAGTACATACCCTCAGCCCCGAGGGTGAACTACTCCCTCCTCGTCATGGAGAGCGCTGGGATGATGAAGATGGCCACCGGTGATGGATTCCCCCTTCGGCAGGGTGCCGGAAAGGCTCCCGAGAGGTTTTGGTGGCTATATAGGCTTGCGGCGGTGGAACTCCCGATCTATGGTGCTCCCGGATGTTTTCGGGGTATGTAGATATATATAGGAGGAAGAAGTAGGTCGGTGGAGCCACGAGGGGCCCACGAGGGTGGGGGCGTGCCCACCCCCCTAGGCTGCGCCCTCCTGCCTCGTGGCCGCCTTGGCTGCTTCTTAACGTCCACTCCAAGTCTCCTGGATTGCGTTTGTTCCAAAAAGATCGCTCCCGAAGGTTTCATTCCATTTGGACTCCATTTGATATTCCTTTTCTTCGAAACACTAAAATAGGCAAAAAAACAGCAATTTGGGCTAGGCCTCCGGTTAGTAGGTTAGTCCCAAAAATGATATAGAAGTGTAAAGTAAAGCCCATAAACATCCAAAACGGGTAATATAATAGCATGGAACAATAAAAAATTATAGATACGTTGGAGTCGTATCAGTAGCCAATGGAATTCATTTTGAAAAAATAAAATAAAATTTAACCTAACTTTAGAACACAACAGAAAATGTTGCCATGAAAACCATTTTGGCTCAGTTCTCGCTGACATGGCAGAGTTTCAAAGGTAGCCATTTTGGCTGAGTTTTTTGGTGTCATGGCTGAACTTTGAAACCAATTCAATGTAGAAATTGAAATGATCATAACTTTTCATCTATGGTTTCACATTTGAAATCATTTTTCCTTTGTGTTCTGAAATATCACAAATCTCACCAACGGCATTGGCAGCAGTACCAAGTGCAAGCATCCTCATAGCAGCCATGTATTTCTACTTGGTAGAGAATGGTAGTCGTCCACAACAATCCCTGGTGAGGTTGAGGTAGGGATCGTGTGCCTCCACTCCCTCCACCATGCGCAAGTGCAATGTTTTGCACATACAGAAACATCGACGAAACCATTCATCAGGGAAAGCTGGTTTGGGAGCAAAGTAGTTCTTCTAGATTGGTCGTGGTCCAGAGATCCCATCCCGGTTCATAACTCTTCTCCCTTTGATTGGGCCCTTGAAGTTGAGAATGTGCTCGGCCTCCCAGTTCATTTTATATTGGATGCCATGATCATCACTATTATCGCAATTTCTTCGTCCGAACTTGACGAATCGATTAACTTCTTTTGAATTAATTCATCAAGTTGTGTGGGTTCATACTCCTTGCCCGATGAACCATCTGAATCCATCATTTTGCCTACAAAACATTCGGAAAAACCGGTAGGACAATATGTTGAACACATAGAGGGCAAGGTGTAGTCCGAAAGTCATCGCTGGCCGGCGACAATGTCCGTGGCGGTGAGCACGGAGGGAGAAGTGTTGTGGTTGTGCTCTTTTCACTGTGGGGTCGGTACAGTGGTAGAGAAATGGTGGCGGCGAAGCTAGGAAAGGGCCGACACGGACGAGGGAGAAGAGAGGAGAGGAACATGGTCGAATTGACATGGTCGAGGGAGGGAGGATTTGGTGCAATTCGAGGTGGAATCAGCCTGTCTGGTCCGACGTGGCGGATGCGCCCGGGCGTGCTTCGGCCTCCCCATATCCGTTCTACATATGTGTTGGATATGAGGGGTGCCGGTCAGCCCAAATGTATAAGATCGATATGAAAAGCCCATATGAATCAGGGTTTTGACCGGTCAATTACCGGGCCATCCGACAAACCTATAAAGGATCTGAGGCGCTCAACTATAGATGCTCTTAGTTCAGAACGTAGCTTGCTCAAGCGAAGAAAAGAAAATTAGAACATCGCCGACATCATGCAAAATCCTTGTTACAAATTGGAGGAGTAAACTGGTACCCAGAGGCGGTAGTACTTCAGTATAAAGTTTTCTTTTTTGCGAATCAGTATAAAGTTATACTTCCTCACGGTCAAACTAAGTGTACCAAACTTAGTACTATAACTTTGTACCAAAATTAGTATGAAGTTTTATTTTGAGGGACAAACTTGCCGCTTTATTTAAACGTGAAGTTCGGAATCTCATCCGACAAAACATCAAGAACAAAGTCTGGTGGTGCACCCACCCACACCCTACATAATTCATCACCCACCCCTACTCTAGCAAATTTATGCGCGACAACATCTGCAGATCGACTAACCCACGACACCCTAGACTCAGAGAATGAATTTAGCAAGCCCTTAATCTCTTTTACTAGCGGCCCTGCTGCTGAAAGGTTCTTTGTTCGCTGTTGAAGCATGTGCACCACACCTTGAGCATCAAGCTCCACATGAACCTTTTGAATGCCGATCTCTCGCACCACCTGAAGTGCCCGCTGATAACCCACAAGTATAGGGGATCGCAACAGCTTTCGAGGGTAGAGTATTCAACCCAAATATATTGACTCGACACAAGGGGAGCCAAAGAATATTCTTGACTATTAGCAGTTGAGTTGTCAATTCAACCACACCTGGATAACTTAGTATCTGAAGCAAAGTGTTTAGTAGCAAAAGTGGTATGATAATAATAGTAGCGGTAGCAAAAGTAAAGATAAATGTTTTTGGGTTTTTGTAGTAGTTGTAACAGTAGCAACGGAAAAGTAAATAAGCGAAGAACAATATGTGAAAAGCTCGTAGGCAATGGATCAATGATGGATAATTATGCCGGATGCGATTCCTCATGCAATAGTTATAACATAGGGTGATACAGAACTAGCTCCAGTTCATCAATGTAATGTAGGCATGTATTCCGTAAATAGTCATACGTGCTTATGAAAAAGAACTTGTATGACATCTTTTGTCCTACCCTCCCGTTGCAGCGGGTCCTAGCGGAAACTAAGGGATATTAAGGCCTCCTTTTAATAGAGAACTGGAACAAAGCATTAGCACATAGTGAATACATGAACTCCTCAAACTATGGTCATCACCGAGAAGTATCCCGATTATTGTCACTTTGGGGTTGTCGGATCATAACACATAATAGGTGACTGTAGACTTGCAATATAGGATCAAGAACACACATATATTCATGAAAACATAATAGGTTCGGATCTGAAATCATGGCACTCGGGCCCTAGTGACAAGCATTAAGCATAGCAAAGTCATAGCAACATCAATCTCAGAACATAGTGGATACTAGGGATCAAACCCTAACAAAACTAACTTGATTACATGGTAAATCTCATCCAACCCATCACCGTCCAGCAAGCCTACGATGGAATTACTCACGCAAGGCGGTGAGCATCATGAAATTGGTGATGGAGGATGGTTGATGATGACGACGGCGACGAATCCCGCTCTCCGGAGCCCCGAACGGACTCCAGATCAGCCCTCCCGAGAGAGATTAGGGCTTGGCGGCTCCGTGTCATGAAACGCGATGAAACTTTCTCTCGATTTTTTCTCCGAGACGGAATATATGGAGTTGGAGTTGAGGTCGGGAGGTGTCGAGGGGGCCCACGAGATAGGAGGGCGCACCCTAGGGGGGGGGGTGCCCCCTGTCTCGTGGACAACCGTGCGCCCCCTGGCCTTGATTCTTTTGCCAAAAATTCTTATTAATTCTGAAAAGTGCCTCCGTGGATTTCCAGGACATTCCGAGAACTTTTCTTTTCTACACATAAAACAACATCATGGCAGTTCTATTGAAAACAGCGTCAGTCCGGGTTAGTTTCATTCAAATCATGCAAGTTAGAGTCCAAAACAACGGCAAAAGTGTTTGGAAAAGTAGATACGTTGGAGACGTATCAACTCCCCCAAGCTTAAACGTTTGCTTGTCCTCAAGCAATTCAGTTGATAAACTGAACGTGATAAAGAAAAACTTTTACAAACTCTATTTGCTCTTGTTGTTGTAACATGAAAAGCCAGCATTCAAGTTTCAGCAAATATTATGAACTAACCATACTAACAATAACACATAGGTCTCACCATTACTCATATCAATAGCATAATCAGCTAGCGAGCCATAATAATAAAACTCGGATGACAACACTTTCTCAAAATAATCATAACATCATATAACAAAATGGTATCTCGCTAGCCCTTTCTGAGACCGCAAAACATAAATGCAGAGCACCTTTAAAGATCAAGGACTGACTAAACATTGTAATTCATGGTAAAAGAGATCCAGTCAAGTCATACTCAATATAAACCAATAATAATGAATGCAATTAACAGTGTGCTCTCCAGCGGGTGCTTTTTAATAAGAAGGGTGATGACTCAACATAAAAGTAAATAGATAGGCCCTTCGCAGAGGGAAGCAGGGATTTGTAGAGGTGCCAGAGCTCGATTTTAAAATAGAGATTGAATAACATTTTGAGCGGCATACTTTCGCTGTCAACACAACAACTATGAGATGGTTGTATCTTCCATACTACATGCATTATAGGCAGTTCCCAAATAGAATGGTAAAGGTTTATACTCCGCCAACCACCAACAAGCATCAATCCATGGCTTGCTCGAGTGCCTCCAACATACAACAGCCCTGGGTGAGTTTTGTTTAATTATTTTGATTTGCTTTGATCGTTTTGGATCATGGGACTGGGCGTCCCAGTTACCGGCCCACTCTCGTGAATGAGGAGCGGAGTCCACTCCTCTTGAGAATAACCCACCTAGCATGGAAGATATAGGAAGCCCTAGTTGAAACATGAGCTGCTCGAGCATACAAAACAGAATTTCATTTGAAGGTTTGGAGTTTGGCACATACAAGTTTACTTGGAACGGCAGGTAAATACCACATATAGGTAGGTATGGTGGACTCATATGGAACAACTTTGGGGCTTAAGGAGTTTGGATGCACAAGGAGTATTCCCGCTTAGTACAGGTGAAGGCTTGCAAAAGACTGGGAAGCGACCAACTGAGAGAGCGACAACAGTCGTAAACATGCATTAAAATTAATTCACACCGAATACAAGCATGAGTAGGATAAAATCTACCATGAACATAAATATCATGAAGGCTATGTTCATTTGATTCAACTACATGCGTGAACATGTGCCAAGTCGAGTCACTTAATACATTCAAAGGAGGATACCATCCCATCATACCACATCATAATTATTCAAATAGCATGTTGGCACGCAAGGTAAACCATTATAACTCATAGCTAATCAAGCATGGCACAAGCAACTATAATCTCTAAATGTCATTGCAAATATGTTTACTTCATAATAGCTGACTCAGGAACGATAAATCATCATATTTACAAAAACAAGAGAGGTCGAGTTCATACCAGCTTTTCTCATCCCAATAAGTCCATCATATATCATCATTATTGCCTTTCACTTGGACGACCGAACGATGTGTATAATAATAAGAGTGCACGTGCATTGGACTAAGCTGGAATCTGCAAGCATTCAACTCAAGAGAGAAGACAAATATTATGGGCTCTACATTAAATAAACAAGCATGCATATAAGAGCCACTAAGCATTTTCAATATGGTCTTCTCGACCCCCAAAAGAAAGAAAAGAAAATAAAACTATTTACACGGGAAAGCTCCCAACAAGTAAAAGAAGAACAAGAAATCTTTTTGGGTTTTCATTTTAATTCTACTACAAGGAAGGAAATTAAACTAACTAATTTTTTTTTGTTTTTCTTAAGGTTTATCAAACACACAAGAAGAAAACTAGAAAAGGAAATTTGAACTAACATGGATAATACAATGAAAGAGTGTGAGCACCGACGACTAGTGTGTGAACATGAATGTAAAGTCGGTGAGAAATACGTACTCCCCCAAGCTTAGGATTTTGGCCTAAGTTGGTCTAATACCAAGGATCGCCGCTACTCTCCCCGGTGTAGTGGGAGGTGTAATCAGGATACCACTGGCTGGTCATCTCCGGATCCCACTGGACAGATGATGCATGATAAGGGTCCAGCTCAGGTTCCGGCTCAGGTTCAGGTTCTGGAGTAAAAGCTTGGGCTAGATGGTTGTTCACCGCTTCCGGCGTAACAATGCGATTTTCTGCAAGCAAGTCAAATAACAGAGGTGCAGGCAAAATAATAAGCTCAAAGTGTTTCTTATTGAATCTAAGTCTATACAAGAGCATCTTTTCTTCGTTGTCAACAATAAACTTGTGTGCTACCATGCTCTTGTAATCTAAAATGTGAGGAGGTAAATTTGTCTCCTCCTCCTCATGCTGCCTAATGGGTGTCTGAAAATATTCAGCAAGGCGTGCAGCATAGATACCTCCAAATATGGGGCCTTTGTACGATTCAGGGCTAGCTGTTTAGCAATGACGGCACCCATACTAAAAGTATTGTCTCCCAGCAAAGCATGTTGAAGAATAATAATATCTGGAATGCTCAAATTTCCACTATTTCCACGACCAATCAAGCATCTACTAGCAAATATGGCAAAGTAGCATAAAACAGGAAAGTGTATGCTAGAGACTTTTGCCTCAGAGCCCTTCTTTGGCTCTTCTACAGCAATAGTTTTAACGAAGCCCTCCACATCTTCACGACGAGGTTCCTATAATTCTCCCTCATAAGGTATCCTACATACCGCGCAAAAATCACATAAAGACATTTCTCTGAATTAATCATATAAATGAAATGATACTCCAGGCGGTGACTTCTTAGGATAATAATAAAAGTTTTGCACGAAAATATTGGTAAGTAAGATATACTGATCGATTCGGTCGTTCATGAAACCGGTGAGGCCTGCAGTCCCGATTAAAGCATAAAAGTCTTCATGAATTCTGGCTTCTTTCAAGAAATCCTCACACGGCCATTCACATGACCGTACTTCCGCTAAGCGAGGAAGATTATACTTAGGTTTTTCCTTCTCTTTGTCTTGTTTTTCCTTAGAGCTTTGGCTAGAAGAGCCTTTAAAGAGCCTCCTTAACATTTTCTGAAAATTTCTGAAATTTTAGTAACTTCAAAATAAAAGTGGATAAAACTAAACAAGATTGATAGCATCTACGCCTACAAGTGCCTAGAGCCTATATCATGCATTGGAATTGCTTTGGACCTCAAAAATTTAACATGCAAGCTCAAGAACATGGTCACCTATGCAGCAAAAATTTGCAATGAATAAAGCACTAGAACAAAAACTAATTGGACCAATGGAGGAGTCACATACCAAGCAACAATCTCCCAAAGCAGTTTTGCGAATGGAGCTTTGAGCTAAGAGATCGAAAATCGCAGCAAGACGAGCTAGAACTCGGGCTTGAGCTGGATGGGGATTTTTTGGGTAGAAGATGAAGTGCGTGGGTGCTGGCATAAGTGGAGGGGACCCACCAGGGGCCCACGAGACAGGGGGGCGCCCTACAGGGGGAGCCCTCCTCTCTCGTGGCCTGGTGTTTGCCCCTTTTGCAGTGTTTTCAGTGCCTAAAATCCTCAAATATTCCAGAAAAAATCATACTAAATTTGCAGGGCATTTGGAGCACTTTTATTTTCGGACTATTTTTTATGCACGGATAATTCAGAAAACAGACGGACAATACTGTTTTTGCTTTATTTATTCTAAATAACAGAAAGTAAAAAGAGGGTACAGAAGGTTGTGCCTTCTAGTTTCATCCATCTTGTGATCATCAAAATGAACCCACTAACAAGGTTGATCAAGTCTTGTTAACAAACTCATTCTGAATAACACGGAACCGGAGAAATTTCGAATAACACTAAGTTACCTCAACGGGGAAATGAAAATCCCCAACAATAAGAATATCATACTTTTTCTTGACAGTAGGGAGAGGAAATTCAAAACCTCCAAAAATGATAGTTGGAACTTTTTCAATAGAATTGATGCTATGAACTTGAGATTGTTTCCTCGAAAAGTGTACCGTATGCTCATTACCATTAACATAAAAAGTGACATTGCCTTTGTTGCAATCAATAACAGCCCCTGCAGTATTAAGAAAAGGTCTACCAAGGATAATAGACATACTATCGTCCTCAGGAATATCAAGAATAACAAAGTCCGTTAAGATAGTGACATTTGCAACTACAATAGGCACATCCTCACAAATACCGACAGGTATAGCAGTTGATTTATCAGCCATTTGCAAAGATATTTCAGTAGGTGTCAACTTATTCAATTCAAGTCTACGATATAAAGAGAAAGGCATAATACTAACACCGACTCCATGATCACATAAAGCAGTTCTAACATAATTTCTTTTAATAGAGCATGGGATAGTTGGTACACCCGGATCTCCAAGTTTCTTTGGTATTCCACCTTTAAAAGTGTAATTAGCAAGCATGGTGGAAATTTCAGCTTCTGGTATCTTTCTTTTATTTGTGATGATATCCTTCATATATTTAGCATAAGGATTTACTTTCAGCATATCGGTTAAGCACATACGCAAGAAAATAGGTCTAATCATTTCAGCAAAGCGCTCAAAATCCTCATCATCCTTTGACTTGGATGGTTTAGGAGGAAAGGGCATGGGTTTCTGAACCCATGGTTCTCTTTCTTTACCGTGCTTCCTAGCAACAAAATCTCGTTTATCATAACGTTAATTCTTTGATTGTGGGTTATCAAGATCAACAACAGCTTCAATTTCTACATCATTGTCTTTGCTAGGTTGAGCATCAACATGAACATTATCATTAACATTATCACTAGGTTCATGTTCATCACCGATTGTGTTTCAAATCGAAAATAGAAATATCATTGGGATTCTCAGGAGTGTTTACAGTAGGTTCACTAGAAGCATGCAAAGTTCTATCATTTTTCTTTTTATTCTTTTTAGAAGAACTAGGTGCCTCTAAATTATTTCTCTGAGAATCTTGCTCGATTCTCTTAGGGTGGCCTTCAGGATACAAAGGTTCCTGAGTCATTCTACCAGTTCTAGTAGCCACTCTAACGGCAAAGTCATTTTTATTATTCAATTCATCAAGCAAATCATTTTGAGCTTTAAGTACTTGCTCAGCTTGAGTAGCAACCATAGAAGCATATTTGCTAACGCGGTGAAGTTCATCTTTAACTCTAGCTAGATTATCACCTACACGTCCTATCTCGAAAGCATTATTCTTTAACTCTCTACCAACATAAGCATTAAAACTTTCTTGTCTAGCCATAAAGTCATCAAATTCATCTAAGCATGGGCTATGAAATTTAGTAGAGGGTACTTCAACTTTATCATATATATAGAGAGAATTTACCTTTACTACCTGTGTCGGGTTATCAAGACAATGTGGTTCTTCAAAGATGAAATTAAGACCATGTATTTCTTCAATAGGAGGTAAATTCTTAACATCTTCAGCTTTAATGCCTTTTTCTTTCATTGATTTCTTTGCCTCTTGCATATCTTCAGATCGAGAAATAAAACACCTCTCTTCTTGAGTGGGTTTAGGAATAGGCTCAGAGTTGGCTCAATTGGTTCAGAATTACTTCAGAATTGGCTCAGAAGAGTCCAATTATTTTCATTAGTCAACATATTATTCAATAGTATTTCAGCTTTGTCGACTGTTCTTTCCCTGAAAACACAACCAGCACAACTATCCAAGTAGTCCTTGGAAGCATCGGTTAGTCCATTATAAAAGATATCAAGTATTTCATTCTTCTTAAGAGGATGATCGGGAAAAGCATTAAGTAACCGGAGAAGCCTCCCCCAAGCTTGTGGGAAACTCTCTTCTTTGATTTGCACAAAATTATATATTTCCCGCAAGGCAGCTTGTTTCTTATGAGTAGGGAAATATTTAGTAGAGAAGTAATAAATCATATCCTGGGGACTACGCACACAACCAGGAGCAAGAGAATTATACCAAGTCTTAGCATCACCCTTTAATGAGAACAGATATATCTTAAGGATATATAAATAGCGAGACTTCTCATCATTAGTAAACAGGGTAGCTATATCATTCAACTTGGTAAGATGTGCCATAACAGTTTCAGATTCAAGGCCATAAAAAGGATCAGATTCAACTAAAGTAATAATATCAGGATCAACAGAGAATTCATAATCCTTATCAAGAATACGATAGGTGAAGTAGCAAAAGCAGGATCGGGTTTCATTCTAGCATTAAGAGACTGCTGCTTCCATTTAGCTAATAATTTCTTAAGATCATTTCTATCATTGCAAGCAAGAATTTCCATAGCAGCTCTTTCATGCATAACATAACCCTTAGGAACAACAGGTAAAACATAATCATTGTGGGGACCTTCATCATCACTATCATCAGTAATAGGATCTTCAGTAATTTCATTCCCCCTAAATCTAGCAAGTTGTTCATCAAGAAATTCACCTAATGGCAAAGTAGTATCACGCACAGAAGTAGTTTCATCATGAATAGCAGAAGTGGCATCATCAATAACATGCGACATATCAGAATTCATAGCAGTAGCAGGTTTAGGTGTCGCAAGCCTACTAATAATGAAGGAGAATCTAGTGCGAGCTAGATGGCGGTTCCTTACCTCCCCTCGTAGTTGAGGGCAAAATAGTAGTTCGATCGTCTTTCAAGTTCTTCATAGTGATCAACAGATATAAATCCCAAGTGACTCAGTGAATAGAGCTATGGTCCCCGGCAACGGCGCCAGAAATTAGTCTTGATAACCCACAAGTATAGGGGATCGCAACAGCTTTCGAGGGTAGAGTATTCAACCCAAATTTATTGATTCGGCACAAGGGGAGCCAAAGAATATTATTGAGTATTAGCAGTTGAGTTGTCAATTCAACCACACCTAGATAACTTAGTATCTGCAGCAAAGTGTTTAGTAGCAAAAGCGGTATGATAATAATAGTAGCGGTAGCAAAAGTAAAGATAAATGTTTTTGGGTTTTTGTAGTAGTTGTAACAGTAGCAACGGAAAAGTAAATAAGTGAAGAACAATATGTGAAAAGCTCGTAGGAAATGGATCAATGATGGATAATTATGCCAGATGCGATTCCTCATGCAATAGTTATAACATAGGGTGATATAGAACTAGCTCCAATTCATCAATGTAATGTAGGCATGTATTCCGAAAATAGTCATACATGCTTATGAAAAAGAACTTGTATGACATCTTTTGTCCTACCCTCCCGTTGCAGCGGGGTCCTAGCGGAAACTGAGGGATATTAAGGCCTCCTTTTAATAGAGAACCGGAACAAAGCATTAGCACATAGTGAATACATGAACTCCTCAAGCTACGGTCATCACCGAGAAGCATCCCGATTATTGTCACTTCGGGGTTGTCGGATCATAACACATAATAGGTGACTATAGACTTGCAAGATAGGATCAAGAACACACATATATTCATGAAAACATAATAGGTTCAGATCTGAAATCATGGCACTCGGGCCCTAGTGACTAGCATTAAGCATAGCAAAGTCATAGCAACATCAATCTCAGAACATAGTGGATACTAGGGATCAAACCCTAACAAAACTAACTTGATTACATGGTAAATCTCATCCAACCCATCACCGTCCAGCAAGCCTACGATGGAATTACTCACGCACGGTGGTGAGCATCATGAAATTGGTGATGGAGGATGGTTGATGATGACGACGGCGACGAATCCCGCTCTCCGGAGCCCCGAACGGACTCCAGATCAGCCCTCCCGAGAGAGATTAGGGCTTGGCGGCGGCTCCGTGTCATGAAACGCGATGAAACTTTCTCTCTGATTTTTTTCTCTCCGAGACGGAATATATGGAGTTGGAGTTGAGGTCGGGAGGTGTCGAGGGGGCCCACGAGATAGGAGGGCGCACCCTAGGGGGGTGCCCCCCTGTCTCGTGGACAGCCGTGGGCCCCCTGGCCTTGATTCTTTTGCCAAAAATTCTTATTAATTCTGAAAATTGCCTCCGTGGATTTCCGGGACATTCCGAGAACTTTTCTTTTCTACACATAAAACAACATCATGGCAGTTCTGTTGAAAACAGCTTCAGTCCGGGTTAGTTTCATTCAAATCATGCTAGTTAGAGTCCAAAACAAGGCAAAAGTGTTTGGAAAAGTAGATACGTTGGAGACGTATCACCCGCTGACATGCCAAAACCTCTACGGATTTTGGGTCAATAATGTTTGGGAAATGATGGCACATACCTACCCTGAAGGCACCCATGTTGTCCCTAAACACAGCACCACCGCCAGGTTTACCCTCCCTTTAGTCGTCGCTCCATCGGAGTTCACTTTGACTCACCCTTCCTCCGGTGGTTCCCATTTCTGCTTTTCTCTATGTGTCGGTATGTGACTCACTTTGGTATGCACTCTGCTCCATTCATCCATGTGCGCAAGGACTGTGGCCAAGATTTCATGTCGAGGTTTTATTCTTTTCCCTTCCCTTGCTTCACTTCTTGCCAACCAAAGCCCATAGATGGATTGTGCCGTCGCCTCCTTCTCTTCATCAGTCGCTCCTGCCAGCCACTCGAGTAGCCAGCGAGCTAACTCCCTTTGGGAATCCATCTGGCATGATGGAATCGCCACCATGACTCCCTTCTCTAAGTGAAGTAGCTGCCAAAAAAGATTTGAATGTGGACATCCCCAAAACCGACGATAGATAGTTTCCTCACGCCCGCAAGCCACATAAAACACGCCAGGTTTTATCCTTCACCTATGTAGCTCTGATCCTACTGCAAGTCCATTCGAAATGAGCCTCCACAAATGTATCTTTGCTTTTCCCGGTGCATTTGTATCCCAAAGAGCAGTGTATCCTTTATTCTTACTCATCGAGCTCGAAGGCTCTGGCCGTCCGGATCTTTCTCGTTTCATCTCCATTTTGAGATGATAGGCTGACCTCACCGTGAAGATGCCATTCTTTGTAAAGTTCCAGGCTTGGTAGTTCTCCACCCCCACCCCGCCAACAACAATCTGCAAGATATCCGAAGCATCATGTGGTGAAAACAACTCCATAACTCTCTGACGGTTCCATGTGCTGCCATCCGGAGTTAGAAGGTCCGCTATCCTCGTCAGTCCTGGGATGAAAATTTGCCCCAAGGGCTTCATTGATCCACTTCTTGGAATCCAATTTGCATGGTGGATGTTCACTCTTGACCCGTCTCCAATTCTCCACACCAGCCCCTCCCTCAAGAGGTCTCGGCCATGCAGAATACTTTTGAAAGTGTATGAAGCTGTAGATGGGCACGTAGCAGTCATAATAGAATCTTGTTTGAAATAGCGTTCCCTGAGGACTCTCGCACACAAAGACTCCGGACACTACAAGATCCGCCAAGCCTGTTTTGCAAGGAGGGCCTAGTTGAACGCTTCTAGATCTCGAAACCCTAGACCCCCATCTCGCTTGGAGCTGCACATTTTCTGCCAGGCAATCCAATGTACTTTTCGTTCACCATCTTTAGCCCCCCACCAGAATTTAGACGAAATAGAATTCAGGTTCCCGCACATTTTCTTAGTGAGGAGGAAACAACTCATGGTGAACGTTGGAACATCTTGGAGTCCCGACATTATAAGCACTTCCCTCTCTTTTTTGGAAAGGCCCTGCCCCTTCCATCCGCTACATTTGCCCTTCGAGCTCTCAGTAACATATTGAAAGGTGCCATCCTTGGATCTTCCAACCAGTGTCGGAAGGCCTAGGTATCTTTCACTAAGAGCTTCTGATGAGACCCCCAGAGCGACCTTAAGCTCCCCCTTAGTTGTCTCTTGCCCTTTCTGAAGAAAATAGAAGATTTCTGTAAATTTACTTTTTGACCCGAGGCTGCTTCATATATGCTTAGAATTTCCTTCAGCGCCTCCATGTTCTCTCTCGTTTCCTCCAAGAAGACTATGCTATCATCAGCAAAAAGAAGATGTGTGACATGGGGGCCAGTGATCCCAAACTTCACACCTTTTAACTTGTTATCAGCCCGTGCTTTCCTCAAAAGAGCGGAGAAACCCTCTACGAAAAAAAAGAAACAGATATGGGGACAGGGGGTCGCCTTGTCTAAGACCTCGGGAGGAGGAAAAACACCTGGAAAAACCTCCATTCAATTTGACAGAGAAGCTCACCGTTGTCACACATCTCATGATCATATCTATCCAGCTCAGAGCAAAACCCACTCTCTCCATCATCCTCTGCGGAAAAAGCAACTCCACCCTATCGTATGATTTCATCATGTCCAACTTGACTGCACACAGTGGTTTCTTCCTCTTTCTATTACGGATTGCATGGACACACTCATATGCCACCAATACATTATCCGTAATAAGGCGCCTGGGTACAAAGGCACTCTGTTCTTCTGAAATTAGTATGGGAAGCACCACTTTGAGCCTGTTAGCTAGAACCTTTGTAGCTATTTTGTAAAGAACATTACACAAACTAATGGGCCTAAAATGAGAGAGCAGTTCTGGAGAGTTCACATTCGGTATCATCACAATCACCGTTGCATTAAAACTCTCCGGAGTTGTGGCACCATTCAAAAAATCCCGGACAACTCTGCACACATCATCTCTGAGCAGCGACTAGTGTCGCTGGTAAAAAAGCGCCGGTAGGCCATCAGGCCCCGGTGCCTTCGTTGGCCCCATTTGAAAGAGAGTTGTCTCTACTTCTTTGTCCAAAATCGGGGCTGTTAGGGCTGTGTTCATATGTTCTATAACTGCTACCTGTATGTTCTGAAGAAGATCATCCGCCCCCTCGGACCCATCCGAAGTGAAGAGGTTTTCATAAAACGCAGCCACCAGTGCTCTCATGTCATCATCAGTCGTACAAAGTGACCCATCATCCCGTCGCAGCCTCTTGACCGTATTCTTCCTTTTTCGGTGCGATGCCCTGTTCTGGAAATAATGCGTGTTCTGATCACCTGCTTTTAACCAGTCAACCCTAGACCGCTGCCGATACATAATCTCTTCCCGTTCGTACACCTCTCTCGGTGGTTCTTCTATGTCCCTCACTTCTTGTTGGTACCCTATCGACAAGGCCCTTTCCTTCGCTTCCAAGAGCTGCGCCTTCAAAAGCTTGATCTTTTTCCTAATGGACCCAAAAACCTCACGCGCCACCGCTGCATTGAGCCCACCATGCTGCCCAGTTTATGCCATACCGCCGCTAGGCCCTCTTCTCCTGAATTCGCCGCATCCCACGCCTCTGCAATCATCTCTTCGTACTTCTTGTGTCTGATCCAAGCCTCCTCAAAACAAAAAGGCCTTGGCCCCCCCACCCGTGTGACTAGGAGCCGTCTCTAGCACACGAACTAGGAGGGCCTGGTGATCTGATTCTCGGTTAATATGTGTTCAACTGTTGTCTCCGGGAACAAACTCAGAAAATTGTCAGTGCATGTAGCTCTGTCTAACCGGACTTGAATATTATCTTGTCCGTCTCGCTTGTTGTCCCAAGTGTATGGGTACCCCGAGAATCCTAGGTCCGCTAAACCGCAGTTGGCAAGGCAGTCCCTGAAGGCCTCCATCTGTGTGAAGCTTCTCTGGTTTCCCCCAATCTGATCCGTAAGAAACATGGCTTCATTAAAGTCCCCCACACACATCCACGGGAGGTTATCCTGCGCTCGAAGATACCGCAAGTCATCCCAAGATTTTTTCCGAAGCTCCGTTCGTGGCTCTCCATAGAATCCAGTGATTCTACAGAGTTTGCCATCCCACATTACCTCCGCATCAAGAAAGTATTAGCACCACGTCCTCACCGTGACCTGGATATGCTCTCTCCACCACAAGGCAAACCCCCACTTCTTCCATTGCAATCCACCCGCTACTCCACTTCGGAAACCCAAACTCCATTTCAGTCTTTCCATTGCTTTTGCTGACTTCTTTGTTTCACTGAGAAATACCACCGCTGGGTTGTGTGACCATATCAGGTCCCGTAATTCGCCAACTGTCGAGTCCAACCCCAAGCCTCGATAGTTTCGTGCTAAGAGATTCATAGGTCCCGGCGGCCCCGTGTGCCAGGGCTCGCCGCTTTGTCATCATTCTCTTGGATGCGGTCAAACACCAAGGTAGTCTTCTGCCTTCTATCGCGAATGAACCCATCCTCATCTCCATACCTTTCAGGATCTCCCTTCGCCACCCACACCTGCCTTGGCCCTCGCTTCCTGCTTTCCTTCTCTCTTCCACCGTAAGAATCACTACGATATGTTTCCACATTCTCCCTTCTATGAATTCACACGTAGTGACCCCTACGTCTGTCTCGGGTGCCATGCATATTGGATCCCCCCAGTGGGTTACCCCGACCCGTTTCTGCATGCTGCCCGTTATGGCCCATACGCAAGTTTTGCCCTCCCGGGTAGCTGCTTCTTTCCCTTTGCTGCCATTATGTATTATTCTGCCTCGGCCCATATCTCCGCATGGATGGATCCATCAGTTTGCCCCTTAGATCTTTTTCTCTACGCTCTTCCAATTTCTCCCGGAGATCCTTTCCACTAGCCACTTCATTCTTGTCCTTTGCTTTATTTGGGCTCGATACATTCCCTTCTGTGTTCCTCGTACGTTCGCCAGTGCGACCATCCGAGGTGCGTGAGAATTCAGCATGCAGATTTCTCTTCGTGGGGATATCACGAACTCTGGGATGCTCCATGTTCTTGCTGGCAGTCTAACGAGTGTGAGAACTCCCCCGGCTAAAATTGCTACTGCTAGCCCCAGCCATTGATCCTTCTTTACTTGAAGTGTTCCACCCTGGAGAGGCTCTAAGCCAGCCCCCTCCCCCCACTGCTGTGACGTATCAACTGGGGGGTCACATATCCCTTCAACATGCACAAGTCTACCACAGTCAAAGCAAAAGTGCGGGACCTTCTCATAGTAGAAGTCAAACCAAGTTTTCTCCTCATCCTCCTTCTTTTTCAGATAGAAACCCCTGACCAGTGGCTCAAAAACTGAGATCTTTGCTCTGACCCTTAAATTATGTCCCCTCACGGAACCTTCTTTATCCACATCAACCTTGACTATCTCCCCAAGCCAATTTCCCAGTGCACTACCAAACTCTTTTGTTCTCTTGTCAGGTGGAAGATCCGTGACTCGAACCCACACATCTATCGTATCAAACACCATCTCTGATGGCCGTTTACCACCCTCATACTCCTTCATAATGAGAACACTAAGATCAAACTGCCATGGTCCGTTATGCAGCACATGCCTATAGTCTCCTTCTGACCCAAAGTTTACCTCAAAAATATTGGGGCCGATCTCTGCGAACTTTGCTTCTCTATGCAGACCCCATGCCCTGGGCATGGCTTTCTCCACTACTGTCATTTTCATTGGCCTGGGAGAGCACACTTTACCAACTGCTGACCAACGGTGATCTCTACAGACCTGAGGTTTTGGATCTTGAAACACAAAGCCTTCTACCTCCTTGTCCATGAGCACCATACCTCCCACCATGGCCGACAGCTTCTTCTTGGATCCGGCGTCTTGCTCTCCGCAGGGATTTGCCGCCCGCTAGCAGATCCATTGTCCTTCCGCGCCGGCGGCGTGGCCGCCGTCGCCGATCTAGATGGCGTTTTCATCGCCCCAGCCGCACATTTTCCTCCTACTTCCCCAGCCATCAGCACTGCTCCAAGACGGGGGAACGCAGGTTCGTCGACCTAGGTCCAGGAGGACGTCGTCGCCTTCCCAATCCCAGCCGAAATCTAGCCACCCAGGTGCACTGAAACCCTAACCCTAGCGTGAGAATGCGATCGCCTCGCAATCGCCTCGCACCGCCTTAGCGTTCCGTGACTTGGTGGACCCGTACGTTGCTTTGTCTCACCGCTCGTGTAATTAGTACGAAGTTGAGATGCTTATTTTGATGGGAGGGAGTACTAAATCAGCGATAAATTATATGGATAGGAGATAGTAGTACAATTTTATTTTTTCTAGAACCGTTAGTACAAATTCTCATAGCCATGAGTCATCACAAGCAGAAAATGTGCCGACGTGACGAGCCGAGCCGACCCGCCCGAGTGGACGGACGCCGTCCAATCCTTTTCGTCACCACCTTCCAGGCTTGCACAGCTGCTCCAGTGATCCAATCCCGTCCCTCGAGTCCCCACCCGTCAGATCGGAAACGCCAATACGCGCAGCGCACCTATCCCCCACTACCACCGGCAACCGACGGAACCCGCACCCACTCCACCCCCTCCCCCTTCCCCTCCGGCCGCCCGACCGACGCCGCAGCCGGCGCATCGCCGCGATGGGCCGCAAGCTCGCGCTCCTGGTGGGCATCAACTACCCCGGCACCAAGGCCGAGCTCAAGGGCTGCCACAACGACGTTGACCGCATGCACAAGTGCCTCGTCGACCGGTTCGGCTTCGACGAGGACAACATCACCGTCCTCCTCGACCGCGGTTCCTCCGGCCCGCAGCCCACCGGCGCCAACATCCGCCACGCGCTGGCCAAGCTCGTCGGGGACGCGCGCCGTGGGGACTTCCTCTTCTTCCACTACAGCGGCCACGGCACGCGGCTGCCGGCCGAGACCGGGCAGGACGACGACACCGGGTACGACGAGTGCATCGTGCCCAGCGACATGAATCTCATCACAGGTGCGATCGGGGATAAGATCAGCATCCGCTCTCATTTTTTCTAAACTGATTTTGAAGGAGACAGGTGAACGCAGATGTGATGTGGATCTGATCCAGGATCAAGCCCTATCCAAATACTGATGGCTCATTTATTCATTTGTTTTGCGTTGCAGTAAGTTTAAGATAATTTATTGGGTACTAGGATAATTTGGAGCTGCAGTTCAACTGCCGAAACTATTGTGGATAGGAAGGGGATAGTAACTGGATGTAAAGATGCATATATGTGCTTACCATTTGCATAGTGTCGTTACTGTGCACATGTTTTGCACAGAATTCTGGTTGTAGTAATTCCGAAGATCTTGCAGCTTAGGGCCCGGTGTTCTTTCAGATTTGTTCTATTGTGGGCAAAAATGATAATTAGCATTGGCAGGATCTTATTTGAGCAATGCTTGGCCAATTGAGGAAAGGGATGTAGGCTCCCGGCGAGTGGAAGTTTCTTAGCAACTGTCTTAATAGAAAGATGAGAAGTGCTTAGACCATATGCCAGTCTCTTGTTTCTGCATGTTTGTTCACTATGTTTTCTAGCTAATAGGCTGTTATTTTCCATGTAACTGACGTTCATTTTCTGCAAATTTGCTAGAGCAAGCATTTTACCCCCTTGCACTCTAATTTTAAATACATTTCCGAACCATTCTGTCTCCAGTGAATGATTCTCAGCTGTCAAAATCCCTAACCTGTTATGATCTGCAGATCAAGATTTCAGAGATCTGGTGCAGAAGGTCCCGGATGGTTGCATATTTACCATTGTCTCCGACTCATGCCACAGTGGTGGCCTACTGGACAAGGCAAAGGAACAGATAGGCAATAGCACCAAGCAGAATCAGACCCAGTCTCGTGAACCCGAAGAAGAGCGATCTCATTCTGGCGGCGGTTTCCGGTCCTTCCTCAAAGAGACCGTTCGTGACGCGTTTGAGTCTCATAGCCGCCACGGAGGTGAGGACCAGGATGAGCAACCAACTGGGGATGGTCTCACTAAAAATCGCTCGCTGCCACTCTCAACACTTATTGAGATGCTCAAGGAGCAAACTGGGAAGGATGACATTGAGGAGGGCTCAATCCGGCTGACTCTGTTTAACGTCTTCGGGGATGATGCCAGCCCAAAGATCAAGAAGTTCATGAAAGTCATGCTTGATAAGTTCCATGAAGGTGGATCAGGTGAGCAGGGTGGTGTGATGGGCATGGTTGGTTCGCTAGCTCACCAATTCCTGAAGGCTAAGCTTGAAGGCACCGAGGAAGAAACTTTCAAGCCAGCGATAGAACAAGATATGGGCAGTGCTGAAGAGGCGTATGCCGGGACTAAGTCATGGGCGCCTAACAACGGCATCCTCATCAGTGGGTGCCAAACCAGCCAGACATCAGCAGATGCAACCATACCGGGGGGTACGTCCTTTGGTGCGATGAGCAATGCCATCCAGGCCATCCTCGCGAGCGATGATGGGAAGATAACAAACAAGGATCTGGTTATGAAAGCACGCGCGGCGCTGTCCAAGCAAGGATACACTCAGCAGCCCGGGCTCTACTGCAGTGATGAGCATGTTCATGTGGCTTTCATCTGCTGAAACATGGATTGATGTTGTGCTTTGTTTTCTTTCTGTGATGAGCTGTGCACGAGAGGTTTCAGTTTTCCCTTGCTCCCCCCTTGGTTTGCTGTGGTTATGTATTTATCTCAAAAACTGTAAGTTGAACTACGTCAGTACTGAAATAAGGATTTGCCATGTAAACTCTATACATAGTACACATACACTAGTTGCTTCTTTAGTTTCATCCAACTTCTCTAATACGCTGTCTTTCCATACTCCTGGTGTTGTTATCCTGATGGAGTTTTTCTTTTCTTTTCTTATTAAAGAAATAAATTCTCCTAGTAGCGTAAGATTCGCAGAAACCTCCTGGCGAATTCGACGCATATATTTGGCTAAAAAGAACAGGAATTCAACACACAAAGGGTATATACAACACGAAGATCTTTGGTAGTGCATCTGAAATCAACCTCCAGCCATTTTATTTAATTATTAGACAATAGAGTAAATACCATGAACATAACCATTTCAATCCAGTATTATACAAGCTAGACTTGAGAGCAACAGGGGGCTAGATCTGCCACACCGTGGATACTGGATTACCGGCAGGAGATCGACGTAACCGCAGGCGGCGCGCGCGATGCTCCCTGCGGGAGGGTGGCTGCCGTGGAGTTGGCGGCATAGCAGCATTCGGCGATCCGAGGGCACGGACAGTTGTGCACGCCCACCTGCCTGCCCCGCACCGTCCACGGCGACACCACCATCGCCAAGAGGCACACCTGCACGACGAGGAAGACCACAAGGGCACGGAGGCTGCCCACCGACATCGCCTCCTGCTTTTCACCCTGCGATAGCAAGATCCTCCTATTTGTAGGGCGCAAGATGACGTGTTGGACGTCGATTGATCAAGGTCAATTTAGCCATTTAGGCAATTTAGTCATGTACTAGCAAGCTAATAGCCATTCCAAAAGAGAAATCTTTTAAGTGGGTGTAATTATCTCTCTCCAGTGCATAAGGATGTCCATAATGATGGTCATTCGTACAACAATGCATACTTTATATACCTGTGTGGAGCCGGTTCTTTTTTCTTTGTTTTTCTTATGTAATGCCTTTTTACAGAGTGTACACGGCTACTATTCTCGTATAAACATTCATAGATTTTTTTTTATACTTGATATCAGGATATCTCATATATATATATTATTTGTAGTGTGGGCCTTGTCTTAGTAAACCACCCTTAATTTACAGAGCGGCTACTATTCTCGTATAAACATTCATATATTTTTTTATACTTGATATCAGGATATCTCATATATATATTATTTGTAGTGTGGGCCTTGTTTTAGTAAACCACCCTTAAATAAATTAAGGGTGGTGATTACGCTCATTTTTTAGGGATTAAGCTCATCTCTTTCATAAAATGGAATTATAGTTTATTGCCCCGCAAAAAAGAGGTATTATAGTTTACTCCACAAAAAAATTTATTATAGTCTATTACATGCTGGAACATTTTTCATTCTTTAGAAAGTACTGAAACGGAAGTATTATTATTTTTAGCATGAACTTCAGGAGTAGTTGCTCATGTGATCTGCATGAATTTCAGTTGGGATGCGTTTGGTAGGTTGCATCATTTTTGAACTCCCTGCATCTAGGTCTGAGTAGAGCATGACTGAGTGGTTACAGGGGAAAAAGATGAAGCTAGTGGTCAAAGGAAATTCCAAACAATCGACCGATGCGAAGATGTTGCCAAAATCAATCGGTTCATATCATGCACACATGCACACATAATGATTGTCATTCATACAACAATGCATACTTTATATACCTGTAAAGACGGTTCTTTTTTATTTGTTTTTCTTTCTTCTCCCACATGTATTGTCTTCTTACAGAATGTACATACACGACCACTATTCTCATATGAACATTCATAGAACCTTTTTTATATAATTGATATCCTACCATATGTTGTTTGGATCTTGCAGAGCTAATGGTCATTATATCTGGTAGTAAGGTAATTAAGTTACGTTCTGTTGGAAGATTGTGCAATTAGTGAGGGCAAGGTCGAGTCTTCTGGCTCTACCGATCTCTTTTGCGAAGCCTTGAAGTGTGTTATTTTAAGTTGGGCTATTTAACTAAGAAAACAAGTTTATCTTACCACTTAGTATATTTGATCTCTTAAATTCGTTTATGTTGCTGGTCTGAATTTCATCTTAGTTCAGGAGATACCTGTTTCATGCTTGTACAAGATTCTTCTAAAGAAATGATCTTGTATTGATCAGTTTTTTTCTTCCTAAAAGGCAGTTTCCAGAATAAGAATTAATGCATGCCAAGGTTTCGTTGCGAAATTTCATTTTTAAGGCATGGCAGTCGAATATTCATTGCAAATAGTCTTGTACTCTATTCATCCTATAATATAAGACTAGCTAACATGCCCATGGGTCACAACGAGAGATTTTTTATCATACCCCCCAATAAACACTGATTATGGTATCATTCCCTTGGTGAAATCATGTTCATAGGTTAGAGCTCGAAGAAATGCCACAAGAAGTGGAACCTGAAGTTTTTTAGACCAATGAGAAGAGCATGCAAAACACTTCCAAGGATGAAAGTAACTTTCCATGATTAGCTTCCTACTTGGGACATGGAGACTTTGTTGAACCTTTTGCCTTTGTAATAATATGGCCGTATGCATCTTTCTGATGCAGAGGCCGGGGATAACCTCTTTTCAAAAAAAGCTTCCTACTTGGGAGTAGTTATTTCAAGATTTAGAAAGCCTATTTCGAGAAGTGTTTATGAGAAAACAAAGTCATATTCTCTCAAACCTAGACATGGACCAAAAATGGGCTGAAATTTAATTGCGCTAGTCGGGTATTGAACTCAAGACCTCATGGTTCTGATACCATGTAGAAGTGCATGCTCTAGCCAATGCAACCAAAAGACCGATTTAATGAAGAGACTAGGCAATACATTTATATGTCAACATTTTAGCATGTGAAGCTTCTGTTTCACAGTCTTTTATGATGGTTTAACCTGGCAAAACTGGAACATCACTATTTGCCTATAAAAAGAACTATAATTTTGCACGCGTGCCAGATATTCTAGAAGGATTTTGCACTGAGTTCATCAGTTGTTTTCCTTTTCCTCATAAATTGAATAAATAGTACTCCATATCTAAGTGACTATACTTTGCATGAATTAAGGACAATTTTGAACAGCTGCTCTAATTTATCACTCAATGGCATACTCGCTTCTTACTGAGAGAATAGATTGGTTAGGAATTAGGAGAATAGACTAATTAGGAATGGTCATCTGTAAATATGGTTTCTTACCTATAATTTCAGTGTACTATGCATGGAGAATGTGAAGATGAAAGACTTGACGTTCTATTATTGCAAGTTAATGTGCACTAAAATGTTTGATCTAGGTTAGCAGAGAAATAATTGATGATAGTTGATGTATCATCACTAGTAGAAAAAGGGTCTAATGTTCAGCACATTAGTACCGGTTTGCAGAGGAACCGACACTAATGGTCACATTAGTGCCGGTTCAAACGGCTAGGCGGGCGTCGATCATTAGTACTGGTTCGTGGAGAACCTTTAGTACCGGCTCATACCAAGAACCGGTACTAAAGAGGCTGTGGCAGGCTGTTGTCAGGCTGGGGCCCACCAACACATTTAGTACCGGTTCATGCCACAAACCGGTGCTAAAGTTTTTTAGTTGTAGCAGTTTTTTAGTCCCACCTCGCTCGGCTAACAAGGTTTTTACCACCTTAAATATGTTAGTTCTCAAACTATCACAACCACTTGGTCTTCAGTGAACTCTATGTGTAGGATCTGTGGCTGCAATAGGAGTCTTCGCCGGTTCTTAAACCGGGGTAGATTCCTATTGACAATTTAGATTTTACACAAAAAGATCATTGATGATCAATGTATTTTTGGTGTATATTTTTACATGTTTACATGGATGAAAACTCATCATTTACACCGGCATCAAACTTTCAACCCTTTCTGACATCATTTGCTATTTTTCATGCATTTACAGATTTGTTTTGAGCTAAATGACCCTGAAATTGAAAAGCACTACAAATGAACTCTAAAAAGGTTGAAACTTGGCATGGTATCATCATTTCACCCACATAGCATGTGCGAAAAAGTCAAGAGGGTTACAGCATAAACTGGATGCACTTTGTGTACAAACTGGACAATCTCTTTCGAAGTATCAGGGTTTCGGACGAAAACTCATCTGTTACACCGGCACTTCATTTTTTAAACTTATTATAACTCCAAACTTTTTTGCGTTCAGTATGCACCATTCAAACCCACGTCATAAACTTTCAACCCTTTCTAACATCATTTGCTATTTTTCATGCGTTTACAGATTTGTTTTGAGCTAAATGACCCTGAAACCGAAAAACACTACAAATAAACTCTAAAAAGGTTGAAACTCGGCATGGTATCATCATTTCAGCCACATAGCATGTGTGAAAAAGTAGAGAGGGTTACGGCAAAAACTGGATGCGCTTCGTGTACAAATTGAACAATCTCTTTCGAATTATCAGGGTTTCAGACGAAAACTCATCTGTTACACCGACACGTCATTTTTTAAACTTATTACAACACCAGACTTTTTTTGCGTTCAGTATCCACCATTCAAAGACACGTCATAAACTTTCAACCCTTTCTGACATCATTTGCTATTTTTCATGCATTTACAAATTTGTTTTGAACTAAATGACCCTGCAATTGAAAAGCACTAGAAATGAACTCTGAAAATGTTGAAACTTATCATGGTATCATCATTTCACCCACATAGCATGTGCGGAAAAGTAGAGGGTTACGACAAAAACTGGATGCACTTCGTGTAAAAACTGGACAATCTCTTTCAAAGTATTAGGGTTTCAGACGAAAACTCATCTGTTACACCGGCACTTCATTTTTTTAACTTATTACAACTCCAGGCTTTTTGCATTTATTATGCACCATTCAAAGCCACGTTATAAACTTTCAACCCTTTCTGACATCATTTGCTATTTTCCATGCATTTACAGATTTGTTTTGAGCTAAATGACCCTGAAATTGAAAAGCACTACAAATGAACTCTGAAAAGGTTGAAAAATTTGGCATGGTATCATCATTTCACCCACATAGCATGTGCGAAAAAGCAGAGAGGGTTACGGCAAAAACTGGATGCACTTCGTGTACAAACTGGACAATCTCTTTCGAAGTATCAGGGTTTTGGACGAAAACTCGTCTGTTACACCGGCACTTCATTTTTTTCAACTTATTATAACTCCAGATTTTTTTGCGTTTAGTATGAACCATTCAAAGCCACGTCATAAAATTTCAACTCTTTCTAACATTATTTGCTATTTTTCATGCATTTGCAAAATTGTTTTGAGCTAAATGACCCTGAAATTGAAAAGCACTAAAATGAACTCTGAAAAGGTTGAAACTTGGCATGGTATCATCATTTCACCCACATAGCATGTGCAAAAGAGTAGAGAGGATTACGGCTAAAACTGAATGCACTTCGTGTACAAACTGGACAATCTCTTTCGAAGTATCAGCGTTTCAGATGAAAACTCATCTGTTACACCGGCACTTCATTTTTTAAAATTTATTACAACTCCAGACTTTTTTTTCATTTAGCATGAACCATTCAAAGCCACATCATAAACTTTCAACCCTTTCTTACATCATTTGTTATTTTTCATGCATTTATAGATTTATTTTAAGCTAAATGACCCTGAAATTGAAAATAAAATAAATAAATAAAAGAAAATAAATAAAACAACTCATAAATAAATAAAAGAAACTCTAAATACATCATAAAACAACTCAGAAATAAATAAAAGCAAATAAATAAAGCAGAACAGAAAAAAACAACATAAATAAAAACTCTGCGTGCTGCCGAGTGGACCTGCCTGGACTTGGGCCTGAAATCAAGCCCATAAGGCCGAGCAGGCCCACAGGGCAGCGCGGCAAAGTTAGGCCCGAAAGCCTGCTAAAGAGAGGAGCTCGAGAGAGCGACCGCACTGGGGCTTATAAACCAGTGCAGACGCCTACCAGTGCGGACGTCTCTCGGCTAGCATGGTGGGACTAAACTTGCCGCACAGGACCCGCACCAGCGCAGGCCATTAGTACCAGTTCTTGGCACCACCCAGTACTAAAAGGCGGCCTTTAGTACCAGTTGGATCCACGAACCGGTACTAAAGGTGGTCGCTTCCCGCCGTTTGGCCTGTCCAAATTTGACCTTTAGTACCGGTTGGTGGCTCGAACTGGTACTAAAAGCCTCTCCTATATATATAGCACTTATGAAAATTTCAGTTAGTTTTCTTCTCGTCGTCGTCGCGCCGTCGCCGCCCGTCCCGTCGCCCTTCGCCCGTCGCCGCCGTCGCCACGCCTCGCCCGTCGCCGACCCGTCGATCCGTCGCCGCGTCACAGACGTCGTCCCGTCGTCGTCCCCTTCGCCGCCGTAACATCATATACAACTCTTATTCTTTTTTCTGTTTTTTAATTTTTTATACTTTTAGTTTATATAAATGCATGTTAGATTAATGTCGATTGTTAGATGATTATATAGAAATATTAGATATTAATGTCATAGATGAATTAGATAGAAAATAATATAGATATATTAATGTCAAATGTTAGATGAATTAGCTAGATATATAAATTTAGGTATATATATGAGATTTGATGATCTAATAATTAATTAAAAGTTTACTATAGAACTAGTTGATCTAATAATTAATTAAAAGATTTAAAAGTTTACTATATATGAGATTTTAGTAAGAAGCTTAGAACTAGTTTATTTTTAGTAAGCGCTGAGTAGTTGAATTAACAGAGCTAGTTGAATTAATAGAACTAGCTAGTTGAATTAATAGAACTGCTAGTAAGTGTTTATATCAATTAATGTTTCAACCATATATGAACATAGGAAATGTCCGACGACGAGAATGATTTTGTTATGTGCAAATACTGCGAAAACAAGTGCGGCACGTGCGACAGAAATTTCCTAGTTGATGGTAAGCGCTTCAGCATCAAGCTGGATGAGACCTTTGAAGTGAATGCAGTAAGTCACAACGACATGTATTTTTTTCATAATTAAGCATATGCTTCATTTGCTTCAACTTATAATTTTAACTTTTTACCATTCTACTAGCGTAACCCCTGCCATGCAAGAATTTTTGTATTGAATAAGATAGGTTTCATTACTATGAAAACTATGGAGGTAAATAGAGTTTACTTGAAGACCGAACATGGTTATACTTTCCACGCAAAATTATACAATGCAGACACCTAAACCTATTTTGAATGCAAAACTTGGCAATCACTATGCAAGGCTTATGCATTTGAGCCTGATATGGTTATCACCTTTGATATTCGTTCGGAAGATGATATTGAAGGTAATAACAATATCTAGGATGTGCAGACGCCTCTAGTTCTACCATTATGTGAGTGTTCCTCAACCATATTTATGTTTTCGATATTTTTTATTTCAAAAGTAGCTGACAACTAATTTCTATTGACAGCTTATTTCCATTCAAGCAAACATGTTCGGCGCTTGGTAGACATGACCGTCTACTGTCCCGGGGCTGAATTAAACTGCGAGGAGATAAGTCAATATGTTTCATGGCTTGAGGATCTTGATGCTGTCAAGAGAAATTATTTTCCTAGACTTGCAAATCTTAGTACTCAAAACGTCCGACCAATAGTGTTCGTATTGAACTATGGTCACATTTATTTAGGAAAGATGGTAAGATTTTTACTATTTATCCTCAGTGCATCTTTTGCATACATTATTTTTAAGCTAAACTTCATGCTAAGTATGTTACTATACGAAGTTCTTCAACAGGGACTCCCGATGATAGTTGTGCCTTAGTGGATCTCGACTAACGGTTGCATGTCAATGGTTAGCTTACAGCCAAGACATACTACATTGCACACGAGTGCATTCATGATTTCTAGAACCGAGGAATGCTTAATAGTGAAAGACTGGAGCAAAATTGTGAATGATCGCAGAGAAGTACTAGGGGGCAACAATCAGAAGCGCAACCCACGATTAGGAGATAGGTTCATCTGCATGCTCCAATATGATGAATTAGGAGAGCTACACATGTTCTATGCCATTTTACGTAAGAGAGAGCAGCAGGAGTATTAACTAGTTCCTGCTCTTAGTACTTGTCGTCTCATGTCCGTGTTTCGTTCTAAACTTAATTATTAGTGCTTTGCTTTTGTAGTCTTAGTTATTAACGCTTATAATAAACTCATTACCATGTCGATGATATCTTTGCTTTTTGTACAAGTGAATGTTTCTTCTTTAAGCTACTGTTAGTGGTGATTACATAATGATAATAAAAATGATGGTAATGACTATATATATATGATTATTAATTAGCTAGTATTGTTGTTGGTGATGATATGAGATGCAAGAGTTTTTATATTAATATGATGATGATGATGATGAGTTATTATATAATTTATGAAAGGGAAAATAAATGAAAAACAATCTCTAAATTAAATGGAAAACACAAAATTAAAGGAAAAATAAATAGTAAAACCAAAAACCCCCCAAACATTTTAGTACCGATTGGTGTTACCAACCGGTACTAAAGGGCTCCCCGCCCCCGGCGCTGGCACGTGCCACGTGGTGGCCCTTTAGCGGCTGTTCATGCAGAACCGATACTAAAGGGAGGGACTTTTAGTCCCCACTCTTTAGTGCCGGTTACAGAACCGACACTAAAGGGCCTTACGAACCGGTGCTATAGCCCGGTTCTGCACTAGTGCATTTTTACCAACCTAAACTATGCACATATATATGGACCGAAAATGTGAAGGAAAAGCAATGCAAAGAATTACCAATAGCAAACACAAACACCAACAATTAACTTAGATGGTGATGGGCCATAGAATCTATGAGTTTTTTCTTCTAATTACTACTACTAACATTATTCAATCTGGTATCCAAGAATTTATTAAGGTCATCCCGCAAGCACATGAACACAGCAAGAGATGACTCATAATTTTGATATGTACTCGCGCTCGACACGGCGTGGCATGGCGTTGCGCCTCCATGTACTAATATCCATAGAAACTCCCATTGCAGTAGTACCCATTGTTGCTCCACGTGTATTGCTTCGGTGGCTGCAAACACAATTCAAAATTTCTTCATGGAGGATATATAAATGGACGCACGTACATCAATAAAAATTTGAGATGATTATATAGCATACCAGATTGCCTGATGAAAGATGACAATCCTGAGCCCCATTTGGTGAGCGGGTGACTTCCTCGGCACATGCGCTGAAGCAAATAACAAGACTTAGGAGATTCAATTACACAATTGTTTAACATAATTTTGTCATTCTGTTGGGAGGCTGACGTGCTGAATTGACTTGTGCAAACATGATCAAAGAAATTTATTTGCCTTGGAGTCGCATTCAGATTCGGAGAATTCAGAGACGAGAAACTCAGGCTTGAAATAACCGACTCTCTCAGAAGAAACTGGTACAACCACATCCACCCTCTTTTTCGCAAGGTCGACACCGATCATCCATGCGTTCTTGTCATGATATCCCACCTTAGACATGAGGTAAACAACATAGCCGTCGCCAACGCCTAGGGTCGGGAAAGCCGAATACATGTTCCTCAGGGCTGACCTCCCAGCTCGAGCATCCCATAGCTGTGGGAGCAACATAAAATGCTCAGGGTTGTCAGCCGAGATCTCATCGATATCAACGTTGTGCCCCTTGCGCCAGTAGTTCCAGGAAGTATGCCTGTAACACGTCCGGAGCTTCCAACCATCATCGACAAGAGTATGTCCCACAGGGTAATCGTCATACAATAGCAAGTCTGAATCATAGATGATTTCTATGCTGTCAAGATCCTTGGTCGTCTTGCGAGTCTTGTGGTTCTGATGAAGAGGGACCTTTTTGAAACGGAGATCCGGCTCGACGAACTTGATGAAACCATTATCGCGGCAGGTGATGTCTCGGAAGAGCCGGGAGTTACCCTCCCAGTCCATGTTGCATTCAAGCATGGGTATGGGGATGAAGGTTAGGACGGGGTTCTCATCAAGCACGTTGTAGGTGACAATGCCGCTCCAGAGGTCGACCCAGCCTACGGCGCCTCCACCGAGCGTGATCACCTTGTCGAGGTCGTCAGGGTCGGGCATGTCCTGCTTCCTGACCCCGGGAGGTGTCTGCAGCCGCAACTGTCTGACGGTCAACTTGCCGGTCTTGGAGGAGAAGACGTGTAACCCATAGTCGGAGCGGGACTTTGTCATGCCGAGCTCGGCGAGGAGGAACTCCCCGTCGTCATCATCGTCGAGCGGCAGGACGCAGGTGTGGAACGAGTTTGTGGCCCTCGGAGGAGTGGGCGGGGTCGGCGTGAGCAACGGAGGCTTGCCGAGGCCGGCCTTGTACACGTAGTACTCGGCGAGGCGGGAGCCCCAATGGGTGCTCCGGGGACTGACGGTGAAGGCGAGGCGGAGGACCATGAGGCCCTTGGCCGAGGAGTGGATGGGGCTCCATGGCGAAGTCGTCGCGGTCAAAATCCGGGCCGTGGACGTAGAAGTGGGAGATGGCCGGCGGGTCGGCAAGGCAGAAGGTGACCCGAACGTCATGGCCGGTGCTGGTGACAGACTCGGCGGTGTTGTCGTTCTCGTGAGCCGCAAACTAGGCCACCTTGTCGAAGAGAGCCCAGGGGGCGTAGCGGGTGCTGGCGTGGGTGATGGTCGGGGGCTGGAAGGAGGAGGCGGGGAAGGAGACCTCCATGGTTGATAGTAGTCGGCGGACCCGGGCTCGCGCTCTTCGGAAGATTCGAAGCGATTTTATGGTGTCGATCTTGACTCGATCGCGGATGGATAGCATCGTGCGAGGCGGGAGGAGGTTGTGTCGGATTAGAATTGGACTTCCTTGTCTACGTGTGGGCGTTAAGAGATCTGGCCACACGTTTACTGTGGTGTCTAAGAGGACCAGCCCACACGCTTACGTGTGGGCAAAATAAGTAGCGTCCACACGCCTCTTTTTTTTCTCGCGGTCCCTCTCACACACCTACGTGTGTGTAAAAAAGAGATAACGCCCACACGACCTCTCTAAGCCACCTACCTCACGGCCCCGCACGCCCCGCGTGACAGTCACCACTCGTAGTTGGCATGGTCCAGACCCTCTTCAATGACCATTTAACTGCAGTTGCCATGTCGTTGAACTATAGTTGCCATGTCGGACAACTACAGTTGCCATGGTTTGTCAACTGCAGTTGCCATCTCAGGTCAAGTGCCAGATGCCATTTTGGACAATTGCAACTATTGCCATGTATGGTCTGGTTTACTATAGTTGCCATGATTTGAAAACTTTAGGGGTTGCCACCTACTAACACTAGGCAGTTGCCATGTATGATCTGGTTTACTATAGTTGCCATGATTTGAAAACCTTAGGAGTTGCCACCTACTAACACTAGGCAGTTGCCGTGTGGCGCTATAAAGAGACATGGCAAAACAACATGTTTCAGGTAAAGAGAGAGTTGCCATGTGCTTACAAGCACACTAGCGCAGTTGTCGTGTACCCTGCAAAACACATGGGAACTGACATGTTCGGGTAAAAAAAAAGCGAGTTGCCTTCTGCTTTCAAGCACACTAGGGTAGTTGTCATGTATGCTGCAAAACACATGGCAACTTGCAGCTTTGGGTGTGGGAGAGGAGACGGGCGTGTGGGCGAGATGGCAAATGCCCACACACCATCCCTTGTGCGTGAGTGAAAACAGAACTGCTAAACGCCCACACATCGGCCTCCCGTGTGGTGAAATGGACGTGTGGGCGACCAGATGAATGCCCGCACACCAGCACAGTCCTACGTGGCACCACAAACATGCCAAGATTCGTGCAACCACAAACGAACGTGGATCCACACGTGTGGACGAGATGCAAACGCCCACAAGTGTGGGTTTTAAGGGGTCTGGCCACACGTTTTGTGTGGTGTCTGAGAGGACCAGCCCACACGCCTACGTGTGGACAAAACAACTAGCACCCACACGCCTCTTTTTTTTCCTTGCGGTCCCTCTCACACGCCTATGTGTGGCAAAATGGATAACTGCCACACGACCTCTCTCAGCCACCTACCTCACGGCCCACATGCCCCCGCGTGACAGACAGCATGCGTCCCCGCAGTTGCCATGGTCCGAACCCTCTTCAATGTCCGTTTAACTACAGTTGCCATGTCGCTGAACTAAAGTTGCCATGTCGGACAACTACAGTTGCCATGGTTGCTCAACTGCAGTTGCCATCTCAGGTCAAGTGCGAGATGCCATTTTGGACAACTGCAGCTGTTGCCATGTATGGTATGGTTTACTATAGTTGCCATGATTTGAAAACTTTAGAGGTTGCCACCTACTAACACTAAGCAGTTGCCATGTATGGTCTGGTTTACAACAGTTGCAATTATTTGAAAACCTTAGGAGTTGCCACCTACTAACACTAGGCAGTTGCCGTGTAGCGCTACAAAAAGACATGACAAAACAACATGTTTGGGTAAAGAGATAGTTGTCATCTGCTTACAAGCACACTAGGGCAGTTGCTATGTACCCTGCAAAACACATGGCAACTGACATGTTCGGGTAAAAAAAAAGAGAGAGAGTTGCCATCTGCTTACAAGCACACTAGGGCAGTTGCATGTACACTACAAAACACATGGCAACTGGCAGCTTGGGTGTGGGAGATGAGACGGGTGTGTGGGCGAGATGACCAATGCCCACACACCAGCCCTTGTGCGTGAGTGAACACTGACATATGGGCGAACTTCTAAATACCCATACACCGGCCCCTCCGTGTGGTGAAACGGACGTGTGGGCGACCGGGTGAATGCCCACACAATAGTCCAGTCCTACGTGGCACCATAAACATGCCAAGATTCGTGCACCCACAAACGGACACGGATCCATGCGTGTGGGCGAGATGCAAACGCCCACACGTGTGGGCGTTAGTGTTTCCGTTCAACAAGTCTGGCCTGCTAGGGCGGGTGAATATCGAGTTCTTCAAAAAAAAAAATCTTCAAAACGTTTTTAGCTATTCAATAAAGGACGTGGCTAGGGAGCGCCGCTATGCTCGTTCGTTGTTGGGAGCACACTCTCATATATAGTAAATACATGTAGTTGTGTTCAGCTTTGTATACTAGAAAAGAAATCTGTTTTGCCATATCCCGTAGAGCACATGCCTATCGATGGAATCAACCTAAATATTCTCCGCACGTGCATTTATTTGGGATTTCAAAAGGTCTTGAAGGCCATAACTTTTGATTCAAATATCGAAATCCAGTTCCGTTTTTACAGTTAGGTTTGTCACAATGAGTTCTTCAAAACTAAATCTCATATAAGTAGGTTTCGACAAAAAGAAATTTAGAGCAACTTTGGATACTATGGAGACAACTTTAGTGCTATAAAAAAACAACTTTTTTTATTTCCTAGTATGACAACCCGTCAGCGAGGAGTCTTTTAAAGTTTCTTACCATGACTACCATATGACTAGATTCAACTCTAAGTATACTATATGGAGGCAAACTCATTTGTTTTCCTAGTAGGACTGCCAATTAGGTTCGTTTGTGTCGAGCCGAGAAATACATACGAAAACAAGAGGCAACTTTAGTGCTACATGCAAGCAACTTCACTGCACTATGTGTACATGTGAATTTTGGTAACATTATCTCAACTTGCCTACCATGGATGCTCAATTGCCTACGGTTGATGCACAGTTCCCTACAAATACCATGCAATTACCTACCATTGATGCCCAGTTGCCTGCTATTGGTAATTAGTTGCCTATTATCGCTAATCAGTTGCCTATAAATACTATAAATTGCCTACTATTGATGCACAATTGCCTACCTTTGTTGACCAGTTGCCTAACTTTTCAAATTAGTTGCTTACAAATATTGTGACGTTGCTTATCATTGTTTTTCTAAGTTGCCTACAAACACTCTGAATTGCCCAGCGGTGATGCGTAGTTGCCTGCCTTTACTGTTTCAGTTGCCTACAATACATTGAAAAGTTGTCCATAAGTGTTGCTAAGTTGCATATTGATGAAACTAAGTTGCTAACCATACCGAAAAGTATCTTATGCAACTAAGGATGATGTTAAGCTACTCGCTAGTCATGGCAGGTAACTTAGTATAAATGTTAGCCTACCTTGAAACTAAGTTGCCTACAATACTATCAACTTGGAGGCAAAACTAAACTAGTTATGGTAGGAAACTTAGAGGTGAAGCTAGTTAAGTTGGTAGTCATGGTAGCTAATTTCGAAGAAATTTTCGTTGATACATAGTCATCCTTCACAGACTAACACTAAGTTGCCTTCTATAGTACTAAAGTTGCTTCCGTATCATCCAAAGTTGCTCATAATAAAAGTTAGTCAAAACATACTCATATGGGATCTAGTTTTGAAGAGATCGTCACGAAAAACCTAGCCGTGAAAACAAATCTTAATTTCGATGATCGGTCCAAAAGTTATAACTTTTTGAAATTTTGAAAACACAAACTAAATGCATGCAACGTGGGATCTTGCCGGGAAAACACAGGATGGGTGGGCGCATGGACCAGCTGCTTTTCCTATGCGTTAATTCATTTCTACGGGTTGTGTATTAGGGACCATGTCCGGACTCCGGAGAGAGAGGTGATGTCTACTACACAAGCTTATTGTTGTAGACGTTGTTGGGTCTGCAAGTGCAAAGGTTTGTAGGCCAGTAGCAAATTTCCCTCAAGTGGATGACCTAAGGTTTATCAATCCGTGGGAGGCCTAGGATGAAGATGGTCTCTCTCAAACAACCTTACAACCAAATAACAGAAAGTCTTTTGTGTCCCCAACACACCCAATACAATGGTAAACTGTATAGGTGCACTAGTCCGGCGAAGAGATGGTGATACAAGTGCAATATGGATGGTAGATATAGGTTTTTGTAATCTGAAAATACAAAAACAGCAAGGTAACTAATGATAAAAGTGAGCGTAAACGGTATTGCAATGATAGGAAACAAGGCCTAGGGTTCATACTTTCACTAGTGCAAGTTCTATCAACAATAATAACATAGATATATCATATAACAATCCCTCAACATGCAACAAAGAGTCACTCCAAAGCCACTAATAGCGGAGAACAAACGAAGAGATTATGGTAGGGTACGAAACCACCTCAAAGCTATCCTTTTTGATCGATCTATTCAAGAGTTCGTAGTAAAATAACTTAGAGCTATTCTTTCCGCTCGATCCATCATAAAGTTCATACTAGAATAACACCTTAAGACACAAATCAACCAAAACCCTAATGTCACCTAGATACTCCATTGTCACCTCAAGTATCCTTGGGCATGATTATACGATATGCGTCACACAATCTCAAATTCATCCAACCAACACAAAGTACTTCAAAGAGTGCCCCAAAGTTTCTACCGGAGAGTCAAGAAAACGTGTGCCAACCCCTATGCATAGGTTCATGGGTGGAACCCGCAAGTTGGTCACCAAAACATACATCAAATGGCACGTGATATCCCATTGTCACCACAGATTAACACGCCAAGACATACATCAAGTGTTCTCAAATAAAGACTCACTCTGATAAGATAACTTCAAGAGGGAAACTCAATTCATCACAAGAGAGTAGAGGGGGAGAAACATCATAAGATCCAATTATAATAACAAAGCTCGTGATACATCAAGATCGTGCCATAGAGAGAACACGAGAGAGAGAGGGAGAGAGATCAAACACATAGCTACTGGTACATACCCTTAGCCCCGATCGGTGAACTACTCCCTCCTCGTCATGGATAGCACCGGGATGATGAAGATGGCCATCGGTGATGGGTTCCCCCTCCGGCAGACTGCCGGAATGGGCTCCCAAGAGGTTTTTGGTGGCTACAGAGGCTTGCGGCGGCGGAACTCCCGATATATCTTCTTCATGGATGTTTTTATTATACGTGGGACTATATAGGCGAAAGAAGTCGGTCGGGAGGTGTTCGAGGGGCCCACGAGACAGGGGGGCGCGCCCAGTAGGGGGGGTGGCGGCCCCCTATCTCCTGGCCTCCTCGAGGATCTTCTGACGTGAACTCCAAGTCTCCAGGATGATATTCTTCCAAAAAATCACGCTGCCGAAGGTTTCATTCCGTTTGGACTCCGTTTGATATTCCTTTTCTTCAAAATACTGAAACAGGCAATAAAACAGCAATATGGGCTGGGCCTCTGGTTAATAGGTTAGTCTAAAAAATGATATAAATGTGTAAAATAAAGCCCATAAACATCCAAAAGGGGTAATATAATAGCATGGAACAATCAAAAATTATAGATACGTTGGAGACGTATCAAGAGGCGGGAGACATGCGCATGTATTCTTGTCGTGTAGCGCGTGTGACGGTGTCCTGGACTAGGGGGTACTCATCACGTCGTCTCCCAACCTATGGATCGGGCCGAGGACCCCCATGGAGGTTCACTAATGTGCCAATTTAGGCAGCCCATGCTGCATACAAGGAAGACTCCACAAGACTTGGCGCTCAAGCCAAGGACTCTCCTAAAACCCTAGGCCTCCGGTGTGTTATATAAACCGAGGCCAGGCTAGTCAATAGGCAATCTAATATTGATTAGAACAATCTCATATTCATTACTACAATCTTGTGGTAGATACCTGTACTTTGTACTACACTCATTTGAATACAATCAAAAGCGGGATGTAGGGTATTATCTCTTCGAGAGAGCCTGAACCTGGGTAAAACCCTGTGTTCATGTTACCATCGCTCCAAGACGCCTAGCTTATGACCCCTACCACGAGATACACCGGATATAGAACCGACATTGGTGCTTTCATTGAGAACCTACTGGCAGTCGCCATGATGCGATAGGAATTCAGATCGTCTCTGGCGCGATCTATGCGTCAGAACCGAGCTTTATTGTCGATGTCGGCATCTTCGTCGCTGGCTCAATTATTCACCTTGGCTTGACCGAGGACAGAGCTCCGTATCAGATTATTATATTTGGACGAGGGCCTTCATTATCGACTCCGATCTCTATCAAGATCATGGAGGAATCATCGATGGTGCTCGGGGGCTCAACGTCAACATTGCCTACGGGCGACCGTGCTATTTCTCTGGACAGCAAATATGTATCCGCCGCCACCGCCTCCTCGAGCGTCACTTTGATGATTGATTCAGCAGAATTGTGCGGAATTGAGTGTACAACAACCCTGAAATTTTTGTGGCATTTTGATGGAGGAATCGTCGACGATCTATGATATACTGGAGGCCTGTCGAGTCTGGACGGGAATCTGGATGAGTTTAGGGCGCGCTCTCCATAGCTCAGCTCGGAGGTTATTTGGAAGATCCAACCGTTCATTTTCTGTGGAATTTCCATATCTACCACCTCTTAAAATTTTAGCTCGATCCGTCCATTCAAACTCTGGAAACCTTCCGATTAGTGCATCACTTTTCGGATCTATTTTCTGCATGAATACGAATCTGACCTGAGTTCATCTTTCTTCATGAACGGGGTGTTGGACAACCTTTTTGGAAGAATCTCTTTCTAGGGTATTTTGTTTTGTTTCCGAACACATGCCCACAAATTTCGCTCCTTTTCAGAGGTAATCCTCACCGTCGCACCAGTGTCAAACCAACCCTTGCTCCACGTCTGTCGACCTGCGCTAGACAGATCGTCGCTTCAACGAGCCGAGCCCAACCTTATCGGATCATCATCTTAGCAAGCCGAACAAGAGTTCGGCATTGGAAAGGCTAAATTATCACCAACACCATCACCCCACGAATTACATGGAGCGAGCACACAGACATCGTTGCACGACCACTTCATCAAGCTGACATTGACCTAGGTCGGCATGGCCGCATTGTTGCTTCTTCAAGCCGATGTCCATCATGCCGAACTGCTTCAACAATTTGGCTGGCTTGGCAGCTGCAACGTCTCCTTATCGACCTTCTCCATCACATTGGCTAGATCGGGGGCTTCGCCATCTCTTCATCAACCTACTCAGGAGACTTCATCGACACCAGCCGTCCAGCTTCGTCACGTTAGCTGGACCGGGGGCTCTGCCTCGGCGAGGCAACCTTTGCCAGCATCACCACACCATCGCTTCATCACCCATCAGGCAGTGGATGTGCGGATCAAGTCCCAATTTTGGGAGTAACCTTTCTTCAGATTGCTACAATAAATAAGTCAGGTGCTATTAATCCTAGTAATTTTTTCTCATGGGTTTATTTTTCCCAAGGAATTATTACTCTGCTCTGTTCTATCCTCTACACACAGGTCTGTCAAATGTTGGCCGCATTAACGACGGTCGCATGGTGGTTCGGTTAGTTTTCGTACACAGTTCGGCCAACGCCGCATCCGGAACTCAAACCGACCTGTGAATTCAGGCTTTGCCACGCCTTTACCGCATCACGCCGACGCCCTACATCGACATTGACTTCGGCGCTAGGCCACATATATTTAAATAAATTATTTTTCGTAAATTAATTATGCGAGTTTTTTTTCTATATTTATATTATTATTTTTGGACTGCACTATTTTACATGTGTAGGTAATCGGCTTCGACTGCGTCACGCGGTCACTTTGGCAAGCCGACGTGTCGTCCCAATCGGCGTAAATCAGCTCACGTGATCACCTTGTTGGTCAAATTGCCGTACCGACATGTTCGGTTGCCTCGGGGACTTCGGCATCGCTGAGAGAGCTCTACCTCATCGAGTGTTCGGCATACAGGCCATATTTCTTTTATTACTCACTTTGCATAAATTATTTATTATGCTACATTTTTTTAAATTTATTATTATTACTGTTATAGCTGGCTTGCACTATTTTCTATGCACAGGTAAATGATCCGGGTTGGGCAGCGCTGTCACCTCGACGTACCGATGTACCACGTCACCTCGGCTAGGCCCGGGGCTTCGCCATCACTCTATTAACCCACACCGGGGACTTCGGCATCACACAGTTGGCCTGCATCGGCTGTGCTATGTCGCCACTTCGAAGTGTCGAGCTCTTCGCTCCGCCACCTTGGGACCTGCTGTGACGCCCCCGATTTAATCGTACACTAATCATGCACGCAAACATGTACGATCAAGATCAGGGACTCATGGGAAGATATCACAACACAACTCTAAACTAAAATAAGTCATACAAGCATCATAATACAAGCCAGGGGCCTCGAGGGATCGAATACAAGTGCTCGATCATAGACGAGTCAGCGGAAGCAACAATATCTGTGTACGCACATAAGTTAAACAAGTTTGCCTTAAGAAGGCTAGCACAAACCGGGATACAGATCGAAGAGGCGCAGCCTCCCGCCTCGATCCTCCTAAACTACTCCCGGTCGCCGCCGCAGCCCGCACGTAGTAGTAGGCACCTTCATGTAGTAGTCGCCCTCGACGGTGGCGTCTGCCTCGGATTCCAAAGATCTGGTTGCGACAACCGTAAAGAAAGGAAAGGGGGAAAAGGGGAGAAAGCAACCGTGAGTACTCATCCAAAGTACTCGCAAGCAAGGAGCTACACTACATATGCATGGGGTATATGTGTAAAGGGCCATATCGATGGACCGAATCTGCAGAATGCCGTAATAAAAGGGTATATCTAATCTCGTCAAGACTACGCTTCGCAGCCTCCGCCTTGCAAAGATGTAGAAGAGAGTAGATCAAGTCCTCCAAGTAGTATCGCCAAGTAGCATCTCCAAGTAGCATCTCCAAGTAGCATCGCATAGCATAATCCTACCCGCAATCCTCTCCTCGTCGCCTGTTAGAGAGCGATCACCGGGTTGTCGTGGAACTTGGAAGGGTGTGTTTTATTAAGTATCCGGTTCTAGTTGTCATAAGGTCAAGGTACAACTCAAGTCGTCCTGTTATCAAGATCACGGCTATTCAATAGATTAACTTCCTGCACGGTGCACCACATAACCCAACACACTTGATCCCATTTGGCCGGACACACTTTCTGGGTCATGCCCGCCCTCGGAAGATCAACACGCCGCAGCCCCACCTAGGCACAACAGAGAGGTCAGCCCGCCGGTCTAAATCCTATGCGCCGTTAGGGTCAGGGCCCATCGCCTATTGCACACCGCACGCTTGAGGGCGGCCGAACCGTAACTAGCCCCTTAATACAAGAGCAAGCTTACGCCCAATCCGCACGCGCCGCTCGTCGCCGACGCCAAGAAGGCTTCGGCCGATACCACGACGCCGGATACCCATAACTACTCCCGTAGATGGTTAGTGCGTATAGACCAAATGGCCGACTCGGATCAAATACCCGATCTCGTTAAGCGTGTTAAGTATCCGCGAATGCCGAACAGGCCAGCCCACCTGCCTCCTAGGTGGTCTCAACCTGCCTGCCGCTCCGCCACAAAGTAACAAATGGGGCCGTCGGGAACCCAGCCCACCTCTACCGGATGGAGCCACCGTCCTTTCAAATTTCCTCATTAGAATCACTTATGGGTACTCAATGAGTGACCCGACTTTAGTCACCATCTATATAGTATGTATGTATGTATAGTATATACCGTGATCACCTCCCAAGTGATCACGGCCCGATAGTATAGCAAGGCGGTCGACAAGAATGTAGGGCCAATGATGATAAACTAGCATCCTATACTAAGCATTTAGGATTGCGGGTAAGGTACCAACAGATGTAGCAACAATGTCGCTATGCATCGTAATAGGATCAACGGAAGCAAGAACATGCTACACTACTCTAATGCAAGCAGTATAGAGGAGAATAGGCGATATCTGGTGATCAAGGGGGGGGGCTTGCCTGGTTGCTCAGACAAGAAGGAGGGGTCGTCAACTCCGTAGTCGAACTGGGCAGCAGCAGCGTCGGTCTCGGTGTCTAGCGAGAGAAGAGGGGGAAAAAACAATAAATATATAGCAAGCAAGTGCATAACAGGACAACAAGCAGAGCTAGACGTGTTCTAACGCGGTATGAGGTGATACCGGTGAAGGGGTGAAACATCCGGGAAAGTAACCCCGGTGTTCCGTGTTTTCGGACAGATGAACCGGAGGTGAAATGTTGCAGGTTCACTATGCTAGGGACGCGTGGCGGATGAACGGGCTGCGTATCCGGATCCGTCTCGTCGTTCTGAGCAACTTTCATGTAAAAAGTTTTTTCATCCGAGCTATGGTTTATTTTATATTGATTTTAAAATATTTAAATCATTTTTAGCATTTATCTAATTATTTTAATTCGAAATTTGGATTTATGACATCAGCAGTCAACAGGTGTTGACTGGGTCAAACTGACGTGGGGTCCGCATGTCATTGACTGATTAGGCTAATCAGGGTTTAATTAAGTTAACTATTGATTAGGTTAATCTAAACAGGATTAGTTAAGTTAATTAATTCTTTAATTAATTAATTAGTATTTTAACATTTTCATTATTAATTAATTAATTAATTAATTCTTTTTTTTAATTCTTTTTTTAACGTTCTAGGGGACGGCCCCACATGTCATAGGCCAGGGGGCCATAGCGGGTGTGGGCTAACGGGTTAACGGGCGATGGTGCGGGCACCCAAACGGACGGGTGCCCGAGGGGGCACCGAGCGAGCCCGCCCGACGCTGGCGGCGGGCGCCGCCGGAGCTAGGGGAGGCGGCGGAGGTGGCTGCAGCGAGCCGCAGGCGGTGGCGTGGCAACGCCGGGTCCACGCGACATCAGGCGCGCCACCACGGGCGCGACGGAAGGAGGAGGCAGGCGTGCCGCAGCGAGGCGCAGGCGCGCCACGCACCGGGAGCGAACACGACGAGCAAGGGAAGGCGGTGACCAGCGGGCGGGGACGACGGCAAGAACCCGGTCGGTGTAGGCGGGCCGGCCAGCGGTGAGCGCTGGGCCGGCGCGGCGAGGCGCGGCAACGGCCGCAGGGAGAGGGAGGCGAGAGAGGGGCGGAGACCGGGCCTCACCGCTGGTTTGCGGTGGTCAAGGGCGCGGGCTCGTGGAGGGGTCGGGGGCGACGACGACGCAGGGAAGCAGCCGCCGGGGCGCCCGGCGAGGTCGCCCTCGTGGGATGGCGATCGGGCGACGAGGTGGAGCTGGGACGGCGAGCAGCGCTGGGCGCTGGGGGCAGTTGGAGGCGGCGACGGGTGGGACGCCGGCCGGGCGCGGTCGTCGGCTGATCCGATCGAATCGGATCGGGGAGGGGAGAGCGAGTGGGGTGTGGGTGAGTGGGGCGTGGGCTAGGGTTCGCCGCCCGGGGTTAAGGGGAGTGTGGGGCGGCTGGGCCGGCTCAAGCTAGCACTGGCCGACTGCCCCGAGGGGTTCTCTTTCTTTTTCTTCTTTGCTAGTTTTGTCTTTTTATTCTTTTCTCGCTTTTATTTTAGTTGCACTTTATTTTTGGTTTAGTAAAATATAAAATAGCTCCAAAAATAGTGTGTCAAAATAATCCAGTGTTCTAAGAAGTTTTACCTCGGAATAAAAATAGTTTAGTATCCGTAAAATATATTAGAGTATAACTAATTGTTTTGATGTTGTTTTAATCACTTTAGGTATTTAAATATTTTATAAAGATGTTGTTACTCCACCAATAATATCCATGATTTATTTGTCACATTAAGAACATTTTAGTTTTGACTTTTGAAAACTTTAATTGTTTGACTTGATTTTAAATTTGAATTTGAATTGTTTTTGAACCATCGCGAGATTAACAACAGGAACCGAGGTGACGTGGCATCATTAGCGTGGAACTATTGTAGCCTAAATATCCGGGCGTCACAATTCTCCTCCACTACAAGAAATCTCGTCCCGAGATTTAGGAGCGGGAGTAAGGGGGAAGGGATCTGGTCACGAAACTCTAACGAAACTTCTCGGGATTGGTTGCTCTTCTCGAAGAGGTCGATCCCTTACCTTGACGTCTTCATTACTCTGCTTCAGGTCATCATGGTGAAGTCGTCCTTTTCTTCGGGAACTCCAACGTACTTACAAATAGGTAAGGGGCAGCTCGGCTACGACATAATGCTTATGAGGGAAACAATCTGGGGTTAACCCATGAATGAGCATAAGATTATCTCTCGAGTTGAACATATAAAATACATCGAGAGTAAGGTACGAAGGTACAATAAGAGGTTACAAGTGGATAGGTAGTTGCTCGAAGTCTGAACCAGAGTGAGAAAGGGGTTCAGAGTAGCGAGAGTAAGTATTGCGTCCGATACCATAATAGAGGACTAGGAAGGTGGCCCGTGAATTAAATACGAAGCCAAGCATGGGGAATAACCATTAGAAACAAGGTTGTACATGAGAGTCAGGTTTCGATCCTGTGGAACTGTGGGTTATGGGCCCACCATGTGGGTTAAAAGTAGGAAGGCGGTGACGATTTGCACGATCAAGTAAGCAAGGCATGCCAGAGGATAGCCTGTCAGTTATGTCGACAACAACATCGGTACCAAGTGCGAGGGACGAAGAGAACCATTCTCCTGCTCGTTGAACGAGGCGGACCAATAGGCATTGTTCTCGTCCATCGGTGGTTACCGGAATGTCATCAATAATAGTAACAGGGTCTGACTGATAAGGTGGTACACCGAGGTGTTTTCGTAAGCAGGAAAATATTACTACTTAGATCTTATAGATCACCAGAAAGGTTAAACCAAACAATGGAAAGGATTATATCATTATCAGATTAGACAGAACAATGGAAAGGAAAACGTGTTAGAACACATATCCCATGGGTATATCCTTCCCACGGACAAGTAAGGCATGATATGCAAGACAGGATACAAAGTAGAAAACCCTTTAGGTAAGGGGAGAGAAATCTCATGACATTACCCATACAACGGTGTTTGGATAATTGAGCAGGAAACATTTAGCACTGGGCTTCAAATGTTCTTGTTGAAAATCGGAGTACCATATACGTGCTTCGAGATAGCATTGACATGGTCATCAGGTGAAGATCAGACTCTGGAAACACAAAGGATCCATCAGGAATAACTTTTAGAATAAGTCTTACAATTTCCCTATGGAAAAATGGATAACCTTGCTGAAAAGAAATCTATAACAATAGGGCCTCCGGCCAGGTGTGCTAGGCGTGACATCATATTACCGGGTCATCAAAGGACCAACATCATAACTCCTGGAAAGTTGTCCCAACCATCATATCTGACCGAGATTCAGATCCGATTGGTGTCATGATACCTCAGACTTAGGATACCTAAGAAGAAAAGGTGCAACAAAAATTGTCGAGATGACATTGTAATATTCCCGGGAATTGAACTATGGAAGCGAGTTCCTGAAACAATAGTTCATCATTAAACCATGGAGGGATGAGGAGGTGGTGATGAGCTCAAATGACAATTCATCGAGAATTTCAAACGGATGGATTTCCACAATAATGTGAATAAGAAGATGACACTTGTCAATTCAAATGATTTAATGTTGTATGCTCGAGGGAAACATACACAATTAATCACTGGTTGAAAGTGCACCCGAAATATGGGCTTAGGTAGCAAGATCAATGTTAGAATGGTGATTCGATAACCAATGGTCTAAGAATGAAATGTCGACCATTAACTTCAAAGCAATAGGGTTGCTAGAAGTACAGAATCCAAGCAACAAGGTTCACGTGTTGGTATCCCGGTTAGAATCAACACGGGGACCTTGAAAGAATGGTGAGGGTGAGAAGTATCACAATACCAAGAATTCCTTAAGAGGTGGAGCAGTCCTCACAGCATCCTTGAAATAAAAGATGGTAATACTCCAAGGTAAATAAAATCAAATGCTGGATAGCAAGGAACTCAAGGTATAACACAAAACACGGACAAGTTTGTGTTGAATGGAAGGCAATAAAGTGGTCGATGACAAGACAAATCATCGAGGGAAAGGATGGTATTTCTCATCATGAATTCTTGATACCCTGGAAGAGCTCAAAATGTTGATGATGATCATGACACATTTGTCGAGAGGTTTCATGAAGATATAATCGCTCATCGACGACATCAAGCAAAAGGAAGGATGGAGCGAAAAGTTATTAAAACCTCGGATACGACACAAACTCGGAATCAAGCTTGTTGTTCAAGGTGAAATGATATGACGAGGAGAGTCGACGTAAGCTTAGCTCATCATCGAAAATTGTGCTTCGAAAAGAAGGACCAGGTAGCACAGTTAAAAGTTGCACGATAATGATATAGCCGATAAGGCCAGGAATGACGTGATCGGTTACAAACTCGTACTTAAAGAAGATTACTAAGAGTTGTTGAACCATAGTGCGGACTCGGTTCAGTTATCGATGTCTTTGAGTGTTTAATAACTCGGAGCCCATGAAAAATTGGAATCAGTGAGAATGTAGCACTTGATGAAGAACTCATAAGAAGTTATGCAGTTCCATTATAATCTCGAGATACCAGGGGGGTAATACTCGACGTCAGATCAAAGTAGAGGTTGGACTGGGTATTGCTCTCTGTAAGACAAGTGCTTAAACTTGCACGAGAAATGGTATTTAAAGGAGAACATGGTCGAAACCACGATTGCAAAAGATCAATCCACCGATACCAAAAGGATAATATATCAAGGAAATTTACAAGAAGCTTCCATGATAGGATCTACATCGTGTCCATGGGCATGAACACAAAGTTCAAGGTCGACTCCCACTTTTCCAATGCATAACCTTTCATTCACTTCTCGCGTTCGATGAAGTTGCAGTGTTGAAATTTTATCTGGCGAAACATCAGAAGAGTATGGCTCGTGAAAACTTTTGAGATCACACATATTAAGGAAAGCATAGGTTCAAGCCATCGGGGCTGCTTAGAACATATACCACGAACTTTAGGAGTAATTAACACAAACTCGATAGTAGAGCAAGTTCAAAAGCAGATGATACAATTTACCAAAGGCATTATATACCCATGGAAAGGTTCTCAAGGTTATTCAATATGAAGGACACTGTCGGATAGAATCCAACAAAGGAACCGATGGTCCACAAGGGATCTGATGTGAGCATCGATACTCAACCAGAGGAAGAAGAATGCACGGGCATCATATTATAGAACATCTGAACAATTCGATGCTTAGATAACAAAGGAATTATGATTTCCAAAACAGGGGATCAGAAGCAGACGCTCTGATCAAGGATGGATAAGTTGGATAGACCAGAGGCACAATTGACGACAAATAGTTTGGTCGAGAACCAGCTCATGTTTAAAATGACGTCTGAGCCGGAAAGATAATTTAAAAGGATCAACTGATGATTGCGTGCATTCACACTCATGTTGAATCAATAGGATCAAAATGACGGTGCCTAAGGATACTAACGAATATGGCCAGACATATGGAAAGCATCCATATTGCAAGCAGACAAGTATTGCAGAGCAATAAGCTACTAAGGATTTTTGGAGGATCAAATAGTATTTCGAAGACCAATGTGAAACACATGAACAAGTGGGGTTGAACGGATACTCGATAAGTGCGAGAATTATCCGTAGGGGTATTCAGGTGACAAAGAACAGCAAGGCAGTAACCTCAAAGGATTATCGAAACAACGACGAGTGTTTCGGGGTATCTTGTAATAACAAGACCAACCAGGGATTAATGTAAGAATAACAACTGCAAGTAGTTATCCATAAGGATTGACGGTGGAAGGGGAATTGCAAACGCGATGAACACAAGTTCTCGGGTTAACAGCGGAGAGTATCTTCAGGGTCTTCATGTGTAGCAGACGATCATCAGTAATAAGGGGCTCTCCGGGTGAAAGTGATAACGAGATCCTAATGTTAGATTTAGCAAAATTCATTTAACCCGAATAGAAGAGAGATCAGGGTCCCAGAGTATAGACAAGGAGTAAAAGATCCTAATACCACCCAATGGCGACGTGGGCCCGTAAGGCACACAACCATGTTAGTAAAAGTTTTGCAATGACTAGACTCGACTTCGGCCAAGGAGTATGGAAGGGGGATTCCTACAGGCAGTCGGCTCTGATACCAACTTGTGACGCCCCCGATTTAATCGTACACTAATCATGCATGCAAACATGTACGATCAAGATCAGGGACTCACGGGAAGATATCACAACACAACTCTAAACGTAAAATAAGTCATACAAGCATCATAATACAAGCCAGGGGCCTCGAGGGCTCGAATACAAGTGCTCGATCATAGACGAGTCAGCGGAAGCAACAATATCTGAGTACAGACATAAGTTAAACAAGTTTGCCTTAAGAAGGCTAGCACAAACCGGGATACAGACGAAGAGGCGCAGCCTCCCGCTCGATCCTCCTAAACTACTCCCCAGGTCGCCGCAGCAGCCTCGCACGTAGTAGTAGGCACCTTCAGTGTAGTAGTCGCCCTCGACGGTGGCGCCACGCCTCGGATTCCAAATCTGGTTGCGACAACCGTAAAGAAAGGAAAGGGGGAAAAGGGGAGAAAGCAACCGTGAGTACTCATCCAAAGTACTGCAAGCAAGGAGCTACACTACATATGCATGGGTATATGTGTAAGGGCCATATCGGTGGACCGAACTGCAGAATGCCGTAATAAAAGGGGATATCTAATCCTATCGAAGACTACGCTTCGCAGCCTCCGCCTTGCAAAGATGTAGAAGAGAGTAGATGAAGTCCTCCAAGTAGTATCGCCAAGTAGCATCTCCAAGTAGCATCTCCAAGTAGCATCGCATAGCATAATCCTACCCGGCAATCCTCTCCTCGTCGCCCTGTTAGAGAGCGATCACCGGGTTGTCTGTGGAACTTGGAAGGATGTGTTTTATTAAGTATCCGGTTCTAGTTGTCATAAGGTCAAGGTACAACTCCAAGTCGTCCTGTTATCAAGATCACGGCTATTCAATAGATTAACTTCCTGCAGGGTGCACCACATAACCCAACACGCTTGATCCCATTTGGCCGACACACTTTCTGGGTCATGCCCGCCTCGGAAGATCAACACGCCGCAGCCCCACCTAGGCACAACAGAGAGGTCAACCCGCGGTCTAAATCCTATGCACGCAGGGTCCGGGCCCATCGCCCATTGCACACCTACACGCTATGAGGGCGGCCGAAGCGTAACTAGCCCCTTAATACAAGAGCGAAGCTTACGCCCAATCAGCCGACGTCAAGAAGGCTTCGCCGATACCACGACGCCGGATACCCATAACTACTCCTGCGTAGATGGTTAGTGCGTATAGACCAAATGGCCGGACTCGGATCAAATACCCAGATCTCGTTAAGCGTGTTAAGTATCCGCGAACGCCGAGCAGGCCAGCCCACCTGTCTCCTAGGTGGTCTCAACCTGCCTGCCGCCCGCCACAAAGTAACAATGGGGTCGCGTGGGGAACCCAGCCCACCTCTACCGGGATGGAGCCACTGTCCTTTCAAATTTCTCATCGAATCACTTATGGGTACTCAATGAGCTAACCCGACTTTAGTCACCATCTGTATAGTATGTATGTATGTATAGTATATACCGTGATCACCTCCCAAGTGATCACGGCCCGATAGTATAGCAAGGCGATCGACAAGAATGTAGGGCCAATGATGATAAACTAGCATCCTATACTAAGCATTTAGGATTGCGTAAGGTACCAACAGATGTAGCAACAATGTCGCTATGCATCGTAATAGGATCAACGGAAAGCAAGAATATGCTACACTACTCTAATGCAAGCAGTATAGAGGAGAATAGGCGATATCTGGTGATCAAGGGGGGGCTTGCCTGGTTGCTCAGACAAGAAGGAGGGGTCGTCAACTCCGTAGTCGAACTGGGCAGCAGCAGCGTCGGTCTCGGTGTCTAGCGAGAGAAGAGGGGGAAGAAACAATAAATATATAGCAAGCAAGTGCATAACAGGACAACAAGCAGAGCTAGACGTGTTCTAACGCGGTATGAGGTGATACCGGTGAAGGGGGGAAACATCCGGGAAAGTATCCCCGGTGTTCCGTGTTTTCGGACAGATGAACCGGAGGTGAAATGTTGCAGGTTCACTATGCTAGGGACGCGTGGCGGATGAACGGGCTGCGTGTCCGGATCCGTCTCGTCGTTCTGAGCAACTTTCATGTACAAAGTTTTTTCATCCGAGCTATGGTTTATTTTATATTGATTTTAAAAGATTTAAATCATTTTTAGCATTTATCTAATTATTTTAATTCGAAATTTGGATTTATGACATCAGCATGATGTCATGCTGACATCAGCAGTCAACAGGTGTTGACTGGGTCAAACTGACGTGGGGTCCGCATGTCATTGACTGATTAGGCTAATTAGGGTTTAATTAAGTTAACTATTGATTAGGTTAATCTAAACAGGATTTGTTAAGTTAATTAATTCTTTAATTAATTAATTAGTATTTTAACATTTTAATTATTAATTAATTAATTAATTAATTCTTTTTTTAATTCTTTTTTTAACGTTCTAGGGGACGGCCCCACATGTCATAGGCCAAGGGGCCATAGCGGGTGTGGGCTAACGGGTTAACGGGCGATGGTGCGGGCGCCCAAACGGACGGGTGCCCGAGGGGGCACCGAGCAGGCCCGACGCACGCTGGCGCCGGCGCCGGCCGGAGCCAGGGGAGGTGGCGGAGGTGGCTGCGGCAGGGAGCCGCAGGCGCGGCGGGCAACGCCGTCCACGCGACCATCAGGCGCGCCACGCGGCGCGCAGACGGAAGGAGGCCGCGGCGTGCCGCAGCGAGGTGCAGGCGCGCCACGACCGGGAGCGAACACGACGAGCAAGGGAAGGGGCGCGACCAGCGGGCGGGGACGACGGCAAGAACCCGGTGTGTAGCGTGGCTGTGGCGCGCCGCCGGCGTGAGCGCGGGGCCGGAGCGCGCGAGGCGCGGCGACGGTCGCGGGGGAGAGGGAGTGCGAGGAGAGGGGGCGGGAGCCCGGGGCCTCACCGCGGGTTTGCAGGGTCAAGGGCAGCGGGCTCGTGGAGGGGGTCGGGGACGACGACGACGCAGGGGAAGCAGGCCGTCGGGGACGTCCGGCGAGGTCGTCCTCCAGGGGATGGCGATGCGGCGTCGACGAGGTGGAGCTGGGGACGGCGAGCAGCGTCGGGGCGCGTCGGGGCAGTTGGAGTGCGGCGACGGGGTGGGACGCCGGCGTCGGGGCGCGGTCGTCGGCCCGATCCCGATCCAGAACTGGATCGGGGGGAGGGGGAGAGAGCGAGTGGGGTGTGGGTGAGTGGGGACGTGGGCTAGGGTTCGGTCGCCTGTGGGGTTAAGGGGAGTGTGGGGCGGCTGGGGCAGCTGGCTAGCAATGGGCCAACTGCCCGGGGGGTTCTTTTTTTCTTTGCTAGTTTTGTCTTTTTTATTCTTTTCTGTTTTATTTTAGTTGCACTTTATTTTTGGTTTAGTAAAATATAAAAATATCTCCAAAAATAGTGTGTCAAAATAATCCAGTGTTCTAAGAAGTTTTACCTCGGAATAAAAATAGTTTAGTATCTGGTAAAATATATTAGGAGTATAACTAATTGTTTTGATGTTGTTTTAATCACTTTAGGGTATTTAAATATTTTATAAAGATGTTGTTACTCCACCAATAATATCCATGATTTATTTGTCACATTAAGAACATTTTAGTTTTGACTTTTGAAAACTTTAATTGTTTGACTTGATTTTAAATTTGAATTTGAATTGTTTTTGAACCATCGCGAGATTAACAACAGTAACTGAGGTGACGTGGCAACATTAGCGTGGAACTATTGTAGCCTAAATATCCGGGCGTCACACCGGCTTGGGGGTTGGGAACTCGTCCCACTGTAAGCTCGGGCCGCGCATCGACACCGAGCACATTAACCAGCTAAGTCGCTTCCATGCTCAGTTTTAATTCTTGTTTGGTTCGACCAAACATTATATTTGTGTTAAAAACTTAGTTTATCAACAAATGTTGTTTGTTAAAAACACTTCCTTTCCCATGTTAACTGGGGTCTTTTAAATTTATATGATCCATTTTATAATAAAACTTTTATTCTTAGTCGTTGCAAAGCCTTTTTCTACCACTCCTTTTTCGACTCGAGTGTATGGTCAATAGCCGGATAGCCTTGCTTCTCTCTAAAGCCGCTCGATTTTAGTTCACTAAACTGGCCTCAGAGAAGCACTCTGCCTTCGGGATAAGGAGATTGAAGCCGAAGGATGGCCTACTTAAAGTTTAGAGATCTGATGTGTCATGTTAAAGCACGACAGAAGTGTCGACATTCTAGGAACGGGGGTCCCCAGACTTGCCTGCCCGCGGCCTGCGGCGTGGCTCAAGTGGGGGCCCAATGCAGCCCAGCTTCATCAACTCAAGCTCAAGACCCTCGCGAGGGGCCAAGCCTCGCGGGGCGGACGACAGGAAGCTTCCTCAGGAGCAGCCTCCTCAGGCAGGCTCGCGGGGAGGCGGAGAGATCAAGGCAGGATACCTCCCGAGGAGCCCGTGACGGAAGCCATGACGATCGAGGCCAGGCGGGCGCCAGGCGGGCGCCATCCTGCGCAGTGTCCTTGCTTCCCCTTCGGTGTAAAGGGGGCAAGCACAGGCCAAGGCATCAGGCAAAGGTTACCGTTTCGGTGTAACAAGACCAAGACCAGCAGAATGGTAGGATGGAGATCATCATGGAGCCCAAGACGGCGTCATCGTCAGAGCCTTTGGCAGCCGAAGACCAACTTTAGTCAGGATAAGTGTACTAGATGTTCCCCTTTAAAATGGCCAATTGTTGGCACCCTTCCCGCTCATTATTTGGGAAGAGGCCCAGGGGCTCGCTCTATAAATAGGACTAGCCACCACAGAGTAGAGGCATCGAGCATCCATCTCAAGAAGACGGATAGACTAGAGAGAGGCGACTGAACTCACCCAAGCAGTTCATCGCACCAGCCCAAGAACAGCCCCTCGCGAGGTTGTTCTCCCCTTGTACTATTCATCATTAGCCCCTGAGGCAATCCACCACACCACACACTGGAGTAGGGTATTACACCACAATGGTGGCCTGAACCAGTATAAATCTTGTGTCCCTTGTGTGTTCTTCTTTCTACCCTTGATCCTTTGCGAGACTTCGAGACGTGAGCTGGTAGGGGAAGGATCTTCGCGCGCACCCCAGTGTTCGAACCTCAAGGGTCTGCCGGAACCCGAAATCCGATATTTGGCGCGCCAGGTAGGGGTTCGCCGGAATCTTTCTTCCGCTGGTTGCGTGTGTTCTTCCGTCGAGTCCATGGCTGACGCTCGCGGAGCCCGCGCCGAGCGTCGGGCTGCTCTCGCCACCCGCGTCACCCAGACAGCTCCCGTCGGCGGACGCCCTCGTTGTTCCCCATCGCCTGCCGCCAACGTCGCCACCGGCCCGGCGGGGAACAAGCAGCAGGCCCCGTCCCTGCATCCTTCGATGCGGCGGGAAGGCCGCACCGCCACCCCGTCGCTGACTCCAGCCAGTTCATCGTCCCACGCCCGTCGCACCCCCATGGACGCGCCGCCCGCTCCTATAGGCGATGCCGGCATTGGGGCCAGGGAGCTCCGAGCCTTGGCCCCCGCCTTGCGGCAGGTGCAGTGGCCGCTCAAGTTCAAGCCCGAGATGCCGCCGCGCTACGACGGCGCGACGGATCCGCTGGTTTTCTTGCTGGCGTACGAGGAGGCCGTCCTCAAGGCTGGAGGCGACGACAAGGTGATGGCCAACTGGTTTCCCATGGCCCTCACCGGCGTTCCACTCATGTGGCTGCTCCACCTACCGATGGCTTCCGTGACCTCCTGGGGGGAACTGCGCGACCTCTTCCTCGCCCATTACGCCGCGCCAGTGCCCCCGGTTGTCGCGGCTCTCCTGGGCGGATCACAGGCGCCACCTTCGAGCCGCCATGTCAAGCTGTTCACCCGCCAGATCGGCACCGCCTCCAAGCACCGAGAAGCCCCCCGGGCTGGGTGGCACCCGAGGCCGATCTAACCTTCAACTCGGACGATCACCCCTCCAACCCCGCCGGTTCGGGTGCACTCCCGATGCTGTGCACCCCCACCATCTGCCAAGTGGCCATCACCAGGACCCTTATTGATGGCGGTGCCGGCCTCAACGTGCTCTCTGTGGAGGCCTGTAGCCTCCTCCCCGTGCCCCTAGAGCGGCTTCAGCCCAGCAGGCCCTTCTCTGGTGTCGGAGCCGGTTTCACCGCCTCCTTGGGACAGATTCGCCTCCCGGTGACCTTCGGCACCTACGACAACATCCGCACGGAGCTGATCGACTTCGACATGCCCCCATCAGCCTCCCCTACAAAGCCATTCTCGGCTACCCGGCCTTGGCCCGGTTCATGGCAGCAACTCACCTGGCATCCAACCTCATGAAGATGCCCAGGAGCAGCGGCGTCCTTACCGTGCCAGGAGACACAAAGGACGCACTGCAAGCGCTCAAGCTTGCTTTCAAGATGGCCGCGGGGGCGCAGCCTGCCTGCACTGACGCCCTCGAGCCCAAGGGGGCTGCGGCGGCTAAGAAGAAGCAGCTATTCACCCAAGACAAGGCGGAAACCAAGCAGATACCGGTCGACGAGGACGGGACCACTAACGCCACCTTCACCATAGGTGCCAACCTCGAACCCAAGAAGGAGGAGGCCTTGATGAAGTTCCTGCGTGCAAACAAGAAGGTGTTCGTATGGGAACCTGATCAGCTAGCGGGGGTCCCGAGGGGTGTGATTGAGCAAAACCTCAACATGTGCCCCAACGTGCACCCCGTGAAGCAGAAGGCGAGGCGGCAGTCCACCGAGAAGCAAGCTTTCATCGTCCAAGAAACCCACAAGCTAGAGGTAGCAGGGGTTATTCGCGAGGTCCGCTACCCGGATTGGTTGGCTAACCCGGTTATCGTGCCGAAGAAGGGAGGAAAGAAACGCATGTGTGTCGACTTCACCAACCTCAACAAGGCCTGCCCGCAGGATCCATTTCCGCTCCCTCGCATCGACCAGATCGCCGACTCCACCGCTGAGTGCGACCTGTTGTGCTTCCTGGATGCCTTTTCGGGCTATCACCAGATCAAGATGGCGGTAGAAGATGTGGAAAAAAACGGCTTTCCTGACCCCGTGCGGAGTGTACTGCTATACATGCATGCCACTTGGGTTACCAACGCAGGCGCGACCTTCCAGCGGCTGATGCACATCGCCTTGGGCCAGCAGCTCGGGAGGAACGCTGAGGCATACGTGGATGACATTGTGGTGGAGTCTCGGTAGGCAAAAACCCTGATACAGTACTTGGAAGAAACCTTCGCGAGCCTCAATGAAGTGGACCTACGGCTCAACCCGGAGAAATGCGTGTTCGGAGTCCCCTTGGGCAAGCTCCTGGGTTTCCTCGTGTCCCACAGGGGCATCGAGGCCAACCCGGAGAAGGTCAAAGCAGTCAAATACATGAGCCCACCGAAAACCCTCAGAGAAATGCAAAAGCTCACCGGGCATGTAACCACGCTAGGACGCTTCATCTCCAAGATGGGGGAACCAGCACTGCCCTTCTTCAAGCTTATGAAGAAGAAGGGCCCCTTCGAATGGAATGAAGAGGCCGACAAGGCATTCCAAGATCTCAAGAGGTACCTTACCAGCCCTCCGGTGATGGTAGCTCCGCGTCCTCGGGAGCCCCTGGTGCTCTACCTTGCAGCCACCCCCTACTCCGCCAGCGCAGCCCTGGTGGCTGTTAGGGAGGAGCGTCGGACCAAGGCCGCAGCAACTGCCCAGGCTGAAGCCAAGCAAAGCCAAGAAGGCCTAACGAAGACCGCAATCACAACCGAGAAGGATCAGCTGCAGCAGGGGAGCGCACCCGGAATAGAAGGGGCCTCTCCAAGCGATCAAGCGCTGGGGGCTCCGTCGTCTCAGGAGGTGCCCCAACCTCCGGAGGACGCAAGCAGCGCCAGCACCCCCAACCTCGTTGAGCATCCCGTGTACTTCGTCAGCACGGTGCTACGGGACGCAAGGGTGCGGTACCCCATGCCTCAAAAACTCCTCCTCGCGCTATTGGTAGCCTCACAAAAGCTGCGGCACTACTTCCAAGGCCATCCCATCAAGGTCATCTTAGCGTACCCCTTGGAAAGGGTACTCAGGAGCCCCAACTCGGCTGGAAGAGTCGCTGAATGGAACATCGAACTGCAAGCGTTTCAGCTAGAATTCAGCACGACCAGAGTCATCAAGGGAGCCGCACTTGTAAATTTCGTGGCAGAGTGGGTAGAGGCACCGGGCCTCGAGGCAGGCGAGGACTGATCACTTTCCCCAGGAAGCGAGGCACGTGACGGCTGGGTCATGTACTTCGACGGGGCATTCTCCCGACATGGCGCGAGGGCCGGCGCAGTGCTCGTATCTCCTACTCAGGACAAGCTCTACTACGCCGTACAACTCTGTTTCCGGCACGGAGAAAAGGTCTCCAACAACATAGCAGAGTACGAAGGCCTGATAGCAGGCCTGAAAGCCACAGTCACCTTGGGGGTAAAGCGCCTCATCATCAAGGGTGATTCGCAACTCCTTGTCAACTTCTCCAACAAGATGTATGAGCCGAAGGACAAGCATATGGAAGCCTACCTCGCGGAGGTTCATAGGATGGAGAAACAGTTCTGGGGGCTGGAGTTGCAGCATGTGCCTCGCGGCACCAATCAAGAGGCTGATGACATCGCCAAGAGGGCATCCAGGCGGCTGCCTCAGGAGCCTGGCGTCTTCGAGGAGCGACTCTTCAAGCCCTCGACGGCGTCATCACTGTCAAGCACGGCGCAACCTCGGGAGGAGCTTCCTCAGCCGCCCGCCTCGGGAGCCCCGGCCTGCAGCCCGGCCTCAGGGGCACGCCTGCTCCAGGCGTTGGAGCCTCAGGAAGGATGTTGGATCGCAGAGCTCAAGAACTACTTGACGCAAGGGACCCTGTCGGAGAAGGAGGAGGACGCGGAGCGCGTGGCGCGGAAGGCCACGGCCTACTGCATCGAGGATGGAGAGCTCTACCGGAGGCGACCGAATGACGTGTCCCTACATTGCATTTCCAGAGAGCAAGGGAAAGAGCTGTTTACAGACATACATAGTGGAGACTGTGGGCATCACTCATGATCCTAACCCTCGTTGGCAAGGCGTTCCGCAGCGATTCTACCGGCCCACAGCACTCAGTGACGCCGTTGAGCTGGTGAAGGCTTGTGAGGCCTGGAGTTCCATGCCAAGCAGATCCATCAGCCGGCAGGAGGTCTGCAGACTATACCCCTCTCATGGCCATTTGCAGTTTGGTGACTGGACATTCTGGGCCTGTTCCCTCGGGCGCCAGGGGCCTATTGCTACCTCTACGTTGCCGTGAACAAGTTCACCAAGTGGGCTGAGGTGGAAGCTGTCCGTACCATCCCAGCGGGCTCCGCAGTCAAGTTCATCAAGGGCCTCGTGAGCCAATTTGGAGTGCCTAACCGCATCATCACCGACAATGGGTTCACCAGTAATCTCTTCAAAACGTACTATGCTAACCTTGGAACGCAGATATGCTACGCTTCGGTAGCACACCCCCGGAGCAACGGCCAGGCCGAGCGGGCCAATGTGGAGGTCCTGATGGGCCTTAAAACCAGGACCTTCAAGAAGAAGCTGGAGGCCTACGGCAGGGGCTGGTACGACGAGCTCCAGTCTGTGCTGTGGTCTATCCGCACGACCACGGCCAAACCGACTGGCGAGACTCCGTTCTTCCTCGTCTACGGAGCTGAGACCGTCCTCCCTCACGAGGTCAGGTGTCGTTCCGCATGGGTCCTGGTGTTCGACGAGGCACAGCAGGACGCCATGCGGGGGGGCGGATCTCATGCTTGGGGAGGAACACCATCGAGAGGCCACACTGCGAGCGGCAAGGTATCAACAGGCGCTGCGACAATACCACTGCCGCAACATCCGCCCCAGAACTCTTGAGGTAGGGGACCTCGTGCTCAGACGGGTCCTCTCCAGGGAGGGGTTGCACAAGCTCTCTCCCATATGGGAGGGCCCGTTCAAGGTTGTTCATGTTTCCAGGCCCGGCTCCGCGCGCTTGGAGACTCAGGAGGGGGTGCCCGTCCAGAACGCATGGAACATTCAACATCTCCGGAGATTCTACCCCCGAGTGAGGCCCAGTGCCTATGGAAAAGGCCCGGTGCCTGTGAAGAAGGCCAATGCCTGTGAAGCTGCCACATTTTGGGAAGGCCCGGTGCCTGTGAAGAAGGCCAATGCCTGTGAAGCTGCCGCATTTTGGGAAGGGCCGGTGCCTGTGAAGAAGGCCAATGCCTGTGAAGCTGCCGCATTTTGGGAAAGGCCCGGTGCCTGTGAAGAAGGCCAATGCCTGTGAAGCTCGCCACCCGTGACACTCTCACGTAATAATGAGTGGGGTTGCACATGCCCCGGAGTCTCCGGAGTGCCGCCCTCGAGCCTCGGGGGCTCCCGCCCACGCCCAGTGGCAGCACTTAGCTCCGCGCTAGTGAGAAGACGTCGATGACTAGAATAGGTGCTGGACACGGCTTTTTCATTTGCTTTCTGCAGTTGGCTTGTTCGTTCCTATTTGAAGTTTTATTGGAGCTGTTGCCATCTCTAGCTTGTGACTCTTTGTCTTTTTCACTCACCTACCTCGTTTTCTCTCGCGCAAGTCTCGCGAGGGAGGTACGCTTGCACCCTCGCGAGTGTTTTCTGCCCTGGTGTAGGATCGTTGAAGGCAAGAGTGTCTAGAGGGGGGGAGGTGATTAGACAACTCGACAAGATAAAAGTTTATGCCTTTTGATTAACATAAGTTCATAGCAGGTTCACAATGAAGAACAAGTCAAGCATCATGCATACAAGTCGAGCAACATACTAAACATGCAATTCTAGAGTATAGGGCAGCGGAAAATAAATTGCATGAATAGTAAGGGAGAGATTGTGAAGAGCAAACGCAATGGAGACACGGAGATTTTTTCTCGTGGTTCCGATAGGTGGTGCTATCGTCAATCCACGTTGATGGAGACTTCAACCCACGGAGGGTAACGGCTGCGCGAGTCCACGGAGGGCTCCACCCGCGAAGGGTCCACGAAGAAGCAACCTTGTCTATGCCATCATGGCTTACGTCCACGGAGGACTAGCCTTACTCGGGGTAGATCTTCACGAAGTAGGCGATCTCCTTGCCCTTACAAACTTCTTGGTTCAACTCCACATCATGACGGAGGCTCCCAAGTGACACCTAACCAATCTAGGAGGCACCACCCTCCAAAAGGTAATAGATGGGGTTGGTGATGATGAACTCCTTGCTCTTGTGCTTCAAATGATAATCTCCCCAACACTCAACTCTCCTCACCGATTTGGCTGTGGTGGAGGAAGGATTGAGTGGAAAGCAACTTGGAAAGACTAGAAATCAAGTGTCATATGGTGGGAGTGGAGCAACTTGATCTCAACACAAGGGTAGGTAGTTTTCTTCTCAAATGTAAGGTAGGAGTGGTAGTTCTTTCGATGGCTCTCTCCACGAATGAAGAGGAGGTGGAGGGTATTTATAGCCTCCACACAAAATCCAACTGTTACACACATTTGACCAATCTCGGTCGGACCGAAGTTGACAACTCGGTCGGACCGAAAGTTCAAATCTTGTGAACGTTGGGATTTTCGTGGGACCGAAAATACAATCTCGGTTAGACCGATTCTTCCAAAGTCTAGGGTTTGCCAATCTCGGTGGGACCGACTTTCTCATCTCGGTGACACCGATTTGAGTACGAAGATTCTGAAGCTTGGCAACACCAATTTCGAATGACCGAGTTTGGAATCGGAAAATCCGAGATTCTTAGGGTTTGGCTATATGGTGAGGTGGTTCATCTCGGTGTGGTGAGTTTGGAATCGGTGGGACCGAGATTACTTATGAGTTTATGTTGGAATGAAAGATTGCTGATTGTTTTGAGAGATAAATCACTAAGCACTTAGAGCAACCAGATCATCATCATAACCTCACCCCCTTTTAATAGTATTGGCTTTCCTATGGACTCAATGTGATCTTGGATCACTAAACCAAAAATGGAGTCTTGAGCTTTTGCCAATCCTTTCCTTAGCATCCTAGGGGTTCACCTCCCCAGTCCTTTTGCCATGCCAGGGTGGTTGACTTTCCTGAAACATACTTGTTAAAAGCATTAGTCCAACCACAAAGTATGTTGTCATTAATTACCAAAACCACCTAGGGAGCAAATGAGCTTTCAATCTCCCCCTTTTTGGTAATTGATGGCAACACACAGGAAAAAGATATCAAAGCTTACTGAAAGAAAGACAGGGTTAACATTAAAGCTTTGACAAACATGTAGTACACAAGCTCCCCTACAAGTGTGCAAGATTTTGGATTTTGGTTTTGGACTACCACAAGCACACATGAGAGAAAAGCAAGATGTCTGCATGCAGCTTGGCTATATGCATCGAGAGCGGATGAGGGTAATGGGAGATGATGCATATGTGCATGGTGATTTCTTGCAAACAAGTATTCACAAGCAAGTCACCATCATGCACATCCTGCAAGATGCATATACTTACCTTGAAGTTCCTTGGTGATGTACCTGAAGAAATAAACTTGGGAAAACACGGTTAGATAACACAAGAGTAGTTCTTCAACCAACAGCAAGAACATCAAGAGTACCAAGCCAGGGATGACATGTATAAAGAGTGTCTCATGTTGAGCACTAGCTTGAATCAGCCAACATGTCTCCCAAGACTAGAAGATTTTCAATGAGCTCTGAGAGATTTTGCTTTCCATAGGATACCAATTGTGATCTTCAGAGGATACCAATTGTATGAAGTAGAGGATACCAATTGTATAAAATAGAGTATATCAAATGTATGAAATACCAATTGTACTTTTCAGAAAATACCAATGGTGAGAGCAAGAAAAACAAAATCAAGAGAAATAATGCCAACAGTGTTATCACAGTGAAATATATGGCAAAGCTTTGATGTGATCCTCTCCCCCTTAAGGTAAGATTGTTCTTCCTTTAAAATATGTTCTCCCCTTATCCTCCAATCTTCCCTTAAGCTCCCCCTAAATCTTCTCCCCCTTTGACATCAAGTGCCGAAAAGGACAGTAGACAAGGAAGGACAAGAAAGATGGAAGGAAAGAAGTGGGTTCATTAAGAATCACAACTGAGCAACTTTAATATGTAACATGTAAATCATTTAGATGAGCTGTAGAAGATGATATCCTGGTGAATGTAAATCGGTGACACCGAAATGATATGGATCGGTGAGGCCGAAAGTCAGAGACTTAGGGCAGATCCCTTTTCGGTAAGACCGAAATGATTGAATCGGTGACGCCGAGTTTAATTCCAGGAAAATACAGAAATAATTCAGCTCACTTTGCAGGAAATGTTTCCGAAGATTTGCAATGAATTTGTAAAAGATTTTCAGGGAATTTATCAGAGCGGAAAAGAATATTCACAAGAACAAAATAGACAGCAATGAAAAGAGTGCTAGATGAAGTTTTTTTTTTTTTAAAGAACAAGGAAACTCAATAAGAGAAAAGCAGAAAACTCCAAAACAGATGTACTTCATCTAGACAGGGGTCGGCGACAAAGTCACCTATGTTTGAGTATATTGACTTAGGAGTCAAATGAGAACATTTGATCATAGGTCATACTCATCGTTTAAGCTCAAAATGGGGTTACCATTTTTCGATTAAGCATTTGATGTTATCACATCTTTTGAAACTGCTTGTACTCATATCTTTGAGCAAAGCTTTTTCAAGATGTGACAGACATACCTTGGGCTTGTTGTTGCTTGTTCTCATGTAGGTGAACTTGTTATTGATGCTCATAGGATGTGAAGTTGGAGCACCATTTTCAAGTGTGTAGTTCATCTTCCTACATGGGTTAGGCAAGCAAGGAAATACTCAAGAATATCCAATTTGACATGAGTGATGCACTAGAAGTATATGGTGTCAAAAAGGATATGTGGAATTTTGTTCCTTGAACTCAACATCCCAAGAGCTAGATACTTGGTCAATGACAAGATTACTCATGATTTGAGTGAGTGTGATAATCTTGTAGAATGTAGACCATCCAAGTACCTGCAAGGAGTTAGATGCAATACAAGGGGGCAAATGTGTCCAAGACATGTGATCATCATCATAAGAGAAATGTCAAGGATTAGTCAATTAGGCTCATGCCTTGCATGCATCAATGGAGCTTTCACTCCAAGTTTGAAGCATCAATGATGTTCAACTCACTCCTCAAGCGACAAAACACTTTCTCATCAAGTGGTTTTGTGAAGATATCTGCAAGCTGTTTGTCAGTACGAACATGCTTAAGATCAATGTCACCCTTAGCAATATGATCACAAATAAAATGGTGACGAACTTCAATGTGTTTCGTGCGAGAGTGTTGCACGGGATTGTGTCCAATCTTAATTGCACTCTTGTTGTCACAAAGCAAAGGAACATGTCTTGCATGTATCCCATAGTCCTTAAGCATTTGTTTCATCCATAGCAACTGAGCACAACATGAACCAGCAGCAATATATTCTGCTTCTGCAGTAGATAATGATATCGAGTTTTGTTTCTTGGATGACCAAGACACAAGGGATCGACCAAGAAATTGACATGTACCCGAAGTTGACTTTCTATCTATCTTGTCTCCGGCATAGTCCGAGTCGGAATAGCCAACAAGATCGAAAGAAGCTCTCTTAGGATACCAAATGCCAAAGTTAGGTGTGTGTATCAAATATCTCACAATTCTTTTAACAGCTTTAAGATGACATTCTTTAGGAGCAGCTTGATATCGAGCACACATGCATACACTCAGCATTATATCAGGACGAGAAGCACAAAGGTATAGTAGAGAACCAATCATGGATCGATAAACCTTTTGATCAACAGGTTCTCCACCTTTAGTCAAGTCATTATGTCCATTAGTAGGCATGGGGGTTCTCATACCTTTGCTCTCCTGCATGTTGAACTTCTTGAAGAGATCTTTAGTGTACTTGGTTTGTGAGACAAAAGTACCCTCCTTAGATTGCTTGATTTGCAACCCAAGGAAGAACTTGAGTTCACTCATCATGGACATCTCATACTTCTCTGACATAAGCTTCCCAAACTTCTCACTAAAATCAGGGTTAGTTGATCCAAAGATAATATCATCGACATATATTTGGCACACAAATAGTTCACCGTCAACCCTTTTTGTGAATAGCGTTGAGTCAATTTTACCAATCTCAAATCCTTTTTCAAGAAGAAAGCTAGTCAAGCATTTGTACCAAGCTCTAGGGGCTTGTTTAAGACCATAAAGAGCTTTGTGCAATTTGTAAACATGATTAGGCTTTTTAGGATTCACAACCGGAGGTTGTTTCACAAAACTTCCTCCTCAATTTCACCATTCAGAAAAGCACTTTTAATGTCCATTTGATAGAGAGTAATGTTATGGTGGTTGGCATAAGCAAGAAGAATGCGAATGGACTCAAGTCTAGCAACGGGGGCATAGGTCTCACCATAGTCCATACCTTCGACTTGTGTGTAACCTTGTGCTACGAGACGAGCCTTGTTGCGGATGACTTGTCCATCTTCATCTTGTTTGTTTCGAAACACCCATTTGGTTCCAATGACATTTTGGTCATCATTGGGCTTCTCTACCAAAGACCAAACGTTGTTCCTCTCGAAGTTGTGCAGCTCTTCATGCATAGCGTTCATCCAGTCCGGGTCTTCAAGCGCTTCTTCTACCTTCATAGGTTCAAGACTGGAAATGAATGAGTAATGCTCACAAAAGTTAGCTAAACGAGTTTTAGAGCGAGTGATTCTCCCGGAGTCGATGTCATTCATCATTTGTTCCACGGGATGGTCTTTCTTGACTCTTTCTCGAACTCGGGATAGCTTTTGTCGTGGTCGTGGCTGAGCTTCCTCATTATCCTCATCTTCTTCTTCATCTGTGTTGTTGGTGTTGTCTTGAGGTGGTGGAGAAGGAGGTTGTGGTGGATCTTCTTGTCGCACTTCCTCATCTTGGTGAGTTCCACTTGTGGAAGCCTCCATGTTGCCTTGAGGTTCACCTTGCCGTGAGGTAGGGGGCTCCACATATGTAGATGAGGTACTCTCCTTCACTTCCATGGGACGAATCTTTCCAATGGACAAATCTTGAATGGCTTCCGATGGGTCCTTATCTCCTACATCAATAGGCATTTGCTCTACTTGCGAGCCATTAGATTCATCAAACTTCACATCTACCGTCTCTTCAACCTTTCGGGTGAAATTGTTGTAGACACGATAGGTGTGAGAGTTTGATCCATAACCGAGGAAAAAGCCTTCATGAGTTTTAGGAGCAAATTTAGACCGACGATGCTTATCAAGAATATAGCATTTTGAACCAAAGACACGAAAATATCCCACTTGGGGTTTGTTACCCGTAAGGAGCTCGTATGAAGTCTTGCCGAGGAGCTTGTGAAGATACAATCTGTTGATGGCATGACAAGCTGTCTCGACGGCTTCACCCCAAAAGTGTTTTGGTGTCTTGTATTCATCAAGCATTGTCCTCGCCATCTCAATGAGCGTTCGGTTCTTCCTCTCAACAACCCCGTTTTGTTGAGGTGTATACGTAGCTGAGAACTCATGTAGAATCCCTTCCTCATCGAGAAAAGAGTCCACATGGGCGTTCTTGAACTCCGTTCGTTGTCCTCCGAATCTTCTTGATCTTCACCTCAAATTGATTCTCGAGCCTTTCTAGCAAAGGTTTTGAAGATTTTCCGAACCTGCGATTTGTCATCAAGTAGAAATACCCACGTAAATCTGGAAAAGTCATCAACAATAACTAGACCAAAGGAGTTACCACCAAGGCTTTTGTAAGCATTGGGACCGAAGAGATCCATATGAAGAAGCTCAAGCGGTCTCCTTGTGGTCATGATATTCTTCACGGGATGACTTCCTCCAACCTGTTTTCCTGCTTGACATGCACTGCAGAGTCTATCTTTGTCAAAGAAAACATCTTTTACACCAAGAATGTGATCACCTTTGATTAGCTTATCTAAATTTCGCATACCAACATGTCCAAGCCTTCTGTGCCAAAGCCAACCTTTAGCAGATTTAGCAATAAAGCAATTTCTAGGTTGAGCTTTCTTAGTGAAATCGACAATGTATAGGTCACCTCTACGAATGCCAAGAAAACCATGTTATGATTGTCACTACGAAAAACTTGGCAATCTACTTTGGTGAATAGCACATTGTATCCAAAGTCACTAATCTAGACACGGAAAGTAAATTGTATCCAAGTGATTCAACAAGCATGACATTTTAATGGAGCTATCATGAGATATGGCCACCTTACCAAGGCCAAGTACCTTACCCTTGGAGTTGTCTCCAAAAGTCACATACTTGCGTGGACCATCGTTCTTTGCAAGCTCTCGAAACATGTCTTCATCTCCGGTCATGTGATCGGTGCATCCACTATCAAGAATCCATTCTTTGCCACCGGATATGTAGTCTCTCATATTTGCCATTAGACTGAGACTCTTCATGATCTTGTCTAGCTCGGTGTCCGAATCGTCATCATGCTCATGCTCATCATCATATTGACCCATAGATAATTCATCATCAATACCTAGGTCAATTTGACAATGACTTGCATCAGTTTTATCAGCGTGATAATAGTCATCCGAATGCAAAACAAGAGCATTTCTAACTAGAACATTGATAAGACCGGGATCACCCTTCTTTTTCATAAGATCACGAAGCTCAAAGAAGCATTTATCAAAGTTAGGATCTTTGGGGCGCAACATATCAAATTCAACAGTCTTGTATAGAATTTCATCAAGACCTCTCAACGAGTAGTCCGGATAAAGTTCTTCCAAGAACTTCCACATAGTATGAGCGCACTCAAAGTTCGTGACAAGCTCAAGCAAGTTATCAGGCAAACCTCTAATGATAAGATTGACAGTTCTTAGGTTACGAAGCAAATCAAGCTCTTCATCTACAGTAGGGTGCAAGGGATCAAATGGTGGTACATATGGGGTTTCAACATATTTGCGCAAGTTGTATATCTTAAATATAGCAAGCATTTCAATCCTCCACGAGTTATAGGACACTCCATCAAGAATAGGCACTCTATGACTAACACTCCCAAACGTAGACACGTCCATCTTCCTCCAATGGTGTGCAAACCAAAGCAATGGAGACCAACGCTCTGATACCAATTGTAGGATCGTTGAAGGCAAGAGTGTCTAGAGGGGGGGTGATTAGACAACTCGACAAGATAAAAGTTTATGCCTTTTGATTAACATAAGTTCATAGCAGGTTCACAATGAAGAACAAGTCAAGCATCATGCATACAAGTCGAGCAACATACTAAACATACAATTCTAGAGTATAGGGCAGCGGAAAGTAAATTGCATGAATAGTAAGGAGAGATTGTGAAGAGCAAACGCAATGGAGACACGGAGATTTTTCTCGTGGTTCCGATAGGTGGTGCTATCGTCAATCCACGTTGATGGAGACTTCAACCCACGGAGGGTAACGGCTGCGCGAGTCCACGGAGGGCTCCACCCACGAAGGGTCCACGAAGAAGCAACCTTGTCTATGCCATCATGGCTTACGCCCACGGAGGACTAGCCTTACTCGGGTAGATCTTCACGAAGTAGGCGATCTCCTTGCCCTTACAAACTCCTTGGTTCAACTCCACATCATGACGGAGGCTCCCAAGTGACACCTAACCAATCTAGGAGGCACCACCTCCAAAAGGTAATAGATGGGGTTGGTGATGATGAACTCCTTGCTCTTGTGCTTCAAATGATAATCTCCCCAACACTCAACTCTCCTCACTGATTTGGCTGTGGTGGAGGAAGGGATTGAGTGGAAAGCAACTTGCAAAGACTAGAAATCAAGTGTCATATGGTGGGAGTGGAGCAACTTGATCTCAACACAAGGGTAGGTAGTTTTCTTCTCGTAAATGTAAGGTAGGAGTGGTAGTTCTTTCGATGGCTCTCTCCACGAATGAAGAGGAGGTGGAGGGTATTTATAGCCTCCACACAAAATCCAACTGTTACACACATTTGACCAATCTCGGTCGACCGAAGTTGACAACTCGGTCGACCGAAAGTTCAAATCTTGTGAACGTTGGGATTTTCGGTGGGACCGAAAATACAATCTCGGTTAGACCGATTCTTCCAAAGTCTAGGGTTTGCCAATCTCGGTGGGACCGACTTTCTCATCTCGGTGACACCGATTTGAGTACGTATGTTCTGAAGCTTGGCAACACCAATTTCGAATGACCGAGTTTGGAATCGGAAAATCCGAGATTCTTAGGGTTTGGCTATATGGTGAGGTGGTTCATCTCGGTGTGGTGAGTTTGGAATCGGTGGGACCGAGATTACTTATGAGTTTATGTTGGAATGAAAGATTGCTGATTGTTTTGAGAGATAAATCACTAAGCACTTAGAGCAACCAGATCATCATCATAACCTCACCCCCTTTTAATAGTATTGGCTTTCCTATGGACTCAATGTGATCTTGGATCACTAAACCAAAAATGGAGTCTTGAGCTTTTGCCAATCCTTTCCTTAGCATCCTAGGGGTTCACCTCCCCAGTCCTTTTGCCATGCCAGGGTGGTTGACTTTCCTGAAACATACTTGTTAAAAGCATTAGTCCAACCACAAAGTATGTTGTCATTAATTACCAAAACCACCTAGGGAGCAAATGAGCTTTCACCTGGTCATTTGAAGCCTTCCTATCCCAGTCCGTCATGGGAGCACCCCTCCCAGTCCATGCCCCACAGGCATCGCGACGCAAGCACAGGACCTGGGTCGGTCGCCCCCGCAACCAAGATCGAAAGTTACCCCTCCTGACTAATCCTTGCAGGACATGAAGAGCGCGGCGAGGCCTCGGCCTCAGGAGGTGAAGACCGCAACAAGCCTCTCCGAGCCAAGTAGTTCCCGCGCACAGGCACGCGGCATGGAAAGATAACACAGAAATAGTAGAGAGAGCACGGTAATTAACAGCGACAGTTCAACACGCCCCTGCGGGGCCCCATACTACTTTATTGTTTGCGCAGGAAAGGAAGAAAAACAAAACAAGGACGACTTGCTCGGCACCAACTCGCGGCGAGGGCTCGTGCTACCTCCGGAGCTCAGTCAAATCCCCGCTCTCGCTTCACTGGGGCGCGACGGCGGGCTGACCCGCTACCTTCCCCCAGGCGGGCGCGACGGCGCGGGGGCTGGTCGCGACCACTGCTGGAGGAGCTGCTGTCTGAAGGAAAGTCGCCGAAGCTTGGCAAGCCCCGAGCGCCGCTGCCTACGCGCCTGCCACCATCATCATCCTGATCAACGCCGGGGCTGGGCAGACGGCCGCGGTCGTCGTCTTCGGGGCAGCACCCAGCACGGCAGCCATCTTCCCCGAACACCCTCACGTAGAGGGTGGCATCGCCGTCGAACCTAAAGTGCAGGGTGCACCTCCGGCTCGAGCAGCTGCTGGCGAACGTTTGCCAGCCCCGGGTCAAGGCCACATCCCCGGTGACGGAGACCTCCAGCGAAGCCCAGGAGGCCCTGCTACAGCAACCATCCTCCTGAAGCCAGATGCCGCCCGGAGCGCGGGCCGGAAGTTCACCTACAAAGAAGCGGGGGACTAGAGCCAGGTGCTGGTCGGGTCTGCTGACCACACGACGAACTCCGGCAGAACCTCCGCCGAGCGGAAGCGCGGCCTGGGGGGCTGCGCAGCTGCGGCGTGCCTCCCATCTGCAACTCGGCGCTCATCGCCGCGCTGGGGACCGCCTCCACGACTACGGGAAGCCACCACGGGGCCGCAGGATGCTTGCGGGGGCGGCCCCGGCCGCGCTTGGTCGCAGGAGAGTCAGGCCCTTCCTGACAGGCCTTTCCCTTCTCCGCGGCTGAGAACCTCTTCGGCGGGGCCATGAGAGTGGCGAGCAACCAAGATGGGGAGAAAGGAGCAGCAAGAAGGAATAAACTGAAGGGGCTTGCGCCGTTCCGTACTTATAGCCGGAGAAGGCCAACCGCCGGCCTCCATGATCGCAGGTAATCATGACCCATTTTTGCATGCAGGGACTTGTCAAGTCGTGCGGTTGCCGAGGTGTCGTGGGGAAGCGGAGACGCCCACATCCAATCAATTGCCACACGACGCCCAGGGCCGCAGGCTGTCGGGCCCCACGGCGCTTCGCACTTGCCCCTTCGCTTCTCTGCTAAGCCAAGCCTGGGCGCGCCTTAGGCCCGTGGGCTAGTGTCGGTGTTCTGGGAATGGGGGTCCCCAGACTTGCCTGCCTGCGGCCTGCAGTGTGGCTCAAGTGGGGGCCCAATGTAGCCCAACTACATCAGCTCAAGATCAAGACCCTCGCGAGGGGCCAAGCCTCGCGGGGCGAACGACATGAAGCTTCCTCAGGAGCAGCCTCCTCATGCAGGCTCGTGAGGAGGCGGAGAGATCAAGGCAGGGTACCTCCCGAGGAGCCCGTGACGCAAGCCATGACGATCGAGGCTAGGAAGGCGCCAGGCGGGCGCCGGCCTGCGCAGTGTCCTTGTTCCCCCTTCAGTGTAAAGGGGGCAAGCACAGGCCAAGGCATCAAGCAAAGGTTACCATTTCGGTGCAACAAGACCAAGACTAGCAGAACGGCAGGATGGAGGTCATCGTGGAGCCCAGGACGGCGTCATCGTCAGAGCCTTTGGCAGCCAAAGACCAACTTTAGTCAGGATAAGTGTACTAGATGTTCCCCTTCAAAATGGCCAATTGTTGGCACCCTTTCTGCTCATTATTTGGGAAGAGGCCCAGGGCCTCGCTCTATAAATAGGACTAGCCACCACAGAGTAGAGGCATTGAGCATCTATCTCAAGAAGACGGATAGATTAGAGAGAGGCGACTGAACTCACCCAAGCAGTTCATCGCACCAGCCCAAGAACAGCCCCTCGTGAGGCTGTTCTCCCCTTGTACTATTCATCATTAGCCCCTGAGGCAATCCACCACACCACACACTGGAGTAGGGTATTACACCACAATGGTGGCCTGAACTAGTATAAATCTCGTGTCCCTTGTGTGTTCTTCTTTCGAGCCTAGATCCTTTGCGAGACTTCGAGACGTGAGCTGGTAGGGGAAGGATCTTCGCGTGCACCCCAGTGTTCGAACCTCAAGGGTCTGCCGAAACCTGAATCCGACAAGAAGTACAAAAAAATAATACCAATTTCGGATTGACACCAAAAAAACCTGATCCAATTTAAATGTAAAGTTTTTATGTGAGTTTTTTGGTTTTCCAAGCTTATGGCACTCTTAACCTATTTGTGTGTCTCCAGCATAAGTCTTGCAGTACAACGCCGAACACCTTTAAAGCTTCGGCAATATCAACGCACGGTTGCAACTAAAGCAGAACCCACCAAAAGCCAAGGTATTCCATGGACTCCTCGGCAAAACATTCTCGGACACTGCTTTATATGCATTGGTTTCGAATTGTGTCTTCGATCAATAGTTGGGTTGCCCGTCTTCCATGCTTACCCTTATGTTCCCTATTGTTCGGCTAAGGGTAAAGGGAGAACCACTGGGATTGTGCTTCTGGTTCAACTAGTCAGGTGCCTCAGTGGAGAAAGCTGAAAACTGACTGTCACAATAAGCGTAAATTGGTCAGCGATCCGATGACTGTGTTAAACTATAGATCAACGCAGGTCACCCATGTTAAACAACGAGCCGCTCATAACATTGGCCGAAGTGTTTACAATTTGACCTTGGCTGTCGCCGAACACTAACCGTGGGCTAGTAACTGGCCTCGCAACTTTAAGTTCCTATGACTAAGTGAAAGTTATAAAGCCTGCATATCTGATTGCCTCGTTTCCGCTAACACAACCGCCTTCGGGCACCGAGACGTCGTTGCGGAAACACCCTGCATAGTATCTACAAGGGGGTAGAAGCCGACGATGGGCCACTTTCAACTGATAAATGGTCGCAACGGAGTCAAAATAAACATATCATCAGCATTTGTATTCAGTATACAAGCGCCGCCTTCTGTAATTGTCGTTATAAAGCCATAAATATGCATCAAATTTGACTTAAGATTTTGGCCAAGCTGGGTTGCCTGGCTCCTGTGTTTAACCCTATGTTCCCGATTGTTCGGCTAGGGGGTAAAGGGAGCACCTCTATGATTGTTACTACCGGGTCATCCGACTTAGTACCTCAGACTGGGTGAAGCCGAAATCTAGCTATCTTAAGAATATAATTGGTCAGCAATGACGAAGTGTCGGTTCATTAGACCATAGAGTTTGGAAACTTTCCCCGAACTAAATCCTCAATATTTTCACTATTTTCTTTGGAAGATGTTTCTTACATTAATAGTAATATAACATATCTCTTAGTGTACCTTTGTTTATAAAACCATATGGCCGGATTGCCTTGTTTGCCGTAAATCTTTGCCCTTATAAAGGCTTTATAAAGTAGGACAAACACTTCCCGGCTACTGGCCGAGGAGGTTGAAGTTGATGGCCGGTCAACAAAGTTTTGTACAATGCGGATCCGAGCATTAATGATGTAGAGTACTTGGATACATAGAATCATTACACATAATTTGTGTTTTACTCCGGATATATATCCTTAATTCAGCCACTCGTGCCCACATTAAGGCTCGGGGGCTACTAGGCTTCGGGCTTACCATTTACAAATATTAAAGGGGTACATCGATCCCCTGATCTGGTGTTGCTACCCGACCAGTATCTCGGGGGCTACTGCATTGCCTATTCAATGCAGAAAATTCGAAGTGCTAAGTGTTCGGCTTGACCGAACTATGGGCAAACGCGTCTTCGGACAATAATAGGTACCATTTAGGACTCATCCAACATCAAGCTAATATAGTACGGCGACTTCTCAAAACCCTCTCTCAAGGGCCCGTGTGTCGATCACTATCTCCTCTAATGTGCATCTCGGATTTTAGGCCAACACACACCTTGAGGGCTACTGGCTATATATCTCGTCAGTAAATAAATTACACCAATCGAAAATAAAATCCGCAAACAATCAGCCCGTGGCCGAGGTGGCGCATTACCTCGGAAGCAGTCTGGCATATAGCTCAGATGCAAGTGGCTGGCTCCATAGAGGGCATTTCCGACATTAAGCTTGGCTGAACTCCTTCAACTTTTTTCAACCAAGGTGATCTATGACACCTCGGATATAGTCCAGCGTTGGAGCTTGGATATAGTCCATCGTTGGAGTTTGGATACAGTTCGGCATTGGAGCTCGGCTGCAAAACAACACTTCAGATGTAGACCTGCATTGGAGCTCGGCTGCAAAAAAGGGGCTCCTAGGATACCCGGCGTGTAGAATCTTCGAATTTACTTCGGCGATCCTCAAGATCGAAGATGAGAAGACTAGTTGAACCAGTTTTCAAGACCGACGACCGAAGATGAAGAACAGTTCGAAAGAATTGAGGAGCTTCCCCAACTTGAAGACCGGTTCAAGGGGCTACTGACGGTGTCCTGGACTAGGGGGTACTCATCACGTCGTCTCCCGACCTATAGGTCGGGCCGAGGACCCCCATGGTGGTTCACTAATGGGCCTTAGGCAGCCCATGCCGCATAGACGGAAGACTCCACAAGACTTGGCGCTCAAGCCAAGGACTCTCCTAAAACCCTAGGCCTCCGGTGTGTTATATAAACCGAGGCCAGGCTAGTCAATAGGCAATCTAATGTAGATTAGAACAATCTCATATTCATTACTACAATCTCATGGTATATACATATACTCTGTACTACACCCATATGAATACAATCAAAAGCAGGATGTAGGGTATTATCTCTTCGAGAGAGCTCGAACCTGGGTAAAACCATGTGTTCATGTTAACGTCTCTCCAAGACACCTAGCTTAGGACCCCTACTATGAGATACACCGGATACAGAACCGACAGCGTGCGCTAGCCACAACAAAATCGTGCAGCAGCACGATCTAGCATTTAGGATCAACATGCCTAGCAACCCCTCAAAAAAAAGCCTACCAAGCTTTTCTCAATATAAGTTGCTACTATCTCTACTAAAAAAAGATGCCACTATCATGCTTTAAATTAATATATAAAGTAGATTCCTCAAAAAAATCATGCTTTAATGTTGCAAAACCTACATTTTAAAGTTTCCAAAAATTCTGAAAAACGTTATGGATTCACAAGATAAGTGTGTAGAACCCAAAAAAAATCAACTCCAAACTCAAAATACACACAGAGCTAGAAAAAACGACAAATCCAACATGAATAGTGCCACAAGAAGGCAAAAGCAAAAAATATACTATTCATATCTAAATTTGTATTTTTATCTTTACATGTACTTTGAGTTTGGAGTTAAAAAAATTAGCGGTTTATACGCTTTTCTAATAGACATCCATAGACTTTTCAGTTATTTTAGAACTTCAAAAGTTCAGTTCCATGAGATTGGAGCATGGTACTCCATCCTGTCCTTTTTTACCTTGCATATAAAATTTGTCTAAAGTCAAACTACGTAAAATTTGACCAACTTTATAAAATAAAAATATCAACATTCATAAGATGAAATCAATGTCATTATATGCATCATAAATTTAATTTTCATATTGTATAACATTAGTATTTTAGAAATTGATATGTTTTGTATAAATATGGTCAAACTTTATGAAGTTTGACCTCAAATAACTTTTATATGCGGAGTAAAAGGGACCAAAGTGCACCTAAGAGCTAGTACAATAATGGCTATAAGCTCGCTTGCATGGAACTTTTACCTGTGTGGAGGATAGGGACAAGGAAAAAAATGAAGGACTGGGCTCTCATGCAAGAGCCAGCCTCTACGCATGTGCTCCTAGGTAAAAGCATTTAGTAAGAGTAAAGAGATAGAGAGAAAATGAAAAAAGTTCTAATCTTATAGTCAACCTTATAGTCAGTCTTACTGTATGAGTAATTAATAATGCTAATTCATGATGAGATGGCATGTTTATATAGCCAGCAGCTGGCTATACTATTAGCCATGCTCTAAGTCATGGGGGCATTCGGATATTCAAGGAGACCGATCAATATGTGCTTCCACTAATAAAAGTTAATAATGTGATTGATGCTCGATCAACACCAATCAAGCAACTGATGTCTGCTAGAACTACGTCGGTATTTCCCCAAAGAGGAAGGGATGATGCAGTATAGAGACAATAGGTATTTCCCTCAGTGATGAGACCAAGGTTATCAAACCAGTAGCAGGACCTCCTCACACCACGTAAACAACACCTGCACACAAATAACAAATACTCACAACCCGACGTGTTAAAGGGGTTCTCAATCCCTTACGGGTACGGCGCCTCAAGATAGGAAAATAACGTGAGGTAAAAGTGTTAGATAGGATAAATAGATCACAGAACAAATAAATTGCAGCAAGATATTTTTATATTTTTGGTTAAATAGATCTGAAAATAAATGCAAAGGAAAATAGATCGTGTTGACACACGAACACGTCACGTGTACCCTCGACGCCGGGGGTGATGCACCGCAGCTCACATCGAAGGAGACCCGCCGACAACAAGCGACACGCAAGATACCGACGGGCGCTTTTAGACCGAAACCCCACACCCTCGGGAGGGACCCCTTCAGGGAGTGCGGCGGCTATGGGCTGCCCTAGTTCGATTCGCTCGCCCCTAGAGCCTCGAGATTCGCGGCTCTCAAACACGAAGAACAGCGAAGAACGAGAGAGAAAAACGGTGGAGAGATAAAACGTAGATGAAGAAGTAGTATATTGATTTGTTCGATTGTGTGTTGTTCAATCAGCCATCACCCCCAATATATATAAGAGGCGGCTGGACTTCTCGTACAAGTAAAGGATTCATCTAGGCTTTCCTTATAAGAAATTACATCAATTCACGCCCTAGAGTCCTAGTTCTATTTCAACTCGGATTCAGTCTGAATCTGGCCCAACTTCTGTCTTCTTCCTTGTGCGGGCATCCGAGCTTGCATATGTTCTCCAATCAAGACAGCCCAAATATAAAACTTGTGCGCCTCGACGATACGAACAACCCTCATGTTGATCACTTTTTCAAATAAGGCAATCTTGAATACTTTTCGAGGTCATCTTTACCTACAGTCGGATTCGGTCTTGCAGTAGACTGGATTATCCGAGTCTCGTAGTGAATTTGCCGGCCATACACTATCTCTGATGATGATGACTCCAAAACCAAAGTTTACCGTCTTGATGATACGTACAACTTCTGTATTGAACACTTCTTCATCCGAGGTCATCTTGATAAACTTTCGGGCACATGTTCAGTTTCACTCGGATTCGAACTCATCCACTCGGATATTTAGAGACTTTCGCTCGGATCGTCCGACTGGACTTTTTCACTCGGAAGACAATCTTTCACTCGGATGGCTATATTTCCACTCGGATGACTATATTTCCACTCGGAAGGCAATATGTTATTCGATCGGCAAGTTTTCGTTCCGATGGCAATCTTTTCACTCGGAATATTTTCATCTAGAGGACAATTTCACTCGGATGACTATATTTTTATTGGGATAATAATAAGTTCATCCAGTCAGCAAACTTTCACTCGACCGGTAAATTTTCACTCGGATGGTAAACTTTTTCACTTGGATTTCTGACTGAAAACACAGCCTGATCTTGTCTTGTCTCTCCAGGCCTCATACAACCTCGGATTGAGATGAATTATATATGAAAATCGATCGGCTCGACGAGACGAAACTTTTCTGTGTTGAAGGTTTTTTTGATTCAAGGCTGTCTTGAGGGCCGAATTGCTCACGCATTGCATCAGACACTCATCAACATGTGTCTGGTGTCGAGCGTAATGTTTTGGTCTCTGGCCTGTCCAAACCGTATTGACTGTAACTTTTGCATATGAACTCGGATTAAGATGATTTATATATGAAAATCAATTGCCTCGACGAGATGAAGACAATTCCTTTAAAGTGCTCCTCGTCTGAGGTCATTTTGAGGGCGTAACTGGCCAAAAAGCACTCAGAACACTAAATTTTGTCACTCGGAGTACAGCTTCGGCCACTGATATGAGGTCGATTGGCGATAGCCTAAACATCAAAGTTATTCCACTCGACGATATGAAACTTTCTCATTCTGAAAGCCCTTTCACTCTGTATTTTGCCAAAATCAGGTGTCAACACATGCCCCCCTGTTTTTCGGCAAAGCTTGCACGCCAAAAAATAATATGCATAGTGTTCGTTCTAAGGACGATGTCAACACTCCATCGGCCATTTATTTTTCTCAGGGCGATAATTATATATCGGCCATGTTTGTGCTAAGGGCGATAATTGTATATCGACCATTGCCTACTTAGGCTTCCTGCCACACACTCGGGTGGTACTTCTTCAAATATTTGCCATTGAGAGCTCGAGGTAACAATGCCCCTTGTATTGATTCCACCAAATATGAATTTCCGGGAACAACTCTTGAAATCCTAAAAGGGCCTTCCCAACTTGGAGACCACTTCCCGAATTTTCTATCTCTTGAACCAATTGGTAGAATCACTTTCCAGACGAGATCACCAACCTTAAAATTCTTCAACTTGACTTTCTTATTGTAAGCTCTTGCCACCCTCAACTTATCTCTCTCTATGGCCTTTAAAGCAGCCAAACGTTTATCGGCAACCTCATCAATATTGTCCATCATTAAGTTATAAAAGTCTACTGCCGATAAATTATTTTGTTTGGCTATTCTCAAAGCATTCAAATTTACCTCTACTGGTAAAATAGCCTCTTGACCATATACTAGCTCATATGGAGTCACCTTTGTAGCACCATGCCTTGAAATTCTATGTGCCCATAAAGCTTCAGATAACAACTCATACCATCTCCTCGGATTATCCTCAATCTTCTTCTTGATGAGACTGATTAAAATTTTATTGCTAGACTCGGCTTGTCCATTAGCTTGGGCATAATACGGAGAGGAATTGAGCAACTTTATATTATAAGATTCGGCAAACTCTCTGACTTGGTGTGACATAAAAGATGAACCTTGATCTGTAGTTAACGTTTGAGGAATACCGAATCTATGAATAATGTGCTCGGTTATGAATTGAATTACCTCCGTATGTGTCATGTTTTTGAGAGGTACTGCTTCAGACCATTTAGTGAAATAATCAGTTGCCACCAATACGAACCGATGCCCTTTTGAAGAAGACGGGTGAATTTGTCCAATGAAATTTAAACCCCAACCTCTGAAAGGCCATGGTTTGATAATAGGATGTAACATAGCAGCGGGAGCCAATTGAATATCACCAAACTTTTGACAAGCTTCACACCCTTTGTAATATCTGAAGCAATCATTAATCATAGTCGGCCAATAAAACCCAGCACGTCGCAATAACCATTACATCTTGGGAGCCGACTGGTGAGTGCCACAAATACCTTCATGTGCTTCTCCCATAGCAACTCTTGCCTGGTCCTCGTCCAAACACTTTAGAAGAACATCATCGAATGTTCGGTGATAAAGACCATCATCTCTCATTGTATACTGGGAAGCCATACACCGAATAGCCCTGTCCACCCTTTCACTCGGATTGCACAAGTAATCAACAGTGGGCTTCCTCCAGTCGGGATTATCACCTGCACTAGATTTTTTGTTAATGGCCGAATCAGTGGGTTCAGGTTCGTCCTCTCCCATATTGGCAAGATAATACATCGGTCTTTGAGAGATATGAAACATGCCATGATCAACATGATATCCAGATGCTTGCTGTGCCAACTCATTTGCTTTCCAATTGTCATGTCTAGATATATGTGCAATGCTAAAACAATCCAAAGTAGAAATTATATCTAGACATTTATCAAGATAAACATTAAGTGATTTGTCCAAACACTTAAAGACTCTGGATATTTGCTGCACCACTAGTAACGAATCACCGTAAGTCTCAATATGTGTAACACCTATAGCAAGTAACATCTCTATGCCGAATAACAATGCTTCATATTCGGCTTAATTGTTTGTGCAAAAATATTCTAAGCGGCATGAGGCTTCAAAAATAGCACCATGAGGAGATATATAAACAATACCAACACCTTGGCCATTGCTACAAACTGAACCATCAAAGTATAATCTCCATGGTACTAATGAAACAAGGTTCATATCAACATCATGCTTGTCATTAATCCGATGTTCAACAATGAAATTAGCAACAATTTGGCCTTTCATGGATTTTAGAGATTCATAAGCCAAATCATATTCAATCAAAGCATAAGCCCACTTGCCAATTCTACCGCTAAGAATTGGCCTATGCAACATGTATTTAATGACATCGGTTTGACAAGCTACTATACAAGCACTCGGCACTAAATAATGTCTCAATTTTGTGCAAGCGTAATATAAGCATAGACATAGTTTCTCAATAAATTTATACCTTGTCTCGGCGTCCAATAAGCGTCTGCTCAAATATGTAATAGCATGCTCTTTTCCCTCGGGTTCTTGAGTCAAAATAGCACCAATAACTCCTTCCTCCGCTGCAATGTAAATCCTGAAGGCTTCCCTATGCTTGGGTGCTTTCATCACCGGAGGAGTGCACAATTAACTCTTGATCATATCAAATGCTTCTTGCTGTTTTGCCCCCCAAGTAAAATCAGCATCATTCTTCAGAAGGATAGGAGTAAATGCATCAACTTTCCCTGATAGATTAGCTATGAACCTTCTCAAATAATTGACCTTGCCAAGGAACTTTTGCATATCTCTCTTGCATGTTGGAGCCACCACTTTATGTATAGCCTCTATCTTTTTGGGATCAATCTCTATACCATCTTCATGAATAATGAAACCCAAAAACTTGCCAGCTGACACGCCGAAAGCACACTTCAAAGGATTCATCTTCAGTCCATACTTTTTCATTCTTTCAAAAGCTAAACGCAAATCGGCCAAGTGATATTCAAAAGCATCCGATTTGACAACAACATCATCAATATAAACTTCAAGTATGATACCGAGTAAATCATGAAAAAACAAATTCATAGCCCTTTTATATGTGGCTCCAGCATTTTTTAATCCGAATGTCATCACTGTCCACTCGAATAAACCAAACCAGGACATCGGAAAGCTGTTTTGTACATGTCCTCTTCGGCCATAAAAATCTGATTGTATCCGGCATTACCATCTAGAAAGCTAATAACCTTATGTCTAGAAGCATCATTAATAAGCATATTGGTTATTGGCATGGGATATTCATCTTTGGGTGTAGCCCTATTCAAATCTCTGAAGTCAATGCACACCCTCAACTTGCCGGATCCTTTCTTCTCCATTGGGACAATGTTAGAAATCCACTCGGCATACCTGCAAGGTCGAATGAAATTAGCTTCAAGCAGTCGACCGATCTCTTCCTTGATCCGGTCATATGTTTTCGGATTAAATTTTCTGGCCGACTGTTTATAAGGTCTAAAACCAGCCTTTATAGGTAACCGATGCTCCACTAGCTCTCGGCTTAAACCTGGCATCTCATGATATTCCCATGCAAAACAACAAACATATTCCTTCAATAACTTGATTAACTTAGCTTTACAATCGGCTTTCAAACGTCGGTCGATTGACTGAACCATCTCCAATATCTACCTCCTCTAATGGATCAGCCGATGTAAAACCTTGTCCAAGTTTATCCATGTCATCCGACAACTCTATAGGTTCATACATATCGTCCTCGCTGGACCAATATTTTACAAGACGTTTTTGTAACCACTCGGAGCTAGAAACCATTTAAACATATCATACCTTGGAGCTGATTGCATTCAGTCGGCTTTAAAGAGACGGGCACAAAACCATTCTTGGTCGCGTTGAGAAAATCAAACTCTGGTAAGTCAACTCCCGTCAAGCAAGTAGCATTGGGATGTTGCCAATCCACCGATGCATCGGCCAAAGCAACACAGGCTGAGTTATCTGCATGAATAACTTCCACTTTGTCATCAACCCACTGAATCAAAAACTGGTGCATAGTGGATGGCACGCACTGGTTTGCATGAACCCAATCACGGCCTAGTATGACGTTGTAGTTACCTTGCACCTTAGCGACAAAGAATGCAGTAGCCAAAGTTTTGCTTCCGACTATAAGCTCCACATATATTACACCTTTGGCTTCAGTTTTCTCTTTGCCTTCAAATCCTTTGAGCACCATATTGGTCTTGATCAATTCTTCATCAGGCAAACCCAATTTCTTGAAGACCGAATAGGGCATAAGATTTACCACAGCACCACCATCAACAAGCATCCGAGTGAGCGGCGACCCATTGATATGACCTCTGAGATATAATGGTTTCAGATGCGTTACTGGTTCTTTTGGCTTCTCGAATATTCCGTTTTAGGGCCAAAATCCAGCTGAGCCACCTCCCCTTCCTCATCTATAGCACGAAACTCAGCAGGTAAGTAATACACCATATTGATATCCATACCTTCATGAACCGACGTAGGCTCATAGTCCAACATATTAGCCTCCTCCTCGAGTGCATCCACCAATTCTGAAATTTGTCCGAGTGAAGAGGAAGCAATAGGTAACATAGACGATGCAATGATTGCATCGTCCTCTTTTGGTAGTGTAGGTGCTGCTGTGATAGGTGTAGAAACCGTTGCATCTTGTATTTGTTTGGGCCTCCACACTTGTTTTGTAGGTACCAAAGGCCGAGTGTCATTGAACAACTTATCCCTTTGCTTCTCAGCCTCTTGTTCTGCCATCTCTTGACTCCTTAACCTCTGTAGTTTCCTCTTTTGTGTCTTTGTTAGCCCTGGAGGACACCACTTTGGCTGAGTGTATTTAGGATCTCTCGTTTTTACCTGGCTGGTGCTTGCTTCATGGTCATTAGCCGAGTGCTTTGGCGCGATAGCAAGTACCGGCTCAGTCGGATTGCTATGCACAATCGGCTGTTGTATGGCAAATGTTTTGGTGCCCAAGATAAGTGAGTCGGCATCCATTTTCTCCTTGCCTTTTCCCGACTCAACTGCTGCAACACTTGGTGATTTAACACACCATTCTCTTTGACTTTCCAGATGCATGAAATTTCAAATCGGGCGCACCTTTTTACTCTGATGGAACCCACTCGGATCGATGTCACTCGGATGGAATCCACTCGGATGGAATCCACTTGGATGGAATTCAGTCGGATGGAATCTACTTGACCACATTTTTTCACTCGGATAGCTTCCACCTGGGTGCATTCTTACGCTCGGATAATTTCCATCCGGTCGCATGTTTTGACCAGCCGACCGATAGTTACCAATTTCAGTCGACCATTATATGAGTAATCAATTTCGATCCCATACAGATTGTTTCTGCTCTTCTGAAAACTGCACCCTTGGTCCACTCGGTTTCGTATACCTACTGAACATATCATCTGATGGTGACCTTGGTCGCTTCAAGTCTGATGACCGGTTAGAGCTGGGACCAGCCGACTAGTTGGCGTACTTGGATAACAACATGTCAAAAGTTGGTTTGATTCCTTTGTGCTGCACTTTAGCTTTGTTCATCTTCCACTTGCCAACCTCAGGACTCTTGGGTTTAACAAATTTAACTCGAGCGTCTTGCTGTACCTGTGCTTGCCCCCCGAGTGTAGGATTCTTGATGGTGGTTTTGATCACTTCGTTGCCATCAGGTTGTTTATCAAGCACGATTTGCCTCCCCAAGACCTTGTCGCCCTCCTTATCTTTCCTGGACTCACCAATAATGACATTAGCTTTATTAGCAGATTCGGCTACCTCCGGCCGAATAGTAGCTTCTTCCCCTCCAAATCCATGGTATTCATTGGAAAAGGCTGCTTATCGACTTGCATCTCAGAAAAGTTCAATCGTCCGTCATTAACGGCCGATTGTATCTGTCGGCGAAAAACATTGCAATCATTAGTAGCATGAGAAAAGGAATTATGATACTTGCAATAAGCATGCCGTTTTAGCTCTTCAATCGGTGGTAGAGTATGAGATATTCTAATAATCTTAGCCTGCAATAAAGCATCAAATATTCTATCACGCTTAGCAATGTTAAAAGTAAACTTCATCTCTTCATCACGATTCTTATGAATCGGTTTCAGATCATTGCAAGTAAAGGGTTTGGCCTTAGATGGCTAAACAAATTCAGTAGAAAAAACATCACCCTCATCGTCCGAGTGATCACTATCATATTCCACCATATTCATCTTTGGACGATCGGCTTTGTACCTATGCACTTCTTTGAGATCTTTGCTTCAGCTTTCCTGAGCTAAAGCTCTTTGTAAGACTTGGTTGATATTTAAGAACTCATAACCTTCTAGCTTTTCTCTAATGGGAGTTCTCAAACCACTCAGCACTAGGTCTGCCAAATCTCTCTCGGTTATCACCAAACTAAAACATCGGTTTTTTGTTTCTCTGAATCTCTTGACGTAATCGGAAACCGATTCATCATGCTTCTGTTTAACCGATGTTAGATGTGACAACTTGAGTTCATTGTCGTTGCTATAAAAGTGATCATGAAATTTCTGCTCTAGCTGCGACCAAACTCGAATGGAACCATGTCGTAAAGAAGAAAACCATGAAAATGCAGTACCGGTTAATGATAAAGAAAATAAACGCACTTTCAATTCATTCAATGAGCCTGCCTCACCCAACTGTGCTAAATACTGACTAACATGCGCCCATGTGGTTTTTGTGCCTTCTCCATTAAACTTAACAAAATCTGGAATTTTATATCCTGGAGGGCACTGGATAGCATCAAAGTACTCGGGGTACGGCTTTTGGTAAATCCGATTCTGAGGTAACTCAACTCCAAAATTCTCTCGAAGCATCTTAGCCATCTCCTCTCTAAGATTAGCTAAACCATCATCCATAGTGGACGATGAAGCTTGTGGCAGTGGCATAGGAGGAGTAGGGTTACTAGCTGTAGGTAGGAATTGTGGCATGTATGTCGACCCATAATTTGGTAGTGGTCGAGTGGTTGTAGCTGTAGGTAGAATTTGGTTCAGCGTTGCCACTGAACTTGGCATGCTCATAATAGGGTTGATGGGTGCAGTTGCGATCTGATTTGTTTGGGTAGGATAATAAGCCATCAGCACGGGAGGCGCCGACGCAATAGGTAAAGCCAGATTAGGGTTTTGCACACTCGCAGCTACACCTTCATTACCACTAGACGATTGAGATATATTCTTCTGAGCGTTAGTATTTTCTATGAAAGTTTGATAGACTAGATTGTTACCATCAGCAATACGACTTTCAATCTCAGCCCACTACTCAGGAGAAAAGGCAGTACTTACATAGGGTTTAACCTGTTCAGTTTGAAGAGGGAACTTGATTTCTTCAATCGGTGTGATGTTGCCTTGGCGATCCTTCTTGAACTTTGCAAGGAACTCCTGCAAGTCCTTCTCCTCGCGTGCCTTCTTGTACTCCTCATAGATTTGGCGATGATCGGCCGATATCTCATCAAGACGGGGCTTGATGATGTTATCGGCGTCTACCTCAGATGGCTTGGGAAGATCAGACATGGTGGATGATGATGATTGATCTTCATTCCCCAGCGGAGTCGCCAAAAAGTGTGTTGACACACGAACACGTCACGTGTACCCTCGACGCCGGGGGTGATGCACCGCAGCTCACGTCGAAGGAGACCCGACCGACAGCGCGATACGCAAGACAATCGACGGGCGCTTTTGCAGACCCGAAAGCCCCACACCCCCGGGAGGGACCCCGTCAGGGAGTGTGGCGGCTATGGGCTGCCCTAGGTCGATTCGCTCGCCCCTAGAGCCTCGACATTCACAGCTCTCAAACATGAAGAACAGCGAGAACGAGAGAGAAAAATGGTGGAGAGATAAAATGTAGATGAAAAAGTAGTATATTGATTTGTTCGATTGTGTGTTGTTCAATCGGCCATCACCCCCAATATATATAAGAGGCGGCTGGACTTCCCGTACAAGTAAAGGATTCATCTAGGCTTTCCTTACAAGAAATTACATCAATTCACGCCCTAGAGTCCTAGTTCTATTTCAACTCGGATTCAGTCTGAATCTGGCCCAACTTCTGTCTTCTTCCTTGCGCGGGCCGCCGAGCTTGCATATGTTCTCCGATCAAGACGGCCCAAATATAAAACTTGTGCGCCTCGATGATACGAACAACCCTCATGTTGATCACTTTTTCAAATAAGGCCATCTTGAATACTTTTCGAGGTCATCTTTACATTCCAGTCGGATTCGGTCTTGCAGTAGACTGGATTATCTGAGTCTCGTAGTGAATTTGCCGGCCATATACTATCTCTGATGATGATGACTCCAATACCAAAGTTTACCGTCTTGATGATACGTACAACTTCTGTATTGAACACTACTTCATCTGAGTCCATCTTGATAAACTTTCGAGCACATGTTCAGTTTCACTCGGATTCGAGCTCATCCACTCGGATATTTAGAGACTTTCGCTCAGATCGTCCGACTGGACTTTTTCACTCGGAAGACAATCTTTCACTCGGATGGCTATATTTCCACTCGGATGACTATATTTCCACTCGGAAGGCAATATCTTATTCGATCGGCAAGTTTTCGTTCTGATGGCAATCTTTTCACTCGGAATATTTTCACCTGGAGGACAATTTCACTCAGATGACTATATTTTTACTGGGATAATAATAAGTTCATCCGGTCAGCAAACTTTCACTCGACCGGTAAATTTTCACTCGGATGGTAAACTTTTTCACTCGGATTTCCGACTGAAAACACAGCATGGTCTTGTCTTGTCTCTCCGGGCCTCATACGACCTCGGATTGAGACGAATTATATATGACAATCGATCGGCTCGACGAGACGAAACTTTTCTGTGTTGAAGGTCTTTTGATTCAAGGCCGTCTTGAGGGCTGAATTGCTCACGCATTGCATCAGACACTCATCAACATGAGTCTGGTGTCAAGCGTAATGTTTTGGTCTCTGGCCTGTCCAAACCGTATTGACTATAACTTTTGCATATGAACTCGGATTAAGATGATTTATATATGAAAATCAATTGCCTCGACGAGATGAAGACAATTCCTTTAGAGTGCTCCTTCATCTGAGGTCATTTTGAGGGCGTAATTGGCCAAAAAGCACTCAGAACACTAAATTTTGTCACTCGGAGTACAGCTTCGGCCACTGATATGAGGTCGAATGGCGATAGCCTAAACATCAAAGTTATTCCACTCGACGATATGATACTTTCTCATGCTGAAAACCCTTTCACTCTTTATTTTGCCAAAATCAGGTGCCAACAGATCGCAAAGGCAAATATGATGAAAAGAGACCTGGGGGCCATAGGTTTCACTAGTGGCTTCTCTCGAGAAAAATAGTAAACGGTGAAAAAAAATTACTGTTGGCAATTGATAGAACTTCAAATAATCATGACGATATCCAGGCAATGATTATTATATAGGCATCACGTCCAAGATTAGTAGACCGACTCCTGCCTGCATCTACTACCATTACTCCACACATCGACCGCTATCCAGCATGCATCTAGTGTATTAAGTTGATGGAGAAAGGGAGTAACACAATAAGAACAATGACATGATGTAGACAAGATCTATTTATGTAGAAATAGACCCCATCTTGTTATCCTTAATAGCAATGATACATACGTGTCGTTCCCCCTTTTGTCACTGGGATCAAGCATCGTAAGATCAAACCCATCACAAAGCACCTCTTCCCATTGCAAGATTAATAGATCAAGTTGGCTAAACAAAACCCAAATATCAGAGAAGAAATACGAGGCTATAAGTTTCTTGGATAAAAATCCAAATATCAAAGAAGACTATAACTTTCTTGGATAAAAACATATATCTGATCATAAACTCAAAGTTCATCGGATGCCAACAAACACACCGCAAAAAGGCTTACATCATATGGATCTCCAAGAGACCATTGTATTGATAATCAATAGAGAGAGAGGAAGACATCTGGCTACTAACTACGGACCCGAAGGTCTACAAAGACCTACTCACGCATCATCTGAGAGCACCAATGGAAGTGGTGAAGCCCTCTATGATGGTATCTAGATTGGATCTGGTAGTTCTGCACTCTACGCCGACTGGAATTGATTTTTGTCGACTCCCCTAGTGTTTCTGAAATATTGGGGTATTTATAGAGTAAAGAGGCGGTTCATGGGGCACTCGAGGTGGGCATGACCCACCAGGGTGCGCCTGGGCCTCCTGGCGCGCCCTGGTGGGTGCTACCCCCCTCGAGGTACCCCCAGGTGCTTCCTTGGCCCACTGGATGTCTTCTAGCCTAAAAAAATCCTCAATAAGTTTCGCCGTGTTTGGATACCGTTTGATATTGATTTCCTGTGATGTAAAAAACATGCAAAAAACAGCAACTGACACTGGGCACTATGTCAATAGGTTAGTACCAAAAAATTATATAAAATGATTGTAAAACATCCAAGAATGATAATATAACGCATGGAACAATTAAAATTTATAGATATGTTGGAGACATATAAGCATCCCCAAGGTTAATTCCTGCTCATCCTCGAGTAGGTAAATGATAAATATAGGATTTTTGATGTGTAATGTTGCCTAACATGTTCATCACATTTCTTTTCTTTATAGCATGGACATATGGACTTTTATATGATTCAAAGCAATAGCCTATTTTTGACATGAAGACTTTAATACTCAAGCATACCAACAAGCAACCATGTCTTACAAAATATCAACACTAAAGCAAGTTATCCCTAGCCCATTATTCTCAATCATTGATCCATTCATGAAACACACTCGAATATTAGCTACACCCAATGCTCAAATACGATCATAGTGCCCCTTAGTTGGTGCTTTATAATAGAAGATGGAGACTCAAATTCAAAATAAAAATTGCATAAGTAAAAGAAAGGCCCTTCGCGGGGCGTAGTAGGGATTTGTAGAGGTGCCAGAGCTCAAAGCTTAAATTGAGAGATAAAAATATTTTTGAGAGGCATACTTTTCCCACCAACAAAAACGACTTAGAGCATCCCAACACTTTCCATGCTAGATACATCATAGGCGGTTCCCAAATATAAAATAAAGTTTATTCCTTCTTCCACCATTACTTTCACTTTCCAACCTTATCCACGGGTGCCCTCCATACCAACACTTTCCAAGGAATTTATCATTTGATAGCATAAAGTAAATTCATTATTCATTTCGGGACTGGGCATCCCTAATACCTTTGTCGTACTCTCGTGCAATAACAAGTGAATAAACACCCATCGTGAGAATAACACATCTATCATGTAAAATATTGGTCACCCTTCACCGCCTCGCGAGTGGTAGAGCACACAAAAGAGAAGTTTATTTTGAAAATTAGAGACAACACATGCAAATTTGCTTAGAATGGCATGGAAATACCGCATATAGGTAGGTATAGTGCACTCATAAGGCAAAACTGGTTTAAAGGGTTTTGGATGCACAACTAGTGATCATACTTAGTGCAAAATGAAGGCTAGCAAAAAGATTGAGAAGCGACCAACCAAAAAGCGAAGAATCTCGTACCCAAGCATTAAGCATAAGTAACACTGCACCATGAGTAGGATATGAATTTCATTGCATAAGTATTGACTTTCGTGCTTGCATAGGGAATCACAAACCTTAACATCAATATTCTTACTAAAGCAAAATTACTAATCAACATGGCTCACATGTCATATCGTCATATCTCAAAAACCATTACTAAGAATCAAGTTTATATTGTCCAATGATCTTCATGAAAGTTTTTATTATATCCTCCTTGGATATCTGTCACTTTTGGACTATTTTCATATGTATCTTTTGATAAGCTCAAACAAATATAAGCGAAGATCATGAGCATAATTTTTTTCTTTCTCTCAAAATAATCTAAGTGAAGCAAGAGAAAATTTCTGAAAATTTTATTGACCCCCAAATAAATCTAAGTGAAGCATGAAAGCATTTCTCCAAAAATAACAAAGCACACCGTGCTCAAAATGATATAAGTGAAGCACTAGAGCAAATCCATGCTCTAAAAATTTAAGTGAAGCATAGGAGCAAGCATAGCATAATTTTTGGCTCACTCAAAAAGGTGTGTCCGGAAAGGATTCAACACTTAAGACACAAAGCAAAACAAGCAAAGACTCATATCATACAAGATGCTCCAAGCAAAAACTCATAATATGTGACGAATAAAAATATAGCTTCAAGTAAAATACCGATGGTTGTTAGAAGAAAGTGGGGATGCCACTCGGGGGCACCCCCAAGCTTAATTACTTGCTACTTATTTGAATATTATCTTGGGGTGCCTCGAGCATCCCCAAGCTTAGACTTTTTCTAATCCTTATTCCTTCATCCATCGTAAAATCACCCAAAACTTGAAAACTTCAATCACACAAAACTCAACAAAACCTTCGTAAGATCCGTTAGTATAAGAAAGCCAACCACTATATAAGTATTGTTGAAAACATATTATTATTTTGTTTTTGCATTATATCTACTGTATTCCAACTTTTCCATAGCAAAAACTCATCAAAGAAAACCATAGAATCGTCAAAACAAGCACACAACGCAAAGAAGACAGAATCTGTCAAAAATAGAACAGTCTGTTGCAATCTGGATATTTCGAATACTTCTGTAACTCCAAAAATTCTGAAATAAATTGGCGTACATGAGAAATTTGTCTATTAATCTTCTTAAAATAGAATCATCCCAAAAGCACTTTTACGTTAAAAACGACAAGTAATCTCGCGAGCGCAAAAATTTCTGTTTTTCAGCAAGATCAAATCAACTTTCACCCAAATCTTCCCAAAGGCCTTGCTTGGCACAAACACTTATTAAAACACAATCATAACAGTAGCACAATTTTGCTAACACACAAGAAAACAAAGCAAAAAGCAAAAATAAATTTTATTCATTGGGTTGCCTCCCAACAAGCGCTATCGTTCTACGCCCCTAGCTAGGCATAACGCGTAGGATCTAAGTTTTGTCATATTTGGTTCTAGATCCATAATATGCCCTCATGATTGATTCATATGGTGGCCTAATTATTGTTCTAAGGAAGCGTTCCATTTCCTTCCTTAGTGGAAATTGAAATTTAATATTGCCTTCTTTCATATCAATCATGACACCAATAGTACGCAAAACGGTCTACCAAGAATAATTGGACAAGACGGATTGCAATCAATATCAAGAACAATAAAATCTATGGGCACATAATTCCTATTTGGAAGAATAAGAACATCATTAATTCTTCCCATATGCTTTTTAATAGTAGAATCCGCTAAGTGCAAATTTAAAGAGCATTCTTCAACATTGGTAAGACCAAGCACACCACATAAAGATTTCAGAATTGTAGAAACACTAGCACCCAAGTCACACAAAGCAAAACACTCATAATTTTTGATCTTGACTTTGATAGTAGGTTCCCACTCATCATGCAATTTTTCTAGGAATTGAAACTTCTAACTCCAACTTTTCTTCAAAAGCTTTCATCATGGCATCAACAATATGTTTAGTAAGAGCTTTATTTTGTTCATAAGCATGTGGTGAATTTCTCATGGATTGCAACAAAGAAATACAATCAACCAAAGAGAAACTGTCATAATTAAAGTCTTTGTAATCCGAAATAGTGGGCACATCACTAGTTAAAGTCTTGACCTCTTCAAACCCACTTTTTTTCAATTTTCTCAACAAGACTTTCACTCTCTGAATCATAGGGACGCCTTCTAGCTAAAGTTGACTCTTCTCAAGTCCCTTTTTCATCTTAATTTTACTAAACAAAGAACCAATAGAACAAACACCAATCATTTTAAGATCTTCATCACTTTTATCTTCTAACGAGATTGGTTTGGCGACCACTTGATTCACTAAAGTGGTGTGTGCATTGGATGTTTTTCCCAACAAACTTTCAGCAAAAGCATACTTAGATTGAAGATTGAAAACTTCTCTACTAATATCATCAAGTTGTTTCATTATAGCTTCTAACACAATGGAGTGTTCCTTGAGTTCTTTAGTAAAATATTTATTATGCTCAAATTGTGTAGTCATATATTCCATAGTACTTTTCTCAATTTCAAGCAAAATATTTGGGTAAGTAACATCATAATATTTTCTTTCAGGCATCATGACTACGCAAACAAGATCGCACACAAAAACATATCTAACGAGAAAATGGCGGACGAGTAAGAGGGCGAATAAAACGAATTTTTTTTGTGAAGTGGGGGAGATGAAAATGAGAGGCAATGGAGAATAATGTAAATTGCGAGGAGATGAGATTTGTGATTAGGAATCTGGTTGATGTTGAAGATCCTCCCCGACAACGGCGCCAGTAATTCCTTTTGATGTCTGCTAGAACTACGTCGATATTTCCCCAAAGAGAAAGGGATGATGCAGTATAGCGACAGTAGGTATTTCCCTCATTGATGAGATCAAGGTTATCGAACCGGTATGAGGACCTCCTCACACCATGTAGACAACACTTACACACAAATAACAAATACTCACAACCCGATGTGTTAAAGGGGTTGTCAATCCTTTCGGGTACGATGCCTCAAGATAGGCAAATAACATGAGGTAAAAGTGGTAGATAGGATAAATAGATCGCGGAACAAATAAATTGCAGCAAGGTATTTATATATTTTTGGTTTAATATATATGAAAATAAATGCAAAGGAAAATAGATCGCAAAGGGAAATATGATGACAAGAGACCCGGGGGCCGTAGGTTTCACTAGTGGCTTTTCTCGAGAAAAATAGCAAACAGTGGGGAAAAAATTACTGTTGGCAATTGATAGAACTTCAAATAATCATGACGATATCCATGCAGTGATCATTATATAGGCATCACATCCAAGATTAGTAGACCGACTCCTGCCTGCATCTACTACTATTACTCCACACATCGACCGCTATCCAGAATGCATCTAGTGTATTAAGTTCATGGAGAAACGGAGCAATGCAATAAGAACGATGACATGATGTAGACAAGATCTATTTATGTAGAAATATACCCCATCTTGTTATCCTTAATAGCAACGATACATACGTGTCGTTTCCCCTTATGTCACTGGGATCAAGCACCGTAAGATTGAACCCATCACAAAGCACCTCTTCCCATTGCAAGATAAATAGATCAAGTCGGCCAAACAAAACCCAAATATTGGAGAAGAAATACGAGGATATAAGCAATCATGCATATAAGAGATCAAAGAAGACTCAAATAACTTTCTTGGATAAAAACATATATCTGATCATAAACTCAAAGTTCATCGGATCCCAACAAACACACCGCAAAAAGGCTTACATCATATGGATCTCGAAGAGACCATTGTATTTATAATCAAGAGAGAGAGAGGGAGGAAGCCATCTAGCTACTAACTACGGACCTGAAGGTCTACAAAGAACTACTCACGCATCATCAGAGAGGCGCCAATGGAAGTGGTGAACCGCTTCGTGATGGTGTCTAGATTGGATCTGGTGGTTCTGAACTCTACGGTGGCTGGAATTGATTTTCGTCGAATCCCCTAGGGTTTCTGGAATATTGGGGTATTTATAGAGCAAAGAGGCGGTTCAGGGGGCACCCGAGGTGGGCATAACCTACCAGGGTGCGCCTGGGCCTCCTCGCGCGCCCTGGTGGGTGCTGCCCCCCTTGAGGCACCCCCCGGGTGCTTTCTTGGCCCACTGGATGTCTTCTGGCCCAAAAAAATCCTCAACAAGTTTCGCTATGTTTGGACTTCGTTTGATATTGATTTCCTGCGATGTAAAAAACATGCAGAAAACAACAACTGGCACTGGGCACTATGTCAATAGGTTAGTACCAAAAATGATATAAAATGACTATAAATGTTTTTAAAACATCCAATAATGATAATATAACAGCATGGAACAATAAAAAATTATAGATACATTGGAGACGTATCAGCAACCAACATGCAGGTCGTACAACCCATCTGTTTGCTTCCGTCTCACTAGGGTTTTCGCCGCCTCTTGCCCCATCTCAACAGCATTGAGGTTCCTCCCTGGATTATTTTCCCTCATCGTATTTCAACCTCGTGCTGACCAAGGGAAAATGTTGCATTGCTTTTCGTCCTTGGCTACATCAGTGGAGTCAATTTCCCTAAGGTTTGGTGTGGACTTAATTTTGGGGCTAGGGTTTCCTGATGGCCTCCATAACCTTGTCTTCAACGACAATGGTGGTGGGTCAGGATCTAGAGCAGATGATGAAGGAGCGAGATAGGTCTTTGTGAGGAGATCTAGATAATGTGATATTCGAGAACAAAGTTCCGCCACGGGCTCAAGTTGTTCGATGGATGGCATTGCGTAGGGTACATAAGGATGGTCAAGTTAGCCACTTTTGGTTCTTCGAGAATATGAGGTCGGCCTTGAGAAGCCACTCCGGACAAACACATTCAAGCCATTGCTGCTTGCCCAAGCGCCCGGTATTTAGAGATCTCCGGCAATGGCAAAAACCACACCACCTTCGAGCCCCATTTCCCTTCGTCCGAGCCGTCAGAACACCACCTATTCATTTATTACTTCTTTGAACTCCATAAGAAACATGACCCATTGTGGGTGCTGGCAGACCCTTTCCCCGCGGTACCGCCAGGAATAGGGGCCGAGTTGGACTCCTGGCGTGCCCGACGCATGGGCTGCACTATAGTTCACCCTTCAGCAGGCGAATGTGTAACTGAAGGAGCAGGTGTCGCAGGTCTCCGTGTTTCGGATGCTGCAGGAGGAGTGGCACAACTTACAACTTCTCGAGGAGCATCAAATCATAGAGGACCAGATCATCGATGATCAAGCGAACGAGTAGGCGTCGTGGCCATGCTCACGGAGAGTCTGGGCTTCGTGAATGAGCAGCGGGTGCTGTAGGATTCAGTGTGCAGCGCTCGCGCCATCTGCCAGTATGAGTGACTGCTCCGAGCCAATGAGGCGAAGCGTGACCGACGTCTGGTTCGATCGTCGACCTCACCTCAACCGACAATGTTGATGGCCACACGGCGAACTCCAACAAGAAGTTTGTGTCCCACGTCCGACGAAGAGTAGAACGTGGGTCACAAACATGCCCAAATCCTACTAAGTGTAGACAAGGATTGATTACTTTTGTGGTGTAAAAAAGTTCTTTAATATTAATGAAAATACCGTGTTTTCCTTTATTTTTAATGCCCCAAGCTGGATTGCCGACTCACTTGAAGTTGTACATAGACACGTCCAAATGTGTCTGTGGATATTTGATGCATCCATTTTGATGCCCAACATTGGAGTTACCCTTAGCAGTGATGGTTAGCCGGGCGGACTCATAATTTGTTTTAGGAGGTAAGAGCATTAGAAGCCAACAACTTGTGTGGGCTGTGATGGTTTTCTCCAGAAACTTGCAAAAGTGGCAGTGCCACCCACGAACTTGCAACACATAAGCAAAAAAAAAACATTGCCAATCAGACGTAGCCTCTTGGCATGGGAAATTTTGCAAAAACGCCCCTAATGTGCCCTAAATTGACATGCAGGCAGTGCGAGCCCAGCTTTCAGTACACGGAGAAGAATGAAGAGGCTAAAAAGGGGCGTGTGCGGGAGTCGAGCTTGGGACATCACCATGTCGCAAGCTAACACTAACTAGTGCAGCCAATCAAACGGTTTGTGTTTGCTAGTTTTAGGGTAGGTCGTATTATATCACTAGCGCTTAGGTTGCCACCCTACGGCGCCGCTTGAGAGGAAGCTAGGCGGTGCCAGGTGGGAGGAGTCCCTTTCACTTTTTTATTTATAATTTGTAGTGGTATTGCATCATAGGCATATTAAGCAGTATGGAGATAGAATAAACCAAGGATTTCTGATAAATAGGAACAAAATAGAAAGTTCATTACATACTTGATGGAACAAATGACACATGCATCTTGATTCTAACATCACACTGATAAAGATTACTCAAATCATCTCCATAAAAGGAGGGGAAAAGCAGTGGAATAAACACATGCAACATCAGTATCACATAGGTAATCCCGAACGAGAACGAACGATCGTAGGAATCCTAATTAAACTTTCATATATGGACATGGATGATAGGTCTCCAATAATCATTTGTACACTTGCATATATTTGACAATAAATTACTCCAATATGATGCAATGGAAAACAGAAAGAAAGTGGAACAATATGATGGAATGTAAAAACAGAAAGAAAATGGAATAAGTGCCATGGCGCACAGAGTGATCTGAGGTGTTGATGTATACCTTGATTTACAAACTCGTTTGGGTTGCTCCCACTTCCAGCTCCATGATGAAGATTTTGTTTTCCAAATTGCATGCCTCCTTTATTAGAAAAGCACCATATTCAAATTATATAAACAAATTTCTAGAATTTGCAGGTTGTGACTTTAAACCGATAACCAGCTGACCCAAGAAAACATAGGAACTAAGATATTTTGGAGGTACCTAGTGGATGATTTCGTCATCGTGGATGGAGTGGTCGGTATTCACCTCGAGCTCAATGCATCCATATAGTATCGAAAAGGTGTCTATAGGAGGTTGAAGACAACTAGCAAGAGCCAATAGGCAATTTTAACATGTTTGATATTTAGACAGATTTTGACACAAGCTAGAGTAGACCAAGCATGCCCTATACATGCATATCTAGAGTATAGGCAGTGAAAAGTAAAGGACAAGCAAGGGCAAGAATTTAAGGAGTATACTTTAGGAGATCCGCAAACGCAATGGTGACATGAAAGATTTTGACCCGTGGTTCCGATAGGTGGTACTATCATGCATCCACGCGTCCACGTTGGAGGCTTCAGTCTCAAGGATCCAATATCACAAGGTTTATTCCACAGAGGAATCGAATTGACGGAGGGGCTCACACCCACGAAGGATCCACGAATAAGCAACCTTGCCTATCCCACCATAGCTTACGCTCATGTAGGGTAGATCTTTACGAAGTAGGCGAGCCCTACGTGGACGTAAGCCATGGTGGGATCTGCAAGGTTTCTTCTTGGATCCTTGGTCGAATGCGCAATCATAATTCTTGTGATCTTGGATCCTTGAGATTGAAGCATCCATCAACGTGGATGTACAATAGCATCACATATTAGATCCATGGGTAAAAAATCATCCATTTTTGTGAATCTCCTAAACTCCATTCCTTACTTTCTTGCACATGCATGATCATTAGTTTCCGCTGCTTATACTCTAGATATGCACGTGTATGGTGTGCTTGTTGTAATCTAGCTTGTGCCAACATCTGCCTAGATGTTAAAGAACTTAAAATTACTCATTGGATCTTGCTTGTTATCTATTCACCACCCTCTAGACATACCTTTCGATCCTACAATTCATAAATACAATAAGCTAGCTAAAAACCATTAGAGGTGACAGTAGATTTAACTTTGGGGAGTAGCACTCAGCCATAACCTAGCTAGATGATGGATTACATATATGGTAGTTGATTCAAAAGTCAGGCAAGGCAATTTGAATTATAGAATACATGATAGAAACGCATCTATTGCAGAAACTTTCAAGATAAGTGACTGAAAGAAATATTTAAACTCATCAAATTACCAATTATGTCATTGGTTCTAGAAGTTGGTCGAGTTTCTCTATTGTATTCCTCACTTTGACTATTTGTTAGAGCAAATATAGTATAGAAGCACTTGACTGATAGAAGTAACTATGGGAAAGCTGATGAGCACCTCTCCAGCCAGATGTATAACTATTAAAACTGCATTCAACGTGAAATAAACTCCGCAAATAAGATTCTTCTTCGATAAAAGCAGCCTCATGTATCCCACAATCGAGAAACTGTTTGACGGATTGTCCATCTTCTCCCCATGATTATTGTGAACAGCCTGCATAACAAAAGAGTGTTTAACACATTTAAGGAATGATGGACATAATGCAGTGCTCCGTGAGATATTCAGGCTATGAAATATGTTGGAAAGCATTTACATTCAATGAACTTGTAAAGAAAATTTTAGAATAATAGTGAAATATAGGTGGAGTTTTGCATAATTAAATTCATTATGCTCTTTAAAATGATTAGTTTAAGCAATCTACTCTAGTTTTAGGTGTAGGATTTATACAAATAGTAACTAATGAATTCATATAACAGAGCAAAACATTAAACTCGTTCTTGATTTTTTTACTTTGACTCGGTGAGTACATATCTTGATATTTTTCTTTCAGTTGACAAAGAGCACGTGTCTCCATAAATTAGCATACATTGATCCTCAAATCCGCGATGGAGGTTAAAATATATTTGTCAAGGAAAGGTAGTCAAATTCACACAGTAGGGACTTTCCCTACATAGTAGGGACTTTTCCTACACAGTAGGAACTTTCCCTACTGTTTTATGGTAAAAAAGGTAGTCAAGAAACCAACAAAAAACTAAAAAAAGAGAGGTTTTAACCTTGCCATCTAGAGTAAAATATCAAGATCCACAGAGAACTATACCTTCGGTGAAATACTTGGATGCTCTCTCCCAGTTAGTGAATACATATTCATAACTGTTATGTTGGGTGATAACCCACAAGTATAGGGGACCGTTTGTAGCCTTCTTCGATAAATATCAAACCCAACGAGGAGCTAAAGGCAGAACATATATTCCCTCAAGTTCTATCGACCACCGATACGACTCTACGCACACTTGACGTTTGCTTTACCTAAAACAAGTATGGAGCTATTTTGCAAGAATAAAACTACGAGTACTTTGAGAGAATAAAACTATGAATAAAATGCAAGGTAGCAAAAGTAGATAGCTTTTGTCAACAAGAAAGTCATTTGTCCCTTGGCAATCGATAACAAGTACCGGTAATCATTCTTGTAATTCTATATGAGGGAGAGGCATGAGCTAACATACTTTCTCTACCTAGATCATATGCACTTATGACTGGAACTCTAGCAAGAATCCGCAACTACTAAAGATCATTAAGGTTGTTGTCGTGGAATAGTCACGACAGATGCCCTAGTGTGAGGACTTAGTCGTGGAGCCATCGCAACTAGGTTAGCTTAAAGGGGTTAAATGGGACAAAGAACACGGGAGTTTATACTGGTTCGGCCCCTTGCGGTGAAGGTAAAGGCCTAATCCAGTTTGAGGTGGTATTGCTTATGTCTCGATTACCAGGGAGCGGATACGCTTGACCTAGCTTTTGATCTCTTGTTTCTTACCCTGAATCGCCGCCGGGTCGTCCACTTATATACATAGGTTGATGCCCAGCGGCTCACGGAGTCCCGGCCATCTCATAGACAACGTGTCCGGCTCGGTGACTAACTATACTTGCCTTACAATATAAGTCATACACATATGGCGGTTTACCCCTATGGGCCTTAAGTCGCCCTTGGTCCTTGGGCCCTTGCTTCATGAACCGCCATCTTAAATATCCTCATGGGCTTCATATTACGAACCTCCATAGGTATAACCCAGCCCTTCCTGGGCGGGTCACACCTAATAGTCATATCCCCAACATTGGGCCCTAGATTGATTTGAACTTGTTCATGTTAATCTTCAACACTTAGAAAAAATCCCTCCTTCATTTGTGCGAGATCTCATAACCCGCCATGACGTCATCTCCTGCGATTGTGGTAACCTGCCATGGCATCATCTTCCATTTAATTTTACACGACATGTCTTAACAGATCCTTATCTTTAATGACCATCCCAAAATCGAGGCGCCCGAGCAGCTGGATAATCATTCTTTGGCCTCCTAGTTTTTCGTGTCCACATGTTACTCTTCTCCTTATAAATAGGGTTGACAGCCTCCTTTCATTTTCCCCCTTTCCTTCTCGTCTTCTTCTTCCTCTCGTGACTCCTCTGCTGCTTCGAGCTTCGCCGCCGCCGTCCCTCGACTGCTGCACCAACTCAGGCCGTTGCATCAACCTGACTGGTCCAAAAAACACTGGCGTGGCACCGCAGTCCATCTGCATCTGTAAGTGCTCATCTCCCCATGCGTCAGATCTGCATTAGGGTTAGCCTTGTTCGTCGGTGTTCTTCGTTGTTCTTCTTCAACCCCAGTAGCTTCTGATCTGAAGATAGTATAGAACTCGTGCGGTAGTAGTTTAGCCTTTGTTTTTAATATCAGCATACTTTTTCCTTCATAGAAGATCTCATCGGAGTACGCGAACCCTTCTGCTGCCACTTTAGGTTTAGAATTTACTCATTTTCTGAACTGCCACGGATCCAAAATTATAGCTTCAGTCTGGGAAATCTGTTGTCCATCACTTAGCAATTTTTTTTCTTGTTGTCATAGCGGCTTACATCACTAGTAATCCTTCTTGATAGATCCCACTCTGTATTGTCATGGCGGCTTACATCACTAGTCATAGCCAGTCATATGTCATTAGGCCCCTTTTAAGCTGCCATTCTGAATATGTACTGTAGGGTTTTACCTCCGGCTTAATGAATCAACTTAAACCAGAAAAAATGTTCTTTCTCTAAGGCTTCTTTCTTCACAATGTCGCCGAAGACAGCCACTTCATGTAATTGGGTTCCCCCCCCCATTGTCACTGAGGACACGCTCAAAGACTTTGTGAAAACTGGCTATTTACCAGAAAAAACTGTCATGCATTATTGCACCCCCAATCTAGAAGAAGAAAAACCTCATCCAAAGGATGATGAGGTCATTGTTTTTACTGACCACATGAATCGGGGCTTCTCACCGCCCGGTTCTAAATTTTTCAGAGATGTTATGCACTTCTTTGAGCTTCATCCTCAAGACATCGGACCCAATTCTATGTCAAACATCTGCAACTTTCAAGTTTTCTGTGAAGTGTACCTTCAAGGAGCCCAGTGTTGAACTGTTTAGGGAATATTTTTATCTGAACCGCCAAAACAAGTCTTCGAACGGACCCATCTTGGAACTTGGCGGAATCTCAATTCAACAGAGAAGAGATGCCATCTTCCCCTATGCTCGCTTGCCGAGTCGCCCCAAAGATTGGAACCAAACATGATTTTATTGCAAAGATACCTCTCCGACTGACGAGAATCCACTGTCAGGTTACCGTGCCCAGTGTCTTGACTCAAAACATCATCTTCTTGATAAGTTTACCGCTGCTGAACGTAAAAAGCTTGCCCCCACCGTTGCAAAGGTCAAGGCTCTGCTGGGAAACGGTTTAACTGGCATTGACTTGGTTTGATGCTCGGTTGCATGGCGGATCATACCCTTGAGTCGTTGAACCGGCTTAATGTTTACTTACACGGGTGGTAAGAAGGATCCACTACGCCACATCTCCATGTGCTTGACTGATGATGCCATCAATGAAATGACAAAGAGCCTTCTAAATGAAGACCTGGAAGACTGCAACAAAGTGGGTCTAAACCCTTTCTGCACGCTTAACCCTCCACCAGATGTGAGTCTTTAAATTACTTAATTTTACCTTCATCCTTCAAATACTTTGTTAACTCAACTTTGATGATTTTCGCAGGCTACTCTGATTTTTGGAAGAAGAAATATGACCATGAAGCTGCCAAAAAGGCTAGGGCTACCAAGAAAGCCGCCAAGAAAATCGCCAAGAAGAATAAGAAGAAATCAAGTACTTCTGAGTTATTTGAACTGAAAGATAGCTCTGAGTCGGAGGTAGCTCTTGGTTCCCTTGGCTCCTTTTCCAACTATCTTATTGACATTGATTATCATCAGGATGACACGTGGGCTAGTCAAGCGATCGAGGAAGAGGTAACTATCATTTCCTCCGACTCTGAGCCAAGACAGAAAATTCAAAGAGTAACCCGAAAAGTAACGTTTTCACACCCCTTAGCTCATCTGGATCCTCGGTTTCTTATGAAGCAACAACAACACGAGAGCCGGCGACAGACTCGGACCAGCGGAGGTGAAGAATTATCTTCCGGCTTACCGAACACTCCAAGGAAGCGTCGAGACGAGGTCATCCAAAATTTAAACTCTTTTTATCCTTTGGCGGGTCTCATTTGCCAGCCACTTGATTCTTTCGATTCAAATTATCAGGAGACTTCTCGCTCCTCTTCCGGCGACTCATCACAGTCCCAGCTGCCGGCTTTCAAAACTGCTCCTGGGTAATAACAATTACTTATTATTTGATTCTTATGCTCCTTCATATTTACAATGACCTCTCATGATCCATGTACTGGAAACGCCAAGCCTAGCAAGAAGGCTAGGGTGACCAAGCCGGCTGAAGACCCCAAAGTCAATGAACGGAGCAACAAACTCCAGCGCCTGACACCTCCGTGCCACAACCAGAAGAAACTGTTCATGATGTTCCCCCAGAAATTCCTTACCCTTCCATTGACCAAACGAACAACAACCCTTTGAATACTGAGCCATCAAGCCCACTTAAACCGGCTAAGACACATGGCGACGACGTGATGATCACTGGCACCAGCTCTAGAGAGCTGGGAAGACCTGCTGTTTTGGCGAAGCACTCCACCAAAGAATAACATATTGAGAGGCGAAAAGTGAGATTTGATGTCGCCGACTACTCTCAACTGAGTGTTAGTGAAGTATTCTCTGGCTACCTCAATCAAGTGCACACTAGCCGAGACCTTGAAGTTGACATGGTGAAGCAGATTCGTCAGAAATATGAGGTATGAACTCCTTCTTTACTAAGTTATGCATATCCTGTTAGCCCCCAAGTCTATTGTGTATGATAGGATTGAATATGATGTAGACTTAGAATAACCCTGAATATAAATAGCATCCTTGATAGAACCCTTCAAAACCCGGCTTGCACCGTCCGGGTTAAAGTAGATCTGAAATGATTAACACTGCATCTGTAGCCCCCAAGGGCCGGCTTAATCAGCATGAATGAGCCGGTCCTTTGCATCATTGTTTATAAATCAGTGCTTACTTGTGTAGCCCCCATGAGCCGGCTGTGACCGCTTGCGACACACAAACGGGTCATCATAAAGTAGTAAAAAAAGACAAGAAATATGCATTGGCCCCCAAGTGCCAAGTATTCTTGCTTGCAAAGTGCTTGGGACTTCATTTCTGTAATCCAAATCTGAACATAATTTTGAACCAGTGTATGTACAGGCCACCACTGCTCAACTTGAATCACATTTAACTGACGTGAAGGCTCGGCTGGAGCAGCAAGAATCTGAGACCCAGAAGGCCGACTCCAAATTCCAGTTTAGCGTGGCTGAAACGGAAAAACTGAAGACCAGCTTTGAGGTTGAAAGAAATGCCTGGGCTGAAGAAAAAACAACCTTGATAAGGTGGGCTGAAAAGGCAGAGGTGGCTCTTCAGGACGTGACCTCTGAGCTGACCGGCTTAAAACACCATGTATCCCTGATGGTTTCTGCTATCTTTGGTGAGTCATCTTGCTAGTATCAATTTTGAATCTCTTCCTCGACTGTATAAGCCGCCTCTAACCAATCCATGATTATTATTCAGGTCCCAGGAGCAGCAATCTTATCCAAGAGATGCTTGTGAAGCTCAAGGCTGTTTACACACTTGTTGAACAATTATATACTGGAACTTAGCACGCACTGGCCACAATTTCTCTGGCTAATCAGGCACCTACTCTCTTGATTGATGTCTTGAAGAAGCTTTCTGTTCTTCCTGAGAGGATTAGTGAGATGAAGCGATCATCTACCAGAGCCGGTGCCGTGACAGCTTTAAGTCGGGCCCAGGCATGGCTACCAGAGCTAGACCCGGCCGACATAGCTACCGGGTATCCAAGCTTAAAAGAAGATGGCACTCCCTTTGAGAAGAAAGACTTCGCCGCCTACGTGAAGGACATACGTCCCCTGGACAGCCTAATTGCCAATGAGACAGATCTTTCAAGATATCAACCGGCTTATGACATGGAAAATCAGAAGCTGCCTACACCGGCTTATAAAGTGATGGATCTAATTCCCCCAATCCGTAAGCACACTTTTGCTCCTGAAGTTGACCTGTCTGAGCTTATAGATGATGAAGCTGAATTCCAAGCCTTGTGTGGCATTGATTGGTCATCACCAAACTTCCAGGCAGCAGAGGAGGACGAAGAAGCGGAGAAGGATGATCCAGAAGCTTCACGCCGTCATGGCCAAGAAGATTGATCCACTGGGCGGTCCATATATTTGATCTTCTGAAAAAACTTAAATCATTTTGGCTCCTTGAGTCATGTAATAGGCTAGTAAAAACTTTGCTCTATCGTGCCATCGTGCACGTTTATGTTTTGCCCAACATTGTTTGATCCGCCACTTGGAATCTATTATAATATCCTTATGATGACGTTGTTTATGAGGATGAGATTTAATCTTACCCTGCACACAAGTAGATCGCAAGAGCCCTGGCGGTTTACCGCAGGGCGAGTCATAATACCCATACAAAGTCACTGGTGACTAAAATAGTTCATGACCAGGGTCATTTTAAACATAATCATGTATAAGTATAAAAAATATCATACCTGTGATATTGAATCGTACTGCCGGCTTATGATACCAATGCAGTAAGGGTTACAACCCAAAGAGTGAGAACAAAACGCCCTGTTCAATTGATTTGTACCGCCGGCTTATCACGCCACCTGCAGCAATGGGTAACATCCCAAAGCTTAGAGCACAACGCTCTAAGTACATAAAATCATTATATACTGGCGACTTGACGTCCAAAGCCAGTTCACAAGGGTAGTAACACTATGTTCTCTTTGGTGAATACACCTATGTTTGAACAGGAAGCCCCCACGTGCTTTGTAATCATGGCGTATGATCCGGACCAAAAGGGTTAGTTCACAGCTATGCTTCGAATACAAGCAGGACCAAAAGGGTTAGCTCACAGTTATGCTTCGAATACGAGCAGGACCAAAAGGGTTAGTTCACAGCTATGCTTCAAATATGAGCAGGAAGCCCCCAAGTGGTTTGTGGCATTGAGCCGATCAAGAGGGATATTCACAGCTATGCTTTGAATACGAGCAGGAAGCCCCCAAGTGACCATAAGTTTTGGCATTGCGCCGATCAAGAGGGATATTCACAGCTATGCTTCGAATACGAGCAGGAAGCCCCCAAGTGACTATAAGTTTTGTCATTGCACCAATAAAGAGGGATATTCACAGCTATGCTTCGAATACGAGCAGGAAGCCCCCAAGTGACCATAAGTTTTGGCATTGCACCGATCAATAGGGATATTCACAACTATGCTTCGAATACGAGCAGGAAGCCCCCAAGTGACCTTTTTTGTGATGACAAAAGACTCATTACTCTTGGAAATGAAATGACAGAGGCCCTGCTTTATCAGGGATGCCAGCTTTATTATAACCATCATAATATATACATTGTCAAAATATGTACATCATAAGAGTCGGTGGCTCAAGTGTAGTAAGGTTGAAGGTGAGCAATCTTCCATGGCCGGTGGGTCTCCTCCTCCGACTGACATGAGTCCTTGTGTTCTCGAATATCGATGAGGTAGTATGACCCATTGTTCAAATTCTTGCTGACCACAAAGGGTTTTTCCCAAGGTGGGGAGAGCTTGTGCATATCAGTTTGATCCTGGATAAGCCAGGGCACCAAATCACCTTCTTGAAAGGTTCTGGTCTTAACCCGACGGCTGTGATAACGGCATAGATCTTGTTGATAAATCACCGAGTGAGCCGCCGCAAGGTCACGCTCCTCATCTAACAGGTCAAGTGCATCCTGACATGCTTTTTCATTATCAGCTTCAACATAAGCCGCCACGCGGGGCGAGTCGTGACGGATGTCACTAGGGAGAACCGCCTCCGATCCGTAAACCATGAAGAAAGGCGTGTAACCCGTAGATCTGTTGGGGGTAGTATTGATACTCCATAGCATGGAAGTTAACTCTTCCACCCAACAACCCGGCGTCCTCTACAAAGGAACCATAAGCTGGGGCTTGATGCCTCTCAAAATTTCTTGATTGGCTCTTTTAGCTTGACCATTGGATTGGGGATGAGCTAATGACGATACGTCAAGTCGAATATGCTCACGTTGACAAAAATCTTTCATGGCACCTTTGTACAGATTAGTGCCATTATCAGTTATAATGATGTGGGGAAAACCAAAGCGAAAGATCACCTTTTTGATGAATTGAACCGCCGTTGCCGCACCACACTTACTGACCTGCTCTGCTTCGACCCACTTTGTGAATTTGTCAACCGCCACCAAAAGGTGGGCCTTTTTATCCTTGGACCTTTAAAAAGGTCCAACCATATCAGGCCTCAAAACTGCAAATGGCCAAGTAATTGGAATCATCCTCAATTCTTGAGCCGGCACGTGAGCTCGCCGTGAGAATTTCTCACAACCATCACATTTACTAACCAAATCTTCTGCATCAACATGAGTCGTCAGCCAATAAAATCCATGATGAAAAGCTTTAGCCACGAGAGATTTAGAGCCAGCATGATGACCACAGTCTCCTTCATGAAACTCGCAAAGAATCTCACGTCCCTCTTCTGGAGAAACACAGCATTGAAACGCCCCAGTAACACTGCAATGGTGTAGCTCTCCGTTAACGATTCTCATTGACTTGGACCATCGGGTTATCTGTCTGGCCAAAGTTTCATCCTCAGGTAACTCGCCCGGGGTCATGTAAGCCAAATATGGAACTGTCCAATCAGGAATAGTGTGAAGAACCGCCACCAATTGTGCTTCCGGGTCAGGAATAGCCAGATCTTCCTCTGTAGGCAACTTGACACAAGGGTTATGCAGAATATCCAAGAAAGTGTTAGGTGGCACCGCCTTATGCTGGGACCCTAACCGGCTTAACATCAGCCGCCTCATTTTTCCTACGATCAATGTGTTCCACTTGACAACCCTTGAAATGGCCAGCAATAGCGTCAACTTCGTGGCGATAAGCCTCCATGAGTGGATCCTTAGAATCCCATTTGCCTGAGACTTGCTGAGCCACCAAGTCTGAGTCGCTGAAACATCAAACCTGGCTAAAGTTCATCTCCTTGGTCATCCGAAGACCATGGAGCAAGGCTTCATACTCAGCTGCATTGTTAGTACAGGGAAACATCAACCCTAAAACATAACGAAACTTGTCACCTCGAGGGGAAGCTAAGACCACTCCAGCCCCCGAGCCCTCCAATTGCCTGGACCCATCAAAGTGAATAGTCCAATATGTGTTATCTGGCTTCTCTTCAGGCATCTGCAGCTCTGTCCAGTCATTGATGAAATCCACAAGTGCTTGAGACTTGATGGTCGTGCGAGGCATATACTTCAGACCATGAGGTCCAAGCTCAATGGCCCACTTGGCTATCCGACCAGTGGCTTCTCTGTTTTGAATAATGTCCCCTAAGGAGCAGAACTAACCACAATGATGGGATGACCCAAAAAATACTGCTTAAGCTTCTGACTGGCCATGAACACCCCATATACGAGCTTCTACTAGTGCGGATATCTCTGCTTGGACTCAATAAGCACCTCACTGATATAGTAAACCGACCGTTGAACCGGATACTCCTTGCCTACTTCCTTCCGTTCCACCACAATAGCTACACTGACAGCCCGGTCATTAGCAGCCACATATAATAACAACGGCTCCTTATCAATAGGAGTAGCAAGGACTGGTGGCTCAGCTAGCTGTTTCTTCAAAGCTTCAAACGCATCATTAGCAGCATCACTCCAGACAAAGTGATCTGTTTTCATCATCATCTGGTATACTGGTATGGCATTCTCACCCAACCGGCTTATGAACCGGCTTAAGGCAGCAATACGACCCGCCAGGCATTGAACATCATTGATACACGCCGGCTTTGCCAAGGAGGTAATGGCCTTGATCTTCTCCGGGTTAGCTTCAATGCCTCTGTTAGAAACCAGAAAACCCAAAAGCTTGCCTGCTGGCACACCAAAAATGCACTTGGTCGGGTTAAGCATCATCTTGTAGACCCGGAGGTTGTTGAAGGTCTCCTTCAAATCATCTATCAAAGTTTCCTTCTCTCTGGATTTCACCACAATATCATCCACATAAGCATGAACATTGCGCCCAATCTGACTGTGAAGACAATTATGCACACTTCACTGGTAAGTCACCTGGGCACTCTTGAGCCCAAAAGGCATAGACACATAGCAGAAGGCTCCAAAGGGAATGATAAAAGTTGTCTTCTCTTGGTCTTTAACTGCCATCTTGATCTGATGATAACCAGAATAAGCATCCAAAAAACTCAAATGCTCACAACCTGCCGTAGCATCAATGATTTGATCAATATGAGGGAGAGCGAAAGGATCAGCCGGACAGGCCTTGTTTAAGTCCGTGTAGTCCACACACATACACCAAGTGCCATTCTTCTTAGGCACCAGCACTGGATTAGCCAACCACTCAGGATGAAAGACTTCAACAATGAACCCAGCCCCAAGAGCCAGGCCACTTCTTCACCAATGGCTTTACGCCTCTCCTCATTGAAGCGATGAAGGAATTGCTTGACCGGCTTAAACTTCAGATCAATATTAAGAGTGTGCTCAGCGAGTTCACTCAGTACACCCGGCATGTCAGAAGGTTTCCATGCAAAGATGTCTCGGTTCTCACGAATGAACTCGATGAATGCGCTTTCCTATTTCGGATCCAGGTTAGCACTGATACAGAACTGTTTGGATGAATCGCAAGGAACAAAGACAACTAGCTCAGTGTCATCGGCCGACTTAAACTTCAATACCGGATCATGCTCTATGGTTGGCTTTTTCAAAGATGTCATGTCTGCCAGATCAACATTGTCTTTGTAGAACTTCAATTCCTCTGTTGCATAGACAGATTCAGCATAAGCAGCGCACATTCTTCACACTCCAAAGCTATTTTCTGACTTTCATGTACTGTGATGGTCCCCTTGTAACCCGGCATCTTGAGCTGCAGATAAACATAACAAGGCTGTGCCATGAACTTGGCATAAGCCGGCCACCCAAACAGAGCGTGGTATGGGCTTCTGATCTTGACCACTTCAAAGGTTAATTTCTCGGCCCTGGAATCATGTTCATCCCGAAAGGCTACTCCGAGATCAACCCTGCCTACAGGATACGCCGACTTACCAGGCACCACTCCATGGAAAATAGTATTGGACGGCTTATGATTTTTATCAGTCAACCCCATGCGACGGAAAGTATCATAGTAAAGGATATTAATGCTGCTACCACCATCCATGAGTACCTTAGTGAATTTGTATCCACCAACTTGAGGCACCACCACCAAAGCCAAGTGACCCAGATTATCAACCTGAGGCGGGTGATCCTCTCGACTCCACATAATAGGTTGCTCAGACCATCGCAAGTAATGAGAACTGCCAGCTCAACGTTGTTCACAACCCTTTTATGGAGCTTCTGGTCCCGCTTGCATAAACTTGTGGTGAAGAGGTGATACTGCCCACTATTCATCTGCTTCAGATGAATTTGATATCCAAACTGCTGCTGCTGCTGACCCCCCTAACCGGATTGTTGATTGTAACCACCCTGATTACCTTGATGTTGTTGGTGACCCTGGAAACCAGAACTAGAACCGACAACACCGTAACCCAGGCCATGAGAACCGTCGCCGCCCGAACCTGAGCCGCTGCCAGGCCCATGATTGTTCTGGAATAAATTAGAATTTTTGAAATCCCTCATAATTTGACAATCTTTCCAAAGGTGACTGGACGGCCTTTATTTTGTGCCATGCTTTGGGCAGGGCTGATTCAGCAACTGCTCAAGATTGGGACCTGATCCACCTGTCCGAGGAGGTGGCCTCCCCTTACGACGCTGGCCATTTTTCTGCGTATTAGTATTAGCCACAAAATCTGAATTACTATCTGCCTTGCGCTTACCGTTGCCCCCCTGACTCGCCGGGTTATCTTGCGGACCCTTGGTGTTGCAACTCTTCTTTCCCTTTCCTGGCTTTTCATCATCAGACTCGGGGTCCTTGGTACTATCAGAGTCGGCATATTTAACTAGAGCCTCCATCAGCTGCCCCATATCATTGCAATCGCGCTTGAGTCGCCCTAGCTTCTGCTTGAGAAGCAAAAAACGGCAATTCTTCCCTAACATTAGAACTACTGAGCCGGCATTGATGCTATCCGATGAGTGCAGGATAGCCTTGACCCAGTGCACCCAATGGGTCGTTGAGTTGCCCTCTTCTTGGGTGCAAGCATCCAAATCCACAATCGACATGGGCTGTTGCACGTATCTTTAAAATTCTGAATAAACCGGGTTTTTAGCTCATCCCATGACTCGATGGAATTGTCAGGCAGCCCTTTTAACCAAGTACGGGACGTCCCATCTAGCATCATGGTGAAGTATTTGGCACACGCAGCATCGCTGACCTCCAACAGTTCCATGGCCATCTCATAACTCTCAATCCACGCCTCTGGGTAAGTCGGCCGTATAATTAGGCACCTTACGAGGTCCTTTAAAATCCTTGGGCAGACGCTCATTCCGTAGAGCCGGCACTAAACATGGTATACCCATGGTTCTAGAGGTCACACCGGCCTCCACTGAAGCCGTGGCATAAACCGGAAGATGTTGATGAGCCGCCTGCTCAGCTTCTAGACGTGCCCTGTCCTGATTGACCAAAACATGAGCATCATCACGCGCTGGGTCATGCCCTCGTGGCTGGTTATGGCGTTGGTCATTGCTTGAAACGGTCGGTGAGTCCATGTGTCTGCTATAACTCCGGCTTGGGCGAGAGGTCGAATGAATCCTCTCTCGACTGTAAGAATATGCCTCGTGTTGTACCAATGCTGTTTGAAGAAGCTCCCTAGCCCTCCGCGTTTCAACCACCGCTGGAGAGTCGCCTTCAACCGGGAGAGCCGCTAGTCGTGTCGCCGCAGTGATCATATTATCCAAAGGGTTGGAATAATGACCTGGTGGTGTCGTCACATACTGAGGCGGCGTATTAGTCAGACAAGGTGTCTCCGTCATGCGTGGTTGAGCCGGCGCTCCAGCCCCAAGCGCTTCGACCCGGTTTATCTCTGGTTGGTTACTGATCCCCGCTCCAGGCGTGCAAAAGAGATTCCTCGCCTCGTAAACCGGCGATAGACGATTCCGGCGACATCTTCTCACGATTTCATTTGAAGCGTTCTGATCCTACGAGAGCTGGAAGGAACTAGCATGGATCTGTTGTGCCTGAGCATCCAAAACAGCTTGCTCCGTTGTCATCCTAGCGTCCTCTTCCACCAGGTCTTCCTTGTCCTGCGCTACCTCGTCGCGCAGTTTTGCAATTTCCGCGTTAGGCTGAACTTGATTTGCCGGGTTAACCTCTGTTGTTAACAAGGCTGTCAGTTTATCCAGTAAATCAATCAAAACTTGAGCCAGCGGGCGCATAGGGCCTCCTGCCCCAGCTACCATCGATGTTGCTGACCCAGAGACCATTGCTGCCATAGTCGAAGAATTATGCCCAGGCTGTGTACCGGCCATGAAGATTGCGACCCTGTTCGGCGACTCATAGGGGTCCAGAATACTGTCGCCATCGGAAGAGCCCCCAAGCATGTCGTCTTGCAGTTGATACAATGAAGTAGTCTCGCCTGTACCAGGAGGTGCAATGATCTACTGTAACATGTATAAAAAATGATGCACGGTGGCTGAGCCACAACTACTATGTCAGCTATATGATCATGCAAAGCAATATGACAATGAATGCTCAAGTCATCAAAACAAAAGCGGTGGAAGTTGCATGACAATATATCTCGGAATGGCTATGGAAGGCCATAATAGGTAGGTATGGTGGCTATTTTGAGGAAGATATAATAAGGCTTATGTGTGATAGAGCATATCATATCACGGGTTTTGGATGCACCTGCGAAGTTTGCACCGCCTCTCGAGGTGAGAAAGGGCAATGCACGGTACCGTAGAGGCTAGCAAATTGCGTAAAGGTAAGAGTGTGTATAATCCATGGACTCACGTTAGTCATAAATAACTCATATACTTATTGCAAATGTTTATTAGCCCTCGAAGCAAAGTAATACTACGCATGCCCCTAGGGGGGAGGTTGGTAGGAGTTAACCACCGCGCGCCTCGACCTTCACACAAAGATAGACAATCAAGGATAAATTTTGCTCCAACTTCCCGGCATAACGAAAGACTATATGTGCATGCTTCGGGAATCACAAACCTTAAGACCAATATTCTTACTAACCACAACCGTTTACTAGTAATTCTCACATATTCCATCTCTATATCACAAAACTATTGCAAGGAATCAAACATATCATATTCAGTGATCCATAAGTTTTATGTAGGATTTCATGACTAACCATGCAACTGACCAATTCCTGTTGACTCTCTAAATGGATATAAGTGAAGCATGAGAGTTTAATTCTTTCTACAAAATACCATGCTCTAACAAATATAAGTGAAGCAAAAGAGCATTCTACGAACATCGGTTTTCTATGTGAAGAGAAGCAGGCAATCCAAACTTCAAATGATGTAAGTGCAGCACATGAAGCATTCCGTAAAGCCATACTCAAAATATATAAGTGAAGTGCAATGAGCATTCCACAAATCAACCATGGACTATCTCATACCAGCAAGTAGCAACCAGACCTCAAACAGTCCGATCTCTATGCATCAATGTCATCCCTGGATCGGTAATGCTGACATGCACAGTACTCGAAGGATTTATAACAGAGTAGCAATCACACACTTATTACATCGAATGTCTCAAAAGAGAACTTATTACAATAAATATGGCTTAAGGCCATCTAATAACGATAACAGCGGAAGGCTTGGAAGATAAGCGAGTCCATCAACTCCAACGGCATCACTGAGTATAAGATCACGACCTAAGGCACCTTACTTGTCGTCTGAAAAGTCTGCAACATGAACGTTGCAGCCCGAAAACGGGTCAGCACATGGAATATGCTGGCAATGTAGCACATAGAGAGTAGTGAACAGAATAATGCTATCACTACATGCATATATGGCTGGTGGAAAGCTCTATGGTTACATTTTTGCATAAAGCCAATTTTTCCCTACAACAAAGGAATAAATTTTATTTAACCATCATGGCAGTTGTTAAACATTGAGAAGGTTCCTCCAACTCAATCCCAATTAAGCATCATCATTAAACCCAACAAAGTTAATTAAGTAACATGATGAGATTCACATGATAATCCAAGTACTAGATACTCAAAACGTCCATAACCGGGGACACGGCTAACCATGATTAGTTTATACACTCGGCAGAGGTTTGCGCACTTTTCCCCGCAAGACTAGATCTCCTCCGCTTGATTTCTCGCACTACATGGTGTTTGAGAAACTGATGACCGAGACACAGTCTTTCAGAAGCATTAACTCTTTACTCTGGGTACACAGTACCAACCTACATCCCCTACATTTGCTAGTCTACCACTAAAAGAGGTCACACAACATACTCAACTATGTTAGAGCCCATAGTAGCTTGCAGCTGCACATGGAAGTTTCTAGCATGAATAATCTCATGATCCCTTTGAGCCTGGGTGGCGGTCCACAGGAGAATCACACGGTACCCCGGGATTTCCAAAAATAAAGGCAACATTGGGTTCCCCAGGTGCCTCAATCCACCCAGATGTGAATTGATGTTGCCACCTTAAGTAAACCATTAAATAACAATCTCACATATGTCATGGATACACTCACCCAATCCACGTGTACTAGCATAGCATAGCAATATAAGCAAACGTAGAAGTAACTCCCAAAGGTTTGAAAATAAAATAGGTAATAGGTACTACCTCATCTACTTCCCAAAACCCACATATTAATCACATCCTAACCATGCAATTGTTTCAGGACTGATCTAATGCAATAAAACTGGGTAGTAAAGAGGTATGATCAAAGTGTTACTTACCTTGCTGATGATCCGTGAAACCTAGAGACTCGTAGTAGCAAGCGGCGCACTCCGGGTACTCTATCGCAAACAAACAAGCATTCAATAAGCACTCATCTAATGCACAGGTAAAACTCAAATAAGAGATCTAACCAGAAAGTTCAACTTAAGAACTCCGGTTTGCAAAAAGAATCAAATCAAACGAAGCAATGAAAGTCAAACGACGAAAGAAACATGCTTCGATTACTAATCTGGACCTAAGTCAAAATTTACAGTAGCAACAACTTGTTTGAGTTGGTTAAATGGAAAGAGGGTTTCGAGACGAAACTCCAGGTGCTTGAATCGCCTGATTCTGATAACGAGCAAAAAGTTATACTAGAACGAAAATCGGATCAGAAATCGCGATCAGAAATAATCACGGAAAATCCAAGAAAAAGAAAAAACAGACGAACAGGCTAACGAATGAACGTTCGCTCTCTGCGGCTAAACGTCGAAAACCGTTCGTTAAAATGAACGTACGGACGAACGTCCGCAAAATAGACTAAATCGAAAATAATAAACCGAACCGGATCTAAAAAACGGATATAGTTTTCGAAAAAACGATCGGTTTTCTTGCGAAAACCGAGACGGTGGCGGCTACCTCCGCGGCGGGGCTCAATGGCGCGGGCGGGCTCGACGGGTCGGCGGGAAGCGGCGGCGGCGGGCGGGCGCTGGGTTCGGCAAGGCGCTGGCGACGATGGCAGCGGCGGCTGCTAGGGTTAGGGTTTGGGGCGGGGTGCATGCGAGGTGGACCAGCGGGGTGGCGGCTTTTAAAGGCGTGTCCGGGTCGCCCACGGTGGCTCGAGTTGGTTAGTTTTTTTTTTTAATAATTCGGACACGCAGAAAAACAGATAAAAGAAATACTAAACAAACTCCAAAAATCCCGAAATAAATTTCACCCGTCCTCTAAAAATAAGTCGGACAAGATGAACATTTATTTGGGTCCTAAATGCAATTTTGAAAAACGCGCATTTTTCCTAATTCAAATAAAATAGCGACAAAACTCTAAAATAAAATCTTATTTGATTTTAATATTAAATCCTCAATATTTCTTTATTTTGGGAAAGTCATTTTATTCCCTCTCTCTTATTTTTATAATTGAAATATTTGAAGATAAAATAATTACAATCAAATGATCCTATTTTCAAAATTTGAGAAAACCCAAATATGAAAATAACGAAATCCCCCAACTCTCTCCGTGGGTCCTTGAGTTGCGTAGAATTTTTAGGATCAAGCCAAAATGCAATAAAATATGATATGCAATGATGATCTAATGTATAACATTCCAAATTGAAAATTTGGGATGTTACAAACCTACCCCCCTTAAGATGAATCTCGCCCTCGAGATTCGGGTTGGCTAGAAAATAGGTGAGGGTGGTCCTTCAGTAGATCTTCCTCTCGCTCCCAGGTGGCTTCATCTTTGGTATGGTGGCTCCACTAAACTTTGCAAAACTTGATAACCTTGCTGTGCGTGACTCGGCTGGCAAACTCAAGAATCTTCACTGGTTTCCCTTCATAGATCAAATCACTATCCAACTGAATCGCCTCCAGTGGCACTGTATCTCTCAGCGGTATATCAGCCATCTCTGCGTGGCACTTCTTCAACTGGGAAACGTGAAACACATCGTGAACTCCTGGCAATCCTTCGAGCAATTCCAACTTGTAAGCAGCTTCCCCCATACGCTCCAAAACTTTGTATGGTCCCACAAAACGTGGCGCTAACTTTCCCTTAACTCCAAAACGCTTAACTCCTCGAAGTGGGGACACACGAAGATAAACTCTGTCTCCAACTACGTAAACTGTCTCCTTGCATTTCGAATCTGCATAGCTCTTCTTCCTGACTGGGCTACCTGAGCCTATCGCGAATCAACTTCACCTTCTGTTCAGACTCCCTAACCAAATCTGGTCCAAACAACTGGCGGTCTCCAACTTCATCCCACAACAACGGTGTCCTGCACCTCCTTCCATACAAAGCTTCGAAACGGGCCATCTTCAAACTGGATTGATAACTGTTGTTGTAAGAGAACTCTGCATACGGCAAATTGTCGTCCCAACTAGATTCATAATCTAGCGCACAAGCTCTCAACATGTTCTCCAGAATCTGATTGACTCTCTCGGTTTGTCCATCTGTCTGCGGATGAAAGGTTGTACTGAACTCTAGCCTGGTACCCAAAGTTTCGTGCAACTGACTCCAGAACTTTGAGGTAAGCTAGGTTCCTCTATCTGATACAATGCTCCTTGGAACTCCATGCAGACATACGATCCTGGTCATGTATATCTTTGCCAACTTAGCACTGGTGTAAGTGGTCTTCACTGGAATGAAATGAGCTACCTTCGTCAAACGATCGACTACAACCCATATTGAGTCATAGCCTGAACGAGTCATGGGCAATCCCGTGATAAAATCCATGCCTAGCCTATCCCACTTCAATTTGGGTATCGGCAATGGCTGTAGCAACCCTGCTGGCTGCTGATGCTCTGCCTTCACTCTCTGACATATATCACATACTGCTACATACTCCGCAATATCCTTCTTCATTCCGGTCCACCAGAAAGTGTCCTTCAAATCCAGGTACATCTTGGTATTTCCTGGGTGAATTGAATAAGGTGAATCATGGGCCTCCTGCAGAATCAACTTCCTGATCTCCGGGTCATTAGGCACATAAATGTGGTCCTCAAACCATAAGGTATCGTGCTCATCCTCACGAAAACCCTTAGCTTTTCCTTTGTTCATTTTCTCCTTTATCTCTACAATCTCCTTATCTGTCTTCTGAGCTTCTCTGATCTTACCCATCAAAGTAGACTGGATTTCCAATGTTGCAACATAGCCTCTCGGAACTATCTCCAAATATAGGTCGCAAAGATCCTCGGCTAACTCCTTCGGTAACTCTCCGATCAAGAGTGTGTTAACATGGCTCTTGCGGCTCAACACATCGGCTAGCACGTTAGCCTTTCCGGGGTGATAATGCAATCTCATATCATAATCCTTGATGAGCTCCAACCATCTCCTTTGCCTAAGATTCAACTCCTTTTGTGTGAAGATGTACTTCAAACTCTTGTGATCAGTGTACACCTCATAATGGTTTCCGATGAGAAAATGTCTTCATGTTTTCAATGCATGCACTACGGCTGCTAACTCTAAATCATGGGTGGCATAATTTAACTCATGGGGCTTCAGCTGTCGTGAGGCATACGAAACAACTCTTCCCTCCTGCATAAGCATGCTCCAAGTCCTCGACGAGAAGCGTCGCAATATACTTCATAATCCTTGTGCTGATCTGGCAGAATCAACACCGATGATGTAACCAAACGTTTCTTCAACTCCTGGAAACTGGCCTTACATTCCTTAATCCATTTGAACTTGGTGTCCTTCTTCAACAACTCCATCATGGGCTTTGCAATCTTCGAGAAATTCTCAATGAACCTCCGGTAGTATCCTGTGAGTCCAAGAAAATTCCGGATCTCTCCAACTGACGTGGGTGCTTCCCAATTTGTCACAGTGACAACTTTGGTGGGGTCTACTGCTATTCCTTCTCCGGATATAACATGTACGAGGAATCCAACTTCCATCAACCAAAATTCACATTTGCTGAACTTGGCGTATAACTGATGTTCTCTGAGCTTCCCGAGTACCAAACACAAATGCTCCTTATGCTCCTCTTCATTCTTTGAGTAGACTAGAATATCATCAATGAACACCACGACGAACTTATCCAGAAACTCCATAAACACCTTGTTCATCATGTTCATGAAATAGGCAGGTGCGTTAGTCAGACCAAATGACATAATGGTATACTCATATAGCCCGTACCTGGTGGTAAAAGCCGTCTTAGGTATATCCTGCTCTCGAATCTTCAACTGGTGGTATCCTGATTGTAGATCGATCTTGGAGAATACCTTAGCTCCTTGCAATTGGTCAAACAAGTCATTGATCATCGGCAACGGGTACTTGTTCTTGATTGTCACTTCATTCAATCCTCGATAATCAACAACCATCCTTAATGATCCATCCTTCTTCTCCACTAGAAGCACTAGTGATCCCCAAGGTGAAGAACTTGGGCGAATATAGCCTTTATCCAGTAGCTCCTTTATCTGCTTCTTAATTTCCTCCAAATCCTTTGCGGGCATCCGGTACGGTCTCTTAGATATCGTCCCTGTGCCTGGCAAAAGCTCAATCAAAAACTCAATGTCTCTGTCCCGTGGAATGCCTGGCAACTCCTCTAGAAATACGTCAGGGAAATCCATCACCACTGGTACTTCCTCCTGTACAACTCCTGATAAGGAATTTACTTGAGTCCTCTTTGGCACATGTCGGGATACATACTTGATCCTTCTTCCTTCTGGCGTGGTAAGCAAAATCGACTTACTGGCGCATTCAATGTTCCCTCCATACTTCGATAACCAATCCATGCCTAATATCACATCCAGTCCTTGCGAATCCAATACTATTAGGTCCAAGGGAAACACGTACTTACCAATCCTTAATGGTAACCGATCACACCACAGACTAGCCATATACTCTGCTCCTGGCGAGGTTACTAACATGGGTGACCTAAGGGCTTGGGTTGGCAGTTTATACTTATCCACAAATCCCCTTGATATGTATGAATGCGATGCACCAGTATCAAAAAGAACGATTGTAGTAAATGACTTAACTAGAAACTTACCTATTACTACATCTGGTTGGGCTTCAACCTCCTCCACGCTAACGTGGTTTACCTATCCCTTGTTGAAAGGGTTAGGCTTCTTCCTAGAGCTCCCATTGCCATTTCCATTCTTCGCTTTTGGACATTCAGTGGCATAATGTCCAGTCTTCTGGCATTTGAAACAGGTAATGTGGCTTAGATCCCTCTTGGCTGGTGTTGATGGGTTGGCACGATTCTACCCGTTGCTTCCTCCATTCCCATTACCATTTTTGGGGCCACTATGGTTGTGCAAACTCCCTCCTCCATGGGTATGCTGAAAAGGTCCTCCCGAGTTCGGGGTAAAATGAGGCTTCTGCTGAGATCCAGAATTGTACTTCCCTTGTCCATACTTCCTCTTGCGGCTATTGATCTGCTGCTGCTTCCCTTCAATCATGGGAGCTCGGTCTACCAACTCCTGGTAGTTGTTGAAGGTTGCTACCATCAACTACATGCTCAGCTCATCATTCAGTCCTTCCAGAAACTTCTCCTGCTTAGTTGCATCTATAGCAACGTCATCTGGGGCATAACGTGCTAGCTTACTAAAGTCATCCACATACTGACCAACAGTACGTCCTCCTTGGTGCAAGTTGCGAAACTCACGCTTCTTCATGGCCATAGCTCCTGCTGAAACATGGGCAATACGAAAAGCTTGCTGAAACTGGTGCCATGTGAGAGTGTCAATAGGATAAGTGGCTGTGAAATTCTCCCACCATGATGTTGCGGGTCCATCCAGCTGATGTGCGGCACAACGCACCTTCTCCGCATCTGTGCATCCTACAGTGGTCAACTCCCTTCCCATCTTGCGGAGCCAATCATCTGCAACTATCCGCTCGGTGCTACTGGAGAACACCGGCGAATTCAGCCTCAAGAAACGGGCTAAGTGATCAACAGGTGGTGGTGGTGGTGGGTTGTTGTTGTTGTTGTTCCCCTGATTCTGATTTTGGACTAGCATCTGCATCAATGCATTCTGCTGCTGGATCAACTGAGTGAGCTCCATTGGGAAAGCAAATCCATTGTCACATCTCGGAGGCATCTGAGGGTTTAGAAAAGATGAGAATATAGAATAGAGTGAGGTATAGAGAGAAAAACACTACCCATACGCACATGAGACAAACACAAACAATATCACTTCAATCAAATCAATCAAGGGCATACAATGGTCTATCTATCGTTACAAAAGTGCTCGGACTATACTATATACATGGGGAAATACTACTACTGTTATGGTGGTCGACTAGAAAAATTGATCGGTCAAAGACTCCATGATATCTGCTCCAGCTTCATCAACAAAGTCATCATCGCTATCGTCTGGGTCCGAGTCGGTGTTGTCGACGATGATGTAGTTTTCCGGGCAAGTGCAATCATCATCTTCTCCTCCAGTCGCGGGGAATCCCATAAACACTTTTAGCTTCTTCTTCATATCATCATTCTTCTCCACGAGTGTCGTCATTTCTTCCTCACAACCATAGCGTATAGACTTAAGCTCTTCCTCCAGCTCCGTGATCTTGGTCATAGCCTTCTTCAGATCTATCATGCCTACGCACATCTGGTTCTCCTGGCGACGAATGTGCTGGTTTAACTCCTGGATAAAAGCTGGAATTGATCTATCCTTCCAGGTGCTGATCATCTCCCATTGCTCATCTCGGCACCCACAAATCTGGTAGATAGTATCCTTGAGATCCTTGTGGTAAACTTCTCCAATGCGTCCCATTGTGATGTGGGCTGCCATGCTCTTTCCTAGACTCCAGGTTGGTGCATCAAAGGAAAACTCTATGGGCTCAGTGACGGGCATGAACGTCCTTCCTGGAACTTGAACTTGAATCATCCAACAATCCTCCTCCGCTAAAGTGGTGATGTAAGTCCCGGTGAAGCTTGGTACTCCGATGTTCCGGTATTTAGTGACTTCCTTCAAGTGGCGTCCAAAAGGTGTATCTTCATCCGGTTGAGTGAACTTGTTCCTTGCATCCGCCATCCTAAAAGAGTAGAAAAGATGAGGAGTCAGAAATGAGAAGAGAGAGTAGTGATCTAGGGCTTTAGCTTAGTGGTTGTGTCCTACAGACAGCGTGTGCTCTGATACCATCTTGTAGCGACCAGACCTCAAACAGTGTGATATTTGTGCATCAGTGTCCTCCCTTGATCAGTAATGCTAACACGCACAGTACTCGAAGGATATATAACAGAGTAGCAATCACACACTTATTACATTGAATGTCTCAAAAGAGAACTTATTACAATAAATATGGCTTAAGGCCATGTAATAACGATAACAACGGAAGGCTTGGAAGATAAGCGAGTCCATCAACTCCAACGGCATCACTGAGTATAAGATCACGACCTAAGGCACCTTACTCATTGTCTGAAAAGTCTGCAACATGAACGTTGCAGCCCGAAAAGGGGTCAGCACATGGAATATGCTGGCAATGTAACACATAGAGAGTAACGAACAGAATAATGCTATCACTACATGCATATATGGCTGGTGGAAAGCTCTATGGTTACAGTTTTGCATAAAGCCAATTTTTCCCTGGAACAAAGGAATAAATTTTATTTAACTATCATGGTGGTTGTTAAACATTGAGAAGGTTCCTCCAACTCAATCCCAATTAAGCATCATCATTAAACCCAACAAAGTTAATTAAGTAACATGATGAGATTCACATGATAATCCAAGTACTAGATACTCAAAACGTCCATAGCCGGGGACACGGCTAACCATGATTAGTTTATACACTCTGCAGAGGTTTGCGCACTTTTCCCCGCAAGACTCGATCTCCTCCGCTTGATTTCTCGCACTACATGGTGTTTGAGAGATGGATGACCGAGACACAGTCTTTTAGAAGCATTAACTCTTTACTCTGGGTAGACAATACCAACCTACATCGCCTACATCTGCTAGTCTACCACTAAAAGAGGTCACACAACATACTCAACTATGCTAGAGCCCATAGTAGCTTGCGGCTGCACATGGAAGTTTCTAGCATGAATAATCTCATGATCCCTTTGAGCCTGGGTGGCGGTCCATAGGAGAATCACACGGTACCCCAGGATTTCCAAAAATACAGGCAACACTGGGTTCGCCAGGTGCCTCAATCCACCCGGATGTGAATTGAAGTTGCCACCTTAAGTAAACCATTAAATAACAATCTCACATCTGTCATGGATACACTCACCCAATCCACGTCTACTAGCATAGCATAGCAATATAAGTAAACGTAGAAGTAACTCCCAAAGGTTTGAAAATAAAACAGGTAATAGGTACTACCTCATCTACTTCCCAAAACCCACATATTAATCACATCCTAACCATGCAATTGTTTGAGGACTGATCTAATGCAATAAAACTGGGTAGTAAAGAGGTATGATCAAAGTGTTACTTGCCTTGCTGATGATCCGTGAAACCTAGAGACTCATAGTAGCAAGCGGCGCACTCCGGGTACTCTATCGCAAACAAACAAGCATTCAATAAGCACTCATCTAATGCACAGGTAAAACTACAAATAAGAGATCTAACCAGAAAGTTCAACTTAAGAACTCCGGTTTGCAAAAGAATCAAATCAAACGAAGCAACGAAAGTCAAACGACGAAAGAAACAAGCTTCGATTACTAATCTGGACCTAAGTCAAATTTACAGTAGCAAAAACTTGTTTGAGTAGGTTAAATGGAAAGAGGGTTTCGAGACGAAACTCCAGGCGCTTGAATCGCATGATTCGGATAAACAAGCGAAAAGTTATACTAGAACGAAAATCGGATTAGAAATCGGGATCAGAAATAGTCTCACAAAATCCGAGAAAAAGAAAAAACGAACGAACAGGCTAACGAACGAACATTCGCTCTCTGCGGCTAAACGATGAAAACCGTTCGTTGAAACGAACGTACGGACGAACGTCTGCAAAATAGACTAAACCAAAAATACTAAACCAAACCGGATCTAAAAAACGGATCTAGGTTTTCGAAAAAAAATCGATCGGTTTTCTCGCGAAAACCGAGACGGCGGCGGCCACCTCTGGTGGCGGCGGGCTCCGGTGAGGCGGCAGGCTCCGGCAGGGTCGGCGGCGAGGCGGGCGGCGCGGCGCGCGGCAATGGCAGCAAAGAAGAAAGGCGGGCGGCGGCGGCGGCGGTGGTGGCGGTGGTAGGGGTTAGGGTTTGGGCCGGGGTGCGGGCTGGGGTGGGACGGCGGGGTGGCGGCTTTTAAAGGCAGGCGGCGGACGTGTCCGGGTCGCCCACGGCGGCCCGAGTCGGTTAGTTTTTTGTTTAAATAATTCGGACGCGCAGAAAAACAAATAAGAGAAATACTAAACAGACTCCAAAAATCTTGAAATAAATTTTCCCCGTCCTCTAAAAATAAGCCGGACAAGATGAACATTTATTTGGGTCCTAAATGCAATTTTGAAAAATACGCATTTTTCCTAATCTTTACCTAATTATAAATCAAATTGGGTTTCTTTCGTCTGTCATGGCATTTTTCAGAAAAGTCCCTCTATTTCAGAGAATTCAACCCGCAGTCCTGTTTTAAGTTAAAACGAATCGTTTTTTCATATTTTTTACACAAAAGTCCATGTGTTTTGTTGAAATCAACCCGCAGTACGGATTTAAGTCACATCTGAACCGTTATTTTACATTTTCCAAAAAAACCCTGATGTTTTAGGTAATTCTTCCGTGGATCTTATTTAAGTCAAACAATGTTTTTTTAAATCATCCATATCTTTTAAACCGTAACTCCGATTTGAACATGTTATATATGAAATTTGATTAGAAAAATTTGTAGAACATGAATATGAGATTATTTTCACCTGTTAAGTATTTTTAAATGTTATTTTGGAATATATTTAAGTCAAACAAATGATTTTCTAAATTATCCGTATCTTTTAAACCGTAACTTCAATTTTAACATATTATATATGAAATTTTATTAGAAAATATGTGCAGTCTAAATATGATGTTAATTTTACCTGTTAAATATTTTAAAATATCGTTTTGGGAGCAAACTTATAATTTATGGCGTAAGATCCGTTTTCCTTTCATACCGGCGGCGACCCGGATTGCAAATAAACACCCTACTATAACAATATAGAGAAAAGAAAACATCGATAACTACACATGCATACCTCTGAAAAATGTCGCAGGGGAAAACAACAGATTTCTCATCGCAAGAGTGAGAGAAAGCAAGAGAGAGGGAAGAGAGAGAGAGAGAGAGAGAGAGAGAGAGAGAGAGAGAGAGAGAGAGAGAGAGAGAGAGAGAGAGAGAGAGGGATGGAGGGAGGGAGGGAGAGGGCGGACAAAGAGACACCTTTGGATTAAACATATTCAAACACGTTTTTTTTTTGTTTTGTGTGAACACCGAGGCCATCGCCGGCGAGGGTAAGAAGGAGGATAAGCGGCAACACAAATATGATGCCTCGCAAAAATAAAGGAGATGGACCTATTGTGGTCTTGAGTGATGGTTGTAGGGTTAAGAGTGTGTGTTATGTTTTCTCTCCTGTTGCAACGCACGGGCTCTTTTGCTAGTTCAAATAAAATAGCGACAAAACTCCAAAACAAAATCTTATTTGATTTTAATATTAAATCCTCAATATTTCTTTATTTTGGGAAAGTCATTTTGTTCCCTCTCTCTTATTTTTATAATTGAAATATTTGAAGATAAAATAATTAAAATCAAATGATCCTATTTTCAAAATTTGAGAAAACCCAAATATGAAAATAACGAAATCCCCAACTCTCTCTATGGGTCCTTGACTTGTGTAGAATTTCTAGGATCAAGCCAAAATGCAATAAAATATGATATGCAATGATGATCTAATGTATAACATTTCAAATTGAAAATTTGGGATGTTACACAGCATGGTGCATAAAAGAGTGAAAACTAAACACAAAAGACACTCCAGGATTTGCTCATATCACATGAACAAAACGAAGACGAAAACATATCGATACTTGTTGAAGAAAGATGGGATGCCTTCCGGGGCATCCCCAAGCTTAGATGCTTGAGTCTCCTTGAACATTTACTTGGGGTGCCTTGGGAATCCCCAAGCTTGAACTCTTGCCTCTCCTCCTTCTCCTCATATCGAGACCTCCTCGATCTTTGATAACTTCATCCACACAAAACTCAACAGAAAGCTCGGTAAGATCCGTTAGTATAATAAAGCAAATAACTACTCTAAGTACTGTTGCAAACCAATTCATATTTTGTTTTTGCATTGTAGCTACTGTAATATAAATTTTCCATGGCTCATACCACTGATAAAAATTGATAGTTTCATGAAAACAAGCAAAACAATGCATAAAAAACAGAATCTGTCTTAAACAGGACAGTCTGTAGTAATATGAACATTCACCATACTTCTGGTACTCCAAAAATTCTGAAAAAATTATGAAAAAAATAAAAAAATTGTATAGAAAGACTCTGCAAAAAGTTTCAGAACCTTTTGTCATTCTATTAAAAAAATGTAAAATCACGCTACAGCCAAAGTTTCAGTTTTTGCACTTTGCACATACCAACAAGCAATCTACTCATCCTAAAGGCAAATCTTGGTACATTATTTTTATAATATAATGGAATTGTACAAGGGGATAATATTTTTTTGAAAAGTTTCTGCAATTCAAGATTCACAAAGCTCCCATGGACATGAACAAAGTTCAAGGCATGCTCCCGCTTCCACGGTGCTCGTCTATCTCACTTTCACTTTTCTTTTTGTGAAGTTTTAAGTTCCCCTCTATATTTTTTTTTAAACTATGTAAATGCACTCAATAGAAATAAATGACTCTCTAAAACTTCCGGGTTGTCTCCCTGGCAGCGCTTTCTTTGAAGCCATTAAGCTAGGCATGAAGTGCTCAAGTAATTAATCCACCCGGATCCCAAGGTATATCAAAGCCAATTTTAATTAACAATGATTTGGCATTTAGTAGTGAGCACAAAGCAACATATATCAAGCAATGACGAAGTCTAACTCTTTTCTTATGCATCGACATGTCATACAGGAACAATTCATGCACATCAAGTAATGGCCAATACATAGCATAAGTAGTTTCTTGCAATTTTATCGTGTTGGAAACATAGAGAGGCGGAGATGTAGTTCCTCTCTCATAATAATTGCAAGTATGAGCAGCAAGCACATGCATATTATATTCATCAAAATCATCATTTGCAATGGTAAAAGGCAACCCATCAATATATATAATCCTTAATAAGAACAAACTTCTCTGATATAGTGTAGTTTGGAGAATTCAAAAAGGTAGTAGGACTATCATGTGTGGGTGCAATAGCAACAATTCCACGTTTAACATAAGGAACAATAGCAAGTTCATCTCCATAAGCATAATTCATATTGGCATCATGGCCACAATCATAGCAAGCATAATCAAAAAGGGATATTTCAAATGAATCAACGGGATCATAGCAAATATCATAGCACTCATCCTTCGGTAAGAACGAAGGGACGTTAAAAAATGTACGAGTTGAAGAGTTACTCTCGTTATAAGGTGGGCACGGGAGATCAATCCTATCCTCCTCCTTTTGTTCTTCGTTCTCCTCATCGTCTTTTTCATCCAATAAGCTCACAGTTTCATCAATTCCTTCTTCCATAGACTCCTGCAAAATATTAGTCTCTTCATGGACAACGGATATTCTCTCAATAAATGCATCAATATCGGAATTATATTTGTAATTATCATAGCAATATTTAAGGATGGCAAAATTTCAGGTCTATAGACATCATCATTAAAAGCTTCATACTTTAAAAACAAAGATTCAATTTCATAAGCACCCTTAAAAGCAACAAAGTATTCTATTAGTTTCACATCATAATAATCATATATACCATTGGCATAAGAAGCCAAGGTTTCATTATCATTAAATTTGCATGAAAAGGGAAGGTGTGAAGCACTCATCCTAGAGCAACAAGTGAAATCATATCTCAAGCATAAATCCCGAGCATACCAATGCAACATATAAATTTGATCCCATAGCAATTTCCCTGTATGATTCAAGCGATAATCCCTAAAGTATTCATGTTGATCCAACATTACTCCCATTATATAGTTGAATGGGGTTTTCTCAGGATTATCAAAGTAGTGCATAATATTTTTCACATAACGATCATCGAGGGTTTTAGGAGGCTCCACATCTCCATGAGTAGCAAGTACAACTAGTTTTTTGGTGTTTCGTGTTCCATATCCATAACTAAAGATAGGGAACAACTTAGAACAGGAAATAAAAATTACTTAGTGATAAAGCAAACAAGCAAACACGAGAATATTCACCCCACGCTATTGTTCCCCGGCAACGGCGCCAGAAAAAGGTCTTGAGAACCCACAAGTATAGGGGATCGTTTGTAGCCTTCTTCGATAAATGAGAGTGTCGAACCCAACGAGGAGCTAAATGCAGAATAAATATTCCCGCAAATTCTATCGACCACCGATACGACTCTACACACACTTGATGTTTGCTTTACCTAAAACAAGTATGGAACTATTTTGCAAGAATAAAACTACGAGTACTTTGCGAGAATAAAACTATGAATGAAATGCAAGGTAGCAAAAGTAGATAGCTTTTCTCAACAAGAAATTCATTTGTCCCTAGGTAATCGATAACAAGTACCAGTAATCATTTTTGTAATTCTATATGAGGGAGAGGCATGAGCTAACATACTTTCTCTACTTGGATCATATGAACTTATGATTGGAACTCTAGCAAGCATCCGGAACTACTAAAGATCATTAAGGTCGTGAAACCCAACCATATCATTAAGTATCAAGTCCTGTTTATCCCATACGCAACAACCCACCTACTCTAGTTTAAGCTTCTGTCACTCTCGCAACCCACCATAAGCGAATCATGAATGTATTGCAACACCCTACAGCGGGGGGCCCTCACGTTTGCGTGAGAAGGAGGGCACCGTAGGACAACACCATAAATAAAATATACAATCATACCAACCAAGATCATGATTAACCCACAGGACAAAACAGATCTACTCAAACATCGTAGGATAACCATAGATCATTGGGAAATAATATATGGAGTTGAGCACCATGTTTAAGTAGACATTATAGTAGGGAGAAGGGGTGTTACACCGCCGCATAGAGGGGGGAGATTTTTTGTTGACGGTAGCAAGATTGTTGATGTAGATCGTCGTCATGATCCTACCCCTGACGGCACTCCGGCAACACCGGGAGAGAGGGGGGAGAGCCCCCCTCCTTCTTCTTCTTCCTTGGCCTCCCCCCTAGATGGTAGGAGAGTTCCCCCTCTGGTCCATGGTCTCCATGGCGGCGGAGGGGTGGGAGCCCCTCCGAGATTGGATCTCCCTCTCTGTTCTCTTCTGTTTCGCGCTTCCTAGATCTGGCCCTTCACAGTTTCTTAAATTCCCGGAGATCCGTAACTCCGATTGCGCTGAAATTTTACACGACTTTTTTCCATAAATTATCTTTATTACGCCAGAAGAAGGGCTCCAACCGATGTTCGAGGAGGGCACGATACACCAGGGCGCGCCTGGGCCTTGGTGGCGGGCCCTGGTGGGTTGTAGTGGCATCGGGCCTCCGTTTGCGTTGATTCCACCTCCTAAAATTCATAAATATTCCAAAATAATTATCTATAGTTTTTTATTGCCTTTGGACTTTTCTTGATATGGATTTTCTGTGATATAAAAACATGCAACAAACAGGAACTGGCACTGGGCACCGGATAAGTAAGTTTGTCCAAATAAATCATATAAAAAGTTGCCAAAAGTATGTAAAAGTTGAATAATATTAACATGAAACAATCAAAAATTGTAGATACGATAGAGACGTATCATTGGGATCAATTGTCTTCCAGAAATTAACATTCCTGAATGATCAATCCTCAAGTTTGTGATGGAGATTAAATATATTCATTGAGGAAAGGTAGTTAGGAAACTAGCAGAACACTGAAAAGGAGAGGTCTTGACCTTGCCATCTAGAGTAAAATCTCAAGATCCACACAAAATTGTACCTTCAGTGAAATACTTGGATGCTCTCTCCAGTTAGTGAATACGTATTCATACACCATCGTAGAAATTCAATTGTCCAGGACTTGTCAATATAAAAACTGCACAATTTTGCATTTTATCTGCAACCTTAGTATCTGGAATATGAATCTTATGAGCAAATGATCCATCTGTTTAAGGTCCACCCGACGCCCATCTTACTGACTATAATCCATTAGATGATTCCATAATAAGAACCTGCAAGAGAATACAATTTGTTTCACTGAACAAGATAAATTTTTCCACAATCCAACCCTAAAAAAATACACCATACCTCATATATTTTTCTATGCTCAGAAAGTAACTTTGCTAGATACATGATACACATATATTTGTAGGGCAAAATTCTAGATACATAGTTGCTCACATCTAAACAAAACATACCTACCAAGTGGTTTCGACCTCCAAATTGAATGCCTCAAAGGCATACATGTCGTGGTACTAAGTCTGACAGTAAGTATAGGGGGTACGAATGAGGAGGCAAGGTCCTAGCTACGGCAAGATTGTCCACAAGTATTTACGAGTTCAGACCCCTCTCGGAGGAGGTAAAAGCCCTACGTCTCGGTGCCCGAAGGCGGTCGACTAGATTATATGAGTGTATGTGTGTTACAGGGGGTGCGAACCCTTGTGCCAGAGGAGGGGGCGGCTTATATAGGGTGCGCCAGGACCCCAGCCATCCCCCATTACAAAGAGTTCAATGTGCAGAAAGAAGGGGCGTTATTGATAACGCCAGCCTTAAGTGCCTTAAATGACCTTAAAGGCTAGAGAGTGGATGCTTGCCCGTTGCTATTCTGAGTGACTCCAGGTCTTTGGTTGGTCGAGTGGTTTCTTGTATGGTCGAGTGATTGATTGGTCGTGTGACTTCAGGAAGGAGGGGTACCCGAGTGGTTGATTGGTCGAGTGGATGGCACTCGACGCCTTTATTGGGCACTCCCTGTTGTCTCTTAAGCTTCTTTGCTTCTAGGGTAGTGACCTTGGGTAGGGCGTATAGGTCAGGCCTATGACCCTACCCCAGGTCTATATCATCATCGTTAGCCCCCGAATGGATTGAGGTCCAAGTGGAAAGAAGGTTGAAGTTGATCATGCTTCGACCCTTGTGCTTCACAAGTACTTACGTTGAACGGGAGGCTCATGTTGAACTTCGGCTTCGTTTCAGTCACCTTAATTGATTCAAAAGTTGCCGAGTGAATTTATAACGTCATCCATCGAGTGTTGTTTTTGACGCGGAATCTTTGGCGCGATTGGTTACGGCGTATCCCGGATTGCACGGGATTCAAAATTTCGGGAAAGAGCGCAGGGTGGAGCGTGCCACGGTAAGCGGGATGGATAGACAGGAGCGCCTCGATCCCCGCACCACCTTTTTCGCCATGTACCCAGCACGCGACTATTGCGGGATTTGACAGGATCGCCTGGGCCCACGCTCGACCACTCGAGCGAGCCTTTAAAAGGCGGCGGGCCGGGCGCTGACTTGTCGCTGCGTCCATTCCTCCCTTCTCCTCTGCTTCTCCACCGCACCCGGCTCCTCCGCTCTCGACGCTGCCGCTCTGCCACCATGGTGAAGGACAAGACGGCGGCGCTGGAACGCACGAAGAAGGCGACGGGGGTGGCGAAAGGCAAGAAGACTAATCGGGGGTCGTCGTCGCGGTCGGCGCTGCCGCCGGGTTGGATCCAGGGCGATTTGATCCGATCCTCGCTCCGGCAGGATGATTTGGACGAGTTGGCTGAGTCCGGACTAATCGCCAATCGTGATGCACGGTTGCCGGAGGGGGAGACAGAGCCGCAGCCATGACCGGGTGAGTGCGTTCTGCTCGCCACCCATGTCGACCGTGGTTTCTCGCTTCCTCTGCACCCTTTTTTCCAGGGTTTCCTGAACTTCTTCAGAGCCCAACTCCATCACTTTTCTCCCAACACCATCACATACCTTGTTGCGTTCGTGTCCATGTGCGAGAATTTTCTGGGTTGTCGACCGCACTGGGGTCTTTTCAAGCACATTTTCACTATCCACTCCCAGTCGGTGAAGAAAGCAAACACGAGTGACGATAAAAACACACATTATCTAGATGTGTGGGGGTTTGGGTATCCAGAAGAGGAAGAGGAGCTCTTTCCCTTCCATGACCCTTCCTGAGTCGGTCAGGGGCTGACAGTCGACCTGGTTCTACTGCAAGGACATTGCAACTCCAGGACAGTCGACTGGACTTCACCCTTTTACCTTTGATCGTGTTCAGACCCCTTCCTCGCTGAAAGTGACCACTGCAGATAAGGTGGAAACAAACATGCTTTTTGAGAGTGTGGTCCAGTTGATCAATCAAGGCGTCACAGGCATGGATTTGCTGGAGGTATTTCTCAGTCGATGGATCCAGCCACTCCAGGCTCGCGACCACTCTATGTGGATATATTCTGGAGTCAATGACACCGCTCGGGTTCATGCAGAGGAAGTACCGGCCAAGACAGTGGCCCAGTGGTTGAGGAGTATCACAGGAAACAAGGACAACCCCAGAGGCGCGAGGAGAGTTGACCCCTTCAGCGACAGCAACCAGCCAGACAAGGTTCGGTCTCTGCCACCGACTATATTTGGGTACATCTTTTGACTGTCTTTGAATCCGACTTACTTTCACTTGACTTCTTGTCTTGTAGGTTTATACTGAGATGTACTCGATGCCCAATGGCGAACAAGTTCTAAAGCAAGACTAGGAGGGAGAGGACAGCGCGGAGGAGAGCGGTGATTGGAAATCTCCAGACGACGAGGACGAAAAGGAGAGCGACGAGTCAGACGACAAAGAGATGGTCGACTCACCACCTCGTCCGGAACATCGATCCAAACTACTCCATGATCCAGCAGGCGGGCGAGGCAAGACCGTGGCCCCAAGCACCCAAACTCAGAAGCATACTCAGACTTCGACTCCAGAGCCGACGGAGAAAGTTGCCAAGCAGCCCAAGGTTGTCCCCTCAAAAGCTCGGAAGACTTTGCCCAGGATTAAGATGGATGTTCCTATTGCCTCTGGGTGAGTGTTCTTTCTGTGTTTTCTTCCACCGACTGACTCTTCTATTCTAACCGAATGGATCGTAAAATTTTCCAGCCCAGCCTCCACCGCGACTGACATGGACGTTGACAAGGCCCCAGGTGATCAGGAAGCCAATGACGCGGCCACCTCCAGAGCTAGTTAGTCCGCTCGACTCGAATTTATTCTGTCGATTGAATTGCCAGTCGGTTGAATTTCTGATGTTTCTTTTTGTTCCAGCTCCACGAGATGTTGTCGTGCTTCCAGATGATGATGAAGAAGAAGTGCCTCTGAGGGAGAGGAGGAGGAGGGGCAAGGGACCAAGACGGAAAGCGCCTGAGGTTCAGGTCCCTCAGTCGACACTGGTGCTTGAGACGGTGGTCGAGCGATCCGGAGATCCGGTTCGGACCAACGTCACTTTCGCTAACCCGCTGTCGACTGATCGCCCATCAGGGTCGACTGCTCAGACCCCTGCTGCTCTAGTACAACTCTATGCGTCCGACCCAGTGGCTGCTTCAACTGCCTTGCCATCATCGCTTTTTGCTGCGTACCAAACACCAGACGACTCACCGAGTGCTGCCATGGAGGCTCTTCTCCAGGTGAATCTTGTGATGGAGCAAATGAAGGTGGTGCACGAGGCCAGTCAGGTGGCTTATAATGCTAGCACTGCTCTGCAAACCAATGTCAAGGTTAGTTGATTCCCGACTGATCTTTTGAATAATGAAAACTGTCGCTGTTACTTCGCTGCCCATATGTGCATCTACTACCATGGGTCTGTGTTTCACATCCAAACACCCACTGGGGTATGTCTGTCGTAGAGTTGAATAGGTCTTCCACTTGAGTCGACTTAGGTTGAGTCGAGTGATTTCACAAACTAGTGGGGGCACGCAGAGTGTACCCACTGGGTGTAGTCCCCGAGACCGCGGTCGACTGTTGGCAGTTGGTTGGGGTCTGAGAATCTAATTTTTTTTACTCATGCTGGGCAGACTATGCCGAGTGTAAAACCGGACCAGTGGGGGCACGCCAAGTGCACCCACTGGGTGTAGTCCCCGAGACTACTATTGAATATTTGATTCAGCGGTAGTCTTAGAGCAACTTTCACTGTGATCGTCTTTTGTTTTCGTCGACTGGTATATCTTATCTGCTGACTGCAGAGGTCTTGTGATCTTGGGGCTCAACTTTCCGATCTGACCAAGAAGCAAATCAGCCTCAGTTTTGATCTAGAACTGGCCAAGAAGAACCTCAAGACTGCTCAGGATGAAGCAACTATCATGGGAGATAACCAATCGTCAACTGTCCACCTTGTGACTCGCACTCCTCCGTGTTTCTCCTTTTAGTCTCTTTGAACTGAGTGGTTTCACTCGAACAGATGTGCGTAGTGAAAACCGTCAACTTCAAGCTCATCTGAAGAATGTTATTTCTTTAGAGAAAATGAAGCAGGCTCTGGAGAAGAAGGATTAGAATCTTGCTGCTTCCCAGAAGGAGGCGCGAGAGAAAACAACGCTTGCGGACAAGAAGCTAGCTTCGGTTAGCAAGTTAGAAGAGGAGAACTCTAAGCTGAAGACCGCTATCTCTGAGGCCAATCGAGAGGTCGAGCAACTGAAGAAAGACAAGGAGAGCTTGACCAATGAAGTTCGAAACCTCAAAGCCAAGAAGGGCGAGTTGGAATCCTATCTGGGATAGCTCGCTGCAAAACTGGTCCTGAAGCTTGAAGGTATTATCGCTCGACTGATTTGTTGTTGCCGATTGACACGTCTTGTCATATTGTCGACTCACTATTTTTTCTGACTGTGCCGAACCTTGTCAGGACTTTGAAGCATAGACTAGGCGAGTCGAGACGGGTCTTGACCCCATCAATTGTCCCGTCAAAGATGATGTTGCAATTAATGTGCTGCGGCTGGAATCGCGCGTGGATAGTGTGGTTGCTTATCTTGCCCGACTGAAGGCAGCAATGACTCGGGTTGATGCTGAACTCTGGCCTTAGGCAGAACTCTCACAAGACCTTGAGTCTCTGATGGCTCGACTAAATCAAATACCTGACTGAGTGCAAGAATGGAAGAAGTCATCTACTCGCTGTGGCGCTGACGTTGCCCTATCATTGGTTCGAGTGCAGTGCAAGGACGTCAGAGAAGACAAAATGGCGGAGCTCAAGGTTGTGAACACCAAAACGCACACTTTCCAGTCCTTCATGGGTACTTTCCTCGACGCCTCCACTCGGATCGCACACAACATCGACCTTGACAGTTTCTGTGATCCAGCAAGTCCTTCTCCTGACGAGTGATCAAAACATTATACTCCTGTCGGTGGGAAACGACACCGATGGGATCACAGGAATCCCTACTACGGTTGCGGGGTGCGGGGTGGTGAGAAGAGCGGGATCAGCAGTCAGTACGAGTACACGGGTCGTTTACCCAGGTTCGGTCCGCAAGGATGCGTAACACCCTAGTTCTGTGTTGGTGTGTATATCTGTGTTCTGGGATTTCTTGAGCTAGCTATGATGAGTGTAACTTGTCTCAGGGTCCGAATCCTTCTCCTGGATGCCTCATGCCTCCTTTTATAGGCAAGGGGATCGCCACAGTGGCATATAAGAGGTGGCATCGGGGTACTGTGGTTAAGCCTATCGCTAGCTATTACGGGACAAGACGCATTTAATGCACCTCTGACGTGTCCCCTTCACTTTACCGCCGCTCCGCCCTGCCTTGACACGCGCCTGGGCTAGCGAGGTGGTCAGCGCCGTGTAGGCTGGCAGGCTGCTGAGGTGGTGCGGTGGTAGGGCCTTCACGAAGATTTGCATGCCACCACGTAGGCATGCACTGAGTTGGCCGAGAAGCCTCATGTCGACACGCAGGTGCCTGCCCAGCTAGTGGGCTGGCAGCTGCATGGGAGCGGTGGTATAAGCTTGGCAGGTGCGGGACTGGCTGTGGCCTCACGGACATCCTCGGTAAGGGCCTTGCCGGGGCCCCAGCAAGGGTCTTGTCATGGCATTGCGGTCGTCCCCGGCAAGGATCTTGCCGGGGGTCTTGTGGGTTTCCTCGTCAAGGATCTCGCCGAGGTTCGTCGTCTTCTACTCCTCTGATTTGAAGTGTTCTTGTCTTCACAAAGATCTGCATGCCATCACGGAGGCGCCTCCCGAGCCCTGGTCCCAGCGTGGTTGGTGGCGATGGAGAAACTGGGGCTCAAGGGTGGTGCGCTCCGCTGGCATCGGGTGAGCTGCCCCGGCAAGGTCCTTGATGGGGCCGTGGGGGTCGCCCCGGCAAGGGTCTTTCCAGGGGGAACCACCTCGCCGTATTTGCTCTTTACGTCTCTGTCTTGGCGTTGCCTTGACCGTCTTGTGGCTTTCATTCCCTGTCCCTACCCTGCTTAAGTGTGGTTGGGGGCACAGCTCTGACTGCCCCTGCACAAATAAGGGGTACAAAGGAGCGCCCCTACTTTAGTACACCGACAGGAGCCCCGGGCCTGGGTCACACATAAGCGTGACACATTGTTGGGCCAGGCCTAGAAAGGTGCGCGGGCAGGCGGGGCTGTTTTTACCGTGATAACTTTCGTCTGATGTGCTTCCCCACGACTCGCGCTGAATGCGCAATGTGGGGGTCATGCACGATGTGGGGGGCATGCGTGGGGCGGTCGCAGCAGGCATGCGTCATATCGCAATAAATGGGAAAAGAGGCGGGGTGCTTCTTCCCCATAAAAATGAATAACCGCGGGCGCGCGGCTCATTTACCCTTCGTGCTTTCTCCAATCTCGACATCGCCGTCCCCATCTTCTTCCTCTTCAAGCTCTTGCTCGCTGCTGCTGCACCCCCCACTACCACCAACTCCTCGCTCTCTTCCCATCCGCCATGGCGCCTAAATCCGGCAAGTGCAAGGGTGCGACCAAGGACACGAGGGAGAAGGAGGCGCCGGAGAGCGAGGCGATGGCGCGACGGATGCAGGCCGCCTATTTCACCCTGTCGTCCATCGACGTCTTCGAGCTCAGGGACTACTTCAAGCCTTTGTGGGGGCGGTGACGCCGGCGCATCCTGTCACGCGTGCCATCCCCGCGGATTGCAACAAGGGTGGCCAAGAATGGTACCCATTTTTCATTGACTTCTTCTACTGCGGGCTCTGCCCCCCTTTTTCCGACTTCTTCAATGACATTATGCGTACCTTTGGCTTCCACCTGTTGGACCTCACGCCGAATGCCGTGGCGTACCTGGCTTATTTTTCTCACCTCTGCAAGGGCTTCGTCGGGGTGGTGCCCAGCACGGCACTCTTCCGCCATTACTTTTACTCCCGCGTCCAACCCGGGGGTGCCCTTTCTGGAACCGTCGCCTGGATCCCGAGGAGCCAAGAGAAAGGCGCATACCCAAAGGGCGCCACGAAGGAGGAGTGGCGGGCCCGGTGGTGCTGGATCGTGGAGGAGAACCCACCGGAGTTCTGCCGGGGTGTTCGTCGGGAGCCGCTGCTCCGCGGCGTGGACTGGAGCGACCTCGACCCCAACGACAAGAAGTTCTCGATCGCCACCACCAGGATTCGCCGTCTCACCGAGGCCGGGCTCACCCTCGAGATGATCGCGGCGAATTTTATCTGCTGTCGGATCGCTCCGCTGCACAAGAAAGGGAGGCCGGCCTGGGATTTCAAGAACGCGGCCGACATCATGGGGCTCTGCACCGGCCTGCAAAACAATCTCACAGTGCTGGGGCACTCCTGGTATTGCCGTAGGCTCTTCCAGCTCGACGTGTATGCTGACAGCAAGGTGGAGAAGACTGGCAAGGCCACGAAGTTCGGCAAGGTCATCAAGGGGCCCTTGTTCGGGCTGCCGTCGGGAGTGGTCCCGCTGAGCAAGAATTCCCGGCAGTCCGAAATCCTCGCCACGATGCCCGTCTTCAATGCGCACGGTCTCGACCCGGCCTGGGCCGAGCCCCTGGCAAGCGAGGTGGAGGAGTTCTTCGCCAATTTGGTCGAAGAACTCGACCATGACGAACCGCGGCTCATCCAGGACACCACCTAGGAGGAGTTGAACTACATCGCTGCCAGGGCGATGGAGGTGCAGCTCGCCAGGCTTGCCGGCGACGCCGGCAGCATGGAGAATGAGGCCGCCGTGGCCGTAGAGGAGGAGGAGCTTGCCGAGTGGGTGAATTCCTCCAAGAGGCGGGCGGCGCCAGCACCGAGGCCCCCCTACCGGGGGCATGGGCGAAGAATCGTCCGAGGAGGAGGCCGAGGCTGGTGACCCCGCCACGCAGAAGAGACGCGTCCTGCGTCGGGCCAGCTCTGGCAAGCCGGTCCAACCCGGCAGGGCCGAGGTGCGGCAAGGGGTTCCAGGGGAAACCGCGCGCGTGACGAGGGCCGCAGCGGCGAAGAAGGAGGCCGCGGTGGCGAAGATGAAGACCACGATGGCGAAGAAGAAGACCGCCTCTTCTTCATCCAAACGCTATCGGACTCCATCGCCTCCCCCTCCCTCCGCAGGCGCTGGCACGGATATCGGCTTTGACTTTTCGCCCCTCAACCCGAGGGGGAAGAGGAAGGTAGTAGAGGAGGAGGAGGAAGACGAGTAAGCACTCTGCCCCTCGCCGTTTCCACCCTTGCAAATCGTGTCGCCCTCCTTGATTTGACTTGTTCTTGCAGGGAGACGGAGACGCTGGCTCAGTGGCGGCGAAGAGGGACAAGGCCTCGATGGGCAGCCATCCCCCGGCAGGCACCTCAAAGGCGCCGCTGGTGATGGAGAGCAGCCCGGATAGACCCCCGTGGCGCAGCCTCCGGCTCAGCCCCCAGCATGCGTTCTCCACCTACCTCCTGTCAACGTGCGCCAGGGCGTGATTCCTTGGTACTGATCTTGTCCTGGCTGTAGGAGGAGGGTAGCAGTAGGAGGAGCCACCAAGGGCCACCCCCCGCCACCCCCGTCGACCACACCACCCCGAGGGCGTCTCCGGCAAGGATGCCAGACGTCGAGCCCACGCGCATGGAGGAGGCGAAGGTAAACTTGGGCGCCGGTGGCTCCGTCCCGGCAACGGACATTGGCGGGGAGGGGACCGCTTTTTCTCAGCCCGGCACGGGTGAGTCATCCGATTTCTCTTATTCTTCTTTCTTTTCTTCTGAATTTTGGATTTGGCCATGCCTCATTTCCTCCCTCAGCATCCAGGTCCCCCCCCTACCCCGGCGGACCAGGAGGACACCGACACCATCATCAAGGAGGTCGTCGCGGACGCCGTGGCTGAGGCTGACAAGGTCGCCGCCAAGGAGGCCGCCGAGGCCGCGACCGAGGATGCTGCCAAGGGGCTTGCCGGAGAGAAGGGCGAGGGTGATGCTGAGGAGGCCGGCAAGGGCGCTACCGAGGAGGAGGCCGGCAAGGCCGCTGCCGAGGAGGAGGTGGTTGACGACCAACCCTCCTGGTCTGCTGCCTCCGGCTCAATCAAGTACCTGAAGGTGAGCGACGACGTGTTCGTCCACTTCCCAGGGACGGCAAGCACCAGGGCGCCGGCCGAGGGGGAGGTGTTCGACGATGAAGTGCTCGCCACCACCGGGCTCGAGGTCGTTGAGGAGCCGAGCGCCGGGGGCGGTGGCACCCAGGAGGAGCAACTTCTCCGGGCCATGGGTGCCAGCTTCTGGAAGCTGCAGGCGCTCCATCGCGCTTGCTTGGACAAGGCAAAGTCCAGGGAGGCGGTGGCGGGCTAGGCGGAGGCGGACGTCGAGAAGCGCGTCTCCGAAGCGCAGGCCTGGTTCCACCAGGACCACGAGGAGTTGAAGGCCGTCCAAGGCCAGCTGGCGTAGCGTGAGCTGGAGCTCCTCCTGAAGCAGGCCAACATCGACAAGGCTCGAGAGGAGGCGAGGAAGGAGGCCTCCAAGGCCGAGGTGGTCCGGTCCCAGCGCGAGGCCGAGCTGAACTCCCAGGAGGAGGACCTTGCCGACCGTGAGGTGAAGCTTGCCGCCGCACTCCGCGGCAAGGATGAGGAGGTCGAGAAGCTTGCCGTGGCGCGGACCCAAGAGCTGGAGCACAAGCACAAAGAGGTGCTTGATGCCCAGGCTCTGGCCCATGGCAACAAGGTGAAGGAGCTGGAGGTGGAGCGGGAAGGCCTGAAGGCCAGGGCCGATCAGCTGGTGACGAAGAGAGACTCGGCCCGCTGCGCCTTGGTGATGGCGCAGGACAAAAACCTGGCCAAGGACGAATATCTCTCCCATGCCAACGACTCCATCGACGACCTGAAGCTAAAGCTGGAGGGTCTTCAGAAGACGCTCACGGAGGCCAAGGCCCGGGAGGGAGCCCTGACCAAGAGCCTGGCGGAGGAGAAACAACAGCGGAGGAACGACGCCATCAACCACGCAGATTACATGAAGGGCGAGAACATCTAGATCGGCCGCCTCACCGACTTCGCCAACAGGATCACCAAGCAGTTGGCCGACATGAAGATGCCGGAGGTGAGGTACACCCCAGAACCGGACACGAGCCCCAATGCCAAGTTGACCTTGTTCTTCGAGGGCGTTCTTGGTGCCCTGGAATGGCTCGACTCCAACCGGGTGAGCTCCTTGGCCAACGAGTCCCAGATACTTTAGCAGGGTGCCGTGACCAAGGTCCTCACCAAGCTGGCATACTGGAACCCCGACCTCGACTTCGACGCCGCGCCGGATAGTTTGTCGGGTGATGCAGACCTCTTGGGGCTCAAGGAGCGCATCGAGCCCATCATCAGCCGCGTAGGTGGAATTCAGAGGATAGAGGGCCAGCGCCGGGATTAGGCACCCCGTTTCTTGTTGCCGCTGCGGGTTCACTACCAAGACAATTCATATCTTTAGTTAGAACCGCAGCAACAGTTGATGTAATATAACTCTGCAGTGTTTCAGATTTGATGCATGTCATTCTCCCGTTCAACCTTTCGTTGTATGTCCACCCTATGCCAATCGGGTTGGCTTGCCGGCGCGCGAACCCAAACCGCAACGCTTTGAATGACGGATCCTTTAGCGGCCGGTAGGGCGTGCTTGCTGCCGTGCAAACCACCTTGCCGTTCTCAGCGCGGCCGCTCAAACTGTCGAGCGGACTCGAGACAGAGCGAGAGCGTTGCCAATAGCGGAAGGCCACCCTGCCGTTCTCGACACAGCTGCTCGATCTATTGAGCGGACTCGAAACAGGCCAAGGGCGTTGCCAATAATGGACGGGCCCCACTGCGTGCAGGCTTCTCATGCAAAGGAAAGATCTCTGGGGAGGATAATCTTATGTAAAAAGGAATTACTCCAAGTTTTGCATGACTTAGCTTTTTTTTGTCATCGCGTGAATGCTTGCTGCATCCGCTGACAGAGCTGCTCGCCTGGTCGCCTTGTTCCTCAGAAGCCATGGCGACGATGAGCTGCTTGACCAGCTGCTAAACCAGATTCTCACTACTGCGACCCCTACCTGGCGCGCCAAAGATGTCGATGGGAAACGACACCTATGGGATCACAGGAATCCCTACTATGGTTGCGGGGCGCGGGGTGGTGAGAAGAGCGGGATCAGCAGTCAGTACGAGCACGCGGGTCGTTTACCCAGGTTCGGGCCGCAAGGATACGTAACACCCTAGTCCTGCTTTGGTGTGTATATCTATGTTCTTGGAGTTCTTGAGCTAGCTACGATGAGCGTAACTTGTCCTAGCGTCCGGATCCTTCTCCTGGATGCATTGGGCCTCCTTTTATAGGCAAGGGGATCGCCACAGTGGCATACAGGAGGTGGCATCGGGGTACTGTGGTTAAGCCTATCGCTAGCTATTACGGGACAAGACACATTTAATGTGCCTCTGATGTGTCCCCTTCACTTTACCGCCGCTTCGCCCTGCCTCGACACACGCCTGGGCCAGCGAGTGGTCGCCATGTATGTAGGGCAGGCTCTTTGAGGTGGCGCGGTGGTAGGGCCTTCACGAATATTTGCATGCCACCACGTAGGCGTGCGCTGAGTTGGCTGAGAAGCCTCATTTCGACACGCAGGCGCCTGCCTAGCTGGTGGGCTGGCAGCTGCATGGGAGCGGTGGTAGAAGCTTGGCAGGTGCGGGCCTGGATGTCGCTAAGGGAGTCCTGGATTAGGGGGTATCCGGACAGCCGTACTGTGTACAACGTCTGGACTATTGAAGCGTGAAGATACAAGACTTAAGACTTTGGCCCGTGTTCAGATGGGACTCGCCTTTGCATGGAAGGCAAGCTTGGCGATCCGGATATTGTGTTTCCTTCCTTGTAACCGACTCCATGTAAACCCTAGCCCTCCCCGGTGTCTATATAAACCGGAGAGGTTGGTCCTTAAAAGGCCGATCACAATTACAATCATACCATCATAGGCTAGCTCTTAGGGTTTAGCCTCTACGATCTCGTGGTAGATCTACTCTTGTATTACCCATATCATCAATATTAATCAAGCAGGAAGCAGGGTTTTACCTCCATCGAGAGGGCCCGAACCTGGGTAAACATCTATGTCCCTTGCTTCCTGTTACCATCAGCCTTGACGCACAGATCGGGACCCCCTACCCGAGATCCGCTGGTTTTGACACCGACATTGGTGATTTCATTGAGAATTCCTCTGTGTCGTCGCTGTCAGGCTTGATGGCTCCTTCAATCATCATCAATGACGCTATCCAGGGTGAGACTTTTCTCCCCGGACAGATCTTCGTGTTTGGCGGCCGCTTACTGGCCAATTAAGCAGCCACTTGGAAGCGAATCGATAGCTATGCCCCGCCACGGTCGAGTTGAAACTTGAACTACATGGCAGATATTCGATGAGACTTGATCTTTGATGGATTCAGGCCAGTGCCAGAAGCGCCGAACAGTCACGATGAGCATGGCTTAGACCTGCTGTCAGACGATGCTTGGGATATCACCCTGGCAAAAGCCTCAGATTTAAATCCGGGGCAGATTGCGTTGCCTAAGGATGGAGGGCTGGACCCCGCCCCACAGGCCGTACCCTCATCGGTGATGGAGCCGAACACAGGCCTCACTCTCGAGGGAGTCTGTGACTCCGGACCCCCGGATTCATATCCGGTTGTAGGTTCCAGCCCACGCGTCCTCGGGCCCGCTGAGCCTGATTGGGCTCCGGTGATGGAGTTCATTGCGGCGGACGTTTTTCAGCAGTCGCCCTTTGGCGACATGCTGAACTTATTGAAGTCTCTCTCTTTGTCAGGAGACTCTGAGCCGAACTATGTCCGGCTTGAGTGGGGACCAGACGACGATGGAATTGATTGCCCACCCACCACCCACTTCATTGCCACGATCGATGACCTAACCGACGTGCTTGACTTCGACTCCGAAGACATCGACGGTATGGACGACGATGTAGGAGAATTACAGGAGCCACCGCTCATAGGGTGGTGGACGGCCACTTCCTCATACGATATATATATGGTGGACACTCCAAAGGAAACTAATGGCGATGAGGCAACGGAGGATAACCCCCTGGGAAGAAAAGCAAAGCAGGGGCGTCATCGGCGCCGCTCCAAGCCCCGCCACAGCAATACCGGCCCCGGAGACAAAAATAATCCGGATGGCACCGAAGAAGAATATGACCCTGACCAGCCCGCCTTCGAGCAGGCCGAACAGGAAGATGAGCAGGTCCGCCCAGAAGAACAGGCGACGGACGCATACCCGGAGGAGGACAACTATATGCCCCCCTCCGAAGACGAGATTAGCCTCGACGACGACGAATTCGGCATGCCTGAGGATCCCGTAGAGCAGGAGCGCTTCAAGCGCAGGCTTATAGCCACTGCGAGGAGTCTGAAGAAGAAGCAGTAGCAACTCCAAGCTGATCAAGACCTACTCACAGGTAGATGGACTGAAGTCCTGGAAGCCGAGGAATATGGACTCGAACGCCAAACGGCTGACCGGCCACCCCGTGGCCGGGATAAAACGGGATATCAGCCCGGATACCAGCCTGCACTTCCGCGCCAATACACTACGGCTCGGCGGCGTGAGCAAGACCTGCAAGATATTCGGAAAACAAAGCAGGACAGCCAAGATCGATCTACGGATCGCGGGCGCGCTTCAAATAGCCATGACGATGACCGTCGCGCACGGATACATCATCAACAAGTCCGGCCGGGCCGAACACAGCAACCCAGACCAATTCGACCTGCGTAGCCATATAGCCCGGCACAGAGGCGCCGCACACCCCCTCTGCTTCACTAACAAAGTAATGGATCATGAATTCCTAGGAGGGTTCAAACCCATAAACATCGAATCATACGATGGCACAATAGACCCCACAGTATGGATCGAAGATTTCCTTCTCCACATTCACATGGCCTGCGGAGATGATCTACACGCCATCAAGTATCTTCCCCTTAAGCTCAAAGGACCAGCCGGCATTGGTTAAACAGCCCGCCAAAGAAATTCCATTGGCGGTTGGGAAAACTGGAAGAAGCATTCCTTGATAACTTCCGGGGCACATATGTGCGACCACCGAGCGCCGATGACTGAGCCACATTACTCAACAGCCGGAGAGTCAGCCCTGAAGTGCGGACTCGGTTCCTTACTAAAAGAACCAAATAGTCGATCGTCCGTCGCGAAGCCTGGCGGCCTTCAAGCATAATATCCGTGACGAGTGGCTCGATCGACACCTCGGCCAGGAAAAACCCAAGTCTATGGCAGCTCTCACAACCCTAATGACCCGCTTTTGTGCGGGTGAGGATAGCTGGTTGGCTCGCAGCGGCACCACGCCACAGTCCGACACTCTGGACGGCCGTGATGCTAACGGCAAGCCACTGCTTTACAGGCATAAGAGACGGAACAAGGGCGACAACACTGAAGACACAGCGGTCAACGCCGGATTCAGCGGATCTAAGTCCGGTCAGCGGAAAAAGTCGTTCAAAAGAAATAATCAGGGACCGTCCAGCCTGGATCGCATACTAGAGCACCTGTGCCAAATTCATGCCACCCCGGACAAGCCAGCCAACCACACCAATAGAGACTACTGGGTGTACAAACAGGCCAGGAAGATAAACGCCGGAAACAAGGACAAGGGGTTGCATAGCGATGATGACGAAGAGCCCCGGCGTCCGAACACGGGGGGACAAAAAAATCCCCCCCCCAGGTGAAAACGGTCAACATGATCTACGCCACCCATATCCTCAAGCGGGAACGGAAGAGAGCACTACGGGACGTCTATGCGATGGCGCCAGTGGCCCCCAAATTCAACCCATGGTCAGCTTGTTCGATCACCTTTGATCATAGGGATCATCCTACTAGCATCCATCATGGCGGCTCAGCCGCATTGGTCTTAGACCCAATCATCGACGGATTCCACCTCACGCGAGTCCTTATGGATGAGGCAGGCAACTGAACACCTTTATCGGACACAAGGTCGCCAAAATGGGCATCGACCCTTCAAGGATCAAGCCCACTAAAACCACCTTTAAAGGTGTTATTCCTGGAGTAGAGGCCCGCTGTACGGGCTCTATAACACTGGAAGTGGTCTTCGGATCCCCGAACAACTTTAGGAGCGAAGAGCTAATCTTTGACATCGTCCCTTTCCGCAGTGGCTACCACGCACCGCTCGGACGAACCGCATTCGCCAGATTCAATGCGGTACCACATTATGCATACCTCAAGCTCAAGATGCTAGGACCGCGCGGGGTCATCACGGTCAATGGAAATATGGACCGCTCCCTTCGAACAGAAGAGCATACGGCAGCCCTCGCGGCAGAAGTACAATGCGGCCTACTCCGACAAACCAATCCGGCGACAACCTCGAGCACAGTCAAGCGAGTCCGGAGCACCCCGCAACAGGATCATCAGGAACGCCAAGAGCGTGATTAGCAGTCCGGCCTCCGCTCAAGCCCCTTCAAAGCAGCGTTCATGCCATGTGTACACAATTACGCACTCAAGATACCATGGGCATAGGCAGAGGCGCATCAACAACTCAGTCAATAGTGCGGGTAACCGCCAAATACCTTCATACTCTTTCCCTCCTACATTTCAAGACACCGCGTTAGTGCAGCATCCTCAGAAGAGCCGAATTGCCGGACTCATATGGGAGAGACATCCAAGGAGGCAACAGACGTTATGCACAGAAGGAAATATCCAGGTCGAATCTATTTATGATCATTATACCTGCTTTATCTACCTGTACACAGCCTGCCCCTGGATAGGACATGTCAAATAGTCCTATTCTATCTCTGCTTAATGCATCCATTGTAAACATACGCTTAAACGTATTTTTCGTCAATGGGAGATTATATATAGCGTCAGCTTATTATCCGTATTTGAGCATTTTCTTCTCTTATAAATGTTTATTTGGTATTGCATCCGTACACCTTGGTACGGTCAGTTTGCCAGGGGCTCCTCATGGCGCCCCGTAGTATGGCAAATAAAGTCTGAACACTTTCGACAGTGCGGCACCCCGAACTTATAGCACTATATGCATCAGCTCCGAATCATGTCTTGGGTCTACAGTTGGGATAGCCCGGCTCCTTGTTTTGGTGCCTTACGTTCCATTATATCGGCTAAGGTAGCGCAGGGAGAACTACTGCGATTGTGTCCCGGTTCTTCCGGATGAGCACCTCAGTAGAGAAAGCCGAAAACTGACTGGCATGATGTGGCAAGAGTTGGTCATTGTTCGAGAGGTCTTAAAATCCTTAAAGATTTTTCGCTTTAGGCGATAAATCAGCTTCGTCCGATCTATGCGTGTATAGCGCCCCGATTCGGCCTTCCGGATTCTAGGGGCTTCGCCGAAATTTAAAATTGTAGACTTCTATGGCTAAGTGAAAGTTATAAAGCCGCATAGTCCGATTGCCTTGTTCGTTGCGCCGGACACCTCCTTAATGGACCAAACATTTGGATAAAGAGTGTCCGGGTTTTCCACGAACACCCTTGTACTAGTTATGTGGGGGAGGAAGCCGACGACTGGCCTACTTTCAGAATTTTATAAACAGCCGCACAGAAGGTAATATTTTAAATAACAAAAGCGCTACATAGCGCAAGTAACTTCGTCTTTAAATTACAACCATGACAGAAGTGAATTCACTCTAAAATGGCATCCTTGGTACACTCATCGGCGACGAGACGAGAACCCTTCATCACGCCATCATAGTACATCTCGGGATGGCGATGCGCCTTGCCCTCCGGCGGCCCGTCCTTGACCGACTTCTCGCATCCAGCTTGCCCCAATGCACCTTGACGCGGGCAAAGGCCGGCGGGCACCTTCGACGCAAGCGGATCGCTTGATCGTTCAAGCGTGGCGAGCATCCACCATCCGCTGATCGAGGCCAAAGTAGCTCTTGGGCGAGAGCTCACCGGCCACATCCAGACTATGAAGCCCTTCATAGCTAGTTTGGCGGCCCTATGGAGTTCGACCAACTGCTTCAGTTGGTCGCTCAGAGGCATCGGATGTTCGGCCCCATCATACTGGGACCAGAACAGCTTCTCCGTTGAGCTCCCCTCCTGGGCACGGTAGAACTCCGCAGCATCTGATACGCTGCGTGGCAGATCTGCAAATGCCCCTGGAGAGCTCCGAATTTGAGTAAGTAAAAGAAACGCCTCCTCCACATGTTTGCTTTGCATAAAGAACTTCTTACCCGCTGCTATCTTCTTGGCCTCTTGGACCTCCTGCTGTGCTTTCCCGGCTTTGGCCTTGGCGTCTTTCAAATTTACAAGGGCCTTCGCAAGCTCGGCCTCTTTCACCTTCAGCTCATGCTCCACGGACTCGCACTTCTTGCCGAGGTCCCGAAGCTCTTGTTGTACCTCGCCCACTCTAGCACTTTGCTTTTCGTGCTCTTTGCATTCCAAGGCCGCTTTATCTTCGGCCTCGGACAGCACTTTCTTCAGGGATGCCACTTCGGCGGTGGCCCCTGTTTCAAAGCCACGACGCTTTGGCGTTAGACTAACCAATTCGGTCTATCCTCAAATACATAAGAGAGGGGAATCACTTACCCTTGTTCTCTTCGAGCTGCCTCTTCGTGAGGTCGAGCTCTCCCTACGCCTGCTCCAGGTCCCGCTTTAGCTCAGCAACCTCGGCGGTACGGGCAGCAGCAGCAAGCAGCACAGCCTGCTTATTCACAATAATACTTATTATTAGACTCCTGCGGATTATAATTGACCCTCCGTTTGGCTTTTCTTTCCGAACACCAAACAGAGTATCAGGGGCTACTACCTATCGGGTGGTAATTTTGCACATATTTCTTACGTACCTCGAAGCCTGTCAGGAGGCTAGTGCAAGCTTCGGTTAGTCCGCTTTTGGCGGACAAAACCTTCCGAATCACCGTACTCATGAGAGTACAGTGCTCTTCATCCATGGAAGCGCCGCGAAGCGCTTCCAGCAGACAGTACGGCGCCTCATGTGCAACGGAAGTCCTCGATACAAATGGCTCACCCTCCCTAACGAGGGGTCGCTCGCCTAAGTCCGGAACCATCAAAGGTTCCGAAATTGTGTTCAGCTGAGAACCCGGCTGGCCATGGCTCTCGTTGACACGATCCGCGGGGATCTTGAACCCCGTGTGTCCGACATCTAGGACCCTGCCTCGGGGCGTCTCCAGAGTCACCTCCCCCCGCTCTGGGAGCCTTTGGGACAACACCTCCGTGTCGTCCGCGGGTTGAGGAGTAGTGGCTGTCAGAAGTGAATTCATCTCCGAATCGCTCAGGGACCCGGAGGAAGATACCCCAGGGTGATCCCTGGCCGGACTACACGTATGTTCGGCGTTAAACAAAAAGCTATAGTGTGAAGTTTTGACGGAGTGCGGACACTTACGATCGCACTGGGGGCTTCCCCCTCGGCAGCCACCCCTCCTTGCTGAGAGCGGCCGTGGCGGAGTAGTCCGGAAGGGGCACCTTCCCCTTCTTGGACGCCCCAGCCTCCCCTCCTAGGGCGGCTTTCCTCTTCTCCTCCCCCCAGTGCGGGGAGGTTGAATCTCTTCCTGATTCCCCTCGCCTCCGCGGGAGGAATCTGTCTCGTCATCGTCAGATGACAGGGGTATGACGGCTTTACGGTGAGGGCCTTTTCCGGCCCCCTGGTCCGCCTCCCCGGGCCCCTCATCCTTTTCGGAGGGGGCATCTTCTTCTTATTCCTCCTCCCCTTCATGGGAGGAGTCCGCCTCATCGTCTTGGACGAGGCGTCCTGCGCACAACTTACGCCGAGACCCTTTCGGATCCCCGGGCCTTCTTCTCGGCCTTCTTCTCCAAAGACCTTGTACGGTGCGGGACCAAAGATCTCCGTCGGAGAGCATCACCGGGCCTTCCGCAGGAGAGCCGGACAGTAAACCTGCTCCGCTGTCTCCACATAATCCTGAAGCAAACATGCATAATTACATAAGGCTCTCCCATGAATATATTGGAAAGAACCGGGTCCGGTGGCAGTCTGAGAACTCACCTGACTAGGAGCCCGTGCGGCGTGTAGCCCGTGGTCCTCGGATGAGGGAGGAGGTACTTCAGAGGCCTTGAATAGCACCTTCCATGCGCCTTTGTGCATCATGCCGAAGAGCTTCAGGAGAGTCCGGTGTTCGGTCGGAATGAACTCCCACAGATTGACTGCCCGCCTCTGGCAGGGCAGGATTCGGCGAACGAGCATGACCTGGATCATGTTGACAAGCTTGATGTTCTTGTCCTTCATGCTTTTGATGCATGTATGGAGTCCGGTCAGCTCCGTAGAATCGCCCAGGACAGGCCCTTCCTTTCCTAGGAGGTGAGCCGCATGGGGGCTCCGGATCTGAATTCGGGGGTCGTCGCCCAGTTGGCGCCGCGCGGATCGGTGATGTAGAACAACCCCGATTGCCATCCCGTTACGGTCTCCGCAAAGCAGCCATCAAGCCATGTGACGTTGGGCATTCTGCCCACCATGGCCCCTCCGCACTCCGCTTGTTGGCCGCTTACAACCTTCGGCTTCACGCAAAAAGTTTGCAACCATAGGCCGAAGTGAGGCCGGATGCGGAGGAAGGCCTCGCATATGACGATGAACGCCGAGATGTTGAGGACGAAGTTTGGGGCTAGATCATGGAAATCTAGCCCGTAGTAGAACATGGGCCCGCGGACGAAGGGATGGAGTGGAAATCCCAGTCCACGGACGAAGTGGACGACGAATACGACCCTCTCGTGGGGTCCTGGGGTCGGAATGATCTGCCCGGCGTCTGGTAGACGGTGCGCTATGTCCGTGGCCAAGTATCCGGCCGCCCGAAGATTCTGAAGGAAATATGCTCTAGAGGCAATAATAAAGTTATTATTTATTTCCTTATTTCATGATAAATGTTTATTATTCATGCTAGAATTGTATTAACCGGAAACATAATACATGTGTGAATACATAGACAAACATAGTGTCACTAGTATGCCTCTACTTGACTAGCTCGTTTATCAGAGATGGTTATGTTTCCTAGCCATGGACAAAAGAGTTGTCATTTGATTAACGGGATCACATCATTAGGAGAATGATGTGATTGACTTGACCCATTCCGTTAGCTTAGCACTTGGTCGTTTAGTATGTTGCTATTGCTTTCTTCATGACTTATACATGTTCCTGTAACTATGAGATTATGCAACTCCGCCATCGGAGGAACACTTTGGGTACTACCAAACGTCACAACGTAATCGGGTGATTATAAAGGAGTACTACAGGTGTCTCCGAAGGTACATGTTGAGTTGGCGTATTCGAGATTAGGTTTTGTCACTCCGATTGTCGGAGAGGTATCTCTGGCCCTCTCGGTAATGCACATCATTATAAGCCTTGCAAGCAATGTGACCAATGAGTTGGTTACGGGATGATGCATTACGAGCGAGTAAAGAGACTTGCGGTGACGAGATTGAACTAGGTATTGATACCGACGATCGAATCTCGGGCAAGTAACATACCGATGACAAAGGGAACAAACGTATGTTGTTATGCGGTCTGACCGATAAAGATCTTCATAGAATATGTAGGAGCCAATATGGGCATCCAGGTCCCGCTATTGGTTATTGATCGGAAACATGTCTCGGTCATGTTTACATAGTTCTCGAACCCGTAGGGTCCGCACGCTTAACGCTTCGCTTGATTTATATAGTATTATATGAGTTATGTATGTTGGTGACCGAATGTTGTTCGGTCCCGAATGAGATCACGGACATGACGAGGAGCTCGGAATGGTCCGGAGGTAAAGATTCATATATTGGATGATATGGTTTGACCAAGGGTCACCCCACGAGGCTATAAGTCGGTGCAAAAGGAGTTTTATGGAGGATGGGGCCAAACGCCGGAGACCTGGCGTCGGCCCGGGCCAGACGCCGAGGCCTGTGGCGTCTGGGCCGACGCCAAGGATTGTGGCGTTTGGTCCTGGAGTCCGAGTGGGACTCTTGCCTTTCGGGCAAAACCGACTTTGAGGAGGCTTTTGCTCCAAGTTTCGACCCCAAGGCTCAACATATAAATAGAGGGGCAGGGCTAGCACCAAAGACACATCAAGAAACACCAAGCCGTGTGCCGGCAACCCCGTCCCCTCTAGTTTATCCTCCGTCATAGTTTTCGTAGTGCTTAGGCGAAGCCCTGCGGAAATTGTTCTTCACCAACACCGTCACCACGCCGTCATGCTGCCGGAACTCATCTACTACTTCGCCCGTCTTGCTGGATCGAGAAGGCGAGGATGTCATTGAGCTGAACGTGTGCAGAACTCGGAGGTGCCGTGCGTTCGGTACTTGGATCGGTCGGATCGTGAAGACGTACGACTACATCAACCGCGTTGATAAACGCTTCCGCTTAGCGATCTTCAAGGGTATGAAGATACACTCCCCTCTCGTTGCTATACCATCACCATGATCTTGCGTGTGCGTAGGAAATTTTTTGAAATTACTACGTTCCCCAACAGTGGCATCCGAGCCTAGGTTTTATGCGTTGATGTTATATGCACGAGTAGAACACAAGTGAGTTGTGGACGATATAAGTCATACTGCCTACCAGCATGTCATACTTTGGTTCAGCGGTATTGTGAGATGAAGCGGCCCGGACCGACATTACGCGTACGCTTACGCGAGACTGGTTTCACTGCTACAAGCACTCGTGCTTAAAGGTGGCTGGTGGGTGTCTGTCTCTCTCACTTTAGTTGAACCGAGTGTGGCTACGCCGGTCCTTGTGAAGGTTAAAACGAGTCTATTTGACAAACTATCATTGTGGTTTTGATGCGTAGGTAAGAACGGTTCTTGCTAAAGCCCGTAGCAGCCACGTAAAATTTGCAACAACAAAGTAGAGGACGCCTAACTTGTTTTTGCAGGCATGTTGTGATGTGATATGGTCAAGACGTGATGAGATATAAGTTGTTGTATGAGATGATCATGTTTTGTTGAAGTTATCGGCGATCGCGTAAGCTCTATGGTTGTCTCTTTGTTGCATAAGATGCAAGTGCCAAATAATTGCTTTACTTTATCGCTATGCGATAGCAATAGTTGCAAGAGCAATAGTTGGTGAGACGACCATGTGATGACACATTGATATAGATCAAGATGATGAAGATCATGGTGTCGTGCGGTGACAATAGAGATCATGACAAGATTTTTTGGAGATGAAGATCAAAGGCGCAAGATGATCATGGCCATATCATGTCACATATTTTGATTGCATATGATGTTTATTTGTTATACATCTTATTCTGCTTTGTTTGACGGTAGCATTATAAGATGATCTCTCACTAATTATCAAGAAGTGTTCTCCCGAGTATGCACCGCTATGAAAGTTCTTCGTCTTTGAGACACCACGTGATGATCGGGTGTGATAGGCTCTACGTTCAAATACAACGGGTGCAAAACAGTTGCACACGCGAATACTCAGTTATACTTGACGAGCCTAGCATATACAGATATGGCCTCGAACACGGAGACCGAAGGTCGGCGTGAATCATATAGTAGATATGATCAACATAGCGATGTTCACCATTGAAACTACTCCATCTCACGTGATGATCGGACATGGTTTAGTTGATTTGGATCACGTGATCACTTAGATGACTAGAGAGATGTCTGTCTAAGTGGGAGTTCTTAAGTAATATGATTAATTGAACTTAAATTTATCATGAACTTAGTCCTCGTAGTATTTTGCAAATTATGTTGTAAGATCAATAGCTTGCGTTGTTGCTTTCATATGTTTATTTTGATATGTTCCTAGAGAAAATTGTGTTGAAAATGTTAGTAGAAATGATGCGGATTTGATCCGTGATCTGAGGTTTATCCTCATTGCTGCACAGAAAAATTATGTCCTTAATGCACCGCTAGGTGACAGACCTATTGCGGAGAGCGGATGCGACGTTATGAACGCTTTGGCTAGCTCAATATGATGACTACTTGATAGTTTTGTGCACCATGCTTTATGGCTTAGAATCGGGACTTCAAAGATGTTTTGAACATCATGGATCATATGAGATGTTCCAGAATTGAAGTTAATATTTCAAGCAAATACCGAGTTGAGAGATATGAAATCTCCAACAAGTTCTATAGCTAAAAGATGGAGGAGAATCGCTCAACTAGTGAGCATGTGCTCAGATTGTCAGGTACTTCAATCACTTGAATCAAGCGGGAGTTAATCTTCCGATAAGATAGTGATTGATGAATTCTCTAGTCACCATCACTAAGTTACTAGAACTTCGTGATGAACTATAGTATGCAAGGGATGAAGAAAACGATTCCCGAGCTCTTCGTGATGTTGAAATCGACGAAGGTAGAAATCAAGAAAGAGCATCAAGTGTTGATGATTGACAAGACCACTAGTTTCAAGAAAAAGGGCAAAGGGAAAAGAAGGGGAACTTCAATAAGAACGGCAAGCAAGTTGCTGCTCAAGTGAAGAAACCCAAGTCTGTTCCTAAGCCTGAGACTAAGTGCTTCTACTGCAAAGAGACTGGTCACTGGAAGCGGAATTACCCCAAGTAATTGGCGGATAAGAAGGATGGCAAAGTGAACATAAGTATATTTGATATACATGTTATTGATGTGTACTTTACTAGTGTTTATAGCAACCACTCAGTATTTGATACTAGTTCAGTTGCTAAGATTAGTAACTCGAAACGGGAGTTGCAGAATAAACAGAGACTAGTTAAAGGGTGAAGTGACGATGTGTGTTGGAAATAGTTCCAAGATTGATATGATCATCATCGCACACTCCCTATACTTTCGGGATTAGTGTTAAACCTAAATAAGTGTTATTTGGTGTTTATGTTAAGCATGAATATGATTTGATCATGATTATTGCAATACGGTTATTCATGTAAGTTAGAGAATAATTGTTGTTCTGTTTACATGAATAAAACCTTCAATGGTCATACACCCAATGAAAATAGTTTGTTGGATCTCGATCGGAGTGATACACATATTCATAATATTGAGGCCAAAAGATGCAAAGTTAATAATGATAGTGCAACTTATTTGTGGCACTGCCGTTTGGGTCATATCGGTGTAAAGAGCATGAAGAAACTCCATAAAGATGGATCTTCGGAATCACTTGGTTATGAATCATTTGATGCTTGCGAACCGTGCCTTTTTGTGCAAGATGACTAAAACTCCGTTCTCCGGAACAATGGAACAAGCTACTGACTTATTGGAAATAATACATACCGATGTATGCGATCCAATGAGTGTTGATGCTCGTGGCAAGTATCGTTATTTTCTGACCTGCACAAGATGATTTGAGCTGATATGGGTATATCTACTTGATGAAACATAAAGTCTGGAATAGTTGAAAGGTTCAAAGAATTTCAGAGTGAAGTGGAAAAATCATCGTAACAAGAAAATAAAGTTTCTGTGATCTGATCGCGGAGATGAATATTTGAGTTACGAGTTTGGTCTTCAATTAAAACAATGTGGAATAGTTTCACAGCTCACGCCACCTGGAACACCACAACGTTATGGTGTGTCCGAACATCGTAACCGCACTTTATTGGATATGGTGCGATCTATGATGTCTCTTACTAATTTACCAATATTGTTTTGGGGTGATGCATTAGAGACAGCTGCATTCACATTAAAAGGGCACCATCTAAATCCGTTGAGACGACACCGTATGAACTATGGTTTAGCAATAAACCTAAGCTGTCGTTTCTTAAAGTTTGGGGCTGTGATGCTTATGTGAAAATGTTTCATCCTAATAAGCTCGAACCCAAATCGGAGAAGTGCGTCTTCATAGAATACCCAAAGGAAATTGTTGGGTACACCTTCTATCACAGATCCGAAGGCAAGTTATTCGTTGCTAAAAGTGGATCCTTTCTAGAGAAGGAGTTTCTCTCGAAAGAAGTGAGTGGGAGGAAAGTAGAACTTGATAAGGTAATTGTACCTTCTCCTGAATTGGAAAATAGTTCATCACTGAAATCATTTCAGTGATTCCTACACCAATTAGTGAGGAAGCTAATGATGATGATCATGAAACTTCTGATCAAGTTGCTATAGAACCTTGTAGGCCTTCCAGAGTAAGATCCGCACCAGAGTGGTACGGTAATCATGTTCTGGAAGTCATGTTACTAGACCATGATGAACCTACGAACTATGAGGAAGCGATGATGAGCCCAGATTCATAAATGGCTTGAGGCCATAAAATCGAGATATGATCCATGTATGAGAACAAAGTATGGACTTTGATTGACTTGCTCGATGATCGACAAGCCATGTTAAATAAATGGATCTTCAAGAGGAAGACGGACACCGATAGTAGTGTTACTATCTACCAAGCTCGACTTGTTGCGAAAGGTTTTCAACAAGTTCAAGGTGTTGAATACGATGAGATTTTCTCACTCGTGTCGATGCTTAAGTCTGTCTCAATCATGTTAGCAATTGCCACATTTTATGAAATCGGCAAATGGATGTCAAAACTGCATTCCTTAATGGATTTATTAAAGAAGAGTTGTATATGATGCAACCGAAGGTTTTGTCAATCTTAAAGGTGCTAACAAAATGTGCAAGCTCCAATGATCCATCTATGGACTGGTGCAAGCATCTCGAGTTGGAATATACGCTTTGATAAGTTGATCAAAGCATATAGTTTTATATGGACTTACGATGAAGCCTGTATTTACAATAAAGTGAGTGGGAGCACTACAGCCTTTCGATTAGTATATGTGAGTGACATATTGTTGATCGAAATGATGTAGAATTTTTCTCGCAAAGCATAAAGGAGTGTTTTAAAGGAGTTCTTTAAAAGAAAAGACCTCAGTAAAAGCTACTTACATATTGAGCATCAAGATCTATTGAGATAGATCAAGACGCTTGATAAGATTTTCAATGAGTACATACCTTGGCAAGATTTTGAAATAGTTCAAAATGGAACAGTCAAAGAAAGAGTTCTTGCCTGTGTTGCAAAGGTATGAAATTGAGTAAGACTCAAATCCCGACCACGGCAGAAAATAGAAAGAGAATGAAAAGTCATTCCCTATGCCTCAGTCATAGGTTCTATAAAGTATGCTATGCTATGTACCAGACCTATTGTATGCTTTGCTCTGTATTTGGCAAAGGAGTACAATAGTGATCTAGGAGTAGATCACTGGACATTGGTCAAGAATATCCTTAGTAAGGACTAAGGAGATGTTTCTCGATTATGGAGGTGATAAAAGAGTTTGTTGTAAAAGTTATATCAGTGCAAACTTTTACACTGATCCAGATGACTCTAAGTCTCAATCTGGATACATATTGAAAGTGGGAGCAATTAGCTAGAGTAGCTCCGTGCAGAGCATTGTGGACATAAAATATTTGCAAAATACATACGGCTCTGAATGTGACAGACCCGTTGACTAAGCTTCTCTCACGAGCAAAACATGATCACACCTTAGTACTCTTTGGGTGTTAATCACATAGCGATGTGAACTAGATTATTGACTCTAGTAAACCCTTTGGATGTTGGACACATGATGATGCGAACTATGGGTGTTAATCATATACAGATATGAATATTGGTGTTAAATCACATGGCGATGCGAACTAGATTATTGACTCTAGTGCAAGTGGGAGACTGAAGGAAATATGCCCTAGAGGCAATAATAAAGTTATTATTTATTTCCTTATTTCATGATAAATTTTTATTATTCATGCTAGAATTGTATTAACCGGAAACATAATACATGTGTGAATACATAGACAAACATAGTGTCACTAGTATGTCTCTACTTGACTAGCTCGTTTATCAGAGATGGTTATGTTTCCTAGCCATGGACAAAAGAGTTGTCATTTGATTAACGGGATCACATCATTAGGAGAATGATGTGATTGACTTGACCCATTCCGTTAGCTTAGCACTTGGTCGTTTAGTATGTTGCTATTGCTTTCTTCATGACTTATACATGTTCCTGTAACTATGAGATTATGCAACTCCCGTTTACCGGAGGAACACTTTGGGTACTACCAAACGTCACAACGTAATCGGGTGATTATAAAGGAGTACTACAGGTGTCTCCGAAGGTACATGTTGAGTTGGCGATTTCGAGATTAGGTTTTGTCACTCCGATTGTCGGAGAGGTATCTCTGGGCCCTCTCGGTAATGCACATCATTATAAGCCTTGCAAGCAATGTGACCAATGAGTTGGTTACGGGATGATGCATTACAGAACGAGTAAAGAGACTTGCCGGTGACGAGATTGAACTAGGTATTGGATACCGACGATCGAATCTCGGGCAAGTAACATACCGATGACAAAGGGAACAAACGTATGTTGTTATGCGGTCTGACCGATAAAGATCTTCGTAGAATATGTAGGAGCCAATATGGGCATCCAGGTCTCGCTATTGGTTATTAATCGGAAACATGTCTCGGTCATGTCTACATAGTTCTCGAACCCGTAGGGTCCGCACGCTTAACGTTTCGTTGATGATATAGTATTATATGAGTTATGTATGTTGGTGACCGAATGTTGTTCGGAGTCCCGGATGAGATCACGGACATGACGAGGAGCTCCGGAATGGTCCGGAGGTAAAGATTCATATATTGGATGATATGGTTTGACCAAGGGTCACCCCACGAGGCTATAAGTCGGTGCAAAAGGAGTTTTATGGAGGATGCGGGGCCAAACGCCGAGACCTGGCGTCGGCCTGGGCGACGCCGAGGCCTGTGGCGTCTGGGCGACGCCAAGGATTGTGGCGTTTGGTCCTGAGTCCGAGTGGGACTCTTGCCTTTCGGGCAAAACCGACTTTGAGGAGGCTTTTGCTCCAAGTTTCACCCCAAGGCTCAACATATAAATAGAGGGCAGGGCTAGCACCAAAGACACATCAAGAAACACCAAGCCGTGTGCAGCAACCCCGTCCCCTCTAGTTTATCCTCCGTCATAGTTTTCGTAGTGCTTAGGCGAAGCCTGCGGAAATTGTTCTTCACCAACACCGCTACCACGCCGTCGTGCTGCGGAACTCATCTACTACTACCGCCTTCTTTGGATCGAGAAGGCGAGGACGTCATCAAGCTGAACGTGTGCGAACTCGGAGGTGCCGTATGTTCGGTACTTGGATCGGTCGGATCGTGAAGGCGTCACGACTACATCAACCGCGTTGATAAACGCTTCCGCTTAGCGATCTTCAAGGGTATGAAGATACACTCCCCCTCTCGTTGCTATACCATCACCATGATCTTGCGTGTGCGTAGGAAATTTTTTGAAATTACTACGTTCCCCAACAGATTCGCGATGTGCTTCTCCTTGACGGTGGAAGCCACCCACTTGCCTCTTGCTCCGGACATGTTTAGCTGTGCGAAGAAGACTTGGGCTTGGCGCTGGAGCTCGAGGGGGCAAGAGAGGGCAAAGGAGGAAGAAGGCGTGGGTGAAAATGGGGAAATCTTATCCCTTTATAGAGACGCCGAAAGCGGTGCGCCTCCCCACTTGCCCGTTGGGAATCGCTTGTTTCCCAAGCGCCACGATCAATGGCGCGGTGGGATTACCCATACCCGTATTGATGAGAATCCCGTGATAAGGGGACACGATCTCTGCTTTGACAAGACATGTCAAAGAAACCGCCTCGCAATATGCGTTGTAGATGGTTGTGGGAAAATGGACAGAATAATGATCGGACCGTAATAACATGTCACATCATCAGAAAAAGTTGTCAGTAGATTGCATTTGTGAAATATCATTCTCTCCACGGTGGCATATGAAGATCATCTCGCAGATCCGGACACGGCCTAAGTGTTCGGTGATTACTTTGGAGTATTCGGAGGAGGAACCCGCCTTGCAATGCCAAAGACAATACTGCATGCCGGACTCATCGTCATTGAAGCCTGGTTCAGGGGCTACTGAGGGAATTCCTAGATTAGGGGGTATCCGGACAGCCGGACTATGTACAACGTCCGGACTATTGAAGCGTGAAGATACAAGACTCAAGACTTCAGCCCGTGTTCGGATGGGACTCTCCTTTGCATGGAAGGCAAGCTTGGCGATCCGGATATTGTGTTTCCTTCCTTGTAACTGACTCCAAGTAAACCCTAGCCCTCTCCGGTGTCTATATAAACCGGAGAGGTTGGTCCTTAGAAGGTCGATCACAATTACAATCATACCATCATAGGCTAGCTCTTAGGGTTTAGCCTCTACGATCTCGTGGTAGATCTACTCTTGTACTACCCATATCATCAATATTAATCAAGCAGGAAGTAGGGTTTTACCTCCATCGAGAGGGCCCGAACCTGGGTAAACATATGTGTCCCTTGCTCCCTGTTACCATCAGCCTTGACGCACAGATCGGGACCCCCTACCTGAGATCCGCCGGTTTTGACACCGACTGTGGCCTCGCGGACGTCCTCGACAAGGGCCTTGCCGGGGCCCTGGCAAGGGTCTTGCCGTGGCGTTGCAGTCGTCCCCGGCGAGGGTCTTGCCGAGGGTCTTGTGGGTTTCCTCGGCAAGGATCTCGTCGAGGTTCGTCGTCTTCTACTCTTCTGATTTGAAGTGTTCTTGTCTTCACAATGATCTACATGCCATCACGGAGGCGCCTCCCGAGCCCTGGTCCCAGCGTGGTTGGTGGCGCTGGAGAAACTGGGGCTCAAGGGTGGTGCGCTCCGCTGGCATCGGGTGAGCTGCCCCGGCAGGGGTCTTGCCGGGGGGAACCACCTCGTCGTCTTTGCTTTTTACGTCTCTGTCTTGGAGTTGCCTTGACCGTCTTGTGGCTTCGATTCCCTATCCCTGCCCTGCTTAAGTGTGGCCGTGGGCGCGGCTCTGACTGCCCATGCACAAATAAGGGGTACAAAGGAGTGCCCCTACTTTAGTACACCGACAGATCCACCTTTATTTGCCTTGGAATGCCGAGTGATTATGTAATCATTAAACTCTTTCAGGCTTGATGCCTGAGTACTTCTGCCTGCTGCAGTTCTAAACTTTTTCAGGGTTTATCTGAACTTGAATTCCTTTGAATATCATGGCCTTTGTTCTGGTTTTGAACTATTTCTGATTGTCTTTCGGTTCCGAGTGGAATTGATCTTCTCACCCTTTGCCGAATGAAAGCACATTGTACTTGTGACGGAGCTCAGACGCGGTGTTCAGTCGACACCTCATCGTCCTTGAGGATGGGGATGGAACATTGTACTTGTGGCGTAGCTCAGAGGCGGTGTTCAATCGACAGCTCGTCATCCTTGTGGATAGGGATGGAGCGTACATCGTATTTGTGGTGTAGCTCAGAGGTGAGGTTCAATCGCCACCTCATCATCCTAGCGGATAGGGATGGAGCGTACTTGTATTTGTGGCATAGCTCAGAGGATATTTGTGACTTAGGCGATTACGGGGTCGCAGCTAAGCCCTCAAGTGGGAGGATTCCTCTCCACTCGGAATGTTTTTAACTTAGGCGATTACGGGGTCGCATCTAAGCCCCCCGAGTGGGAGGATTGCTCTCCGCTCAGAATGTTTTTAACTTAGGCGATTACGGGGTCGTAGCTAAGCCCCCGAGTGGGAGGATTGCTCTCCACTCGAAATGTTTTTAACTTAGGCGATTACGGGGTCGCAGCTAAGCCCCCGAGTGGGAGGATTGCTCTCCACTCGGAATGTTTTTAACTTAGGCGATTACGGGGTCGCAGCTAAGCCCCCGAGTGGGAGGATTGCTCTCCACTTGGAGTGTTTTTAACTTAGGCAATTACGGGGTCGCAGCTAAGCCCTCGAGTGGGAGGATTGCTCTCCACTGAATGTTTTAACTTAGGCGATTACGGGTCGCAGCTAAGTCCCCGAGTTTGAGGATTGCTCTCCACTCGGAGTGTTTTTAACTTAGGCGATTACGGGTCGCACTTAAGCCCTCGAGTGGGAGGATTGCTCTCCACTCGGAGTGTTTTTAACTTAGGCAATTACGGGGTCGCAGCTAAGCCCCCGAATGGGAGGATTGCTCTCCACTTGGAATGTTTTTAACTTAGGCGATTAAGGGGTCGCAGCTAAGCCCTCGAGTGGGAGGATTGCTCTCCACTTGGAGTGTTTTTAACTTAGGCAATTTTGAGGTCGCAGCTAAGCCCCCGAGTTGGAGGATTGCTCTCCACTCGGAATTTTTTTTAAAATTAGGCGATTACGGGGTCGCAGCTAAGCCTCCGAGTGGGAGGATTGCTCTCCACTCGGAGTGTTTTTAACTTAGGCGATTACGGGGTCGCAGCTAAGCCCCCGAGTGGGAGGATTGCTCTCCACTCGGAATGTTTTTAACTTAGGCGATTACGGGGTCGCAGCTAAGCCCCCGAGTGGGAGGATTGCTCTCCACTTGGAGTGTTTTTAACTTAGGCAATTACGGGGTCGCAGCTAAGCCCTCGAGTGGGAGGATTGCTCTCCACTCGGAATGTTTTTAACTTAGGCGATTACGGGGTCGCAGCTAAGTCCCCGAGTTTGAGGATTGCTCTCCACTCGGAGTGTTTTTAACTTAGGCGATTACGGGGTCGCACCTAAGCCCTCGAGTGGGAGGATTGCTCTCCACTCGGAGTGTTTTTAACTTAGGCAATTACGGGGTCGCAGCTAAGCCCTCGAATGGGAGGATTGCTCTCCACTTGGAATGTTTTTAACTTAGGCGATTAAGGGGTCGCAGCTAAGCCCTCGAGTGGGAGGATTGCTCTCCACTTGGAGTGTTTTTAACTTAGGCAATTTTGAGGTCGCAGCTAAGCCCCCGAGTTGGAGGATTGCTCTCCACTCGGAATTTTTTTTTAAATTACGCGATTACGGGGTCGCAGCTAAGCCTCCGAGTGGGAGGATTGCTCTCCACTCGGAGTGTTTTTAACTTAGGCGATTACGGGGTCGCAGCTAAGCCCCCGAGTGGGAGGATTGCTCTCCACTCAGAGTGTTTTTTAACTTAGGCGAATCAGGTTCGCGGCTAAGCCACCCACTGGGGGATTTGGACACAAGTGATTACGAGAAACCAGTCATTAAGATACTGTAAAAAAATTGTCTTTGGAAAACAAACTGAAGTGCTTTTATTATAACTCGTCGGGTCGAGTGATTTTAGGTATAGAAAGGATGAAGCAGCTCTGCGTTCCATGCACGTGGCTCGTCCATTTTGTTGGCTATGTTGTAGATGTGGTACACCCCATTTTGAAGCACCTTGGTGATGATGAAGGGACCTTCCCAGGCCGGAGCGAGCTTGTGAGGTCGTTTCTGAACCACTCGGAGCACGAGGTCTCCTTCCTGAAATGCTCGACCTCTGACATTGCTGGCGTGTAATCAACGCAGATCCTGCTGATAAATGGTCGACTGAACCAAAGCCATCTCGCGTTCTTCCTCCAAGATATCGACCGCGTCTTCGGGTGCTTGCTCTGCTTTGGCTTCTGAGAACAGTTCAACTTTGGGAGCATTGTGTAGCAAGTCAATCGGAACCACAGCCTCAGCGTCGTACACCAGGAAGAAAGGGGTTCGACCAGTCGACCGGTTGGGTGTTGTTCTCAGCCCCCATAGGACTGATGGCAATTCGGCAACCCAAGCTCCAGCAGCATGCTTAAGATCGCGCATCAGACAAGGCTTTAACCCCTTAAGGATCAAACCACCCGCCCATTCAGCTTGTCCATTCGACTGCGGGTGCGCGACGGACGCGTAGTTGACCCGAGTGCCTTGAGATGCACAGAACGCCTTGAACTCATCCAAATCAAAGTTGGAGCCGTTATTTGTGAAGATGTTGTGAGGAACTCCATATCTGAATATCAACTCTCTGATGAAACTGACGGCAATGCCTGCTCCAAGGTTTTTGATGGGCTTGGCTTTGATCCACTTGGTAAACTTTTGACTGCTACGAGCAAATGGGTGAAGCCACTCGCGCCAGTCTTGAAGGGTCCAACCATATCCAATCTCCAGACTGCAAACGGCCAGACGAGTGGAATAGTCTTTAGGGCAGATGCGGGCTTGTGAGACATGTTGGAGTAGAACTGGCAACCTGCGCACTTGTCGACTATATCTTTCGCCATCTCATTTGCTCACGGCCAATAAAATCCCGCTCGGTATGTTTTGGCCACGATGGTCCGAGAGGACGCATGGTGACCACAGGTCCCTGAGTGGATGTCCTTTAGGATCATTTGACCTTCTTCTGAGGTGATGCAGCATTGGGCTACTCCTGTGACACTTTCTCTATAAAGCTGCCCTTTCATCACGGTGAAAGCTTTGGATCGACGGACTATCTGGCGAGCCTCGTCTTCGTCCTCTGGGAGCTCTTTTCTGAGAATGTACGCGATGTACGGTACTGTCCAATCGGGTGTGATCACCAAGACTTCCATGATCAGGTCGACCACGGCTGGAACCTCTATGTCAGTCGGGTTGGTTGGAATTATCGATTGCGGGGGATCTTCCTTGAAGGGATCTTCTTGTACTGACGGGGTATGGAGATGCTCCAAGAACACATTGCTGGGAATAGGCTTCCGAGTGGAACCTATCTTTGCCAGATCATCAGCAAGTTGATTCTTGATTCGAGGGATGTGGTGGAGCTCTAACCCCTCAAACTTCTTCTATAGCTTTCTCACTGCATTGCAGTAACCTGTCATTGCGGGACTCCTGATGTCCCATTCCTTCATTACTTGGTTAACCACTAAGTCTGAGTCGCCATAAACCATGAAGCGTCGGACGCCGAGTGAAATGGCCATACGCAACCCATACAATAGTGCCTCATACTCAGCTTCATTGTTCAAAGAATCAAAGTGAATCTGGAGGAAATAACTGAGCTTGTCTCCTTGTGGGGATACTAAGACCACTCCTGCACCAGAGCCATTTAACATCTTGGATCCATCAAAGAACATGGTCCAATGTTCTGACTGAATTTGACTCAGCTGTTGTTCAGTCCACTCTGCGAGGAAATCTGCAATTGCTTGAGACTTAATGGCCTTCTTTGCCTCAAACTTTATATCCAAAGGAAGAAGTTTAATCGCCCACTTTGCCACTTGACCAGTTGCATCTCTGTTATTCAGAATCTTTGACAATGGAGCATCGCTGATGACTGAAATTGAGTGATCAGAGAAATAGTGTGCAACCTTCTTCGTGGTCAGGTAAATCCCATAAACAAGCTTCTGATAGTGAGGATATCTCTGCTTGGATGGGGTTTAGAATTCTGAAATGTAATACACGGGGCACTGAACTTTGAAGGCCTTGCCTTCTTCCCGCTCGATCGTGAGCACTCTGCTAACAACTTGTCCTGTGGCTACGATGTAGAGCAGTAGAGGCTCCTTGCTAACCAGAGCAGCAAGCATCGGCTGGGTGGAAAGCAGGGCTTTGAGCTCTCCAAATGCTACTTCAGCTTCGTCATTCCACTCGAACTTGAAAGATTTCTTCATCAGTCGGTAAAGAGGCAGTGCCTTCTCACCGAGGCGTGAGATGAATCAGCTCAAAGCAGCCAAGCAATCAGTAAGCTTCTGAACGTCATGCACGTGCACTGGGCATTTCATTCAGAGGATTGTGCCAATCTTCTTTGGGTTTGCATCGATCCCTTGTTCGTAAACGAGAAAACCGAGTAACTTTCTGCCTGGGACTCCAAATGTGCACTTAGATGGATTAAGCTTGATATCATACCTTCTCAGGTTGGCAAAGGTTTCAGCAAGGTCAGTCAGCAGGTCGGAACCTTTGCGTGACTTAACTAGTATGTCATCCATATATGCTTCCACATTCCGACTGATTTGAGTGAGTAGGCACTTCTGAATCATGCGCATGAATGTGGCACCAGCATTCTTGAGGCCGAAGGGCATAGTAACATAGCAAAAACACCCGAACGGGGTGATGAAAGTCGTTTTTATCTCATCGGGTCCATACAGTCGGATCTGATGATACCCGGAATAAGCGTCCAGGTCCGCAGTTGAGTCGACAATTTGGTCGATGCGGGGCAGAGAAAAATGATCTTTCGGGCAGGCCCGATTGATGTGCTTGAAGTCAATGCACATTCAAAGTGATTTGTCTTTCTTAGGAACCATAGCGACATTGGCGAGCCACTCGGAGTGGTATATCTCGCGGATGAACTCAGTAGCCAGGAGCCGAGCCACTTCCTCGCGAATGGTTTTTCTCTTCTCCGTGGCGGACCGACGGAAGTGCTCTTTGACGGGTTTTACTTTTGGATCGACTTGCAAACGGTGCTCAGCCAGTCCCCTAGGTACACCTGGCATGTCAGATGGTTTCCATGCAAAGATGTCCCAGTTCTCACGATGGAACTGGATGAGCGCTTCTTCCTATTTGCTGTTGAGTGTCAACGAGATATGGGTCGGAGCAGCATTGGGATCGGTCGGGTGAACATGGACTGGCTTGGTCTCGCCGGCCGACTGAAATGCGGACTCCGAAGCAGGCCTCTTAGCACGCAACAAATCACTCGGATCTGCAGTCTTCTGATATTCTTGAAACTCTACTGATGCCATTTGTTCATCTGTTATCTTTGCCCCATCTCGAAGAAAGTCTTCTGCTCTCTGACGGTTTCCGAAAACCGTTATTACGCCTCTGGGGCCAGGCATCTTCATCTTGAGATAAACATAGCACGGTCGAGCCATAAAGCTAGCATAGGCAGGTCTGCCCAGAATGGCATGATATGCACTCTGGAAATCCACTACTTCAAACGTCAACTTCTCCTTGCGAAAATTCTTCTCATCGCCGAAAACCACATCGAGAGTGATCTGGCCGAGTGACTCAGCTTTCTTTCTTGGTATGATTCCATGGAACCGCATATTGCTCTCGCTGAGTTTGGACATCGGGATGCCCATTCCTTTGAGAGCTTCAGCATACAGAATATTCAGGCCACTGCCACCATCCATCAGGACTTTAGTTAGTCGGGTGCCCCCCACGACTGGGTCGACCACTGGAGCCTGCCACCCAAGGGTAGCTACGTGTGCCGGGTGGTCGGACTGGTCGAATGTAATGGGGACTTTTGACCACTTCAGATACCTTGGTGTTGCCGGAGCAACCATGTTCACCTCTCTGTTAATGACCTTCATTCAACTTTTGCTCTCAATATCTGCAAAAATCACCAAGGTGGCATTGACATTGGGGTAACCATCGTCATCATCCTTATCTTCTTCTTCCTTCTCAGGCTCTTTATCCTTATCACCGGGTTTACTTTCTCGGAAGCTCTGGATAAGGAGTCGACATTGTCGAGTGGTATGCTTGGGGAGAATCAGGCTCCCCTCCTCATCCTTTTTGGTGTGAATATGACACGGCAAATCCATCACATCATTTCCTTCCTGGTCCTTCACCTTCTTGGGGGTCCAGGGCCCTTTAGGTTTGCCTTTGACCTTTCCTTGATTCAACACTGCTGCCTCGGCAGGACCTGCTGCCTCAGCCTTTCGCTTCTGCTTCCGACTGGAATTTCCTCCTGCGGTGTCCTGGGCGACTACTTTGTGCTTGCCACTCCTGAGTTGGTCTTCCTCTTTGCCGTTAGCGTATTTGGTGGCAATCTCCATCATCCGAGTCAAAGACATATCTCCCGTCCGACCGAACTTCAGATTGAGCTCTCTGTAGCGAACGCCTTCCTTGAAGTCACAGACTCCTTGGTGATCTGACACGTTCTCCACTGTGTGGTGCAAAGTGATCCATCTCTGGATATAGTCCCTCAGGGTTTCATTCGGTTTCTGCACGCAATGCTGCAGTTCTGGTAGACCAGCAGGTCTCTTGCAAGTACCTTCGAACGTTCTGGTGAACACTCGGGCTAACTCATCCCAACTCAAAATACTCCCAGGGGCCAACTGATTCAGCCAAGCTCTAGCAGAACCTTCAAGCATCAGAGGAAGGTGCTTCATGGCCACCTCATTGCTGTCGCCACCAATGTGCACAACCACTTGGTAGTCTTCGAGCCAGGTATTGGGCTTTGACTCGCCCGTAAACTTACTGACGCCAGTCGCCAGTCTGAAGTTATGGGGTATCTCAGCAGCTTTGATGGCCCTTCCAAAACACTAGGGGCCGGAAACATGGACTCTGCCTCCACTGGGTCTGTCCCGATCCAGCCCTTCTCTGTATGCTCTGTTCCGGTCGACCAAACCTTGCACAAGGACGAACCTTGCGTCAAAGCCAGGCTCTCTGGGGTCGACTGGAACTCTGCGGTCGTTCCCATACGGACACCTATCATCATTGCGCAGGGGCGCGTACGACCCGTCCCTCGAAAGGGTCGAAGGCGCTCGACGATAATTGTCGCGGGCGTACTCACGATCATATTCTCCATGAGCTCTTCCCAGGTACCAATCTTGGCGGTGATCACAGCCTCCATGTCGCAAAGGGGACCTAGGACTATGAGCCAACTGAATGGTATCTGCTCTCACTGATCTGCTGTGGATTCTGTTCCGCGACTAGGGCACAACGGAGTTCTGGTCTCCTGCTGCTCAGAGCAGCGTTCTGATCTGTTCAGAGCCTCTTCCAGCCTCCGAATGAGACGACTGAATAGACTCTGCAATACGTGCAGCGGCTGCCAAATTCTGAATCGGTGTATGGAATACCTGAGTTTCCAGTGGAAAAAAATTTCGTGGACACCGACTGGACTCGGGAATCAGTTGATGGGCACGCTCGTCGAGAGAATGTTGAAGATTCTCCAGACGAGTGCGCTCAGCCAGAGTGGCCAGGCCTACCGCCTCCAAGGTTTGGGCCTCGGCGGTTTCCCCTATGATGGGGGTCTGGAGAGCCTCCACGTTGCAGCGATGTAGCTCCTCCCTCTGCTGCGAGCTGAAAGGTTGGGGCTGGTACTCTTCATGGTCGAGTGACGGGTCAGCGCTTCTGCCGCCGTCGCCGCTGCGATGAAAGCCAGGCGGACCGCGATGGGAGTCGACCATGAGGACCTGCACCACGGGGTCACAACTCCCGCTCTCAGAAAAGGTATCTGCAAAATTAGTCGACAGGTCGACTGATCCGCGAGAAAATATGTCGGGCTCAATCGCCGCGACTTGGGGGGTGAAGGCCTGACGAGCCACCGCGTGTCTCACCCACCACTGGAGCCGCGAACGCCCAGACCGCTTGCGGCTGTGTCCAGCGGAGTGAGAGGTCGACGTGATGACCGACTGGTACGGAGAAGACGGCTGCCTGAGGAGGACGCCGCAGGAACTCGTGCGGAAGTGCGCTGAGCCACGAGCCAGGAGAGCCTTGACATTGAGGGGAGCCTCCTAGAGCCAGGCGGAGTCGTCGGTGACGAAAGTGAGCGCGCCGAGTCGGAACTCGTGGCCCATGACCAAACCGCCGCCGGAAACCATGCTGATGAAGCTTGAAGAAAATGCAACCTCGTCGGAAGTCGCTAAGACGCTTTGCCCCACGGTAGGCGCCAACTGTCGTGGTACTAAGTCTGACAGTAAGTATAGGGGGTACGAATGAGGAGGCAAGGTCCTAGCTATGGCAAGATTGTACGCAAGTGTTTACGAGTTCAGGCCCCTCTCGAAGGAGGTAAAAGCCCTACGTCTCGGTGCTCGGAGGCGGTCGACTGGATTATATGAGTGTGTGTGTTACAGGGGGTGCGAACCCTTGTGCCAGAGGAGGGATGGCTTATATAGGGTGTGCCAGGACCCCAGCTATCCCCCGTTACAAAGAGTTCAATGTACATAAAGAAGGGGCGTTACTGATAATGCCAGCCTTAAGTGCCTTAAATGACCTTAAAGGCTACAGAGTGAATGCTTGTCCGTTGCTGTTCTGACTGACTCCTGGTCTTCGGTCGGTCGAGCGGTTTCTTGTATGGTCGAGTGATTGATTGGTCGTGTGACTTCGGAAAGGAGGGATACCCGAGTGGTTGATTGGTCGAGTGGATGTCACTCGACGCCTTTATTGGGCACTCCCTGTTGTCTCTTGAGCTTCTTTGCTTCTAGGGTAGTGACCATGGGTAGGGCTTATAGGTCAGGCCTATGACCCTACCCCAGGTCTATATCGTCATGGATTACAAGAAAGTAGGCTTAAATAGGAGCAAATCGAGCAGCATCAACTAATACATAGCGCCCAGGCAAGCATCAATGTTCCAGCCGTTGTGATGTTCATAGAAATAAGACTGTGCACCACAAATCATGTCAAATCAAGCAAGAGATAAATGGTTTCCACACTTATGCGTGATCCAAGACAAATCCGAGGGCAGGGGCGGGGGATCAAAATAGAAAGACCGGTCGGATTCGATCTCACCTTTTCCCCCCGCTTGGCGTCGTGAGCCTGAGGCTCGGGCATCTGTCGCACGACATCGATCAGCGTCCGCGATTTCGAATTGAAGAGGCCTTTCATCTTGGCGTTGTAGTCCGCTGCCACTATGGTGGTCGTGCACGTCGGCGAGGGCAAGGGCGTAGCGGTGGACCTCATCTGCCCCGCCGACCCAAAGGCAAACCAGCCACGGAACAGCACCATGACCAACGAGCTAGCCGTGGGACGCCCCTCCTAGGACACTTTCCTCCTCCGCTTGGGGACGGGCGTGGTCCGACGGGACCCTCCTGCCAATGGTCGTGAATAGGGAGGACCAGATCGTGGGAATGAGGTTGCCTGTTGGGGAGAGAAAGGGGAGAGGAAAGGGGAAGGAAAGGAGAGAGGAGTGGGGCTCGAGACGGGGGGTAGTGAAGGCAGTTACGGGACAACCCATTATCTCCCGGCCACAATAAATCGATCGTCGCTTTGCACTTACGTGGACAATGTGAGAGGGCCCCTTCTTCTATGCTCTTATTGTGTTTGATGTGTTAAAATCACCAGCATGGACATGGTGCACCAGTAACACGAAACCAGTAACACATAGAAGCCGATCATGCTCTACGAGGCCGCTGATGCAAATCACTTTGTTGTGGCCACAAAATCTTCTACAACATACACTCCTAGGCAAGTACATACTATATACATTCACAAAAAAGTATGTACTATACGTATATTTTGCGAACAAAGTACATACTATATAGGTATATCCTTTCACATCTACACAAGAATATACAACCTATTATAGAGGCGTTTGTTTTTAGTGTACATATTAAACGAATGATCAGTTAAAATGGTATTGAAGTAAATTAATGGTACGCGTACAAGTGAAAGGCATAGAGGAAAGATGAAATTAGTGCATGTTGGACATATATGTGAAAGTGTAGAACCGTAGATTCCTATCTATGTAGAAAGAGACAAAAAATGGAAAAGCTAGGAAAAAGTTTTGAAAATGTCCTTCGATGTACATGTGCCATACACATTCTTTTCTCTTTCTTTCTTTCTTTCTTTCTTTCTTTCTCTTGTATCGACTAGTAGAATTTATGTATTAAATTAGGTTTGCCGTGATTAAGTTACTCCCTGAAGTCCAAACCCGACGAAACAGTACAGTCATAGTACAGAGACGATCTCCTGGCCTTCGCCTCGTGCGCTCACGCGAGGGCGTTCAGGAACCACGCTTGCCGCTGGCGCCGCCCTAGATCTGCTTCGTCTTTCGTGGTGTTGGGCCATGGAGGCGCAGTAGATTTCGGCTCTTATCGACGGAAGGGCACCTGCATCATTTTTAGGTGTTTTTTGTGTTCTTCTAGGTTTGTGTTCTATTTAGGAAGACGAGGCGGGGGTGGCTCTCTGAAGTTAAAATAAGGTTTTTCCTGTCTAAGCCCCATTTTGGGGGTGGATCTCACGGGATTCGGTTGGCGTTTGTCTTCGGCGGATCCATTTGAATCTGGTCTTCGTTTCTACGTGTTCGTGTGTCTTCAGGTTAGATCTTTCCGGTTTCTACTGTATTCCTCACTTTGACTACTTGTTAGAGCAAATATAGTATAGAAGCACTTGACTGATAGAAGTAACTATGGGAAAGCTGATAAGCACCTCTCCAACTAGATGAATAACTATTAGCATTGCATTCAACATGAAATAAACTCCTCAAATAAGATTCTTCTTCGATAAAAGCAGCCTCAAGTATCCCACAATCGAGAGACCGTTTGATGGACTGTCCATCTTCTCCCCGTGATTATTGTGAACAACCTGCATAACAAAAGAGTGTTTAACACATTTAAGGAATGATGGACATAATGCAGTGCTCCGTGTGATACTCAGGCTATGAAATATGCTGGAAAGCATTTACATTCAATGAACTTGTACAGAAAAAATTAGAATAATAGTGAAATATAGGTTGAGTTTTGCATAATTAAGTTCATTATGCTCTTTAAAATGATTACTTTCAGTAATCTACTCCAGTTTTAGGTTTACAAATAGTAACTAATGAATGCATATAATAGAGCAAAACATAAAACTCATTCTTGATTTTTTTTTCTTTGACTCGGTGAGTGCATATCTTGTTATTTTTGTTTCAGTTGACAAAGAGCATGTGTCTCCATAAATTAGCATTCTTGAATGATTGATCCTCAAATCTGTGATGGAGGTTAAAATATATTTGTCGAGGAAAGGTAGTCAAGTTCACACAGTAGGGACTTTCCCTACTGTTTATGGTAAAAAAAAAGGTGCTCAAGAAACCAACAAAAAACTGAAAAGGGGAGGTCTTGACCTTGCCATCTAGAGTAAAATATCAAGATCCACATAGAACTATACCTTCGGTGAAATACTTGGATGCTCTCTCCCAGTTAGTGAATACATATTCATAACTGTTATGATGGGATCAATTGTCTTCCAGAAATTAATATTCCTGAATGATCAATCCTCAAGTCTGTGATGAAGGTTAAAATATATTCATTGAGGAAAGGTAGTTAGGAAACTAGCAAAAGAATGAAAAGGAGAGGTCTTGACCTTGCCATCTAGAGTAAAATCTCAAGATCCACACAAAATTGTACCTTTAGTGAAATACTTGGAGGCGCGCCATACTTGGATGCTCTCTCCAGTTAGTGAATACATATTCATACACCATCATAGAAATTCAATTGTCCAGGATTTGTCAATATAAAAACTGCAGAATTTTGCATTTTATATGCAACCTTAGTATCTGGAATATGAATCATATGAGCAAAGGATCCATCTGTTTAAGGTCCACCCGACGCCCATCTTACTAACTATAATCCATTAGATGATTCCACATAAGAACCTACAAGAGAATACAATTTGTTTCACTGAACAAGATAAAATTTTCCACAATCCAGCCCTAAAAAAATACACCGTACCTCATATATTTTTCTATGCTCAGAAAAGTAACTTTGCTAGATACATGATACGCATATATTTGTAGGGCAAAATTCTAGATACATAGTTGCTCACATCTAAACAAAACATACCTACCAAGTGGTTTCGACCTCCAGATTGAATGCCTCAAAGGCATACACTCGTGTCCTAACCTGTGTACACATGTAAACATGCAAATTAATTTAGTCGCTCTACATTAACATATCATATGGCCAGATGATCCAAATGTGAGTCTTCTAATTAAGTTCAGAGGGGTTAGAAATTGTTTATTGTAAGTTAGTTAAGGAGCAAACAAAACTTGAGTACACTTCTTGATTTGATCAGCTTACTAGTCTAAGTTCGAAATTCAATGTATGATATGTGGTTTCCATGACCAACCCTTTTCTATATGCTATAGTCATGTCATCGTCATGGATTACAAGAAAGTAGGCGAGTTAATTTACTCCACGGCTTAAATAGGAGCAAATCGAGCAGCACCAATTAATACATAGCGCCCAGGCAGGCATCAATGTTCCAGCCGCTGTGATGTTCATAGAAATAAGAATGCGCACCACAAATCATGCCAAATCAAGCAAGAGATAAATGGTTTCCACTCTCATGCGTGATCCAAGACAAATCCGAGGGCAGGGACGGGGGATCAAAATAGAAAAACCGGTCGGATTCGATCTCACCTTTTTTTTCGCTTGGCGTCGTGAGCCTGAGGCTTGGGCATCTGTCGCACGACGTCGGTCAGCGTCCGCGACTTCGACTTGAAGAGGCCCTTCCTCTTGGCATTGTAGTCCGCTGCCACTATGGTGGTCGCGCACGGCGGCGAGGGCAATGGCGTAGCAGCGGACCTCATTTGCCCCGCTGACCCAAAGGCAAACCATACACGGAACAGCACCATGACCATCGAGCTAGTCGTGGGACACCCCTCCTAGGACACTTTCCTCCTCCGCTTGGGGACGGGCGTGGTCCGACGGGACCCTCCTGCCAATGGTCGTGAATAGGGAGGACCAGATCGTGGGAATGAGGTTGCCTGTTGGGGAGAGAAAGGGGAGAGGAAAGGGGAAGGAAAGGAGAGAGGAGTAGGGCTCGAGGCGGGGAGTAGTGAAGGCAATTATGGGACAACCCCTTATCTCCTGGCCACAATAAATCGATCGTCGCTTTGCACTTACGTGGACATTGTGAGAGGCCCCCCTCCTCTATGCTCTTATTGTGTTTGATGTGTTAAAATCACCAGCGTGGACATGATGCACCAGTAACACGAAACCAGTAACACATAGAAGCAAGCTCCACGAGGCCGCTGATGTAAATCACTTTGTTGTGGCCACAAAATCTTCTACAACATACACTCCTAGGTAAGTACATACTATATAATTTGCAAAAAAAATACATACTATACGTATATTTTGCGAACGAAGTACATACTATATAGGTATATTCTTTCACATGTACACAAGAAAATACAACCTATTATAGAGGCGTTTGTTTCTAGTGTACGTATTAAACGAACGATCAGTTTAAATGGTATTGAAGTAAATTAATGGTATGCATACAAGTGAAAGACATAGAGGAAAGATGAAATTAGTGCATGTTGGACATATATGTGAAAGTGTGGAACCGTAGATTCCTATCTATGTAGAAAGAGACAAAAAATGGAAAGCTATGAAAAAGTTTGAAAATGACCTTCGATGTGCCATACACATTTTTTCTCTTTCTTTCTTTTCTCTCTCTTGTATCGACTTGTAGAATTTATGTATTAAATTAAGTTTACCGTGATTAAGTTACTCCCTGAAGTCCAAACCCGACGAAACAGTACAGTCATAGTACAGAGACGATCTCCTGGCCTTCGCCTTGTGCGTTCACGCGAAGGCGTTCAGGAACCACGCCTCCCGCTGGCGCCGCCGTAGATCGGCTTCGTCTTTCGTGATGTTAGGCCATGGAGGCGCAGTGGATTTCAGCCCTTACCGACGGAAGGGCTCCTGCATTATTTTTAGATGTTTTTTGTGTTCGTCTAGGTTTGTGTTATATTTAGGAAGACGAGGGGGTGGGGGTGGGGGAGGGGGGTCTCTCTGAAGTTGAAATAAGGTTTTCCTGCCTAAGCTCCGTTTTGGTGGTGGATCTTATGGGATTCGGTCGGCATTTGTCTTCGGCGGATCCACTTGAATCTGATCTTTGTTTATACGTGTTCGTGTGTCTTCAGGTTAGATCCTTCCGGTCTATGCTTTTCTTCATCGGCGGCGGCTGCTTTTCTGGCACGCTGGTCCTCTCGAGCCTTAGCACGACGACTTTCGACTATTTATTACAACAAGGTTTGTCTGGCTCTGATGATGAAGGGGCGATGATGGCGATGTGCCTTCAGTTTGCTCCAGTGATTGTAGTAGTTGTTAGGTTGTCTGCGGATCTGGATGTAATTTTTACTTCTACTGCCTTGACAGTAGATAAATAGAGTGAAAATATTTCTCGTAATTCTTTTTTACTTTCACTATGCTGCTCTCATTTATGTCTTGAAAAATGTGCTATGTTACTACTCCCTTCGTTTTAAATAGATGACGCAACTTTATACTAATTTTAGTATAAAGTTGAGTCATCTATTTTGAAACGGAGGGAAGTTACTCCCACACACTATGACGAGCGGAGGCGTGGCACTGATTGGGATTCACCGAGCTGACGTGATGAGTTTCGGTGATTAGATTCGTTTCCAAGCGGCGGATGTTGCCAGTCGTCCTGCCGTGACACGTCTGGATAAGAGGCATGACACGTGAGGTAGAGCAGTTGAGACCGGCAGAAAATGTCCTCCGCCTCTAGACAGTTCCGGCAGAAACTATGCCAGCAGTTGATCCGCTGCCCGTGCTCTGCTCTGCTCTGCCGCCGCTAGTCCGAGTACGAGTACAGAGATGATCCCGACGCGGCTGCTCTGCTGCTGCTACTTGCTGTCGTTCATCTTCATCGCCGTCGCCCCGCGCACGATCGATTCCAAGCTGGTGACCACCCTCCCCGGCTTCGACGGCCGCCTCCCCTTCCGCCTCCACACCGGGTGGGTACCTTCGCCTCCGTCTCAATCTCCACGAGCTAAAGTCTACCTACTTCTTGCATTTCTTATAAATCGACATGTCCATGAATGAATTGAATCGCAAGGTACGTGGAGGTGGAGCAGGGCACGGAGCTCTTCTACTACTTCGTCGAGTCGGAGGCCGGCGGCGAGGGGGACCCTTTCCTTCTCTGGCTCACCGGCGGCGACCGCTGCTCCGCCTTCAGCGGCTTCGCCTACGAGATCGGTCTCTCTTTTCATCCAATCAACTACTATTACTGATTGCGGGGCCGTCTCTCCATCTGCAGCATGATCATATTATCATTCATGTATAGTGCAGGCCCCATCAGGTTCGTCCTGGAGCCCTACAACGGCAGCTTACCACGCCTGCACATCAACCCAAACTCATGGACAAAGGTCTTCCTAGCTAGCTAGCTTCTTGTTCCATCTGAAGCAGCTCGCTGCCTGTAACGTATATGTAGGCATGCTGCTTGCACTTGCACCCTAATTGTACCAAGGGAATGTGCAGGTGGCACACATCCTGTTCGTCGATTCGCCGGTCGGGGCTGGATTTTCCTTTTCCAACGAACCCAAGGGGTACGAGGTCGGGGATGTGTCCTCCTCATTGCAGCTCCATGACTTCCTCATCAAGTGGTTCAGCGACCACCCCACATACCTGAAAAATCCTTTCTATATCGGTGGGGATTCCTATGCTGGAAAACTTGTGCCATATATCGCGCACATCATTTCGCAAGGTGCATACATATACCCTGTGCCCTGTTTGGCAACTCATCTGTGTAAATCTGTGTGCAAACTAGTATGATCAATTGTTTCAATTCATTATAAGCTCTCTCTGAAGTTCTGAACTGTGTATGAATTCATGCTCACTAGCTTCCCTCTTCAGGTATTGAAGCAGGAAATAGTCCCCGCATTAACCTTAAGGTACCATAATGACATAATCATTACTGCTTAGTTGTTCAGTAAGTATTGAAAATCGTTATTATATATGTATGTTTGTTGTTTTCAGGGATATCTAGTAGGTAACCCGTCCACTGGTGAAAGCATCGATATAAGCTCTAAAGTGCCATATGCTCACGGAGTTGGTATAATATCAGATCAATTGTATGAGGTAGCTAGACTCAGCCGCCTCGCAGCCATGTATATAGTACATTCTATCGCGATCAGGGTGGGCATTAATGCGTTCTTTGCTGATAACATATGTAGACCATATTGGGGCATTGCCAAGGACAGGACTACATGTTTCCAACAAATGATTTGTGCGCCCAAGCTCTGGATGATTTCAATCATGTAAGAAGAAGAACGAAGCATCTTATGCTAGAATTGATTTGACTGTTCGCCATGCAATGTTTGCAGCTTTTGTCCGAAGTTCAGCAGGCCCAAATTTTGTTGGACACCTGCGTTTTTGCGTCCGTTCCAGCCCGACAAGAAGCAGATAGTGGGACTGAGTACTCGGGTGGTGTTGGTAGGAGGATCCTAGTTGGAAATCCGCCACCTCGCCCTCCATTTGGATGTATCGTAAGTACTCGGGTGATCTAAACGCTATTATATTTCTTTACAGAGGGTAATGTCTCCATTCTTCATGTAGTACAATGCGAGTTGGATAGTTTCCATCTCTTTTAACAATTTATTAGTACTTAGATGAGAAAAAACAACTTATTAGTACTATATGTAGGGCAAACTAACCAATATTGTGGTAGAGTACTCCTATCAGGTTTTTCCATCACTTTTAACAACTTATAACTACTTCTTTTTGCATGGAAACTTATAAGTACTTAGCCGAGTATAAGAGTAACTTATTAGTGTTATGTATACCAATATTGTGGCAGACTTATGGGTACTACCTATCGTATTTCTGGGCAAACGCGGAGGCGACCCGAAATGCTCTTGGGATCAAGGAGGGGAGCGTGGAGGAGTGGGTGAGGTGCCACAACGGCGATCTGCCCTACACAATCGACCTCAGGAGCAGCATCGAGTACCACCGGAACGTCACGGCCAATGGTGGCTACCGTGCGCTTGTATACAGCGGCGACCATGACGCGATGGTGCCGCACCTGGGGACACAGGCGTGGATAAGGTCACTTGGCTTCCCCGTCGCCCACCAGTGGAGGGCGTGGCATCTCCATGGCCAGTCTGCTGGGTACTCCCTCCTGTCCTTTTTACTCTGCACATTGGTTTTGCCGAAAGTCAAACTTTGCTAATTTTGACCAAATTTATATTAAAAATTATTAACATCTATAATATTTAATAAATATAATATGAAAATATATTCCAAGATGAATCTAATGATATTGGTGTTGTTATGTGAATGTCTATAATTTTTTATATAAACTTGATCAAAGTTGGATGAGATTGACTTTAGACAAACCTAATATGCAGAGTAAAAAGGACCGGAGGGAGTACTAGACCAATGTTGCTCGCTACTACTCCTACTACTCTGTATTTTTTTTTTTTTTTGATCAAAGAAGGGATCGCCCCCCTTCCGATTTTCATTACTGAAAACCAAACCTACCAAGTTCACAGCGTACCATACAGCCAAAGGTAAGTTCATCATCTCTACAACTTCGACAGCATCAACAACAAAGTTTCACTGCACCCAAAACACAAAGGGGGGGCACCAGCTACTGAACGAAACAGACCCTACTACTCTGTATATCCTGCTTGTTGTTGTTGATGCATGTATTTCTTGCAGGTTCACCTTAACTTACTCCAACAACATGACATTTGCAACCATTAAGGTAACACTTGCCTTCTTAATCTGCCTGGATGCACAAGCTGGTGCTGATCAAGTTCCATTCGGTTGATGCAGGGTGGCGGGCACACCGCGCCGGAGTACGAGCCCGAGAGGTGCTTCGCCATGTTCAGCCGATGGATACTCGGCAAACCACTCTAGTACTCCTAACAGCAACAACCAAGTAGAGAAGGGGGCAAGCCTCACGATTTCAAGTATTGGGTACCTCTCCACGCCACTAATCAATGGTTTCACCTACATATGAACTATACTGCCTGGCAATGTAGTTCCTACTAGAACATATAGGCGAGTGATGCCGCGCCCGTCTATATGGAGAAGAACACTTAATATATTTTAGAAAAACCAGATACTACAAATGTCTTGTTAAGTTCGGTATTAGAATATAGATACTATATGAGAAACAAAATTCTACAAAGAAAAAATAAATCTGCGTTTTGGTGCAGGAGACGAAGATTTTACAAATGAAGGCTCAGAGGGATCACACCAATGCTATATACAACTTGTCGTCATGCTTATGTTTACATACGCTACTGTCCAGATACAATGACCTCAGATTAAGTTGACACATGGCAATAGCTATTGCTTCTCCGATTTCAATTAAATTGACACATGGCTATGGATATTGTGTGTCCAGCTTCAATGCCGCCTCCTTGTACGCCATATTTAAATTAACACACGGCTTCAGGTCACATTAACAAGGCCTCGCGTCCCTCAAAAAAAAAAAACAAGGCCTCGCGGCTTTCTTATTCAGATCAAAGAGTAATTTTTCTATCAATTTCCGAAGGGCTTGACTTGAGGTCACGTGCTGGAGCTACATGCAGTGGCGGAGACAAGGGGGGGCGAGCAGGGGCCTGCCCTACTGTCCAGATACAATGACCTCAGATTAAGTTGACACATGGCAATAGCTATTGCTTCTCCGATTTCAATTAAATTGACACATGGCTATGGATATTGTGTGTCCAGCTTCAATGCCGCCTCCTTGTACGCCATATTTAAATTAACACACGGCTTCAGGTCACATTAACAAGGCCTCGCGTCCCTCAAAAAAAAAAACAAGGCCTCGCGGCTTTCTTATTCAGATCAAAGAGTAATTTTTCTATCATTTTCCGAAGGGCTTGACTTGAGGTCACGTGCTGGAGCTACATGCAGTGGCGGAGACAAGGGGCGAGCAGGGCCTGCCCTCTGTCCGTGATACAATGACCTCAGATTAAGTTGACACATGGCAATAGCTATTGCTTCTCCGATTTCAATTAAATTGACACATGGCTATGGATATTGTGTGTCCAGCTTCAATGCCGCCTCCTTGTACGCCATATTTAAATTAACACACGGCTTCAGGTCACATTAACAAGGCCTCGCGTCCCTCAAAAAAAAAAAACAAGGCCTCGCGGCTTTCTTATTCAGATCAAAGAGTAATTTTTCTATCAATTTCCGAAGGGCTTGACTTGAGGTCACGTGCTGGAGCTACATGCAGTGGCGGAGACAAGGGGGGGCGAGCAGGGCCTGCCCCCCCAAACGATCGAGCGATGTTACGTAATTAGCGACGCGAGCGCACATATTCCCTAGATTTATACATACTTGGGCCCCCTATCTCAACGCTAATTTAGAAAAAGGGAAAGGGCCCATGTGAAGCCCACAAGCGGCCAGGTTGGACGATCGACTCTACTCTCCAGGCCTGACGTTGCGTTCTCATATGATTAGCCTGTACCTGGATTAGCACGCGGAAATTAGCCGCTGCCGTTCTGTGCCCTCGCCTGCCCGGCCGCCTCTGCTCGCTCTCCCTGCCCTGCTGTTGCCAATCCAATTCACACGGCGACGACGCGACGCAATCACTTGTCAAATCTTCCGGATCCAACCAACGGGAATTAGCCAAGAACCCACGGTTTAAGTGGTTTAACACATCAGTACATCATAGTATACCATGCATCTGCTAATTCCCATCGTCATCTTGTATCGTTGTTGAATTTATACATCAGATTTTGTTGTTTACTTGTTTTGATTGAGTGATTTGTGATGCTACTATTCTATGAAGAATTTATATTTTGTTTGTGCCCCAAAATTTATTGTGATTGTGATGCAAATACTCTCTCCGTAGAGAAATATAAGAGCAATTAGATCACTACTTTAATGATCTATAACCGCTCTTATATTTTTTTACAGAGGGAGTATCTTGTATGAGTTCTTATTTATGATGCAAAATTTTCCTATGTCCAACTTATCCCATATAGCTAATTGTGAGATTGCAATTCAACAACTATGAAGAGAAAAGCGCCGCCAAACACCATTAAGATTAATTCATTTTAAGCAAGTTGCTACAAGTTCTCAACGTACCTAGTGAAATTGTTAATGAGGCTGATGTGCAAGTTACAAATCCTGGTGCAACTGACACACATGATCAGGATATGTTGGACATGGTAAATGTTGCAAAACAAGCAAAAACATGTCAAATTGGGAGCTGCCACCGGACAAGCAAGATGAAACTCGACATTTTTATATATTTGAGGGACCATATCAGCTGGGAAGTGCTCCCAAACACACTAAATATCAATCTATCTTTTAAGCGCCAACAACAACAACAACAAAGCCTTTAGTCCCAAACAAGTTGGGGTAGGCTAGAGGTGAAATCCATAAGATCTCGCAACCAAATCATGGCTCTGGCACATGGATAGCAAGCTTCCATGCACCCCTGTCCATAGCTAGCTCTTTGTCGATACTCCAATCCTTCAGGTCTCTCTTAACGGACTCCTCCCATGTCAAATTCGGTCGACCCCGCCCTCTCTTGACATTCTCCGCACGCTTTAACCGTCCGCTATGCATGGAGCTTCGGAGGCTCATACTGAATATGCCCAAACCATCTCGCATTTATGTTGGACAAGCTTCTCCTCAATTGGTGCTACCCCAACTCTATCTCGTATATCATCATTCCGGACTCGATCCTTCCTCGTGTGGCCACACATCCATCTCAACATACGCATCTCCGCCACACCTAACTGTTGAACATGTCGCATTTTAGTCGGCCAACACTCCGCGCCATACAGGATATTTACTTCAGTATCGCACAATCATATACGTTGAAAAACATTAGCAGGTAAGTTCTCTTCCAGTAAAATTATTAATATTTTGTCATCTTGATAGCAATTGTAGAGGTAATTTAAACTCATACAATTGTATTCATGTTTTGTAGTGTGTAGCTCATATTACATATGATGGTAGTTATTTTTCGGTCTAGAAAAAAAATTATGAAATTGACTTGCCCTCCCCCATACCAAAATCCTAGCTCCGCCCCTGGCTACATGATCTTTTCAAATTGCTCCTTTATAGCACGGTTCCAGAAAATAAAAAGTATAAATAGGAGTCGGTTTCCAGAACATTGATGTAATGTTTCGACTGCATAAGCAGCCACAGAGAGAATATATTACGTAGGCTCAACAGCAGAAAAATTGTTGCATAATAAAAACTACAGTGGCATGTGGCATCGCATATGAAAATCTAAGCTGTGGAACATATCTCATCTTAGGCCTGGAGGGGCCACGACCAGCTGCCTCGCACGAGGCGGAGAAGGCTGGATTGGGACTTGGGCCGGGAGCCGCAGCGGCCGACGCCGGTCAGCACTCGCGTCGCCGGAAAGACAAGCAAATCCGGCCATCAAAATCATATGTACTCCCTCCGTAAACAAGTATAAAGTGTTTAGATCACTATCAGTGATTTAAACAATAGTGATCTAAACACTCTTATATTGTTTACGGAGGGAGTATTACAAACAGACAGGACAATACACGCTTAATAAATTAGAGGATGAATGTATATGACCAACAAAGACGAAAATACAATGGCACGCAGCAGATGAGTGACCGAGTAGCGAGTATAAACGGAAGATCTAAGTATAAAAGGAAGACAAGCATCAGCAGCCATCGGCATCAGGCAAGCAAGCAGATAACCTCTTCGCTGTTCATTCAAATGGAGAAGTTGCGTGACACGGAGGAAGTGCATTGATCATAATACTACTTCAGGCCAAAGAGATAGTATCACAGTAGATCACCACTCACATGTCAAAGTGCATTCTGACTGGGCATCAACACAATCCACAATTCTCAAAATGTACCTCACTACGAAAATGGCTCCCAAGTTCTCAGACCCATCTTTTTCTTTCTTTCTATTTGGAGGAAATTCACCACTGATATGTGCCTCACTATCTTGTGCTGATCCATAGATAGAAGAAAAAAAAAAGGTAGCACAATGGTCATGCACGACACTCCTACCACCATCATGATGGAGAATTAATCTTACAAACCACTCTCCAATCTACCGAACTTTATGGATAGGATTTTAAGGTAAGTTCTGTAGAAGTACATGCTCTAACCAATGCAACCAAAAGATCTGATGGAAGAGACTAGTCAATATATTTATACGTCAACAAGTTTAGTTATCTTAATAAAATGAATCAAACATGAAGAATGAGGAACCAAAATAAACCGTTGTTGTTGGTTACATGAAAAGCCCGGTTCCAATTAAGCGTAGTTACAACTTCCTGGCACCCTCTTACATAAAAACATCTTCACGGATCCCTAGATAGCGGTTTTTTGCCTCGGGATTTGTCCCATCGTCATCCCATTCGGACTTTGTGTAATGAAAATGACAAGGCTCTAATGACACATACAGATCATGCAAAATTAGAGTTTTGAATACCATGTAACCAAGTAAATTTCTGCAACCTAAGGTGAGACATCAAATTGAGATTTCTTCAGCAGTTTCGATATATCAAAGCAATCCTTGAAATAGCATATACCTAAACTTAAAATTGATTCAATTCAATCAAGTAAGAAACAAACTGGAAACATGGCATATTTTACTAGCACAGTACAAGAGAGCGTGCATTCATTTCAACAAGCTTTGCTTCCTAGCATAGTGATAAAAAAACATAACAAGGATGAATTCTAATGGTTGCAACTTGCTACAAGTATATACTAAATTAAAAACAACAAGATCACTGGTAAATAATAAGATAAACTGCACAATGTTATGACAAAACAGGAACATACTGATTTTGACAACTACTTCAGAAACATATTCCAACACAATTGAGTATAGAAGCTGGAAGGAATGCATCAGTACTGCTTTACTGTGCACTCTTCGTCAAATTTTACCCATCTCTTTCTCTAACAACAAAGCTAATTGTGCACATTTATTAGATAGTTTTCTGCCTAAACTATAGAAGTGCATAACAGGACCAGTCCTGTAACATGAAAATAATAGTGCAGTTTATCTCCCAAACTCCCACAAAAAACTGGTCATCTCCACTCCAACCATGCTTAAGAAATCAAAACTGCATCTGCGTGATTGCTTTTCTAAGTGTCACGACAGTCATCATCAATTCTACACGGTTGCTTGCTTTTATAAGTGTCACGACAGGGAAAGAGTAAGAACATCAACAATCATGAACTCCTCAAACTGGTAAAGAGAATAATAACTCGTATTGCAATGTTGACCTCCACTCTTACCACTAAATCACTAACCATGAGCCAAGAATGATAAGTAACAAACACAGTAAAGAAGAACAGGATTTTGCAGCAGAATGAGAACTTCCTTTATGTTGCATACCACAGATCAGTCCATACTGCTCAGTATTATTAATTACAGATTACAACAGGCAAGCACAATAATAAACTAGAAACAAGAAAACTAAATAAAGTCCTGGCAACGCCATGCTCTTCTTTAGAGCAGGATCCAACAGCACAGCTAGTATTTGGAAGGAGCAGGCGAGTGAGAAGCTTACGAATCTCACAGGTTCTCCATCTGGATATTGCTCTTGAGCGGCACGTACTCGCCGAGGTAGCCGCCGAGGTGCTCGTACAGCGCGGTCCTGTCGATCTCCTGGTTGTGGTAGGCCTTGCAGGCGTAGTAGAAGACGCTCTGCGCGAGCAGCCCCAAGAGATTGACACAGACGAGAACAGAGACGAGCAGAGCGCCGACGCCTATCCGTCCGGCCAAGCTCATGTCGAGGCTCCCCTCCTCGCCGTGCGCCTTGACGACAGCGGAACGGAACATCCCCGTGATGAGGCCGCAGATGGCGAAGTAGGAGAAAACGAGGACGGCGGCGGTGCGAGTGCGGCCCTGGAGGAGCTGCTTGCTCTTGGACATGGCGGCGAGGCCGCAGAGGGGCTCGAGCACGGAGATGACGCTGGCGAGGTGCCAGAGCGCGGAGATGTAGACGTGGATGGCGAGGAAGAGGAAGGCGACGGCGAGGAGGGCGAGGAGGAAGGAGAGCGGGGGCGGGGTGGAGGCGGTCATGGGCGGGTCGAAGAGGAGGATGAGGAGGACGACGGTGATGACGAAGCCGACGTGGTAGGCGAGCATGAGGAGCGAGACCCAGAGGAAGGTGCGGAGGAGGCGGGGCAGGATGGGCGGCAGCGCGGAGAGCGAGGAGGCGATGGAGGCCGGCTTGGCGGCGTAGAGGGAGGCGACGGTGAAGACGGCGGCGGCGGTGGAGAGGAGCGAGAAGGTGAAGAGGAAGATGAGGTAGAGGAACTGGTAGGCGAAGAGGGCGACCCACTGCGCGGAGGTGGCGGTGTAGTCGGAGGTCCGGATGCGGCGGAGGATGGGGTGGGTGAAGAGGGAGTGCGCGAGCACGGCGAAGGAGAGCGGGAAGACGAGGCAGGCGGTGAGCAGCGCGAAGGTGCGCGGCGCGGCGCGCGGGATCGCGGCGGAGACCCGCACCAGGTCCGCCGCGCCCAGCGCCGCGAGATCGCGCGTCGCCAGCTCCATGGGCGGTGGAGGGGAGGGGGATCCGGCGATTGATTTGGTTCGGGCCCGCCGGAGCTGCGGCGTGGTGGGGAAGGCGCGGTCGGTGGGGGGCGTCGGGCTCGCTCGAATCGGGGAAGGGATAGGGGGGGGGCGCCCGGCCCCGTGTCGAGAGGGTTCTTGTGGGCGCGCGTGGCGCCAGGCGACGAGGGCAGGCGGTCCGGGATGGACGAAGATCCGCGAGGCGCACGGGAGGCGGCAGGGCTTGGGCTCATGTGGTAAATCGCCCGCGCTGCGCGACGGACCACGAGTGAGGGCCGCGGCAAAAAAAAAAAAAAAGGAGGTGAGGGTCGCGGCCTCGCGGGTGACTTCGACGCCAAGTATCACCAAACGAGAACCACGAGGGGGCGCTCTACGACTTTCTATGGCCCCCCTGCCTGAAAAAATGTCAAAATAAATTGAAGAAATACTACTCAAAAAGATTCCCTAAGGCCCCTCCTTGTATTAATATTTAGAGAAAGGGCCCCTCTGGTATTTATATTTAGAGAAATGATCCCTCCTACTCCATCCGTAAAGAAATATAAGAGCATTTAGATCACAGGTGGGTAGTGATCTAAACACTCTTATATTTCTTTACAGAGGGAGTAGTATTTATATTTAGAGAAAGGTGGGGTAAGGGCATTGTCCAGATCCTCTTCAGCTTCCACCTCAACAAACTCCACGTGCGCAGCTGACTCGAACTCCATCAATCGGTGCCTTCCTACCCTACCTTAAGAGCTTTTTTGGGGAATACTCTGCACTATAAAAGTTAACTCTGCACGAGAAAATACAAGCCAAACGGGCCAACCCCACAAAAAAAACTAGAATCTAGGGTACAACTCCCTGTTTTTTTCTAAAACTCTTCAAGGGTGCTCCAAAAACTCTAGAAGCTGGAGTTGGATGGAATCACCAACCACTGCCACCAGTAAGGTGGACACCCCTTTGCTTTCCCCATATCATCCAATCAAAAGATCATTTCCATCAAATTTCTTATTCTTAAAGCTAGAAGTCAAACATGATAAACTGCTCTTTGGTGGAGCTATGAAAATGCTCCGAAGTAAATTTGGTGGAGTGCAGCTGATTTTGGTGACATGGAGCAGTCCCAGACAGGCTCTAAAAGAGGGAAAACACATCCCTTGACATCTCTCACGAATCTCTACATCCATCTCCCTCGGCAGCTCTCCCTCTCATAACCCTACCCCTCGTTCAGCCACGTCGGTCCCCGCCACCACGCCCAGCTACCCCCCGTTGCCGGCATGTGAGCCTCTCGGTCGGCAGATAGGGCCATCCCAGCCTCTCCCCCGCCGGATATTGTCCCTTCAGTGCAATTCCCTCGCTGCCAGCCAGGAGCATCGAGCTCACCTAAAGGAGAAGCCCACCCCCGATGCGGCGACAACATTGACACTCGAGCCCCATCACACGATCCAAGAGCAGCATCCTAAATTGGGCTGGTTCCAGCAGGCCAACAGTCTTCCCAGCTGGGCTGCTAGCCAATGGTGGTGTTGGAAGAAGTTGTGCTCGATGTCGAACGGGCGAGATTCGCAAAGTGAAGCTGCCCCATCGCCACCCATGATGTTTGCCACCCGTGCCAACATTCCCTCATGCCTCCCCGCCCCGTCACTGACCTAATCGCTATCCCTGGCGCCACATCGTGGTTCCTAATAGCGCACATATATGTCCCCGAAACACATCGCTTGTCCACCTTTTCTCCGCCTGTCTCTCCATGTCGGCACCCCGTCTCGTAGCTTCTTGCCGCTTGAGGCCGAGGCTTGGAAGAGGGAGGTGCATGCCACACTCGCTGAGTTAAAGGCTGGGATAGACGAGGAGGACATTGTCGAGGCCGTGAAGGAAAAGGCCGTCATGGAGATTTTCTCCTTCGACACTGCCAGCGACCCAAGCTATCATTGCTAATGCTAGCTAATTGCTGCAATGGCGATCATACATATTCTCGTGGTTCAACATCAATCGTGTCCAACGTGTATGTTACAACCATCATATTTGGGATTTTTTGTGAGATTTGATTTTGAGTATGGGTGGGAAGGCAAGGAAAGTTTTAATTTAGTTCAGGTTTGTGTGAGATTTGATTTGATTTGGTTATGGGTAAGGAAAAGCAAGGAAAGTTTTGATGTAGTTGAGGTTTAATTTGATTTGGGTATGGGCGGGAGAATGCAAGGAAAGTTTTGTTTTTTATTGAGATTATGGTAAGATTTTATTTTATTTGATTGAGTTGATTTTGATAAGATTTGGTTGGGTTAATGAATAGAAGGGGAGGGGACGAAATCACATTCCAGGCGGCTAATACGGGGGACAATGCGAGTAAGGAACAGAAGAGGTGGCTCGACTCGTTCGAGCTAAAGATTAAGTAGGGTGCCATGGTTTGACTAGAAAATTATGCTTATCATGCCTTCGACTACATGCTACGTCTGAATTTGAATTTTAAATAAATTGGAAACTATACATTTTGAAATGTTGTTGAATTGTGTGACATTGAAACACATTAATGTCGATTTGGAGTTGAAATAGAGTTCAAATGCATATAAGATACCTATTGGAAAACTAAGAGGAAAATATATACTAGACACTAATCTGAAATAGCAAAGGTCTACAAAACCTCTAAAACAGTTTTAGAGATCCCAGTCCAAGACCCCCTATAGAGGGTGCCCTTCTAAAGAGCCTGCCAGAGTTGAACGAATCAATTTAAAACTGCATGTACACAGTATACACGGGTACACATTACAAAACCCACTGTGATCGGCATATGACAAACAGGGGAGATGAAACACCAGTCCGACCGATCTTACAGCGTTCCTCGTAACGGGCGTACCCCCCTAGCTCAGCACTTCATCATGCTAAGTTGCTAGCCATTGTAAGTTCAGGTTCAACTTCCTCTTAAGTGTTTGCGATTCTTCGTCTTCGTTCTGTGGAAGAAAACCAAGGCCAGTGACATCTACCGCATGCGCGTCCTCACAGGAGTGGCGGAAATGTACTCGTTCAGTAAACTCTTGTATTGCGCCTCCGCCTGCTGAATTTGGAGCCTTAACTGTTGCTCCTGGACACGCAAGAAAATTATAAGTTCGCAACTTCCATCAGCAAAGTGCGGTTTAAGCAAAAATGTTTGTACTTATGATGACCATGGCAATACCTTGAGCAAAAGCTCCTCCCCAGCCACCTCCAACTCCAAGCACCTAGAAACAACAAATTTCATGAAATTTAGCCAAAACTACCAGTGTTTGCTAAAAAAGGCGGCAGGTGGTTTTCGAACTCACTCTTCATGGAGCTGCTGATTCTCTACCTTCAAGTGCGTGTACTCATTCAGATCTCCTTCTGTCATGTGTTGGCAAACCTGTGGCATTCAAAGGCAGCAACTCTTCAGTACAAAGTTGTAAGTTAATCAAGTGCTGTTGCAGTGGTAGGCGGAGGACACCTCTGTCAAGGTGGATCATCCACAAGGCACAGGATCGACCAATGCTGTAAGCCTGTAAAAACCTAGCAATGGAACATAGACTAACCTGATTATCGACCTCCAAACTTTGTATGGCCTGCCTCTTGCACGGATCCATCTGGACAGCATCCTCGTTTCTCCTTTTTCTTGTCTCTGCTGAATCAGTGGCAGGCGCCATCTGCGCATCTGGCACGCTGGTTCCAGCTGGAACCGATAGGTGCGGAGGAGCAAACGCGATCGGAATAGCACATGAGGGGTTATCGCGGGTGCCGCCTCTCCAGGGCGCCATAGAGGGAACGGCACCGGCTACATTCCTCTCGGACGGTTCAGCAGCGGTGTCTGATCCTGTAAGCATTCCAGGAGGGGTGGGAGAAATGGACGCACGGGGTTTCTTTTGGTATCCAATCAGGTGACTATGTAAATCCCTGAAAGCAAGTGGAAATACTGATTACAGAACAGAAGCAGACTTTGGTGGTTGTGGATTTGGACGAAACAGAAGCGAAAACAGGAGTTACCAGTACTCAGTTGTCATGTCTTTCAAGCGAACGATCAGCTTCTGATACAGCTGTGACTTCTCAAAGTCTTGCTTGTCATGAGTGGGCTTGATAAAGTTCGCCTCCAGCACCCCGGCGACGCTTCTACCTTTACTGCTTGCAGAACTCAATACTCGATGGAAAGGCTGAACAGAGTTAATTTTAATGTAAACAATCAGATAAATATTTTGTTGAACAGGCTCGGCCCCTTTCCAAACAATCAGATAAAAAAATATAATCAAAATGTGATTAAGTTGAGCTTGTTTCCATGTTAATATGCCCACTGATCATCTTGAAACAAAGTAAACACGGAGAGAAAGTGAGGCTCACCAATATAAGGCGATTCCTATGGTAGATATTAAATCCATGCACACTAATTGTTGGAGCACCATTTAAGAATCCAATACTTGTAACAACCTCACCCTGAATTAAGCAAGTGGACGCAAAAATGAGCAATGCAAACATGTGGATGCAAAAAGGAGCATTGAATAAGTTTAGTAATTCCATGTTGACATGATTATAGTAAGTGAACAGGCAATGTGGGTGAAAAACGTGAAACCTGGAAAAATAATAGTGTATTTCAAGACAAACCTCCTTTTTTCTTAGGAATTCTAGGGGTGTATAAGCAACAGCTTGACGGTATATGAGGTCAGTCGCAATGCTGTGGCGCAGAACTTCTTGTCCCCGAAGTATGATCTTGAAGTACCCGGGCAGCTGCAAATATAAGACAGAAGCATACACCTGCAAAACGCTGATTCAGCAATCTTTCATGAAATCACGAGTATAGGAGGTAAATGATTAGCCGTATGATGTACTCACCCTAAGAGAATAGCGCAGTTGATTTGACAGATGGTTTTCGTTCGTTCTTTTGACAGCATTAGTTGTTTCTGCTGGATTTGGCGCACCACTAATCATAATATCCTGGTGAAAGGGAAAGAGAACTTCATGACTATGAATGCCACTTCAGCAACACAAAAAATTATACAAAGTCATTGAAGAAATAATATAAGCATCTGATGCTTACTTCCTCCTTGGTGTCAAAATCGAGCTCCAGAACACCATCGTCATTAGACCACAAATTGAACACTATAATCTTTGTGCCATGTGGACCAATGTCACTGAACTGTTCATCAACCATAAAATTAAAACAATCATTAGTACACTGAACTGGTGATAAGCTACTAGTAATTACTAAACTAAATAGTACTAGCTAAATGTTCTGTTTGAGCTTGATTGTTCCCCCCTTTGCAACCAATTGTGCCGTTTATCTTGAAGACAAGCAGATGATACTTCTAGCTTTGAAAGGTGTAAGATTTGCATGTTTGGTAAAATCATTGTCTTCTAAGGGTGCAATAAAAAGATAGTATCTACAGAACAGCAGCCAATAGGAAGGACGTCTAACTTACATTGGCCATCAGATCTTCTTCTGTTGCAAAAGGGGACCATTTTAATAACACGGACAGATTTGAGCAGAACTGATCTGCACCATGTCGCTCATACTGTATAGCGTCCCCTGTCAATAAATCGTACTTGTAGTCCACCTAATGAAAACAAAAAATATCATCAGAACCATCAAAATATTTTGACCAGTGCCATGCCAAAGAAATCGGTTCACATAGCATACCATGGGAACTACGACATCCTTTTGACCAGTTTCCGCCAAGAAGGTGTAAGAGAGAAGACCCACCGATTGTGTAGGTCCACTGAAAAAACAGTAGTAGTTTGGCATTAACTCAATACAAAGTAAGGCACAAAGATAACAAGTTATTGCACTAAAGCAAATAGAAGTGACTCTATACCTGCCCTTCATGCAACGACTGAAGACGATAGCGTCTGCCCCTAGCCGCATTGTGCTAGTCTTGAAACCGTTGCCATCTGTCAGGAAGCCAAGTGCAAATACATCAGAAGTCATATAGTTTTTGGGACAGGATAAGCAAGTATGAAACCGAGTTAGTAGAACATACATTGTCCAATTGAAGAACCTGATTGCTTGTCGGAAAATCCAAAGCTCATGCAACGCCTCATGGAATCGGGGTCCATGCCTCCGCCATCATCTTTTGTAACAAAAAGCAAATTCATAAAAACTATTTTAGTTTTCTGCAGCATTTGTGGGTTAGGATACTCTGGTGTTCGAACTCAATGTAATGCAAGATTTTCCAATATTTTTTTTAGTAGTTATATCTGAATATAGTGTCAGATGTACAGATATCGCTTGCCATTCTGAAGGAAGAAAACATAGTACTACAAGATTAACAGGGTTACCTTGAACAAGTAAAGCTGGCGACCCGTTTCGCTTGTTAACGATTTTGTCCACCACGATTCTAGTAGCACCAGTTTTGATCTGCCATCAAACAAATCCAATCAGACATACGATCCCAAATTACGTACAAAATGCGCTCCTATTCATCCCGGAAACGCAATGGAAACAATGAAGCTACTACTGAATTACCTCGTCGACCGCGTTATCCAGCAACTCTGCAACGGCTGCAATTAAGGCAGAAAGAAGGTGTAAAGACGCAAATGCACAAGCAAAATATTAACTTTTGGCAGCAGACGAAGAAATTACAGCAGCAACCGCGTAACCGCTCACCTCCAAATGGCCATTTATGCGAGGTCGCGTTCGAGTGGAGGAATTTCGGGTGGACGCACATTCGGCTTCCCACATCTGCCGAGGGAGGGCAAGCAAGAACGGACGGTGAGAAAGCATGCGAAACGGCGAAATTGGCAGGAAAGAACCGGGACATTGCGGCGTACTTACTTCGAGGCGGTTGCGCGGGGCTCCCGCCGGCCGCATCGTAGTCGCCGGCGCTCCAGAACTTCCTGCTGACGCGCGCAGCGGGGAGAGGAGGAGGAGGAGCGGGGCGGCGAGCCAGGGCGCCCGCCGCCTCGGCGTCGAGCCTCCGGTCGCTGCTGCAGCCGCCTTCCGGCTCGAGGGAGGCGGCCCGGTTGACGACGCAGGCGGCCTGCTGCGGGGCCGCGGAGACGCGCGCGCCGCGGCCCAGCGGCGTCGGCGCCGCCTGGCAGGCGCCGAACCCGGGGACGCCTCGCTGGCTGGTGACCGGGGCGAGGAAGGGCTTCACGTCCCGCCGCGTGTCCATGGGGTCCGTCGTCGTCCCGGTGTGGCGGTTCCCTGTGCACATGTCAGACACGAGGGATGGCGATGGATCAGTGGCGCGATATGGCCGTGCAGTTGCGAGATCACGCCCCTGATTAACCGAGAGAAACCAACAAATTCTCCACAGCAGAAAACAAGAAAAGAAGTGTGGGCAGGAAAAATATAGCAAAAGTAATTTTCAGCCCTGATGATGAAAGGTTTAAGGCAAGAAGAGTTTTGTAAACCTAAATTTAATACCTTTTGAGATTCAATCTGAAGTGTATGTGCCCCTTTAGGCTATCTCCATGGGTATATATATACTTAGATAGAGGTGGGGGAGGGGAGGGGAGGGGGAGAGTCCGATTTGTACAAGACTTGTTTGTTGAATCAGAGGAGGAAACCAATCTACTCCTATTTGTATGCCTACCCCTTGGGTATCCCTAGCTTTTAGGAGACAACTAGTAGTTTAGATTTGGTGTTGTTAGTTATCCTTTCACCTTTTTAGGAAGAAAAAATAAAAATATTGGAGAGGACTCCTTCAAGATCTATACCAAGTGAATAGGATAAAGCAAACTAATCTCTAACAAATTTTATCTTTGTCCTTTTCTTGTTATATAGATTTTTTTTGTCAATGCTAGGAAACATATCCTCACTGTAAAAAATACCTTATATCCCACATCCGATTTGAGATCAACACATGCAAGTCCACTCAATTAAATCACATCCGATTTGGGATCAACACATGCAAGCCCACTCAATTAAATATCCAGTTTTGCTAAAGCACTTCTAGATGTGCTATGAGTATTGCACATCTAAATCCTATATCATTGATTTTGCGCTAAGATTCGTGTAACTATTTTCTTTTTTTTTTCTATTCTGATTGAGTCACTTAGATGTGCAATAACTACGACACATCTAGATGTACCCTAGACAAACCCTTAATTATCTTATTCACAGAAAAAAAAAATGCCCCTGTTATGCGAATAGTCTCTCTCTCAATTAATTACTCTGTGTCGATTTATACTGAATTGACTATCTTTACTACTAAAAGAGTATTGTTGTGTTCGCCTCACCTCCTTTCGTCGCACCTGCATTTTTTTCTATCGACTCAATCAAATCAAATCAAATCAAATCTTATTAAAACATTAACTAAATCTTTTTTTAGTTTTACCTTCCTCTACCCATACCCAAATTTTAACAAAGTGTGCGACTAAATCAAAACTTTCCTTCCCTACCTCTACCCATACTAAATCAAATCAAATCTTATCAAAACATAACATATTATGAGATTAAGATTTATGTCAAATACGATTGATGTTGAACCACTAAAATATGTATGCACCCCTTGAAACGCACGCACAATTAGCTAGTAACACAGTAAAAGCCATCGGAGGCTAGGTTTTCTTAACCACTGACAACCAAGAGCGAATACTATAAAAATATATTTTAGCTACTTACTGAGTCAGACAAAATTAAGCATGGGGTAATTGAGGTGGTTTTCAAGGTAAAGTTGTCAGACAAAATTAATAGATCTGAAAACAATATGGGAGGGGCTGAGAAGAAAAAGAGAGCGAGCAAAAGAAAGGAACCCGAGACAGAGCCTTGTATATATTTTTAATAAAGAGAGATTAGGACAAGACTTTTGACTGTCATAAAAAAACATAAAATCTTTTTGATGGGCTACGATCCTCATAATCGATATAGATGCAAAAAAATCAAATAAGACCCTAATGATCTAGATCCAAAAATCATTTTCTTTCTTGAGAAAATTGAATTGCCTGATGTACAACAATACAAAAGCAGAAAAAGTAACTCATCTAGTACAACACAGGAAGAGGAAAACTGTTGTTCTCAAGATACTTACGTGTGCCTGTGGATTCACAAGTCAAACTGTTGTTCTCTTGTTGCCTATCCACTTCCGCGGTGGTCTTCTTGGATCAGATCAAGAAACCTCAATGTTGGATGCTTTTGCCAATTGATGAGGCCTCTTAATTTGTCAATAACTTCTATTGGAAGTTCCTTCAACTTCAGAAGCTTTTGCCCTACCCTTGATGATAGTGCCAAACCCTAGCAATTAGGGATCTGCAATCTAAGGTGTTAATACAATGAAGCCCTTCCACACATATTTATATGCCAAGAGAATATACATGAACCTTTAGGCTTTGGTCCAAAACAGAGTCCTATACATATTTTTAAGGAAGGTAACATCTCCAGGAACATATACTGGGCCAGGTACCCAGGTAGAAGTCCTACTCCAACACGTGATTATCAAAACAAAATCCGTCGGTCAGAGCAGAATCCTTGTAGAACAAGCCTTCCCTTGTTTTATATTCCAAATGTCCATGCCTATTAATAGTATAACTCTAATTTATGGTACCTAGGCCTACTTGAGTTGGACCAGCATAAACTAGAGATTAGAACGTAATATAGCAAAAAAAAAATTAAGAAAGTAGGGATATCATATTTGCTCAAAAAAGAAAAAGACAGAGATTAGAATAGATACTCCCTCCAATTCATATTAATTGTGGTTGATTTAGTACATTTTTGTACTCCCTTCGTCCCTTTTACTCCACATATAAGATTTGTCTAAAGTCGAACTTCGTAAAGTTTGATGAAATTTACATTAAAAAATATCAACATCTACAACGTTATAGTTATACATGTGAAAACTAATTTCATGACGCATCTAATGATATTACTTCTGTATTATGAATGTTGATATTTCTTCATATGAAGTTGGTCAAATTTTATGAACTTTGAATTCAAACGAATATTATATATATGCAGAGTAAAAGAAGGAGGGAGTATTGAATTGTAATAAGTCAAAAAAATTAATAAGAGCATCTCAAGCAGACCCCTTATATCGCGCCGACCCGCAAAATAACCGCTAGTTTACGGTTTTGCACGAAAAAAGTGGCCCGAACAAACACTGTAAACGCGTGTGACCCTTAAAAAAATTTGAGGGACGCGGTAAAGTGCCCCCTCGGACCTGCAAAAACACAGTTTTCGCCCCCGCCCCGTTAGTGCCGTGTATCTCGCGAAAACGGTTGGTTGGAGGGACATTTCAGTCTGCGCGCGGTCCCCACCCCCACCTCGCAGCCACCCTGCACCGTCGCCGCCCACCCGCCGCTTTCGATTCCGGCAATAACCACCAACTGAATCACGCCGCCGGGCTGCTCTAGACCCGGGTCCACCGTGGCGCTTCGCCGGCGCCTCGGATCGCCAAGCCGCCCAAGGGTCGCAGCCGCCCCGGACCGACCGCCGCCGAGTTGCCGCCTGCCCTGGATTCACCGAGCCGAGCCGCCCCAGGCCGGCCGCCACTGACGAGTCCTTTTCTACCCCTTCTAGTTCGACTTAGCGAACGATTTGTAGATGAATTTCCGTTCATGCGGGTGCGACTTGTAGATGGATTTGAGCCCTTACGAGGAATTTTTGCTCGAGGATTCGTCCTTGTCCGACGACTCGGGCATAGAGCCATGGGAAGTAAAAACTACCATTTTTACATTCATTTCGTTTAATTCATGTGTGATTTGTATAATTGTATCATTGTTGTATTCGCCACAATTCTTGTATTGAATTATTAGTTTAAATCAGTGATATGAATAATTTAATTATTGTAATTTGGATGATTGTTGTATTATAATATTTCCATCTTACCTTATATTGAATCCATACTCCTGTGTAATATGTGATATATGTGTCAAATTTAGAAGAAAAACATCACGTGTTTTGCGGGCTGGCGAGGGCTGCGGCCGAACAGACCCCGCATGCAAATATTCTGGTTTACAGTCCCGCTATGCAGGGTCTGTTCGGCCACAGCCCTCGCCAGCCCGCAAAACTTGTTTTTCGCGAATTGTAAACGTACTATAAGAGTCCGTGATATAAGGGGCATGCTAGAGATGCTCTAAGGCTAGTCGGTTCCCTACGCACTCGAAAATGAACTGAAAAGTTAGAAAGAATCTGACTCGTATATGGAGGACACCAGACTCGAAACCGAACATAATCGACAACTAGAGAAACCAGAAGTTAACATGTCAAAGCATCTACGAAAGAGGACGCCAAACTCGGGTCCTCAAACGCCCGTGGATGCGCGTGCCCGAGGGCAGTGACCGGTCACACCTCAAATTTTCCTTCGCACAACTAGACACCTCAATTAGCAGACCTCAATTTCATACAAACACATGCAATGTAACTGATACAACACACATTGTGCGGCTACTACATCAGCACATGCCATCGGACTACCGAAATTTGGCATGTTCTACCTACTACTATGGAGAAAGATCATCCATGGTTGACTTTTCCTTTCCCGCCTTTCTTGTCAAAGTAGCGCTCGAAAACGCAAGATGGATCAAGGCGGATCTACTCATCGCCGGAGTTGTCCGACCCGTCACTGTCCTCCTCCTCTTTCGGGGCAGTCCAACCATGGCACAGACCGCCTAACTTTGCTCTCGAGAAAGGGTGCGCGTCTTGCTTCTATGTCGCTTCTTTAGGTTGTGGGCACAAATGACTTTCTCCTCCGCAGCAGCACACGCCGCTGCATCTGCCTCCACCAGGTCGGCAACGAGGCGGGCCTCGGTCACCCTCATCCTCTCCTTCTCATGGCGGGTGTCGTGGTTCTAAGTCTGACAGTAGAATGGGGGTAGGTATGGAGAGGCAAGATCCTAGCTATGGAGCAGTTGTAAGCACAAGGGATGTACGAGTTCAGGCCCTTCTCGAAGGAAGTAACAGACCTACGTCTCGGAGCCCGGAGGCGGTCGACTGGATTACGAGTGTATAGGTTACAAGGGTGCCAACCCCTTATACTGAGGAGGGGGGTGGCTTATATAGTGTCTGCCAGACCCCTCCGGCCCTCAGTTATGCAGGGTTTAAAGTACATTAAGGCTAGGCGTTACTGGTAACGCCTTACATAAAGTGTCCTAAATGCCATAAAGACTACTTAATTACAGACCGTTTGGATGCAAAGTGGCTCTTGATCTCCTGGTGGTCGAGTGAGTCTTCATGGTCGAGTCCTTTGAGTCCGTCGAGTGAAGTCCCTCTCGGTCGACTGGAAGGCAGTTTCTTCTGAAGGTGTCCTTGGGAAGGATACTTAAGACAGGCCTATGACCCTACCCTAAGTACATGACTTCATCATTAGCCCCCGAATGGATCGAGGTTGAGCGGGGAAGGAGTTGTTAATATTTCCGACCTGTTTTTGTGTTCTGAACATGTCTCATCTTGGACCAATAATCTTCCTATTGATGCAGCAACTTTCCTTTCCGTCGCCTTGATCCATTCCTTTCTTATGTCGAGTGAACTTTTGAACTTAGTAAACTTTCGAGCGACGGATCGCAGGAAATCTCCCGTCTGACATATTGATCTGCTGTTAGCAGATTTTGTGGGATCCGAATTTCGGGAAGCGCGCGAAGCAGGGCGGACCTGTTGGGGAACGTAGTAATTTCAAAATTTTCCTACGCACACGCAAGATCATGGTGATGGCATAGCAACGAGAGGGGAGAGTGTATGTCCACGTACCCTCGTAGACCGTAAGCGGAAGCGTTATGACAACGCGGTTGATGTAGTCGTACGTCTTCACGATCCGACCGATCCAAGCACCGAACGTACGGAGCCTCCGAGTTCAGCACACGTTCAGCTCGATGACGTCCCTCGAACTCCGATCCAGCCAAGTGTCGAGGGAGAGTTCCGTCAAGACGACAGCGTGGTGGCGATCTTGATGTTCTATCGGCGCAGGGCTTCGCTAAGCTTCATGACGATATGACCGAGGTGGAATATGGTGGAAGGGGCACCGCACACGGCTAAGTAACGATCGTAGATCAACTTGTGTGTTCATGGGGTGCCCCCTGCCCCCGTATATAAAGGAGGGAGGGAGGAGGAGGCCGGCCTAGGGAGGAGGCGCGCCATAGGGGAGTCCTACTCCCACCGGAGTAGGATTCCCCTTTCCTAGTCCAACTAGGGATCCTTCCATGTATTAGGAGTAGGAGACTAGGAAGGGAAGAGAGAAGGAAGGAAGGAGGGGTGCGGCCCTCCCTTAGCCCACCGGACTAGGGCAGGCGCGCGGCCTGCCCTAGGCAGATCCTCTCTTTCCTTGAGGCCCAATAAGGCCCAATACTTCTCCCCGCGAATTCCGTAACTCTCCCAGTGCTTGAAAAATACCGAATCATTCGGAACCTTTCCGAACTCCGAATATAGTCATCCAATATATCGATCTTTACGTCTCGACCATTTCGAGACTCCTCGTCATGTCCCCGATCTCCGGGACTCCGAACTCCTTCGGTACATCAAAATACATAAACTCATAATATAACTGTCATCGAAACCTTAAGCGTGCGGACCCTACGGTTCGAGAACAATGTAGACATGACCTAGAACTATTCTCGGTCAATAACCAATAGCGAGACCTGGATGCCCATATTGGCTCCTACATATTCTACGAAGATCTTTATCGGTCAAACCGCATAACAACATACGTTGTTCCTTTGTCATCGGTATGTTACTTGCCCGAGATTCGATCGTCGGTATCCAATACCTAGTTCTCGCCACCGCAAGTCTCTTTACTTGTTCTCAGAATGCATCATCCCGTAACCAACTCATTGGTCACATTGCTTGCAAGGCTTATAATGATGTGCATTACCGAGAGGGCCCAGAGATACCTCTTCGACAATCGGATTGACAAAACCTAATCTCAAATCGCCAACTCAACATGTACCTTCGAGACACCTGTAGTACTCCTTTATAATCACCCGATTCGTTGTGACGTTTGGTAGTACCAAAGTGTTCCTCCGTAAACGGAGTTGCATAATCTCATAGTTACAGGAACATGTATAAGTCATGAAGAAAGCAATAGCAACATACTAAACGATCAAGTGCTCAGCTAACGGAATGGGTCAAGTCAATCACATCATTCTCATAATGATGTGATCCCGTTAATCAAATGACAACTCTTTTGTCCATGGCTAGGAAACATAATCATCTCTGATAAACGAGCTAGTCAAGTAGAGGCATACTAGTGACACTATGTTTGTCTATGTATTCACACATGTATTATGTTTCCGGTTAATACAATTCTAGCATGAATAATAAACATTTATCATGAAATAAGGAAATAAATAATAACTTTATTATTGCCTCTAGGGCATATTTCCTTCAGGACCGCGGGGCTCAGATGGGATAGGGCATAGACGCCTCGATTTCTGTGCCGCCTTTTTCGCCACGTATCGCGTGCGCGCGACTGTTTCGGGATATGATAGGATCGTCTGAGCCCACTCGTCAGCCACTCGGAAGTGCCTTATAAAAGGCGCCAGGTGAGGGTTTTTGAACAGTATCCACCCATTCCTCCTCCTGCCTTCTCCCTCTCCGCCCGCCGTGCCTGTTCTCGCCCCTGCCCATCCACTCCTCGTGCGCTTCGTCGACGACAATGGTGAAGGAGAAGATGGCGGCTTTGGAGCGCCAAGAAGGCGACGCGACGGGGCGAAGGGAGAGCGCCAGCCGGGCGGATCTCGTCAGTCCCTTTGCCGCAAGGCTGGGTACAAGGGGATTGGATCCGCTCGACTATCACCGAGACGGATCTCACTGAGATGGCCAATGAGGGCTTAATCCCTCACGGGGCAGCGAGGCTCCCGGGGAACGAGTGGCAACCACAGCCACAGGAGGGTGAGTGCGTTCTTCTAGCTACTCACATCGACCGTGGATTCTCCCTGCCTCCGAGTGTTTTCTTCCGTGGTTTCTTGAATTTCTTTGGGGCGCAACTCCACCATTTCAATCCAAATTCCATCGCCTACCTTGCTACCTTCGTGTCCATGTGCGAGAACTTCCTGGGCTGTCAACCGCACTGGGGTCTCTTTAAGCACATATTCACTTGTCGCTCACAGACAATGAAAAAGGCGAGTCCGGACGATGATAGGACTAAGGTTATTCAGATGTGCGGGGGTCTTGGGATTCAGATGAGGAGCAAGAGTACTTTTCCGGCCATGACTCTTCCTGAGTCTCAGAGGGTGGCAGTCGACTTGGTTCTACTGCCAAGACGAGTCGACGCCGGGGCAGTCGACTGGTCTCCCTCCGTTTTCCATGGACCGAGTGAACAAGCCCTCTTCTCTGAAGGTGCTTCCCGAGGAGAAAGCCCAAGTGAAGATGTTGATGGAGCGTGTAGTCCAGCTAGTTAGGGAAGGAGTGACGGGTATGGACCTTCTGGAGGTCTTCCTTAGGCGGCGCATCCAACCACTTCAGTACCGAGGCCATCCTATGTGGCTGTACTGCGGAACCGAGGATGAAACTCGGGTCCATCCAGAAGCAGTCGACGACGCCACACTGGAGAGGTGGATGGCCGCGATCACAGGGAATAAAGACAACCCTCGAGGAGCCAGGAGGATTCCGCCACTCGACCATTCCTACACTCCGGACACGGTATGCCCACTTTATCTTCAATTGTAATCTTGCTATACTTATTCTGCTTTTGCTGCAAATTGGTCGATTGATCTTTGTTTTGTTGTCTGTCAGGCCACCACCGAACTATACTCGATGCCCAATGGAGCACAGATACCGACTGAGGAGGAGGAAGGAAGTGGGGGCGAAAGCCAGGAGGAGTGGGATTTGGATGTTGCTGATGATGATGAAGGTGATGACTCTGGTGAGGAGGAAGAAGAGGAGGAGGAGGAGGAAGTTGCACCGCCTCGCTCGGAAAGACGCTCGATGCTCGTTCATGACCCTGCAACCGAGCGTGGTAAGGGGGTCGCAACTGTCGTTCAGTCGACCAAACGCCCTCGAACCACTTCTCCGGTGCCGACCGACAAAGCTCCGAAGCAATCTAGGGTGGCGCCGTCGAAGCCGGCCAAGGTCTTGCCGAAAATGAAGGTGGTGATCCCCACTATCTCAGGGTAATGATGCCACTTGAGTTTTTCTGTTCCCCGTGGACTTATTCTTGGTCGACTCATGAATCAACCGACTGACTTCTGGAACCGCAGCGCTGCTACTTCTGATACCTCAGCCAGGGCTGACGATCATGAGATGGAAGACGCTGCCACTTCAAAACCTGGTATGATTTTCATTGTTCCATCTTCAATCGATTGGCTTTTTGTCTCTAATTTTGATTCTTTTCTGTAGCTCTGTAGCTCCGCCTAATGTCGTTATTACCCTTCCTGACGACAACGATGAGGAACCTCTGAGGCACAGGAGGAGCAGGAAAGCGTCTGCTGGCAAGGCGACTCGAGACGTGCCAGCACCCGAGACACTGGTTGCGGAGGGAGAGAACATCACTCGGCCTATCGTATCCTTTGCGGTGCCGTTGACGAGTGCTCGCCCCTCATCATCGAGTGCTGCACAGCCGTCACTTTTCTCAACCCACTTCATCCCAGAGGACCAAGCCAGCTCAGAAAGAAGCAATACGCCAGGCGGGAGTCATGATGGAGCAAGTGAAGGCCATCCGAGAAGCTAGCCAGGCCGCCTATGACGCCAGTTCAGCTCTTCAGAGTAACGTTCAGGTCAGTCGGTCATCGCCTGTTCTGTTAGGATATGATATCTGAAAATTCTTCTTTCTAAAATCCATAGTGATTGTCCTACACCCACTGGGTGTGTTGATTGGAATTCCGGTTTAGTGGGGGCACGCTGAGTGCACCCACTGGGTGTAGTCCCCAAGGCTATGGTGGGCTCTTGGCGATTGACCATAGGCTTTATAAGTTGTTTTTCCTTCATTCGACTAGGTCGAATGGATTTCGCACCGGTGGGGCACGCTGAGTGCACCCACCGGTGTAGTCCCGAGACCGTGGTCGATCACCGGCAAAGGGACTACATCAAGAGCATCTCCCATTTTTTTTGTTGGTCGACTGGTCGACTTTGACTTGATAGAACTAGTGGGGGCACGCTGAGTGCACGCACTGGGTGTAGTCCCCGAGACTATGGTCGAATGTTTGTTATTCGGCCGTAGTCTTAGAAACGTATGATTTTTCCTTAATCACTCGGAAGTGAATTGTCTTTGACAACTGTCGATTGGTTTTTCGTAGAAATCCTGCGACCTCGCGACTCATTACACTGAGTTGGAGAACAAACACATCCAGCTCGAACTTGATCTGAAGCTGGCAGGAGAATTTAACGAAGGCGAAGGAGGAAGCCAAAGGTATGTTTGGTGAGGCTCTCGACGACTGCCTTTGCCCCTCATTTGTTTCAAAGTCTGACCTTGCTGTAACTTTGCAGGCAAAGTGAAGGAGACCCAGAAGAAGAAAGACCTTGAGTTGGCTGAAATGCAGAAAACAGCTTTAGAGAAGACCAAGCTCGCAGACGAGAAATTGGCTTCGGTCACCAAGCTTGAAGAAGAAAACACCAATCTGAAAGCTGCTCTTGATGCTGCCAACAAAGAGGTCAGTCGACTGAAAAGTGATAAGATTGCCCTGAGTGACAAGGCCAGTGAGTTGGTGGGGAAGAAGAACGATCTGGAGGCTTATCTAGGCGGACTCGCCAAGAAGCTATTCCTCATGCTCGAAGGTAATGTTTTGCATCAAACAGGTATTTTAACTGTGATCTTTCCATTCGGCTGTTATCTTGACTCGGTGGTTGTGCTTGCAGAATTTTGCCAGAACTTTGAAGAGGAGACTGGTCGACTGGAGCCAAACCTGGACCCCATCAACTCTCCTGTGAATGACGAAGTCGCCATGAACGTGCTCCGGCTCGAATCTCGTGTTGCTGCTGCCGCTGATTATCTCGCAAGGCTGAAGGTCGCCACTTCCGCGATCGACGCTTACGCTCGCCCGAGAGACGCCTCGAAATGACCTCGAAGTCTCGATGACTCGACTGAACACAGTCCCAAGTCGAGTGCAGGAGTGGAAGAAGTCCTCTGCCAGGTGTGGCGCAGATGTTGCTCTATCTCTGGCCTGAGTCCATTGCAAGGATGCATGAGAAGACAGGTTAGCGGCTCTTCGGGTGGCTAACACCAAGAAGCACGATTTCCGGTCTTTCATGGAGACCTTCATCGCCGCTGCCACTCAGATTGCTGATGGATTCGACCTTGACGAGTTTGTTGCACCTTCCAGCCCTCCACAGGAGGGGTAAAAAACTTCTTGAGCTCGACACTTTAAATTTGCCTCGGTATGCCGAGTGATTTTTGTAACCGACAAACCTTAACAGGCTTAGCGCCTGAGCACTTTTGGTTCCGTTAGGTATTTATCCGAACTTGGATTCGATGTTTGAATATGCTTGCATTTGGTTTGAGATGTCTCTTGCAGGTTAAAGCGAGGTGCTTATTGCAATCGACTTGTTCCCCGGTACACTTAGGCAGGCACTTGGACTGCAGCTAAGCTTCCGAGTGAGAGGTCTTCTCTCCACTCGGTAGGATTTCGAAACTTAGGCGAGCACTAGGCTGCAGCTAAGCCCCCGAGTGGGAGGTCTGCTCTCCACTCGGTAGGATTTTCAAAACTTAGGCGAGCACTGGGCTGCAGCTAAGCCCCCGAGTGGGAGGTCTGCTCTCCACTCGGTAGGATTTTCAAAACTTAGGCGAGCACTGGGCTGCGGCTGAGCCCCCGAGTGGGAGGTCTACTCTCCACTCGGTAGGATTTTCAAAACTTAGGCGAGCACTGGGCTGCAGCTAAGCCCCCGAGTGGGAGGTCTGATCTCCACTTGGTAGGATTTTCAAAACTTAGGCGAGCACTGGGCTGCAGCTAAGCCCCCGAGTGGGAGGTCTGCTCTCCACTCGGTAGGATTTTTAAGGTGTCTTTCTTATGGAAAACACATTGTACTTGTGGCGTAGCTCGGAGGAAAGGGTAGCAGTCGACCTGCACCTCGTCCTCTCTGCAGAGCGCACGTTGTACTTGTGGTGTAGCTCGGAGGAGGGAGTAGCAGTCAACCTGCACCTCGTCCTCCCTGTAAAGCGCACGTTGTACTTGTGGCGTAGCTCGGAGGAGAGAGTAGCAGTTGACCTGCACCTCATCTTCCTTGCTGAGCGCACATTGTACTTGTGGCGTAGCTCGGAGGAGAGAGTAGCAGTCGACCTGCACCTCGTACTCCTTGCAGAGTGCACGTTGTACTTGTGGCGTAGCTCGGAGGAGAGAGTAGCAGTCGACCTGCACCTCGTCCTCCTTGCAGAGTGCATGTTGAATTTGAACTTAGGCGAGTACTTAGACTGCAGCTAAGCCTCCAAGTGGGAGGCTGGTTCGCCACTCGGTAGGATTTTATTGAAACTTAGGCGAGTACTTAGACTGCAGCTAAGCCTCCGAGTGGGAGGCTGGCTCGCCACTCGGTAGGATTTTATTGAAACTTAGGCGAGTACTTGGACTGCAGCTAAGCCCCCGAGTGGGAGGCAGGCTCACCACTCGGTAGGATTTTATTGAAACTTAGGCGAAACGGATTCGCAGCTAAGCCCCCGAGTGGGAGGCCGGCTCGCCACTCGGTAAGGATTTTTTTTACAAACTTAGGCGAAACGGATTCGCAGCTAAGCCACCCACTGAGGGGGAATTTTACTGAACAAATAAAAGTGACAAAAATCATTGGGGAAATTATGACACTATTATCTTGCAAAACATGAACTACAGAAGTACTTTTATTACAACTCGTCCGAGTGAAAACTTTAAGTGTAAAATGGGCGGAGTAACTCCGCGTTCCAAGCTCGGGGCTCGTCGATATTGTGCTCGACGTTGTAGAGACGGTACGCTCTGTTGTGGAGAACCTTGGTGACGATGAAGGGTCCTTCCCAAGAAGGAGCAAGCTTGTGTGGTTTCTGCTGATCCACTCGAAGAACCAAATCTCCTTCCTGGAAGGCTCGACTCTTCACATTTTTGGCGTGGAAGCGACGCAAGTCTTGTTGGTAGATGGTCGATCGGATCAGAGCCATCTTCCTTTCTTCTTCTAGGAGGTCAACTGCATCCTGCCGCGCTTGTTCTGCTTCAGCTTTGGTGTAGAGCTCAACTCGAGGAGCGTTATGGAGCAGATGACACGGTAAGACCGCCTCAGCTCCATAGACCAAGAAGAATGGAGTTCTTCCAGTCGACCGGTTAGGCGTGGTCCTTAGACCCCACATCACAGAGGGGAGTTCATCGACCCATGCTCCAGCCGCATGCTTGAGGTCACGCATCAGTCGGGGTTTCAATCCTTTGAGGATCAAGCCGTTGGCCCGCTCCGCTTGTCCATTCGACTGGGGATGGGCGACTGAAGCGTAGTCGACTCGTGTACCCTGAGATGTGCAGAACGCCCTGAATTCCTCCGAATCGAAGTTTGATCCATTGTCAGTGATGATGCTGTGTGGGACTCCATATCTGAATATCAGTTCTCTGATGAAGCTGACAGCAGTACCGGCGTCAAGATTCTTCATGGGCTTAGTCTCAATCCACTTGGTGAACTTGTCGACTGCTACCAGTACATGTGTGAAACCGCTTCGTCCTGTTCTCAAGGGGCCAACCATATCCAAACCCCATACTGCGAAGGGCCAGATGAGTGGAATGGTCTTCAGAGCTGATGCAGGCTTGTGTGACATGTTTGAGTAAAATTGGCATCCCTCGCACTTGTCGACTATTTCCTTTGCCATTTCATTCGCTCTTGGCCAATAAAATCCGGCTCGGTATGCTTTGGCCACGATGGTCCGAGAGGACGCATGATGGTCACAGGTCCCCGAGTGGATGTCATCAAGGATTATTCGACCTTCTTCTGCCGTTATGCACTTCTGACCAACTCCAGTCGCGCTCTCTCTGTATAGCTGTCCTTTGATCACAGTAAAGGCCTTGGATCGACGGACGATCTGTCGAGCCTCTTCCTCGTCCTCCGGGAGCTCTTTTCTCAGGATATACGCGATGTATGGAACTGTCCAGTCGGGAGTGATCACTAAAGCCTCCATGACCAAGTCGACCACTGCTGGGACTTCAACCTCAGTCGGATCTGCGGAACTCTTGAGCTGCAGAGCTTCTTCGGTAAAAGGATCTTCTTCGACTGATGGTGTACGGATATGCTCCAAGAACACATCGCTGGGAATGGCTTCTCTCTTGGAACCTATCTTTCCAAATCATCAGCCACTTGGTTTTTCAGTCGGGGTATATGATGAAGTTCTAACCCATCAAACTTCTTTTCAAGCTTCCTCACTGCGTTACAGTATCCAGTCATGGTTGGGCTTCTAACGTCCCACTCCTTCATCACTTGGTTGACCACCAAATCTGAGTCTCCATAAACCATAAGGCGACGAACGCCGAGTGAAATGGCCATGCGCAATCCATACAAAAGGGCCTCAGATTCCGCCTCATTGTTGGAGGAATCAAAGTGAATCTGGAGCACATATCGAGCTTATCTCCTCCGGGGAAACTAAGACTACCCCAAAGACCGGAACCATTTAACATCTTAGAGCCATCAAAGAACATGGTCCAATGCTCCGAGTGAACTTGAGTCGGCTCTTTGCTGTTCAATCCACTCGGCAAGGAAATCTGCTATTGCTTGGGACTTAATGGCTTTCTTTGCCTCAAACTTGATATCAAGGGGAAGGAGTTCAATCGCCCATTTTGCCACTCGACCACTTGCATCTCTGTTGTGCAGAATCTCTGAAAGTGGAGCGTCGTTGACGATTGTAATGGAATGATCAGAGAAATAATGAGCAACCTTCTTCGTGGTCATGTAGATCCCATACACAAGCTTCTGATAATGAGGATATCTTTGCTTTGATGGAGTCAAAACTTGAGACAGATAGTACATCGGGCGCTGAACTTTGAAGGCTTTCCTTCTTCTTCCCGCCGACCATAAGTCTCAGATCGACGACTTGTCCTGTGGCTGCAATATAAAGCAACAGAGGCTCTTTGCTGATTGGAGCAGCAAGCACCGGCTGGGTGGAGAGCGAGCTTTTAGCTCAAAGAACGCTGCATCGACTTCGAGTCCACTCGAACTTGTTCCGCTTTCTTCATCGATCGGTAAAGAGGCAATGCCTTTTCACCGAGTCGTGAGATGAATCGACTTAATGCGCCAAGCATCCAAGAAGCTTCTAGGCATCGTGCACCCGCGCAGCGTGCTTCATTCGAGTATAGTGCCGATTTTTTCGGGTTAGCGTCGATTCCTCGCTCGAAACGAAAACCGAGTAACTTGCCACCAGGAACTCCGAATGTGCACTTTGATGGATTGAGCTTGATATCATACCTCCTGAAGTTGGCAAATGTTTCAGCAAGGTCAGTCAGCAGGTCGGAACCCTTTCGCGACTTGACCACGATATCATCCATGTACGCTTCCACATTCCGACTGATTTGAGTGAGCAAACACTTCTGAATCATTCGCATGAACGTGGCTCCGGCATTCTTGAGGCCGAATGGCATGGTGACATAGCAGAAGCACCCGAATGGAGTGATGAAAGCTGTTTTGATCTCATCGGGTCCGTACAGACGGATCTGATGGTACCCAGAATAGGCGTCTAGAAAAGACAATCTCTCACATTCCATGGTCGAGTCGACAATTTGATCGATGCGAGGAAGAGGAAAATGATCTTTCGGGCAGACCCGATTGATGTGTTTGAAATCAATGCACATGCGGAGTGACTTGTCCTTCTTGGGAACCATGACGACATTGGCGAGCCACTCGAAGTGGTATATCTCTCGGTTAAACTCTGCCGCCAACAGTCGAGCCACCTCCTTGCCAATGGCCTTTCTCTTCTGGACGGCGGACCGTCGAAGATGTTCTTTGACCGGTTTTGCTATTGAATCGACTCTAAGGCGATGCTCAGCCAGCCCCCTGGGAACACCCGGCATGTTAGCAGGCTTCCATGCAAAGATGTCTCCGTTCTCACGGAGGAACTGGATGAGCGCTTCTTCCTATTTAGGGTCGAGTGTTGTGGAAATATGGGTCGGAGCCGCATTGGGGTCGATCGGGTGAATGTGAAAAGGCTTCGTATCACCGGACGACTGAAATGCTGATTCTGTGGCAGGCTTTTTGGCCCGCAACAAATCACTCGGATCTGCATTTTTCTTGTACCCCTCCAGCTCGACCATGGTTATCTGGGAATCGGCAATTTTCGAGCCTTTCTGAAAACACTCTTCTGCCTTCTTCCGATTGCCAGTGGCAGTGATCACGCCTTTGGGGCCGGGCATCTTCAGTTTGAGGTACACGTAACATGGTCGAGCCATGAACCGTGCGTAAGCTGGTCTCCTCAAAATAGCGTGGTAAGCACTCTGAAAATCCACGACTTCAAATGTCAGCTTCTCTTTGCGGAAATGCTTCAAGTCACCGAACACCACGTCCAGAGCTATTTGGACGAGTGACTCAGCCTTCTTTCCAGGTATAACTCCATGAAAACTCATGTTGCTGGTGCTCAGTCGGGACATCGGAATGCCCATTCCTTTCAGCGTCTCCGCATATAATATGTTCAGCCCACTACCACCATCCATTAGCATCTTCGTCAGTCGAGTGCCTTCGACGACCGGGTCGACCACCAAAGCTTGCCTCCCAGGGGTGGCTATGTGAGTCGGGTGATCAGACTGGTCGAATGTAATGGGAGTTTGGGACCATCTCAATAATCGGGTGTCGCCGGGCGTCTATATTCACCTCACGGTTGATAACCTTCAGTCGGCTTTTGCTTTCCACATCAGCAAAGATCATCAGAGTGGAGTTAACATGAGGATATCCTCCATCACTGTCCTCCTTGTCTTTGGCTTTGTCCGACTCCTTTTCCTTGTCCTTGGGCTATTTACCTTGGAACTGAGCACTGGCGAGTGGTATGCTGCGGGTAAATGAAATTACCCTCTTCGTCTTTCTTCGTGTGGATGTGACACGGCAGATCCATCACGTCATTCCCTTCTTTATCCTTCACCTTCTTGGGGTTCCAGGATCCTTTGGGTTTTCCTTTGAACTTGCCCTGAGTCACGACCAGAGCCTCTCCAGGAGCCGCGGGTTCGGCTTTCCACTTCTGCTTCCGACTGGAGTTTCCTTTCTCCGACTGACTAGGCTTGTACTTGCCGCTCCGGAGTCGGTCCTCTTCTTCGCCGTTGGCGTACTTGGTAGCAATTTCCATCATCCGACTCAGCATCATATCTCCGGTCCGACCAAACTTCAAACTCAATTCTCTGTTCTTAACACCATCCTTGAAGGCGCAGACTGCCTGACGATCAGACACGTTCTCCACGGTATGATGCAAAGTGATCCATCTCTAAATATACTCTCTTAAGGTATCATTCGACTTCTGCACACAAACTTGCAGCTCTGTCAATCCAGCTGGTCGCTTGCAAGTTCCCTCGAATGTTCTGACGAACACTCGGGATAGATCTTTCCAAGTGTAAATGCTGCTAGGAGTTAACTGATTCAACCACGCCCTGGCCGAACCTTCCAACATGAGTGGTAAATGCTTCATAGCCACTTCATCATTTCCGCCACCAATCTGCACCGCCACTCGGTAGTCTTCAAGCCAAGTTTCAGGCTTAGACTCACCGGTGAACTTTCTTACTCCAGTGGCCAACCTGAAGTTGGGGGGGAATCACCGCGGCTCTGATAGCCCTGCTGAAACATTCTGGACCTGAAACATGGACTCGGCTGCTAGTGGGCGCATCTCCGTCGTGGCCACCTCGATGAGCCCTGTTCCGATCGACCAGGGCTTGCACGATGATGGACCGTGCGTCAAAGCCTGGTTCCCTGGGGTCGACCGGGGCTCTTCGTCCCACACTGAGCTGGCGCCTGTCATCTTGCTGCCGATGAGCGTAGGACCCACCTCTCAGGGGAGGAGTGGGCACTCGACGCCTATCATCACGATCGTATCGGTCACCATATTGGTCCCGTCGATTCTCGCGTCCTTCATGCCGCGGAGGCGATCTAGGGCTGTGAGCCGATTGAACCGTATTCGCAGCGACGGATCGATCGTGAATCTGCTGCGTGGATCGCGACACGGCTGAATTCGATCACCGCTGCCGGAGCAAATCTCTAATCTGCATCAAGCCTCTGCCAGCCTCCGACTGAGAGGGCTGAATCGACTCTGCTATATGGGTTGCAGCTGCTAAATTCTAATCGGGGTTCGATATACCTGAGTCGGTTGCGGGAAGAGTTGACGTCGACTAGAGTCGGGTACTCGTTGCCACGCGCGCTCGTCGAGTGCTCGCTGGAGGTTCTCCAAACGAGTGCGTTCAGCCAAGTTGGCCAAACGCGCCTCCTCCAAGGCACGAGCCTCGGGGGTTTCTCCTGCGATGGGAGTATGCGGGGCATCCATGTTCTGCGGGCGGTTCTTCCTTTGCAGGAGTTAAGTGGCTCGGGTTGATATTCCTCATGGACTTGAGCAGGTCGCCTCACCGCCCACCCCGTCCATCGCGGGAAGCCGGAGGGCTACGAGGCCCGCTGACCATCAAGACCTCCGCCGCCGGATCATCTGCGGTCGCTTTTCGGATGCGGTCTCTATGGAGCCACCGACAGATCGAACAGCCGAGAGATTCAGATTCGCTGGGCTCGATTGCTGCGACTTGGGTGGTGGCCGATCGGGCCACCGCGGCCTCACCCACCATTGAGCCTCGACCACCAGAGCTTGCTATACCGGGGGAGAAAGGGAGGGAGGACGACAGGGGAGTCGACCGATAAGGAGTCGACGGCTGCCGCAGCAGAACGCTGCGGACACACGCCCGAAAATGCATCGCCCCACGGACGGGGAGCGCATTGATGTCGAGTGGAGCCTCCTGGAGCCAAGCGGAGTCGTCGGCGATGAAGGTGAGCACGCCGAGACGGATCTCGCGGCCCTCGACCAAAACTCCACCAGAAACCATGATGAAGGCAACCGAAACAATTGCAACTTCTCCAAAAAAATTGCTAAGACACCGGCCCCACAGTGGGCGCCAACTGTCGTGGTTCTAAGTCTGACAGTAGAATGGGGGGTAGGTATGGAGAGGCAAGATCCTAGCTATGGAGCAGTTGTAAGCACAAGGGATGTACGAGTTCAGGCCCTTCTCGGAGGAAGTAACATCCCTACGTCTTGGAGTCCGGAGGCGATCGACTGGATTACGAGTGTATAGGTTACAAGGGTGCCAACCCTTTACACTGAGGAGGGGGGTGGCTTATATAGTGTCTGCTAGACCCCTCCGGCCCTCAGTTATGCAGGGTTTAAAGTACATTAAGGCTAGGCGTTACTGGTAACGCCTTACATAAAGTGTCCTAAATGCCATAAAGACTACTTAATTACAGACCGTTTGGATGCAGAGTGGCTCTTGATCTCCTGGTGGTCGAGTGAGTCTTCATGGTCGAGTCCTTCGAGTCCGTCGAGTGAAGTCCCTCTCGGTCGACTGGAAGGCAGTTTCTTTTGAAGGTGTCCTTGGGAAGGGTACTTAAGACAGGCCTATGACCCTACCCTAGGTACATGACTTCATCAGCGGGCACTCTGATCCATGTAGCACTCATACTACGGCGGACCAGAGATGGGGGCCACCATAGAGTGAAAAGAGCATCGTTATTCGGTTTTAGAGGGTTGGCTTGCTAGCTTCTTGTATTTTTTTTCTTCTTCCATGTACACATCTAGATGTGCTCTAGTTATTGCACATCTAAGTGGCTTAATCAAGCATAATAGAAAAAGAAAATACACATACGACTCTCCACGTAAGATCAATGACATAGGACTTACATGTGCAATACTTATGGCACATCTAGATGTGCTTTAGCAAAACTGTTTTTATTTAACATATTTCTTGGTAAGTTTATTATGTATACAATTATCATGAACAAAAAAAATACATGACAAGTGTTTGTCACCTCATCAAGATTGGTTTAATCCACATCTAGTCATTGTGTTGTCTTTCTTTTTGCCCATTGGTCTCTCCAGTATTAGGTCGCAACCCAACCCAACATTCAGTCCTGATAATGTTGTGCTGGCATCTGTTATCGTCGTTCGCCACCGTTAGGTGTATGCAATGGAAACAAGGGGTTGAACTCACATTGTTTAGGCAGTGGTAGGAAAGATCTATAGTAAAAAAAACGAGAAAGATATTGATGAGGAGGACGAGGGTGGAAGGGTGTTATTCAAGGTGGAGCACATTGTGTAGTAGAAGCAATTGTGGTGTGTTGGTTTTGATGAAGCCACGACAATCAGTCCTCGATATGGATTTCAATGGAAAGGATACAACATAATGTAAAGACATCAAACCCACGGGTAGGTGAAATAAGAATCAGCAGTTTAGTATGAGAATCCTCTATGTACCAACATAATTTGTGGTAAATGATTGCAATCTCAACAATACATACAATTGGAACCCCAAGTTCCTCGAACTAATTAACATCACAAGTATACAATTATGCCAAACCACATTGTAATGCCTTACCTTTGCATCCAAGCCGCAATCCGTGCTGTTACTCCAAGGTGATGCAGAGACCGAGAAGTAACCAAATTGAGCGCCTCTTTGATCCTACATACACAAAAATAGGAATTGCATGAATGCGTGATTGTGCAAAGCAAAACATTGGATTCACAACAGGATGAAATGGATGGATATATTTCTATGAAATCTAGTGCGGAATCATAAGTGAAGAAAAATCATATGGATTCTAATCATACGAATCAAATAACCTTCGCTGGGAATTTTTCAAAGGATTAAAATCCTCTAAAATTCCTTAGTCCCTTTGAATCTATGAGGCCCTTAGATCTAGATCTATTAGTATTCTAGACCCGAGATTTGGGGTGGACAAAGCCCTCCCCAGCTCACGAATTGTAAACGTACTACAAGGGTCCACGATATAAGGGGTATGCTAGAGATGCTCTAAGGCTAGTCGGTTCCCTACGTACTTGGAAATGAACTGAAAGTTAGAAAGAATCTGACTCATATGTGGAGGACACCAGACTCGAAACCGAACATAATCGACAACTAGAGAAACCAGAAACGAACAGGTCAGAGCATCTACGGAAGAGGACGCCAAACTCGGGCCCTCAAACGCCTGTGGATGCACGTGCCCGTGGGCAGTGACCTGTCACACCTCAAATTTTCCTTCGCACAAATGGACACCTCAATTAGCAAACCTCAAATTCATACAAACACATGCAATGTAAACGATACAACAAACATCGTGCGGCTACTACATCAGCACATGCCATCGGACTACCAAAATTTGGCATGTTCTACCTACATACTACTATGGAGAAAGATCATCCATGGTTGACCTTTCCTTTCTCGTCTTTCCCGTCGATGTAGCGCTCGAAAACGCAAAATGGATCAAGCCGGATCTGCTCTTCGCCGGAGTTGTCTGACCCGTCACTGTCCTCCTCCTCTTTTGGGGCAGTCCGATCATTGCACAGACCGCCCGATTTTGCTCTCAAGAAAGGGCATGCGTCTTACTTCTCTGTTGCTTCTTTAGGATGCGAGCAAAAATAACTTTCTCCTCCGCGGCAGCACACACCGCTGCATCCGCCTCCGCCAGGTCGGCAGCGAGGCGGGCCTCGGTCACCCTCATCCTCTCCTTCTCATGGCGGGCACTCCGATCCATGTAGCACTCATACTCCGGCGGACCGGAGATGGGGGGCCACCATACAGTGAAAAGAGCATCCTTATTCCAGTTTTAGAGAGTTGGATTGCTAGCTTATTTTTTTTCTTCCCTGTACACATCTAGATGTGCTCTAGTTATTGCACATCTAAGTGACTTAATCAAGCATAATAGAAAAATAAAATACACATACGAATCTCCACGTAAGATCAATGACATATGATATATGTGCAATACTTATGGCACATCTAGATGTGCTTTAGCAAAACTGTTTTTATTTAACATATTTCTTGGTAAGTTTATTATCTATATAGTTATCATGAAAAAATACGTGACAAGTGTTATTGCCACCTCATCAATATTTGTTTAATCCACATCTAGTCATTGTGTTGTCTTTCTTTTTGCCCATTTGTCTCTCCAGTATTGGGTCGCAACCCAATCCAACATCCAGTCCTGATAATTGTGTGTTGGCATCTGTTATCGTCGTTTGCCACCGTTAGGTGTGTGCAATGGAAACAAGGGGTTGAACTCACATTGTTTAGGCAGTGGTAGGAAAGATCTATAGTAAAAAAACGAGAAAGATATTGACGAGGAGGACGAGGGTGGAAGGGTGTTATTCAAGGTGGAGCACATTTGTGTAGCAGAAGCAATTGTGGTGTGTTAGTTTTGATGAAGCCACATCAGTGAGTCCTCGATATGGATTTCAGTGGAAGGGATACAACATAATGTAAAGACATCAAACCCACAGGTAGGTGAAACAAGAATCTGCAGTTTAGTACGAGAATCCTCTACCTACCAACATAATTTGTTCTAAATGATTGCAATCTCAACAATACATACAATTGGAATCCCATGATTCCCGAACTGATAAACATCGCAAGTATAAAATTATGCCAAACCACATTGTAATGCCTTACCTTTGCATCCAAGCCGCTACCCGTGCTCTTACTCCAAGGTGATGCAGAGACCGAAGTAATCAAATTGAGCGCCTCTTTGATTCTACATACACAAAAATAGGAATTGTATGAATGCGTGATTGTGCAAAGAAAAAACATTGGATTCACAACGGGATGGAATGGATGGATATATTTCTATGAAATCTGGTACGGAATCATAAGTGGAGAAAAACATATGGATTCTAATCATACGAATCAAACAACCTTTGCTAGGAAATTTTCGAAGGATTAAAATCCTATACAATTCCTTAGTCCCTTTGAATCTATGAGGCCCTTAGATCTAGATCTATTAGTATTCTAGACTCAAGATTTGGGGTGGACAACAGTCGCAGGCGGTGGGTGGATCAAGGAGGCGGCCATGCGCATGACTAGTGGGTTAGTTGCCAGGCGGCAGGAAGGAATCTTATATCAATGATTTGGCGAAGATAAGACTGAGACGGCGTCAGTGTTGAATTTGAAAGAAAGATGAGAGTCGAGTGTGATGAGAACACCTTCAAAGTCATGTGGATTACTGTGATATCCCATCTTTGGATCTAGCTTAGCAAATGGCAGAGGTAGAGTGTGGCCAAGGTGGGCCATGGCCATGGCCCACCGTGAGATATGGAAATAGCTCATTCAGGCCCACCCTGGCCCAATGGGCTAGGTCCGCCACTGAGCCTAGATGGCAATTGCCATAAATTCATATGATATTCTACCTTTTCCTTTTTCTTTTGTAAGAGAGTGCTACGTTTCTTTTCCCTATTTTCTGGCCAAGTTGTTCTTCTATGAGGAAACAATCAAGCAGAGTATAAAAGGAAGGAAGAGGTGTTAGATACTTACATGTAAGGTCGTCAATGAGGAAAATGTTATTCAACACTTTAGGCGCCATGTATTAGTCATTTGGTGGAAAATGCACACTTGAGACGCACATTTTGGCCGGCCCATGTAACAAGCAAATAGTTTGGGTTTCCTAGTTTCGGGAACATTCCAATGTTTCTTCATCCCTTTTTATGTTTTTTACCTACCTGTTTAACAATGCCTTTTCATTTTTTTCCTATTATTTCCCCCTTTTATTTTCTTCTTCTTTTAGTTTCAGAATATTTTTCAAATGCGTGAATATTTTATGAAATTCATGAGTATTTTTATCTTAAAAAATTTCCCTAATTTTTTCAAAATCATGAATAGATTTAAATCTGTTAAACATTTTTAATTTAGAAATAATTTTTGAAAAAATTGTGGACAATGTTTTTAAAAGTTCACTTTTTTGAAATTTAAATATGTAAAAAAAATTGTGAACATTTCTAGATATCCTAAAATTTTATTAAAAACATTAAAAAATTACTGGTTTCAAGATTCAAAAGAATGACAACTGGTTTTTTTCCTGAACTAGGATGCAACACATTAAAAAAATTCAAACGAGCCATCCGAGCGGACTAGCAATGAGTGAACAAGCTTTCATGGTTCGAGCCCAGTGTGCGCTTTAGAGGTATTTTTGGCGCCTTACGCTAAATAAGGGAGCAACTAATACGAGGGTAACCCATGCATGGTCACTCCACCGGCAAAATCATGAAAAAACATGGTATAAAACAAATTTTTTACAGGGTGTGCTTCACATGTGAAAAAAGTATTCTTTTTAAAAGACCTAGAAAGTACAAAGCAAAATCCTTTTTTGAACACAAAAGCCAAGCAAATTCCAAAAAATCGGAAAAACCTAGGACCCCCTCCCAAAAAATGCATGCAGAAAAAGAAAAAAATGCTCCCATGGATGCGCCATGCGTGCTATATGTGTCGATGGCTGGACGCACCACACGGCATCTCCCCATGTGCCCCGCGCCGTGCACTGGGTGGCCAATGCGGGGTACCTACTAGCTATTCAGTCCCTATTTAATATCATCTAGGTAATTTCGCTAAATTTTTCTTTGAGGGTAAAGCCAAGTTTATTGATCGAAAACCATGAAATGTGGGCTACAGTTCAGTTCATGCGGTTGGCTAAACCACAAGTGGCGTCTCTGACCTAGAGTAAGCAAAAATTTGGCTAGACTATATGCTTCATAGTTCATACCATGATCTTCAAAAGTAAAAACACAAATAGTCCGTCCCAATTTTACACCGTCTTAGAGATTTCGCTAAATAATAGGGAGCAACTATCCAAGGGGTACCCCCTTGCGGGAGCCCCACAAGGGTCATTTTTGGTGGTCTGGAAGCGTACCAAGTGGCACGCTCTCAGCCGCCACCACGTGTCACGTGCTGGGCACTCGCTAGGGCTTTTTTATTTTTGTAGGTGTTTTCGAATTTTAGAGGTTTTCTTGGCTTTTCGGTTTCTGCACGGTTTCCCCAAGGTTTTTGACAAAAAAAATTGCATGGAAGAAACACATTTTTTTTGCTTCAACGAGAGACACAAATTTGCTTCTCATGGAGGCACAAATCTGCTTTCGCGAGACGCATAGTTGTGCATGTCGACAAGGAAAAAATGTGTATTCTTTCTTTTGTTTGTCTCCAGAAGAGACACATATTTCCTTTTCGTGAAGGCACGGATTTGCTTCCAAGAGAGGCACCCTCTCGGAAAGGACAAAAATATGTTTTTTTGCTTCCGCGAGATAAACTGATTGTTTCTCGTGGAGGCATAAACCTTATTTCCGTGAGACACAAATATGCCTCTCAGAAACAAAAAAACTAGAAAAAAAACCTTGTTTCCGGCTATCTTTTTTTCATGAAAGAAAGTTCGTGAGATCTAGCTTTGATGATCTCGACTTGAGAAATCCAACAATGAAAATGGTCCAAGATTTAGACCCACTGTTTAAAAGAAAATGTTTTAAACAAGAAAATCTAGAATAACTCCCAGGTTGCAAAGGTGGGAGTGACTTGCAAGGGTACTTTTTTTAGACGTTTGCATGGTGATCACCATAGTATGTTTTATAAGAGTATCAACAATTTCTATGGATGGATCTTCCATCCATCCCACACACACCTTACTTCTAACTAGTTTGATTAAATCATGGACATCATAATTATTCCCTTTCATGCTAAAAAATAATATGCGAAATCACATGCAAGGAGATATATATCATAAAAAATTACCGCCAAGACCATTGTCTCTATCACCTCGATGTTGCCGGAGTTCACCTCTATGCGATTACACCCGACTGTAGTTTCCACATTGAGACCAAACCGCAAGGCCAATCTTCGTTTCCCGCCGCGACGAATTTGCCATTTGAGTCTCTGATGACAGCATCATGCGAGCCCTTGAGTAAGTCTGGGTCAAAAGCCCCACCCACCTTTACTTTCACATAATTGCTCCTTGGTCTTTTCTAACCATGTCGCTTGATCGTTGTCTTTGCATCACCCGCCATAGTATAGTTAGAAAGCAAAGCTCTGATTGCCATTGCTATGAACTTAGGTTTCTGTAGCTTTTCATTATACTAACTTTCTCCTCCCCCACCATAAATATCAGAAACCAATAGCAATTGCTTCTGTTGAATTTTCCAGACCGAGGACCACACATTCTTCAACTGGTCGCAACAATAAATATTCTAGCACAACTTCTTCCTCATGATCCACGACACATGCTTTATCAATAGCAAAGTCCAAACCCCGTAACCGTCATACGTCTTTCGCTTTTGCACAAATGAATAACACATGCTTGGTATCCTCCGCTACTATACCGCATCTAGGACATTGCCCATTGACTTTTATATGTTTGTTAGCCAAAGTCACCCGAAATGGTAGCAAGCCTAACAAAGTTTGCCAGAGGAAAATTTTAACCTTGGCAGGACAACTTAAGCTCCAGATCGTCCCCCATATCGGTGAATTCCGTGAGGACCCAACTGTATTTTCTCCTGATATTTTATGTCCATATTGGTTGTGCCACTCCGCAAAATATCCCGATCTAACTGAGAATCTCCCCTTTTTGCACAAATTCCATGCTATGAAGTTTGACATATCAAATCCAGGCAACGGAATCGCAAGGATCCGCGCCACATCAAATCGCCAGAATGTTTGAGAAACCAACTCTTCATCCCAACGACTTGTAATAGGGTCAATAGAATCACTTACTTTTGATAGTAAATTGCCTCCATGAGCCGTGACCACTTTACTAGTAGGTGGGTTAGGAATCCATTCATCATTCCAAATATTGATCCGACTACCATCACCGACCTTCCATATATGTCCTCTCTTTTTAGTGTCCGCACCCCCGACATAATAATTTGCCATGTGAGTGAGGCTCTCTTTTTCAGAGTTGCATTCAAAATATCACAATCCGGGTAATATTTGGCTTTGAGAACACGAGCACAAAGGGAACCCGGATTATCAATTAATCTCCAAGACTGTTTCGCAAGTAGAACTAGGTTAAAACAATGAATATCCCGAAATCCATTCCACCTTCTTTCTTTGGCACACACAATTTTCACCACACAAACCAGTACGTTCTTCTTTGATTGTCACCGTCACCCCATCAATAATGTGACATCGTGTCTTTACAAATATGTTTTGGAATTTTAAAAACCGACACACCTCAATGAAGGCACCGTTCGATTTCTCTTCACTCTCGCGAATTAGCTCTCGGAGCGGAGCAGGAGTGGAGAGAAACCAAACAGGCCCTAAGTAGCATCTCATTGTGATGATTCTTCCTAGTAAAAGAACCCATGAAAGAATCGAGCAGGCTTTCAGCAGTACAGCCTGCTTCACTACGTGATCCGATTCAGCCCAACTTGCCCCGATGCTTTGCCGAAGCAGGAAGTTTCACGGTCCTGAGATAATATCTGAAGAGCAATCTGCCTTTGTTCCTAGACGGCTGATAACTGATAACATCATCACTACATATGAGTGTCTCCATTTTATGAAAAGGAACAAGTCCAAGATGCACCGGTCCTTTGCACTCAAGCTCGACATGATGAAAGCTTATGATAGGGTCGAGTGGACCTATCTACGGGCGGTGATGACCAAACTTGGATTTGCAGAAAGATGGGTAAATATAGTGATGAACTTAGTCACGTCGGTCAAGTTCTCGGTGCTTTTTAATGGTAAGAAATTGGAGGAGTTTGAACCATCAAGAGGGATCAGACAAGGGGACCCAATCAACCCTTATTTGTTCTTGCTTGCAGCAGAGGGCCTCTCGTGCCTGTTAAAATCGAAGAATGAGTCATGTCGTGGTTCTAAGTCTGACAGTAGAGTGGGGGTAGGTATGGAGAGGCAAGGTCCTAGCTATGGAGAGGTTGTAAACACAAGAGATGTACGAGTTCAGGCCCTTCTCAGAGGAAGTAACAGCCCTACGTCTCGGAGCCCGGAGGCGGTCGAGTGGATTATGTGTGTATGAATTACAGGGGTGCGAACCCTTTACACTGAGGTGGGGGTGGCTTATATAGTGCCTGCTGACCCTCCGCCCTCGAGAATGCGGGTTTAAAGTACATTAAGTCCAGGCGCATCGTAACGCCCACATAAAGTGTCTTAAATACCATAAAGTCTACTTAACTACAGATCGCTATGGTACAGAGTGCTTCTTGACCTTCCGTGGTCGAGTGAGTCTTCATGGTCGAGTCCTTCAAGTCTGTCGAGTGACATCCTCCTTGGTCGACTGGAAGGTAGTCTCTTCTAAGGGTGTCCTTGGGTAGGGTACTTAGATCAGGTCCATGACCCTACCCTAGGTACATGACTCCATCATTAGCCCCCGAATGGATTGAGGCTTGAGTGAGGAAGGAGTTGATATTATTTCCGACTTGCTTTTGCGTTCTGAACATGTGTTGTCTTGGACCGATAATCTCTTTGTTGATAATCAGCAACTTTTCTTCAGTCGACTTGATCCATTCTGTTCTTGCGTCGAGTGACTCCTTGAACTTAACAATTCCTGAGCGACGGATCGCGGGAGATCTCGCGCCTGACAGATCGATCTGCCGTTCGCAGATTTTGTGGGATACAAAATTTGGGGAAGCACGCTGGCGGGGCGGACATGGCGCGGATGGGATAGGGCATAGACGCCTATTCTCGCGCCACCTTTTTTCGCCACGATGCAGACGCCTGATCGCTTCGGGATGTGATTGATCTCTCGCCCACTGTCATCCACTGAAGTGATCTTATGAAGGCGCCCGCGAGGAACTTTGAACAAGGCTCTCCATTCTCTCTCTCGCCTCTCCTGCCTCCGCCCATCGCGCCGCTCCTGCCCCTCAAGAATCGCTCGTGTCTCTTCACCGTAGCCATGGTGAAGGAGAAGATGGCGGCGCTGGAACACGCGAAGAAGGCATCGGCGATGGGGAAGGCGAAGGGGAGAACCACCAGTCGAGGCGGGTCGTCGTCCAGATCTCGTCTGCCGAACGGCTGGGTCCAAGGAGAATGGATCCGGTCGACCATCACGGAGAAGGATCTCTCGACATGGCTAACGACGGTCTCGATCCCCACGGAGCAGAAGGCTCCCGGGAACGAGTGGCAACCCCACCGAAGAGGGTGAGTGTGTCCTTCGCTACCCACGCCGATCGCGGGTTTTCTTTGCCGCCAAGTATTTTCTTCCGTGGTTTCTTGAACTTCTTTGGAGCGCAACTCCACCACTTCACTCCGAACTCTATCGCCTACCTTGCCGATTTGTGTCCATGTGTGAGAACTTTCGGTTGCCGACCGTGACTGGCCTGTTCAAGCACATATTCACGTGTCGCCTCGCATCATGAAGAAGGCGAGCCCAGATGACAACAAAACCAAAGTTATCCAGATGTGTGGAGGTCTGGGGATCCAGATGAGGAACAAGAGCACCTTCCCAGCCATGACGCTCCCCGAGTCGGTCAGAGGTCGGCAATGACCTGGTTCTATCGCTGAATGAGTCGACGCCGGCGCCGAGTGGACTCCCTCGCTTTACTATGGACCGAGCTAACAAACCCTCCTCTCTCAAGGTGATTCCGGAGGAGAAAGCCGACGGAAGATGCTGATGGAGCGCGAGTCCAGCTTGGTTCGGGAGGGAGGACGGTATGGATCTCCGGAGGTTTTTCTTAGGCGGCGATCCAGCCTCTTCAGCCTGAGCCATTGCATGTGGTTGTACCGCTGGACCAAGATGAGACTCGGATCAATCCGTAAGCGATGACGATGCCACGCCGAAAGGTGGATGGTCATGTCATCGGGAACAAGGATAACCTCGTGGAGCCGGGAGGATTCCTCCACTCGACCATCGCAGATTCCGCATAAGGTATGCCCACTCTACCTCCAATTGTATTCTTGCCATACTTATTTCCGCTTTCTCCGCAAATTGGTCGATTGATCTTTGTATTGATGTCTAACAGCCCTCACCGAACTGCATCGATGCCCAATGGAGCACAGATCCATCAAGAGGGAGAAGCGAGTGGGGCGAGAGCCGGAGGAGGGACTCGGATGTCAGCCAAGAAGAAGAAGATGATGATGACAATGAGGAGGAAGAAGAAGAGGAGGAGGAGGAGGTCGCACCACCGTGCTTGGAAAGGCGGTCGAAGCTTGCCCATGACCCTGCGACTGAACGTGGTAAGGGGGTTGTGACTGTTGCGCAGTCGACCAAGCGCCCTCGGACCACTTCTCCGGTGCCGACTGAAAAGGCTCCGAAGCAGTCCAGTGGTGGCACCGCCGGGTTTACCAAGGTCCCGCCGAAGATGAAGGTGTCCATCCCCACCATATCAGGGTAAACATGCTGCTTGAGTCTTCTTGTTTTGTGCGGGTTTTATCTTTGATTGACACTTGAGTTAGCCGACTGATTTTTTGGAATTGCAGTGCTGCTACTTCCGACACCTCAGCCAGGGCTGATGATCATGAGATGGAGGATGCCGCAACCTCAAAACCTGGTACCACTCACTCAATTCCATTTTTAGTCGATTGACTCTTCGTCTCCAATTCTGATTCTTTTCTATAGCTCCATCCAACGTCGTTATCACCCTTCCTGACGACGACGACGACGAGGAACCGCTGAAGCACAGGAGAAGCAGGAAAGCGTCTGCCAGCAGGATGGCTCAGGATGTGACGGCACCCGAGACTCTGGTCGCGGAGGAGGAGAACACCACTCGACACACCGTGTCCTTCGCGGTGCCGCTGACGAGTGCTCACCCCGCTTCGTCGAGTGCCGCACAACCTTCCCTTTTCACGACGCACCACGTCCCAGAGGACCAAGCCAGTGCTGCAAAGGAAGCGATATGCCAGCGGGGTTATGATGGAGCAGTGAAGGCCATCCGGAGGCAAGCCAGCAGCCTACGACGCCAGCTTCGCTTCTTCAAAGCAATGTTCAGTCGACCGAATCGCCTGCTCATAGGATATGCTATCAAAAAGCTTTTCTTTTCGAATCCATAGCAATCACCCACCGGGTGTGTCGATTGAAACTCCGGTTTAGCGGGGCACGCTGAGTGCACCCGCCGGTGTAGTCCCCAAGGCTATGGTCGATCACCGGCAATCGACCATAGGCTTTAGAAGTTAAATTCTTCCGTCAATCGACTAGGTCGAAATGATTTTCAAACCGTGGGGCACGCTGAGTGCACCCATCGGGTGTAGTCCCCGAGATCGTGGTCGATCGCTGCGCCGATTACATCTGAAGAATACATCTCGTTTTTTTGGGTCGACCGTCGACTCTATCTTTATAGAACTAGTGGGGCACGCTATGCACCCACCGGTGTAGTCCCCGAGACTACGGTCAATGTTTGTATTCGATCGTAGTCTTAGAAACGCATGATTTTCTCTTATCCACTCGGAAGTGAATTATCTTTGATATTTTGTCGATTGGCTCTTCGCAGAAATCCTCGCGACCTTGCGCTCGTTATACCGAATCGAGAATAAGCACATCCAGCTTGAGCTGGATCTCGTTGGTCCAGAGAATCGACGAAGGCGAAGGAGGAGACCAAAGGTATGTTCGGTGAGACCTCGATAATCGCTTTTGTCCTTCATCTGTTTAAAATCTGACCTTGTCAGAAACTTTACAGCAAGGTGAAAGAGGCCCGAAGAAGAAAGATCTTGAACTAGCCGAGAAGACTAAACTTGTTGACGAGAAGTTAGCTTCGGTCTCCAAGCTTGAAGAAGAAAATACTAATATGAAAGCTGCTCTTGATATCGCCAACAAGGAGGTTAGTCGACTGAAAAACGACAAAGCTGCTCTGAATGACAAGGCCACCAATTGGCTGGGAAGAAGAATGATCCGAGGCCTTTCCAATGGACTCGCCAAGAAGTTGTTCCTCATGCTCAAGGTAATCCTTTATGCTAAACAATCATCTTTACAAAGGATCTTTCCATTCGACCATTGCCTTAACTCGCTGATCAGATTTGCGAATTTTGCCAAAACTTTGAAGAGGAAACTAGTCGGCCGAACCAAACCTAGACCCCGCCAACTCTCCAAAGAACGGCGAAGTTGCCATGAATGTGTTCCGACTTGAGTCTCGCATTGCTGCTGTCGTGGACTATCTTGCAAGGCTGAAGGTCGCCACTTCGCATTGACACAACGCTCGCCCGGGAGACACTCCGAATCGACCTCGAAGTCGCCGATGGCACGATCAACACGGTTCCCGGTCGAGTGCGTGGAGTGGAAAAGTCCTCTCGCTAGGTGCGGTGTAGATGTTGCTCGTGTCCGCCTCGAGTCCACTACAAGGATGCGCGAGAAGACAAGTCGGGCGGCTCTTCGGTGGCTAACACCAAGAAACACGACTTCAGTCCTTCATGGAAACCTTCATCGCTGCGCCACTCAGATCGCTGGACGGAATTGACCTTGACGAGTTTGTTGCACCTTCCAGCCTCCACAGAGGGGTAAAAACTTCTTTGAGCTCAACACCTTAAATTTGCCTCAAGATGCCGAGTGATTTTGTGACCGATAAACCTTAATGTGCTTAGTGCCCGAGCACTTTCGCCCCTTAGGTATTCATCTCGAACTTGGATTCGACGTTTGAATACGCTTGTTTTTGGCTTGAAATGTCTTTTGCAGGTTTTTAAAGCAAGGTGCTTACTGCAGTCGACTTTCTCTTCAATTCGCTTAGGCAGGCACTGGGCTGCGGCTAAGCTCCCGAGTGGGAGGTGTGTTCACCACTCGGCAGGATTTTTGTAACTTAGGTGAGCACTGGGCTGTAGCTAAGCCTCCGAATGAGAGGTTTGCTCTTTACTCGGCAGGATTTTTATACCTTAGGCGAGCACTGGGCTGCAGCTAAGCCCCCGAGTGAGAGGTTTGCTCTTCACTCGGCAGGATTTTTATACCTTAGGCGCAGCACTGTGGCTGCAGCTAAGCCCCGAGTGAGAGGTTTGCTCTCCACTGCAGGATTTTTTATACCTTAGGCGCAGCACAGGGCTGCAGCTAAGCCCCGAGTGGGAGGTTTGCTCTTCACTCGGCAGGTTTTTTATACCTTAGGCGAGCACAGTGGCTGCAGCTTAAGCCCCGAGTGAGAGGTTTGCTCTTCACTGTAGGATTTCACGTTGTACTTGTGGTGTAGCTCAGGGAGAGGGACGCAGCTGACCTGCACCTCGTCCCTCCTTACGATCAAGACATTGTACTTATGGCGAGCTCGAGAGGAGAGGATCGCAATGACCAGCACCTCGCCCTCCTTATGAGCGTGACGTTGTATTTGTGGCGAGCTCAGAGGAGAGGGTCGCAATGACCAAGACTCGGCCCTCCTTATGAGCGAAGACGTTGTATTTGTGGTGTAGCTCAGAGGAGAGGGTCGCAATGACCTGCACCTCGTCCTCCTTATGAGCGACGTTGTACTTGTGGCGAGCTCAAGAGAGGGTCGCAATCGACCTGCACCTCGCCCTCCTTAAGAGCGCACGCTGTACTTGTACTTAGGCGAGTGTTTAGAATGCAGCAAGCCCCGAGTGGGAGTCTGCCTCACCACTCGGTAGGATTTTATTTAAACTTAGGCAAGTACTTGACTGCAGCTAAGCCTCCGAGTGGGAGTCTGCCCGCCACTGTAGGATTTTATTTAAACTTAGGCGAGTACTTGACCAAGCAGCTAAGCCTCCGAGTGGGAGTCTGGCTCGCCACTCGGTAGGATTTTATTTAAACTTAGGCAAGTACTTGACTGCAGCTTAAGCCCCGAGTGGGAGTCTGCTCACCACTGTGAGGATTTTATTCAACTTAGGCGAAACGGATTCGCAGCTAAGCCTTCCGAGGGAGTCCGCTCATCACTCGACAAGGATTTTTTACAAACTTAGGCTAAACGGATTCGCAGCTAAGTCACTCAACGAGGGGGAAATTTTATCGACAAATAAAAAGTGACAAAATTATGGGGAAATTATGACACTATTATTTTGCAATCCATGAACTACGTATATTTGGTTACAACTCGTCCGAAAGTGAAAAACTTTATGTAAACGGGCGGAGCAGCTCCGCTGCTCCAAGCCCGGGTTCGCTAATATTGTGCTTGACGTTGTAGATACGGTATGTCTGCTATGGAGAACCTTGGTGACGATGAAGGGCCCTTCCCAAGAAGGAGCAAGCTTATGTTGTTTCACGATCCACTCGAGAACTAAATCTCCTTCCCGGAAGGCTCGACTCTTCACATTTCTCGCGTGGAAGCGACGCAAGTCTTGTTGGTAGATGGTCGATCGATCGAGCCATCTCCCTTTCTTCTTCTAAGAGGTCGATCGCGGCCCCGCCGCTTTGTTCGCTTCGCTTCGTTGTAGAGTTCAACCCGAGGTGCATTGTGGAGAAGATCACTCGGCAAAACTGCTTCAACTCCATAGACCAAAAAGAATGGAGTTCTCCCGGTCGACCGATTAGGCGTGGTCCGCAGTCCCCAAAGCACCGAGGGAAGTTCGTCGACCCATGCTCCACCGCATGTTTGAGATCACACATCACCGTGGTTTCAACCCTTTGAGGATCAGGCCATTGGCTCGCTCTCGCTTGTCCATTCGATCATGGATGGGCGATCGGGCGTAGTCGACTCGTGTGCCTTGAGAGTTGCGTAAATCCCTGAATTCCTCTCGAGTCAAAGTTCACCCATTATCCGTAATGATGCCGTGCGGACTCCATATCTGAATATCGCCTCGATGAAGCTAACAGCGATAGCATTTCGCCAAGGTTCTTGATGGGTTTAGCCTCAATCCACTTGGTGAACTTGTCGATCGCCACCAAAGACATGCGTGAAACCGCTTCGACCTGTTCTCAAGGGGCCAACTGTTGGAAATATGCCCTAGAGGCAATAATAAAAGTATTATTATATTTCAATGTTCATGATAATTATCTTTGTTCATGCTATAACCAGATTATCCGAAATCGTAATACACGTGTGAACACTTAGACCACAAATGTCCCTAGTGAGCCTCTAGTCGACTAGCTCACAGATCAATAGATAGTCATGGTTTCCTCGACTATGGACATTGGATGTCGTTGATAACGGGATCACATCATTAGGAGAATGATGTGATGGACAAGACCCAATCATAAGCATAGCATAAAAGATCGATAGTTCGCTTGCTAGAAGCTTTGCAAATGTCAAGTATCTCTTCCTTCACTATGAGATCGTAACTCCCGTTACCGTAGGAGTGCCTTTGGTGTATCAAACGCCACAACGAATCGGGTGACTATAAAGGTGCATTACGTATCTCCGAAAGTATCTGGGTTGACATGGATCGAGATCGATTTGTCACTCCGTATGACGGAGAGGTATCTCTCGCCCACTTGGTAATGCATCATCATAATGAGCTCAAGTTGACCAAGGTGTTGGCCACGGATCATGCATTACGGCACGAGTAAAGTGACTTGCCGTAACGAGACCGAACAAGGTATTGGGATACCGACGATCGAGTCTCGCAAGTAACGCATCAATGACAAAGGAATTGCATACATGTGGTTTGATCGAATCTCGACATCGTGGTTCAACCGATGAAATCATCGAGGAGCATGTGGGAGCCAACATGGGTATCCAGCACCCGCTATTGGTTATTGCCCGAGAGTCGCCTCGGTCATGTTCACAGGTCTCCCGAACCCGTAGGGTCTACACACTTAAGGTTCGTGACGCTTAGGGTTAGTAGGAAGTCAAGTATGTGACTACCGAATGTTGTTCGAGTCTCGGATGAGATTCCTGACATCACGAGGAGTTCCGGAAGGGTCCGGAGGTAAAGAATAATATATAGGAAGTGGTGTTTCGCCATCGAAAGTTTCGGGTTTCCGGAAAAGCACGGACCACCTAAGGGTCCCGGGTCCACCGGTGGGGCCACCTATCCCGGAGGGCCCCATGGGCTGAAGTGGAGGGGAACCAGCCCATAGTGGGCTGGTGCGCCTCTAGGCCCACCTCGCGCCTAGGGTTGAAACCCTAGGGGGGTGCCCCACCGCTTGGGGGCACTCCACCCCTGGCCGCCGCCGAGATTGGATCTCTCAGGGGCCTATATAAAGGGGGGAGGGGGCTGCTGTACCCATCTCCAAGGCGCAGCCCTCCCTCCCCAACACTTCTCCTCCTCCGTAAGAGCTCGGCGGCCTCGCCGAGATATCGCTTCTCCACCATCACCACGCCTGCCGTCGGCCGCCGGTGGAGCTGTCTTCCTCAACCTCTCCTTCCTCCTTGCTGGATCAAGACGGAGGAGACGCCGCCGTCCCGCACGCGTGTTGAACGCGGAGGTGCTCTCCGCTCAGCACTTGGACATCGGTGATTTGAATCACGCTCGAGTACGACTCCATCATCACCTTGCAAGCTTCCGCACGCGATCTACAAGTGGTATGTAGATGCAATCTCTCCCGCTGCTCGTTGCTTAGATGAACTCATAGATGGATCTTGGTGAAGCCGAGGAAAAATTTTAATTTTCTGCAACGCTCCCCAACAAAGGGCATCATGAGCTAGGTCTATGCGTAGTTCTCTAATGCACGAGTAGAACACAATTTGTTGTGGGCGCTGATCTTGTCATCTTACTTGCCTCTACTAGTCTTTTCTTGCTCAACGGTATTGTGGGATGAAGCGCCCGACCAACCTTACACGTGACGCTTACGTGAGACCGGTTCCACCGATCGACATGCACTAGTTGCATAAGGTGGCTGGCGGTGTCCGCTCTCCCACTTTAGTTGGAGCGGATTCGATGAACAAGGCCCTTATGAAGGGTAAATAGAAGTTGACAAAATCACGCTGTGGTGATTCGTAGGTAAGAAAACGTTTGCTAGAACCCAATCGCAGCCACGTAAAAGATGCAACAACAATTAGAGGACGCCTAACTTGTTTTTGCAGCGATTGATCATGTGATGTGATATGGCCGAAGTTGTGATGAATGATGAATTGTGATGTATGAGATCATGTTCTTGTAATAGGATTCACGACTTGCATGTCGATGAGTATGACAACCGCAGGAGCCATAGGAGTTGTCTTTATTTTTGTATGACCATGCGGTCATTAAAGAACGCCATGTAAACTGCTTTACTTCATTACTAAACGCGTTAGTCATAGAAGTAGAAGTAGTCGTTGCGTGACAACTTCATGAAGACACGATGATGGAGATCATGATGATGGAGATCATGGTGTCAAGCCGGTGAAAAGATGATCATGGAGCCCCGAAGATGGAGATCAATGGAGCTTGATGATATTGGCCATATCATGTCACAACTATATAATTGCATGTGATGTTTATTATGTTTATGCATCTTGTTTACTTAGGACGACGGTAGTAAATAAGATGATCCTTACAAAATTTCAAGAAGTGTTCTCCCTAACTGCAACCGCTGCTACAGTTCGTCGCTTCTAAGCACCACGTGATGATCGGGTGTGATGGATTCTTACGCTCACATACAACGGTGTAAGACAGTTTTACACAATAAAACACTTAGGGTTAACTTGACGAGCCTAGCATGTGCGCATATGGCCTCGAACACGGAGACCGAAAGGTCGAACACGAGTCGTATGGAAGATACGATCAACATGAAGATGTTCACCGACGATGACTAGTCCGTCTCACGTGATGATCGGACACGGCTAGTCGACTCGATCGTAACACTTAGATGACTAGAGGGATGTCTAATCTAAGTGGAGTTCATAATTTGATTAGAACTTTATTATCATGAACTTAGTCTAAAACCTTGCAAATATGTCTTGTAGATCAATGGCCAACGCTAATGTCAACATGAACTTCAACGCTGCTCCTAGAGAAAACCAAGCTGAAAGATGATGGCAAAGAACTATACGGATCGGGTCCGAACCTAAGGATCATCCTCATAGCTGCCAGAAGCAATATGTCCTAGACGAACCGCTAGGTGACGCCCCCCCCCAGAGAACCAAGACGTTATGAACGCTGGCAATCTCGTCCGATGATTACTCCCTCGCTCAAGGCGGCATGCTCTACAGCTTAGAACCGGGCTCCAAAAGCGCTTTTGAGCATCACGGAGCATATGAGATGTTCAAGAGCTGAAACTAGTTTTCCAAGCTCATGCCCGGTCGAGAGATATGATGTCTCCGACAAGTTCTACAGCTTGTAAGATGGAGGAGAACAGTTACACAAGGAGCACATCCTCAAGATGTCTGGTTGCACGCAACAGATGACGCAGCTTGAACATTAACCTCCTAGATGAGGCGGTCATCGACAGAATCCTCCATCCGCTTCCCACCAAGCTACAAGAGCTTTGTGATGAACTACAACATGCGGGGATGGAAAAGACCATTCCTCAAGTGTTCTCGATGCTGAAGTTAGCAGAGGCTGAAATCAAGAAAGAACATCAAGTGTTGATGGTCAATAAGACCACTAAGTTCAAGAAGGGCAAGGGTAAGAAGAACTTCAAGAAGGACGGCAAAGATGTTGCCGCGCCCGTAAGCCTCGCTGCCGGAAGAAGTCAAAGAATGGACCCAAGCCCGAGACCGAGTGCTTTTATTGCAAGGGAAGGGTCATCGAAGCGGAACTTCCCAAATACTTAGCGGATAAGAAGGCCGCAACACCAAAGGTATATTTGATATACATGTAATTGATGTGTACCTTACCAAGACTGTGAGTAACTCCCGGTATTTGATACCGATGCCGCTGTTCATATTTGTAACTCACAGCAGAGCTGCGGAATAAACGGAGATCGGCAAAGGACGAGGTGACGGCGCGCTGCCGAATGGTTCCAGAGTCGATGTGATCGCCGCCGCACGCTGCCTCTACATTTACCTACGGATTAGTTTTGAACCTTAATAATTGTTATTTAGTGCCATGTTTGAGCATGAACATTGTATCCGGATCTCGCTTGATACGAGATGGCTACTCATTTAAGTCTAAGAATAATGGTTGTTCGATTTATATGAGAGATATGTTTTATGGTCATGCTCCGATGGTCAATGGTTTATTCTTAATGAATCTCGAGCGTAATATTACACATGTTCATAGTGTGGATGCCAAAAGATGTAAAGTTGATAACGATAGTCCCACATACTTGTGGCATCGCCGCCTTGGTCACATTGGTGTCAAGCGCATGAAGAAGCTCCATGCTGATGGACTTTAGAGTCTCTTGATTATGAATTGTTTGACACATGCGAACCATGCCTCTTGGGCAAATGACCAAGACTCCGCTTCTCCGAACAATGGAGCGAGCAACCAACTTGTTGGAAATCATACATACCGATGTGTGCGGTCCAATGAGCGTTGAGGCTCATGGAGGATATCGTTATGTTCTCACTCTCACCGATGACTTGAGTAGATATGGGTATGTCTACTTAATGAAACACAAGTCCGAGACCTTTGAAAAGTTCAAGGAATTTCAGAGTGAGGTAGAGAATCAACGTGACCGAAGATAAAGTTCCTACGATCGATCGTGGAGGAGAATACTTAAGTCACGAAGTTTGGTACACACTTAAGAAAATGTGGAATCGTTTCACAACTCACGCCTACCGAACACCTCAAATAAACGGTGTGTCCGAACGTCGAATCGCACTCTATTGGATATGGTGGTCTGTCTCTTACCGATTTACCGCTATCATTTTGGGGATACGCCTAGAGACAGCTACATTCACTTTAAATAGGGCACCGCCTAAACTGCTGAGACGACACCGTATGAATTATGGTTTGGGAAGAAACCTAAGTCGTCGCTTTCTAAAAGTTTGGGGATGCGATGCTTATGTCAAGAAACTTCAACCCGAAAAGCTCGAACCCAAGTCGAAAAATGCGATTCATAGGATACCCTAAGGAACTGTCGGTATACCTTCTACTTAAGATCCAAGGCAAGATCTTTGTTGCCAAGAACGGATGCTTTCGAAAAAGAGTTTCTCTCGAAAGAAGTAAGTGGAGGAAAGTAGAACTCGGCGAAGTACTACCTCTCGAACGGGAAGGTGGTGCAACAGCAGAAACCGCTCTGTGATGCCCACACCAACCAAGAGGAAAACAATGATGATGATCAAGGTACTTCGGATCAAGTTACATCAACTTCAAGGTCCACGAGGACACGCTCCGCACTGCAGTGGTACGGCAACCCTGTTATGGAAATCATGTTGTTAGACAACAATGAACCTTCGAACTATGAAGAAGCGATGGCGGCCCGGATTCCAACAAATGGCTTGAGGCCATGAAACCGAGATAGAATCCATGTATGAAAACAAAGTATGGACTTTGACAGACTTGTTCGATGATCGGCGAAATATAGAAAATAAATGGATTTTAAGAAGAAGACGGACGCGATGGTAATGTTACCATCTATAAAGCTCGACTTGTCGCTAAGGGTTATCGACAAGTTCAAGGGATTGACTACGACGAGACATTCTCTCCCGTAGCGAAGCTTAAAGTCCGTCCAATCATGTTAGCAATTGCCGATACTATGATTATGAGATATGGCGATGGACGCCAAAACGGCATTCCTTAACGGACATCTTAAGGAAGAGCAGATATGATGCAGCCGAAGGTTTTGTCGATCCTCGTAACGCTAACAAAGTATGCAAGCTCCAATGATCCATTTATGGACTGGTGCAAGCATCTCGAGTTAGAACATTCGCTTTGATGAGATGATCAAAGCGCTTAGTTTATGCAGACTTATGGAGAAGCCTGCATACATAAGAAAGTGAGTGGGAGCTCAGAGCATTTCTCCTATTATATGTAGATGACATACTCTTGATGGGAAATGATACAAAACTTCGACAACATTAAGGCCTACGTGAACAAGTGTTTTTCAATGAAGGACCTTGGAGAAGTTGTTATATATTAGGCATCAAGATCTATAGAGATAGATCGAGACGCCTCATAGGTCTTTCACAAAGCACATACCTTGATAAGATTTTGAAGAGGTTCAAAATGGATCAGTCCAAGAAGGGTTCTTGCCTATGTTACAAGGTGTGAGATTGAGCTCGCTCACCACCCACCACGGCAAAAGATAGAGAAGAGATGAGTATCATCCCTATGCTTCAGCCATAGGATCTATTATGTATGCCATGTCGTGTACTGCACTGATGTAAACCTTGCCGTAAGTTTGGCTGCAAGATACCAAAGTAATCCCGCAAGGAACACCGGACAGCGGTCAAGAATATCCCGGCACCGAAAAGGACAAAGGACATGTTTCGCTTATGGAGGAGACGGAGAGCTCGTCAGAAGGGTTACGCCGACGCTTAGCTTCGACTCAGATCCGATGACTCTAAGTCACAAACCGGATACGTGTATATGTTGAATGGTGGAGCAAGAAGCTGGTGCAGCCGCAAGCGAGCGCCGTGGCGAGATCTACGTGAAGCAGAGTACATGGCAGCCTCGAGGCAGCGATGAAGCGATTTGGGTGAACGGAGTTCATCACCGACCTAGGAGTCATACCCAATGTGTCGGGCCGATCAAACTCTTCTCAGACAACACCGAGCTATTGCCTTTGCCAAGGAGCCCAGGTTTCACAAGAAGACCAGCACATCAAGCGCCGCTTCAACTCCACCCGTGAAAATGTTCAAGATGGAGACATAGAGATTTGCAAAGTGCACACAGATCTCAATGTCGCAGATCCGCTGACTAAACCTCTCTCGCAGTGCAAAACATGATCAACACCGTAACTCTATGGGTGTTCGATTCATCACAATGTAACTAGATTGGTGACTCTAGTGCAAGTGGGAGATGTTGGAAATATGCCCTAGAGGCAATAATAAAAGTATTATTATATTTCAATGTTCATGATAATTGTCTTTTGTTCATGCTATAATCAGATTATCCGAAATCGTAATACACGTGTGAACACTTAGACCACAAATGTCCCTAGTGAGCCTCTAGTCGACTAGCTCACAGATCAATAGATAGTCATGGTTTCGACTATGGACATTGGATGTCGTTGATAACGGATCACATCATTAGGAGAATGATGTGATGGACAAGACCCAATCATAAGCATAGCATAAAAGATCGATAGTTCGCTTGCTAGAAGCTTTGCAAATGTCAAGTATCTCTTCCTTCGACCATGAGATCGTAACTCCGTTACCGTAGGAGTGCCTTGGTGTATCAAACGCCACAACGAATCGGGTGACTATAAAGGTGCATTACGTATCTCCAAAGTATCTCGGGTTGACATGGATCGAGATCGATTTGTCACTCCGCATGACGGAGAGGTATCTCTCGGCCCACTCGGTAATGCATCATCATAATGAGCTCAAGTTGACCAAGGTGTTGGCCACGGATCATGCATTACGGTACGAGTAAAGTGACTTGCCGTAACGAGACCGAACAAGGTATTGGGATACCGACGATCGAAGTCTCGCAAGTAACGCATCAATGACAAAGGAATTGCATACGTGGTTTGATCGAATCCTCGACATCGTGGTTCAACCGATGAAATCATCGAGGAGCATGTGGGAGCCAACATGGGTATCCGCACCCGCTATTGGTTATTGCCCGAGAGTCGCCTCGGTCATGTTCAAGGTCTCCGAACCCGTAGGGTCTACACACTTAAGGTTCGGTGACGCTTAGGGTTAGTAGGAAGTCAAGTATGTGACTACCGAATGTTGTTCGAGTCCCTGATGAGATCCCTGACGTCACGAGGAGTTCCGGAAGGGTCCGGAGGTAAAGAATAATATATAGGAAGTGGTGTTTCGCCACCGAAAGTTTCGGGTTTCCGTAGAAGTACGGACCACCTAAGGGTCCTGGGTCCATCGGGTGGGGCCACCTATCCCGGAGGGCCCCATGGGCTGAAGTGGAGGGAACCAGCCCATAGTGGGCTGGTGCGCCTCAGGCCCACCCCGCGCCTAGGGTTGAAACCCTAGGGGGGGGCGCCCACCGGCTTGGGGGCACTCCACCCCTGGTCGCCGCCGGAGATTGGATCTCCAGGCCGCCACTTCTGGGGGCCTATATAAAGGGGGAGGAGGGGGCTGCTGTACCCATCTCCAAGGCGCAGCCCTCCCTCCCCAACACTTCTCCTCCTCCGTAAGAGCTCGGCGGCCTCGCCGAGAGTATCGCTTCTCCACCATCACCACGCCGTCGTCTTCGCCGGTGGAGCTGTCTTCCTCAACCTCTCCTTCCTCCTTGCTGGATCAAGACGGAGGAGACTTCGCCGTCCCGCACGTGTGTTGAACGCGGAGGTGCTATCCGCTCAGACTTGGACATCGGTGATTTGAATCACGCTCGAGTACGACTCCATCATCACCTTGCAAGCTTCGCACGCGATCTACAAGTGGTATGTAGATGCAATCTCTCTCCCGTTGCTCGTTGCTTAGATGAACTCATAGATGGATCTTGGTGAAGCCATAGGAAAAATTTTAATTTTCTGCAACGTTCCCAAACACCAACCATATCCAACCCCCATACTGCAAAGGGCCAGACGAGTGGAATGGTCTTCAGAGCTGATGCAGGCTTGTGTGACATATTTGAGTAGAACTGACATCCTTCGCACTTGTCCACTATTTCCTTTGCCATCTCATTCGCCTTTGGCCAAGAAATCTGCTCGGTATGCTTTGGCCACGATGGTCCGAGAGGACGATGATGACCACAGTCCTCGAGTGGATATCATCAAGGATGATTCGACCTTCTTCCTGCTATGCACTTCTCGACCAACTCCAACAAGGCTTCTCTATACAATTGTCCTTTGATTATGGTAAAGGCCTTGGATCGACGGACGATCTGCCGAGCCTCTTCCTCATCCTCTGGGAGCTCTTTTCTCAAGATATACGCGATATATGGCAATCGTCCATCAGAGTGACTACTAAGACCTCCATAACCAAGTCGACCACCGCCGACTTCGCTCACCGGATCTGTGGCACTCTTGGGCTGCGGGGCTTCTTTGGTAAAAGGATCTTCTTTAACTGATGGAGTATGTATATGCTCCAAGAACACACCACTCGGAATGGCTTCTCTCTTGGAACCTATCTTTGCCAGATCGTCACCGCTTGATTTTTCACCGGGTATATGATGGAGCTCTAACCCTCAAACTTCTTTTCCAGCTTCCTCACTGCATTGCAAGATCCAATCATGGCTGGGCTTCTCACGCCCCACTCCTTCATCACTTGGTCGACCACTAAACCGAGTCGCCATAGACCATAAGGCGACGGACGCCGAGTGAAATGGCCATGCGCAACCCATACAAAGGGCATCGATCGCCTCATTGTTGGAGGAGTCAAAGTGAATCTGAGCACATATGTGAGCTTATCTCCTCTGGGGAAACCAGACAACCCCAAAGACCGAACCATTCAACATCTTAGAGCCATCAAAGAACATGGTCCAATGCTCCGAGTGAACTTCAGGCTGCTGTCATTGCTCAATCCACTCGGCGAGGAAATCTGCTATTGCTCGACTTAATGGCTTTTTTGCCTCAAACTTGATATCAAAGGGAAGAAGTTCAATCGCCCATTTCGCCACTCGACCAGCTTGCATCTCTCACAGTGTAATCTCTAAAGTGGAGCGTCACGATTTAATCGTGATGGAATGATCGAGAAATAATGAGCAACCTTCTTCGTGGTCATGTATATCCCATACACAAGCTTCGATAATGAGGGTATCTCGCTGATGGAGTTAAAACTTCAGATAGATAGTACATCGGGCGCTGAACTTTAAAGGCTTTCCTTCTTCTTCCCGCCGACCGTAGTATCAGATTGACGACTTGTCCTGTGGCTGCGATATAAAGCAACAGAGGCTCTTTGCTGATTGGAGCAGCAAGCACCGGCCGGGTGGATAGCGAGCTTTTATCTCAAAGAACGCCGCATCAGCTTCTGGAGTCCACTCGAACTTGTCTACCTTCTTCATCAGTCGGTAAAGAGGCAATGCCTTTTCACCGAGTCGTGAGATGAATCGACTTAATGTGGCCAAGCATCCAGTAAGTTTTTGGACATCGTGCACTCGCACGGGGCGTTTCATTCGGAGTATAGTGCCGATCTTTTCTGGATTAGCGTCAATCCCTCGTTCGGAAACGAGAAAACCGAGTAACTTGCCACCAGGAACTCCGAATGTGCACTTGGATGGATTGAGCTTGATATCATACCTTCTGAGGTTGGCAAATGTTTTGGCGAGGTCAGTGAGCAGGTCGGAACCTTTCCGCGATCACGATATCATCCATATACGCTTCCACATTCCGACTGATTTGAGTGAGCAGACACTTCTGAATCATTCGCATAAATGTGGCTCCGACATTCTTGAGGCCGAATGGCATGGTGATATAGCAGAAGCACCAGAATGGAGTGATGAAAGCTGTTTTTATCTCATCGGGTCCGTACAGACGGATCTTATGGTACCCGGAATAGGCGTCTAGAAAAGATAATCTCTCGCATCCCCCAGTCGAGTCAACAATTTGATCAATGCGAGGGAGAGGAAAATGATCTTTCGGGCAGGCCCGATTGATGTGCTTGAAATCAATGCACATTCGTAGTGAATTGTCCTTCTTAGGAACCATGACAACATTAGTGAGCCACTCGGAGTGGTATATCTCTCGGATAAATCCTGCTGCCAACAGTCGAGCTACTTCCTCCCCAATAGCCTTTCTCTTCTGGACGGCAGACCGTCAAAGATGCTCTTTGACTAGTTTAGCTGATGAGTCGACTCTAAGACGATGCTCAGCCAGTCCCCTGGGAACACCTGGCATGTCAACTGGCTTCCATGCAAAAATATCCCAGTTCTCATGGAGGAACTGCATGAGCGCTTCTTCCTATTTCGGGTCGAGTGTTGTGGAGATGTGGGTCGGGGCTGCATTGGGGTCGGTCGGGTGAATGTGGACAGGCTTCGCCTCACCGGACGATCGAAATGCGAAATCTGGCGGGCTTCTTGGATCGCAGCAAATCACTCGGATCTGCGCTTTGCTTATATTCTTCAAACTCGATCATTGCCACAGGAATCGCAATCTTTGAGCCTTCGAAACACTCTTCGCTTTTTTCCGATCACCGTGATAGTGATCACCCTTTGGGGCCGGGCATCTCCAGCTTGAGGTAGACATAACATGGTCGAGCCATGAACCGTGCGTAAGCTGGTCTCCCCAAAATAGCGTGGTATGCGCTCTGAAAATCTACGACCTCAAACGTCAACTTTTCCTTGCGAAAATGTTTTGAATCACCAAACACCATGTCCAGAGCTATTTGGCCGAGTGACTCGGCTTTCTTTCCCGGTATAACTCCATGAAAGCTCATGTTATCGGTGCTCACCGACATCGAATGCCCATTCCTTTCAGCAGGTGTCGCATACAACAAGTTCGGTCTGCTACCGCCGCCCATCAAGACTTTCGGCCGAGTGCCTTCGATAACCGGGTCGACCACCAAAGCTTGCCTCCTGTGGATGGCAATATGAGTCGGTGATCGACCGGTCGAATGTGATGGGCGTTTGGGACCACCTCAGATAACTTGGTTTCACCGGGGCAACCATGTTCACCTCACGGTTAATGACGTTCAGTCGGCTCTTGCTTTCCACATCCGCGAAAATCATCAGAGTGGATTTGACATGTGGATATCCTCCCTCACTGTCCTCCTTGTCTTCGCCTTGTCCGACTCCTTTTCCTTGTCCTTAGACTGCTTCCTTGAACCGCCGGATCGAGTCGACATCGGCGAGTGGTATGCTTCGTAAATGATATTACCCTCTTCATCTTTCTTCGTGGGATGTGACACGGCATATCCATCACGCCGCTTCCTTCTTTATCCTTCACCTTCTTAGGGTTCCGGGATCCTTTTGGTTTCCTTTGAACTTTCCTCGAGTCACGCCAGAGCCTCGCCAGAGCTACCGTTCGCCTTCCGCTTCGCTTCCGATCGGTGTTTCCCTTCTCCGACCGACTCGGCTTGTATTTGCCGCCGAGTCGGTCTTCCTCTTCGCCATTGGCGACGGTAGCAATCTCCATCATCCGACTCGTGGTCATGTCTCCGGTTCGACCAAACTTCAAACTCAATTCTCTGTTTTGACACCATCCTTGAAGGCGCAGATCGCCGATGGTCGACACGCTCTCCACGGTATGATGCAAAATGATCCATCTCTGAATATACTCTCGAGAATCTCATTCGTCTTTCGCACACGCACTTGCAGCTCACAATCCAGCTGGTCGCTTGCAAGTTCCTTCAAATATTCGATGAACACTGGATAGATCTTCCCAAGTGTAAATGCTGCTAGGAGGTAATCGATTCAACCACGCCCGCGTAACCTTCCAACATGAGGGCAAATGCTTCATGGCCACCTCATCATTCCCACCACCAATCTGAACCGCCACTCGGTAGTCCTCAAGCCAAGTTTCGTGCTTAGACTCACCAAAGGAACTTGCTTACTCCAAAGGCCAACCTGAAGTTGGGGGAATCACCGCGCTCGATAGCCCTCGCTGAAACATTCTCGGATCGAAACATGCACTCGATCGCTTGGGGCGATCTCTGTCGGGGCCGCCTAATGGGCCCTGTTTCGTCGACCAAGCCTTGCACGATGATGGATCGCGCGTCGAAGCTCGGTTCCCGGGTCGACTAGAGCTCTTCGCCCATTAATCGAGCCGACGCCGTCGTCTGCCGCCGAGGAGTGTAAGACCCACCTCTCGGGAGGAGGGCACTCGACGCCTATCATCACGATCGTGTCGGTCATCAGATCGTCTCGCCGATTCTCGCCCTTCACGCCGCAGAGGCGATCCGGGACTATGAGCCGGCTGAACCGTATTCGCAGTGACGGATCGATCAGGAATTCGCTGCACGATCGCGACACGGCTGAATTTCGATCTCCGCTGCCCGGAGCAAATCTTCGATCAGATCAAGCCTCCGCCACCCGACCGAGAGGGCTGGATGGATTCTCGCTATACGGGTTGCAACCGCTAAATTCTGAATCGGGTTCGATATACCGAGTCGGCGGAAGAGCCGACGCCGATTGGTGTCGGTGCTCGTTGCGTCGCGCGCTCGCCGAGTGCTCGCCAAGATTTTCCAGATGAGCGCTCACCAAGTTGGCTAAACATGCCTCCTCCAAGGCGCGAGCCTCGGGGTTTCTCCCGCGATGGGAGTATGCAGGCATCCATGTTCCTCGGGCGAAGCTCTTCTTTGCAGAGAATTGAGTGGCTCGGGTTGGTACTCTTCGTGGTCTTGCGCTGGGTCGCTTCCACTGCCTACTCCGCCCGCGTGGCATGGCCAGATGGCTGCGAGATCCGCTGACCATCAAGATTTCCGCCGCGGATCATTGCTATCGATTCGGATGCGCTTCTACGGAGCCACCGACGATCGAACAGGCCGTAGAGGGATTCGTCGGGCTCGATCGCCGTGACTTGGGCGGTGGCCGTCTGGCGAGCCATCGCGTGCCTCACCCACCGCTGGAGCCTCGACCGACCAGAGCACTTGCGCTGGTGGGAGACCGGGAGGGTGACCGATAGGGGAGCCGACCGATACGGGGTCGATGGTTGTCGCAGCAGAACACCACGGACACAAGCGCGAAAATGCGTCGCACCTTGGACGGGGAGCGCATCAACATCAAGTGGAGCCTCTTGGAGCCAAGCGGAGTCGTCGGCGATGAAGGTGAGGGCGCCGAGATGGATCTCGCGACCCTCGACCAAAACTCCACCAACAGTCATGATGAAAGTACTGAAGAATCGCAACTTCTCCAAAAATCGCTAAGACACCGCCCCACGGTGGGCGCCAACCGTCGTGGTTCTAAGTCCGACAAGAGAGTGGGGGTAGGTATGGAGAGGCAAGGTCTTAGCTATGGAGAGGTTGTAAACACAAGAGATGTACGAGTTCAGCCCTTCTCGAGGAAGTAACAGCCCTCGCCTCGGAGCCCGGAGGCGGTCGAGTGGATTATGTGTGTATGAATTACAGGGTGCGAACCCTTTACACCGAGGTGGGGGTGGCTTATATAGTGCCCGCTGACCCTCCGCCCTCGAATGCGGGGTTTAAAGTACATTAGTCCGGGCGCATCGTAACGCCCACATAAAGTGTCTTAAATACCATAAAGTCTACTTAACTATGCACTGCTATGGCACAGAGTGCTTCTTGACCTTCCGGTGGTCGAGTGAGTCTTCATGGTCGAGTCCTTCAAGTCTGTCGAGTGACATCCTCCTTGGTCGACTGGAAGGTAGTCTCTTCTAAGGGTGTCCTTGGGTAGGGTACTTAGATCAGGTCCATGACCCTACCCTAGGTACATGACTCCATCAAGTCATCCAACCTGAGTGGGTTACAAGTGGCACCTACGGCGCCCAAGGTAAACCATTTGTTATTTGCTGATGACAGCCTGCTGTTTTGTAAGGCGAGTAATGATGGAGCTGAAGAGGTGAACCTGGTACTGAACAGTTACTGCGAAGCTTCGGGTCAACGGATAAACTTTGCAAAATCTTCCATCTTTTTCAGTAAGGGTGTTCCAGATAGTATCCGGGAGGAGATCAAGAACACTCTTAATGTTCCAAATGAAACACTCAATAAAAAGTACCTGGGTATGCTGTCTGACATAGGACATTCTAAAAACGGGGCTTTCAAATATTTGAAGGATCGATTGTGGAGCAAAGTTCAAGGCTGGCTAGAGAGCACTATGTTGACAGCGGGTAAAGAGGTTTTGGTCAAAGCAGTAGCACAAGCAGTCCCGGTCTTCTCTATGGCTTGTTTCAAGTTACCAAGGGGTTTATGTGAACATCTAAATATGCTCATAAGAAAATTCTGGTGGGGCTTTAAGGACGGCAAGAGAAAACCTCATTGGGTATCGTGGAAGGCGATGACTGAGCCAAAAGGTATGGGTGGACTAGGTTTCAAGGATTTTGAGCTCTTTAACTTATCGATGCTTGCACGTCAAGCGTGGCGACTGCTGCAGGATCCGAACTCTCTTAGCACACGAATGCTGAAAAGCATCTATTATCCGGACTCTGATATTCTGCATGCAAGTCTTGGCGGTCATCCGAGTCAGATTTGGCGAGCTATACTAGAAGGGAGAGATGTGCTGCAGCAAGGGATCATCCGCCGAATAGGGAATGGTGAATCAACGAACATATGGGCAGACACGTGGTTGCCAAGGAATGAAATGTTACGCCCGTATGGCAGTCGGGTAGCCAACCCTCCAACACGGGTGGCCGAACTAATTGATAACACCAGCTCTACATGGAATGTTGAACGCGTCAACCAGGTGTTCATGCCCATGGATGCCAAGATCATATTGGGTATCCCACTCTGCACACGAAACACGGTTGATTTCTGGAGTTGAACTTGAGAGGAACGACACCTTCTCTCGCTAAGTCTCGCATATCGCATGTTAGTAGAAACCGTAAGGCGGCGGAGGCTTGGCTGGAAAACATCATGGGCTCGCTGTCGACAAAGGGCAGAGGAAGGGACGTGGAAAACACTATGGCGCACTAAGGTACCGGGGAAAGTGAAGATGTTCCTGTGGCGGTTATCTAAACAATCCCTACCAACGGAAGATGTTCGAGCTCATAGAAATATGTCAGATAGTTCGGCATGTGGGATGTGTGGAGCACTAGACTCATGGAGGCACTCACTGCTGAACTGTACATCATCCAGGTGTGTGTGGGCTCTGACCGATGATGATCTCGCACAAGTCCTGGTTGCTACCACCGAACCAAAAGCTAAGCTATGGCTATTTACACTCATGGAATCACTTCCACATGACCAATTTGTTCGGCTAGCGGTCACGTTATGGGCAATATGGACGGCTCAGCGTAAGGCAATCCATGAAGGGATTTTTCAAACATCCCAAGCCACTACAGATTTTGTCAGGAGATTTATAGCAGAGCTAGAGGTGTTGGACAACAAGCAAGAACCAGCGGCAAGGGGCGGACCCTCTCGGATCAGGCCACGAGCTCCTCCTCCGGGATGGGTTAAAATTCACGTCGACGCTGGTGTGAGAACTGGGAGAGGAGGATCTGCTGCGGCGGTTTGTTGGGATCAACAAGGCAACTATCTGGGAAGCTCATCGTTGGTCATTGCAGGAGTGGACGACCCAGCGATTCTGGAAACGATCGCAATGCCGTGAAGCACTAGCCCTGGCCGAAGATCTCAACGTGAATAACCCGATGATCGCTTCTGACGTGAAGCAAGTGGTGAGTGACATCCAAAAGTCACATATGGGAAAAAACACTGCAATTATTCAAGAGATTAAATTTAGAGCTTCTTCTTGCATTTGTAATTTTACTTTTGAAGGTCGTGCGGCTAATAGAGACGCACATAAACTTGCTAAGTTTTCACTTTCGTTAAGGCCGGGGCGTTATGTGTGGTTGGGCCAACCCCAGGTTCCAAATTGTATCCCACATTGTGTGGAGTTTGGTGATGAATAAATTGTTTTTCACCCCTAAAAAAAAAAGCAGTCCCGCCCCAATTCCAAACCGAAGCGGCCGCGCCGGCGTCGCACGCCGCTCACATCGCGGCGTGCGCCGCATCTCTACTCCCCATGTCCCTTCCCCACCAACTCGCCGCCGGCGAACTCCTCACCGCCCTCCGCGGCGCCTCTTGCGCCTTCTCGGCCCTCCGATTGTACTCCCTCCTCCGCATCCGCCTCCCCCCCTCAGACCCCTCCTTCGCCGGGCGCGCCGCCGCCTTCGCCCTCAAGCCCCTCTCCTCCGCCGGCTCCCTCCCTCTCCTCTCCCACTTCCACGCGCACCTCATCAGGTCCAACCTCCTCGCGTACCCCCAGGTCGCCTCATCCCTCCTGCGTTCCTATTCACTCCTCTCCCCCGCGGCCGCCCACCACCTGTTCGATCAAATACCCCCTGCCACCTGCAACCTGTTTGTTGTCAACGTAATGCTTTCGTCCCTGTGCCGTTCCTCTGACCTCGCCTCCGCACGCCTATTCTTTGACGATATTCCCGACAAGGACATCGTCTCTTGGTCGACTATGCTTGCTTGCTATTTCTCCAATAGGAGTGTAGCTGACGGCCTCGCCTTCTTCCGCACAATGACATTCACCACCACACTTGCTCCAGATTATGTAATGCTCGTCACTGTCCTCACTGGCTGTGCGTCGGCTGGCTTGCTGCAGCCGTTCTGCAGATCCATTCACGGGTATATTGTGCGGCGCCAGGCAGTCAGTATGCACCTCGGGACATCGCTTATTGATTGCTATGCAAAGGTTGGCCGCCTCGATTATGCTTCCCGTATCTTTGCGCGGGTGCCCTCTAGGAATGTGATGCACTGGACTGCAATGATTTGTGGGATGGCCATGCATCTGCATTATGACGAGGCTATCCAGCTGTTTGAGGAGATGCGCCGGCAAGGAGTGCGACCAAATGAGATGACATTCACTGCTGTGCTCAGTGTATGCGGGCATGCTGGACTGGTGGAGCAAGGGAGAGAGTTCTTTAAACTTATGGTTGAGGAATATGACCTTGAGCCAACTATACATCACTATGGGTGCATGGTTGATATCTTTGCAAAGGCAGGTCAGTTGGAAGATGCTTATGATGTTATCAAGACCATGAGAGTGGAGCCAAATGTCATCATCTGGACTTCGTTGCTAGCGGCTTGCAAGAGGCTTAAGAATTTTGACATTGCAGTGGAGGGACTAGAGAAAGTATTGGCAATGGAGATATCTGATGAAAATGCTGGATTATACACTCTTATATCTGACCTGTATGCCATGGGTGAGCGGTGGGATGATGTGTTGAAGGTTAGGAGATTGATGGAGGAACATAATGTGCGGAAGAACAGAGGGTCGAGCTCCATTAAGGCGGGCAAACCACCTGTCTTGATTCATCCTGCAGTCAGTTGATCTTTCACATTGTTCAACATCTGCAAAGTTTTGGTTGAATTGTGGGATGATACTTTTTTTTGTTAGACTCACCACAGATGTATTCAGCAGATAGCTCCACACGTTGCTTGATGAAATCCAGCTAAGGCCTTGTGGGAATCAGCGGAATGAATACAAATTTCTGGTCTATTCTCCTGCAATATTGCATTGAGGTAAATCAGTGCAAATCATCGCTATTTGGATTTAGTCTCATTGGGGATTATGAGTTGAGATATTAGAAGAATGATTTGGTCGACACAGGCGATTCACACGCATATGTGTTATGAGCAAACCGAACTCATCGCTGGATATCCTCGTGGTCACTGGTCATGTACTGATTTCCATCTTCATCGTGCCCATAGAACTGGAGATGAGGGATACAGATTTCTTTTGAGTTGCTGCCATTTTGGCCTTTCAGAGAGGACCGGATGCAGACTAACAATGGGGTGTCAGGTCAGCGGCTGAAAAAGCCATCTGATTCTATACTAGTATTTGTCAGGCGGTTTGTTGCTAACAAACAATGTGCAGCACTAAGCATTTCAAATAAATTCTTCAACATCGGGTCCTGGCAACGTTGTTGATCATCAGTTATTTTGCTGAACGGTATGGCAGATGAAATCTTTGTAGTGCCTACATACACAGGTAATCCTGGTGTGCGCTGTTAAAACTCTTTCAAAACCTGTTGTATTCGAGCAAGAAACTGTGCTCTGACGTAAAAGGAGCTTCGATGTAAAAACATGTTGCTGGGATCATGGAACTGAATTCTTCTGTAAAAAAAGAAGAGAATATTTTGCCATGCCTGTACTTCTGATTGCCATTGCCTTGCTACAGTATGTAATTCACCTGTGATTAATTACTTTACGGGAAAGCGTCCTCTGAACCATTTGAATGTTTACCTCATGCTAGTACACACATAGACACGGCTTGCACTATGGCGTGACGCCCTAGTCTTCGCCGCGGCCCAGCTGACGCGTGAGCGGGACAGTTGACAAGAACCGACGGAAAACTTCCACGCCAAGTGACACTTTTTAATCTTGATGTTACCAGGTGCCTGAAAATCCCCAACATCACCAGAAGGATATACTGTACCACTGGCCGAGGTATCTTGGAGATCATCAGGGCAATTTGTACCGCCCCGCGCGATCCAAGAGCATATACCGTGCTTGCTGAGCTCTCTGAAAGTTCCGTGTCCGCTGTGCTCCACAGCTCTCGCTGTCAGCCGGACGTCGCCATAACGGTGGCCATTCGGCCCAAGCGACAGCGCGGCGGCCGCGGGCGCCCGACGCGGTCGGGTCTCGATCGGAGGCCTTGCGAGCGATCGCGGACAAACAGACGAAAGCGCTCGGCTTGGCTGCCCCCGCCCGTTCCCTCCCCGCCGCGGCGTGCGTACGTGCAGGCGTGCCGCTATTAGCTTCCTCCTCCCGCCCAGGTCGCTTTCGGGGACGACGCTGCTGTGCTGATATCCCAATGCCCCCGCCCTCTTCGTTCTCGTCCCCACAGGCCACAGTGCTCGTGTATCGTTCCCCCTTGGCCTCCCCCATTCCCCACCGCCGTAGTACGTCGCCACTATAAGCTGCAGGCTTCGCCCGTGCAGTGCAGTTTGGGCGCGGCGTAGAGCGTATCACTCACTGTGCGTACGCGGGGAGGGGGCGGTTCCATTCCGGGCGATGGGTTTCGCTCCTTCCCGGCGTGCTGGTTTCCTTCTCGTGCTTCTCGGCCTCTGCGCCGCGTGCTCGGCGCAGCTGCCGGCGCCGGCGCCGGCGCCGCCGGCGATGCTGCACGAGAGCTTCGCGGGGAAGTCGGAGTTCCGGACGGTCAACCGGAGGCCGCTGGAGTCGTGCCGGAACCCGAGCCCGTACCTGTCCATCAATGTCAGCACCGCCGGCCCGCTGCCCGACGAGGCGTTCGTCAACGTCACCGTCGGCGGCGTCTTCAGGCCCCGCGGCTCGCACTGGGTCGCCATGATCACGCCTTCAAACTCCAGGTACGTACTACTGTACAACTTTAAACAAAAGATTAACATTCATCTGATGTTTTCTTCTCGAAACTTACATTGATGTGATGTTTTGGTTTATCCTCCTACATATCCAAGCTAGGAAAAAATGTGATTTGATTGGTTTTCAAGGACGTACGTAGTGTTCACAACAGGTTTACTTTTGCCTTTCGATGGATCTGCATGTGAATCATTTTCTAACAATAGTGTGTGTGCATGTGGTCGGGTGCAGTGTTTCCGGATGTCCACTGAGCGGCGTGAACTATTTGGAGACCGGCGACACGGCGAAGCTCCCTCTTCTGTGCCACTACCCTGTCAAGGTGAGAACCTTTTGCCTTTCGCATGCACTACTTGCCAACTGACCGTTAGCTACCGCTTCGCCACAGTAGAATCTATGTAGTTGCCACAGGACCGTACATGCTATCATATGTTTTAGCGGCAACCATCGGTGCTCGATATGTAGCACCACGTACGGAGTGCCGTCACGTGAACAACTCCTGTACATGCGCCGTTGCTCAGATTTCCCGCCTTCATTAAGAGGTTGTTATGTTTACACAAAAGGCAGTGCTATGATTCGTTAACGGGTCCAGTCATGCGCGTTAGCCTCGCCGGAAATGGCCATCCATGAAGCATGCCAAGCTCTCAAGCGTGCTACGCCGGCTATATCCGTATGGGCGCACCTTTTTTTTGAGACATCCGTATGGGCGCACATGAACGCACGGCGTGTGCTGTTGCATGGATCAGAGCATGACATGAACCTCCTTTTCGAAACAAAAAAAAAAATCAAGCGAATGTAGGCCCTAGTAATTGTCAAGGCCTGCTTAGCGGGCTGTGATAGATACTTGACACGACCACGAGCCTGGATGCAGGCCCAGCGGGTGAAGAGCGACCCGGGCTACCTCGGGTGCAAGAAGGCGGCGTGCCAGAAGCGGGACGCGTCGGGCGGCTGCCAGGTCCGGACGTGCGGCGCCACGCTGACGTTCCACGTCATCAACTTCCGCACGGACGTGGAGTTCGTCTTCTTCGCCGGCGGGTTCCAGACGCCCTGCCTCCTCAAGCGCTCCGGCGTCCTCCGCTTCGCCAACCCGGCCAAGCCGCTCAGCGGCCACCTCTCCAGCACCGACTCCACCGCCACCTCGGTACGTAACCACCTCGACGACGAGCAGATGGAGAGCATTTCTTTGCCTTGCCCCGGTTGATTTTCATCTGAGAACCTGATCGTGATTTTCCATGCATGGTGCTGGTTTGTGTTATCAGATGAAGATTACGTGGGTGAGCGGCGACGGGAGGCCGCAGCAGGTTCAGTACGCGGGGGGCAGGGCTGCTGCCTCCGTGGCCACGACGTTCACGCAAAAGGACATGTGCAGTGAGTGGTCGAATGCTCCTCGATCGCACCGAGCTCAGATTATATTGTACTAGTAGAATAAAATTACTTAGTTGCCATGTTCTGCGCAGGTTTTTCGGTGTTGCCCAGTCCGGCCAAGGATTTCGGGTGGCATGATCCGGGCTACATCCACTCGGCCGTCATGACCGGCCTCCAGCCTTCTCAGTCCTACGACTACCGTTACGGAAGGTGAAGCTCCTCCTCCTCCCAACCCTAGCCGCCTCCTCCTCCCAACCCTAGCCGCTCCTCCTCCTCACCCCCTCCCCTCCTCCCTCCCTTGCCGCCGCCTGAGGCAGCCGCCGGGCAAGCCCGGGGCGCCAAGGATGGTGGCTGCGGGGCCTCGGTTGCCCTGCTCCTGTATGGGGAACTCTGGATCTGGAGCGGCGGCTTCATTGGCAAGGCACGACCAGCTAACAGCTGTGCCGGTAGTGGATCCGGTGTCCCCGGCCGCGCTTCCTCTTGGTCGCCGGTTCTGTACAGGAGGTGCTGCTGGTGGCGGAAATCTAGTTCGGGCAAAATCCCTGGCTGGCCATGACCGGAGGCGCCGACGGCGACGCCTGAGGGCGCTGTTTCCTTACTTGGAGGCATCGGTATGGACTGATCTCCTCACTTCACCTCCCCCCAGGTCTTCCGGGCGAAAGCCCTAACTCTGTTGGGCGGCGGCGGAGCTCATGGCGCCGTTCCCTTCTTGATGGCACCGCTTTGGGAACCTTGGGGTTGGGTGGCGCTTGTGGGTGGTGGGCGACGGCGGTGGTGCGGCCCTTTCCTAGCATAGATTTACGTCCGTTATTTGGAGATGGACTCGCGTAGGTGGAGGTCGTCGTCGGGCGTCCTGGTGGCGTCAATGGCGGAGGACCTGTCAAGGCTCGCGTAGGTGGAGGTCGTCGTTTGGCGTCGTGGTGGCGTTGATGGCGGAGGACCTGCCAAGGTTGTCATCTCAATGTGCTCTGAAGATGAACCAGTGAAAGATGGCGGCAACGACACATGTGAGTGCGTCAGACCGGTTTGAGCCTCGGACCCGGCAGATGGCTCGGTCGGGCCTCGGCTTTAGATGTTAGGCTTAGGTGAGAGGTATGGGTATGTGGCCCAGCTTGCACCCATTCCTCATTTGGACAGGAGTAGCGGCAAAAGCTGACAAGATGGCGAATTCAGGCATATTGTTGTTATACTTTATAAGGTCATCGAGAAAAATAAATAAAATGGCCGTATGCATCTCCCAGATGCAGAGGCAGGGCGTCATCCTTCTTTTCGAAAAAAAATATATCATCATTTATGGCTAAAAGGATGATTAAGCTGTGTCATTTGACTGAGATGCAGCCTACATGAATCGTTGATGCGTTGGTATACATACATTGTCTGCGCAGTGACTCCGTGGGTTGGAGCGACACTGTCAAGTTCAGAACCCCTCCCGCTGCCGGGTCAGACGAGACGTCCTTCGTGATATACGGCGACATGGGGAAGGCTCCACTAGACCCGTCAGTGGAGCACTATATTCAGGTAGGAGTGCCAAAATTGCCTCGGTGTAAAACCTTTCTATACGTGATGCACCCTTCCGATGCTAATGTCCAGCTGATCACACGCATCGATCTGCAGCCTGGATCGATCGACGTGACCAAAGCGGTGGCCAAAGAGATGCAGACCGGAAGGGTCGACTCCATCTTCCACATCGGAGACATCAGCTACGCCACGGGGTTTCTGGTGGAGTGGGACTTCTTCCTTCACCTCATCAGGCCGCTCGCTTCTCAGGTCTCCTACATGACCGCCATTGGCAACCACGAGAGGTGATTGGTTTCTGAACGCAGAACGGTGACCGCCATTGGAACTCTTCACCGCCAATTGATCTCGAGCTAACAATAGCTGATGAAGGAAATGTTATGTGTCCCTTTCCAGGGATTATGCAGGGTCTGGGTCTGTGTACGTGACCCCAGATTCAGGCGGTGAATGCGGCGTCGCCTACGAGTCCTACTTCCCCATGCCCGCTGCTGGCAAGGACAAGCCGTGGTATTCCATCGAGCAAGGCAGCGTCCACTTCATCGTCATGTCCACGGAGCATCCATGGTCGGAGAAGTCAGAGCAAGTATGCTTTTTCACCAGCAGCCGCGTTTTCCTATTTCAGACTTGGCAATTTGTTTGCATGCTGATGTTTCTCTGCCAACTTCGATGCCTCGTGTGAGTAGTACAACTGGATGGAGAGGGATCTGTCGTCGGTCGATCGATCCAGGACTCCATGGGTGATCTTCATTGGGTGAGCTTCTGAAGATCAAACTAAAAAGTTTTTTTTCTTTTGTAAAGCAAGTAAGCTGTTCTTGCCTTGTTGACGTCCCTGCAAGTAAAACCTGGCATTTTGAGGACCATTGCAGGCATAGACCAATGTACTCATCGAATGTGGGCATAATTCCCAGCGTGGACCCGGACTTTGTTGCCTCTGTGGAGCCACTCTTGCTCAACAACAAGGTACGTAAGTAAAAGATCACACACTGCAACGCCTCATATTCAGTACGCAGGAAGCTGTTTGCCTGACGTATTTTGGTAACAGGTGGATTTGGTTTTCTTCGGCCATGTGCACAACTACGAGAGGACCTGCGCAGTGTACAAGGGCAAGTGCAGAGGCATGCCGAGGAAGGATGCAAATGGGATCGACACCTACGATAATAGCAACTACACTGCGCCAGTCCATGCCATCGTTGGAGCAGGAGGGTTCAGCCTGGACGGATTCTCTCTGATTGTAAGAGCTCTAGCAATAAGTATTTGTATGTTTTGTTCTCCAAAGCAGCAAATACTTTGTAATTTTTAATTGGTGAAAATCCTGCATTGCTACTGTACATGATATGTCGTTCTCTGACAACCTTGTCTTGCTGCTGCCCAAATCAAATATTCAGCCGCAGAGCTGGAGCTTGTCAAGAATTTCAGAGTTCGGTTATGCCAGGGTGCACGCCACTAAGACCAATGTGTTGGTTCAGGTAAGCTTCACCTTTTTTTTCTTCTTCTCCTGGGGAGTTTTGCATACGAAGTTAACAATTGATGCTCGGTTTCCTCAACGAAAAACAACAGCTGATGCTCTGTTTTCTTCAGTTTGTAAGCTCAGGCACAATGGAGATCCGGGACCAGTTTAGAATTGTGAAGGGAGGCAGATGATCCAAGTGCAGTTACGGCCTACAGCTCGAGGCAGATATGAAGGGAATATATGACTGGTTTTATCTCACTTGTGATGTACTGTAAATACTGATGAAAGACGAACGCTGAATTGCAATTAACATGTCAGTGTATAGCTGTGTACGGTTACTGTAAGATTTATCAGTTTGAGTAATTGTGCCGTCAAGATTTTCTCTAAAGCTATGACCACTAGGGTGTCTCCTTTGTGTGACAAGCTTATTTCTACTAATCAAACTGCCTTTATTAAAGGGAGATTTATTTTAGAAAGTGTGGTTATGGCCCATGAGGTTATTCATGAGATACACAGGTCTGGATCTAGTGGGTTGATTCTTAAACTTGATTATGAGAAAGCCTATGATAGAGTGAGTTGGGATTTTCTAAAGGAAATGCTTCTGTCTAGAGGTTTTGGCAATAAATGAGTTGGTTGAGTTATGTCTACTATTCACCAGGGAACTTTTCAGGTTGGAATTAATGACACAAATGGCCTCCACTTTGCTAGGGGAAAATGCTTGAAGCAAGCTGATCCTCACTCATCTTTGCTGTTTAATTTGGTGGCTGATGTCTTTTCTAAGATGCTCCAAAAAGCTGTCAATAGAAACTTGATCTGTGGGCTGCTGCCCCATGCCATTCCTGGAGGGGTGGTCAGTCTACAGTATGCTGATGATACTATCCTTTTCCTAGATAATTCTCTAGCTTGTACTAAAAATTTGAAATGGATTCTAACTTGCTTTGAGAAACTTTCTGGTTTGAAGATTAATTTTCACAAGAGTGATTTGCATACAATTAATGTTTCTGATCAACTGTCAAAAGACTTTGCTCAAGTTTTCTGTTGTCAGCTTGGGGATTTTCCCTTTAAATATTTAGGGGTGCCTTTACATTTTAAAAAGCTGAGAAGGGAAGATCTTCAACCCATTATAGACAGGATTATTAAGAATATAGCTGGTTGGCTAGGGAGATTTCTCTCCTACAGGGGCAAATTGATCCTTCTTACCACTTGTATTGCCAGTATTCCTGCCTACTTAATGTCTATTGTTAAATTTCCCAAATGGGCTATTGATATGATTACATCTCAAATGTCTCACTTCTTTTGGGGTAATGTGGGTGATAATCACAAATATCATCTTGCTAGTTGGGGATTGATTTCCTAGGAAGAAAGAATTTGGTGGTATGGGGGTTCCCAACCTTAGAGAGTTCAATATGGCCCTTTTGGCTTCGTGGGGGAAAAGATTCTATGATGATAGAGATGGCGATTGAAAAAGAATTATGGCCTACAAATATAATACTAACAATTCCAATTTCTTCAACACTAAGACTACATTGGGCTCCCCATTCATGAAAAGTCTATCTTGGGCACTTGCAGCATCTAAAAACTTTTATAGGTGGGTGGATCCCTGGAGATGGTAAAAATATTGCCTTCTGGCATGACATTTGGGTGGGGGACTGTTCCCTAAAAACTGCATTTTGGGATCTGTTTGACATTTGTCAACAATAAGAGGCCACTCTTGCACATGTCTGGGTAGGAGGTGAACTCCATCTCACTTTTAGGAGGTGTGTGGATGAAATGGCTCTGGCTAGATGGGATGAGCTAATTAATTTAGTCAAACAGGTTGTGCTATCTGGCTCCCTAGACCAACCTGTGTGGATGCTGGATTCTTCCAGCAAGTACTCTGTCAAGTCTTTTTATAGAATGATCAACTTTGGGGGGATACCTTCTGAGATTAAAGATGATATATGGAAAATTAAGATCCCTCCCAATATACATGTTTTCCTATGGTTCATTTACTACAATAAAAGCTTGACCAGAGATAATCTGGCCAAGCGTAGACATGTAGAGGATAAGACCTATGTATTTTGTAATGAACCAGAAACAATTCAACATCTCTTTTTTGATTGTATTGTTGCTAGACAAGTGTGGGAGCTGGTGGCTGAAAGTTTTAGCATTAATATACCTGACTCTTTTGCTATGTTATCTTCCTTTTGGAAGAAAAGGAAACACTGTGAAGCTCTAAACATAACTACTGCTGCTACCTTGTGGAGCTTATGGCGTTTGCGAAATGACTTTGTTTTCCAGGGGCGAAGATGGCGAAGTATACGCTATGCTTTGGATCTGTTGGGTGCAACGATTAGGCAATGGAAAAATCCTATGTTCAGAGGCTCGGGGTGCGCTTCTTCTCCGGTGCTTAAGACTGTTGACCCATCAAAGAGAGGAATTGCGTAGGATCGCCTGGCGCTGAACTCTGGAGCATCGCTGGGTTCCTGCAAAAATTGCTAGTTTACCATCTTTGATCTGTTTGTGAGCTAGCGTGTATGCTTTCCTGGCTTTGTATCTCCCCTAGAACCTCTTAAAACTATGATGTAATAGGGTAGTCCTTAAAACCCTGGTGGTTCCCGTCTGTGGCAGCTACTCTTCGGTTGTCGTCGAGCGCTGTTAAATAGTCTTTTCTTTGGTTTTGCCTTGGCTTTAATAAAAAGTTGGGGCGGGGGGAAACCCCTTTCAGTTAAAAAAACCATGTAAGATTTATATATCAAAACGTGTTCCTTTCATACTAAGTATATTTCATACTCCCTCCTTTCCGGTCTAGATGGCCCAAATCTGAAAAATCTTATCAACCAAGTTAGACTGTGAGAATACCCATAGTGGGAGTAACATAGGTGGTAACATCACACATATCTAGACAAAATAGATGATGTGGCAAGTAATTAATAAAGAAAGAGAGACATGTGGTAACATAGCTAGTTACTCATAGTATAAGTAACATCACACATAGCTAGACAAGATTAAGGAGTGTCAGTAAAACATACCACACATATGCATATGTACACCCCACAAGGGAGATGTAAATCTACTCATCTACTATCGTCAAAACACAAAGTGTGCAACACAAATTCATGTGAAACTGCAAGATGAAGCTACTAGTCAAAGGAAATTTCAAATGGTCGACCTTGTGTGACAAATTTGTCAGAATTCATCCAAAACTGCTTCAAACATGAACACAAAATTGAACATTTACGGTGAGCGAAACTATGAGCCAATCATTTGAATGGGAACACAACATTAATGTGCTTCTTTTTCGTGTAGACATTATTTCAAATCGAAGTATCATTATGTAGATTAGAAGGGGATAATAAGTGAAGAATATTAGAAGTTAAACATGCAGAACACGCAGAACATGAGATACATTACTTATCAGAACACACCACGTTGCATCGGTGGAGCCACCAGGTGGGCTCGTTTGCATTCCTAGAGCATGTCTTGCTAGAAAAGGTCAAATCGAGCGTTCAGAATAGGCTTGGCCCGAAGGTGCTTTAAGGTTCACGTGGGCCAACATTTTGATGCAATCTAGGCTACCGAACAGGTCAAAACTACACCCACGGGATTGGATGGACCTAATGCAGGTAACTAAACGCATCCCTAGAATATTAAGTCAATATTAGTATATTCCTCACGAAATATATTTTCATACGGTATTATCACAACTACAGGAATGCCTAGCAGTGACGGACGCAAAAATGCCAGTAGTGCTGGGCCAGGCTGCCAGAGGCGCTCATCACTGACCTCCTATGACTGCTAGTACCCCATCAGTGGCGGGCGCACGCCCACCACTGGTAGAGCCCTGCTGAGGGAGTCCTGGATTAGGGGGTATCAGGGCAGCCGGACTGTGTACAACGTTCGGACTATTGAAGCGTGGAGATACAAGACTCAAGACTTCGGCCCGTGTCCGGATGGGACTTTCCTTGGCGTGGAAGGCAAGCTTGGCGATCCGGATATTATGTTTCCTTCCTTGTAACCGACTCCATGTAAACCCTAGCCCTCTCCGGTGTCTATGTAAACCGGAGAGGTTGGTCCTTAGAAGGCCGATCACAATTACATTCATACCATCATAGGCTAGCTCCTAGGGTTTAGCCTCTACAATCTCGTGGTAGATCTACTCTTGTACTACCCATATCATCAATATTAATCAAGCAGGAAGTAGGGTTTTACCTCCATCGAGAGGGCCCGAACCTGGGTAACACCTGTGTCCCTTACTTCTTGTTACCATCAGCCTTGACGCACAGATCGGGACCCCCTACCCGAGATCCGCCGGTTTTGACACCGACATTGGTGCTTTCATTGAGAGTTCCTCCGTGACATCGCCACAGCTCGATGGCTCCTTCAATCGTCGTAACGACGCTGTCCAGGTGAGACTTCCTCCCGGACAGATCTTCGTGTTCGGCGGCTTCGCGCTGCGGGCCAATTCGCTTGGCCGCTTGGAGCAGATCGATAGCTATGCCCCCGACCATCAAATAAGGTTCGGAAACCTGAACTACATGGAGGATATCCGCGGAGACTTGATCTTCGATGGATTCGGCTAGCGCCGGTTACCGAACGATCGCGATGAGCACGGCTTAGACCCATCGCCGACGCCGCCGATATCGTCCCGGCGAAGCCTCGGATATAACCGGGACAGGTTGTTTCGCTAAGGACGGAGGGCTGGACCCGCCCGCAGGCCGCACCTTCATCGGCGATGGAGCCAACACAGTTTCACCTCCGAGGGAACTCGACTCGACCCCGGATTCATATCCGGACGCAGTTCCATCCGCGCGCCCCCGAGCCCGCCGATCCTGGTTGGGCTCCGGTGATGGAGTTCACCGCGGCGGACGTTTTTCAGCACTTGCCCTTTGGTGATATGCTGGACTTATTGAAGTCTCTCTCCTTGTCAGGAGACTCCGGGCCGAACTATGTCCGGCTCGAGTGGGAAGCAGACAACGACGGAATTCGTTGCCCACCCACCACCCACTTCATTGCCACGATCGATGATCTAACCGACGTGCTTGACTTCGACTCCGAAGACATCGACGGTATGGACGACGATGTAGGAGAATCACAGGAGCCACCGCTCACCGGGCGGTGGACGGCCACCTCCTCATATGACATATATATGGTGGACACTCCGAAGGAAACTAATGGCGACGAGGCAACGGAGGACAACCCCTCGGGAAGAAAATCAAAGAATGGGCGTCGTCGGCGCCGCTCCTAGCCCCGCCATAGCAATACCGGCCCCGGAGGCGAAAATAATCCGGATGGCGCCGAAGAAGAATATGACCCTGATCAGCCTGCCTTTGAGCAGGCCAAACAGGAAGACGAGCAGGTCACCCTGTAAGAACAGCGCGATGACGATACCCGAGGAGGACAACTACATGCCCCCCTCCGAAGACGATCAGCCTCGGCGACGACGAGTTCGGCGTACCTGAGGATCCCGTGGAGCAGGAGCACTTCAAGCGTAGGCTTATGGCCATTGCAAGCAGCCTGAAGAAGAAGCAACAGCAACTACAAGCTGATCAAGACATGCTCACAGATAGATGGACTGAAGTCCTGGCAGCCGAGGAATATGGACTCGAACGCCAAACGGCTGACCGACCACCCCGTGGCCGAGAAAAAACAGGATACCAGCCCGCACCCCCACGCCAATACACTACGGCTCAGGGCAACATGCACGGCCTGCAAGATATTCTGGACAATAAAGCAGGACAACCAAGATCGATCTACGGATTTAGGGGGTGTGCCCCAGCGCGCGACGACGACCGTCACGCCGGATACATCATCAACAAATCCGGCCGGGCCGACATAGCAACCCAGACCAATCCGACCTGCGTAGCCACATAGCCCGCACGTAGGCGCCAAGACACCCCTTTGCTTCACGGACGAAGTAATGGATCATGAATTCCCAGAAGGGTTCAAACCCGTAAACATCGAATCATACGATGGCACAACAGACCTCGCAGTATGGATCGAAGATTCCTTCTTCACATTCACATGGCCCGCGGAGATGATCTACATGCCATCAAGTATCTCCCCCTTAAGCTCAAAGGACCAACCCGCCACTGGTTAAATAGCCTGCCAGCAAATTCCATTGGCAGTTGGGAAAACCTGGAAGATGCATTCCTTGACAACTTCCGTGGCACATATGTGCGACCACCGACAATCGATGACCGAGCCACATTACTCAACAGCCCGAGAGTCAGCCCGAAATTCGACTCGGTTCCTCACTAAAAGAACCAAATAGTCGATCGTCCGGACGCCAAGCCCTCGGCGGCTTTTAAGCATAATATCCGTGACGAGTGGCTCGCCGACACCTCGCCAGAAAAACCCAAGTCTATGGAAGCTCTCACAACCCTAATGACCCTTTTGTGCGGGTGAGGATAGCTGGTTGGCTCAGAGCGCACCACGCCACATTCCGCACTTCCGGACGACCGCGATGCTAATGGCAAGCCACGACGCAATGTATATAAGAGATGGAACAATGGCGATAAAGATCAAGACACGGCAATAACGCCGGATTCAGCGGACCTAAGTCCGGACAGCGGAAAAAGCCGCTCAAAAGAAATAATCGTGGACCGCCCATCCGGACCGCATACTAGAGCGCTCGTGCCAAATTCATGGCACACCGAACAAACCAGCCAACCACACCAATAGAGATTGCTGGGTGTTCAAACAGGTCGGCAAGATAAACGCCTAAAACAAGGACAAGGGTCTGCAGAGCAACAATGACGATGAGCCCCGGCGTCCGAATACGGGAAGGGGGGGGGGGGGGCAAGAAATCCCCCCCTCCCAGGTGAAAACGGTCAATATGATCTACGCCACCCACATCCCCAAGCGGGAATGGAAGCGGGCACTACGGGACGTCTATGCGATGGAGCCAGTCGCCCCCAAGTTCAACCCATGGTCAGCTTGTCCGATCACCTTTGACCGTAGGGATCACCCTACCAGCATCCGTCACGGCCGCTCAGCCGCATTGGTCTTAGACCCAATCATCGACAGATTCCACCTCACGCGTGTCCTTATGGACGGCGGCAAGAAATGAACCTGCTTTACCAGACACAAGAAAGAAGATGGGCATTGATCCTTCAAGGATCAAGCCCACCAAAACCACCTTTAAAGGTGTTATTCCTGGAGTAGAGGCCCGCTGCACGGGTTCTATAACATTGGAAGTGGTCTTCGGATCCCTAGACAACTTCAGGAGCGAAGAGCTGATCTTAGACATCGTCCCTTTCCGCAATGGATACCACGCACTGCTCGGGTGAACCGCATTCGCAAGATTCAATGCGGTGCCATACTATGCATATCTCAAGCTAAGATGCCGGGACCGCGCGGGGTCATCACTGTCAACGGAAATATGGGCCGCTCCCTTCGAACAGAAGAGCATACGGCAGCCCTCGTGGCAGAAGTACAATGCGGCCTCCTCCGACAAACCAATCCGGCGACAACTTTGAGCACCGTCAAACGAGTCCGGAGCACCCCGCAACAGGATCAACATGGATGTCAAGATCGTGATTAGCAGTCCGGACTCCGCTCAAGCCCTTCCAAAGCAGCATTCGTGCCACGCGTACACAATTACGCACTCAAGATACCTTGGGCGTAGGCGTAGGCGCATCAACGACTCAGTCGATAATGCGGGTAACCGCTAAATACCTTCATACTCTTTTCCTTTTACCTTTCAGGACACCACGTTAGTGCAGCATTCTCAGAAGAGCCGAATTGCCGGACTCATATGGAAGAGACACCCAAGGAGGCTACAGACGTTGTGCGCAGAAGGAAATACCCAGGTGGAATCTATTTACGATCATTATACCTGCTTCATCTATCTGCACACGGCTTGCCCCTGGATAGGACATGTCAAATAGTCCTATTTTTATCTCTGCCTAATGCATCCATTGTAAACATACGCTTAAACGTATTTTTCGTCAAATGGAGATTATATATAGCGTCAGCTTATTATCCTTATTTGAGTATTTTTCTCTTATAAATGTTTATTTGGTATTGCATCCATACACCTTGGTACGGCCAGTTTGCCAGGGGCTTCTTATGGCGCCCCGTAATATGGCAACTAAAAGTCTGAACACTTTCAATAGTGTGGTACCCCGAACTTATAGCACTATATGCATCAGCTCCGAATCATGTCTTGGGTCTACTGTTGGGATAGCCCTGCTCCCTTGTTTTGGTGCCTTACGTTCCGTTATATCGGCTAAGGTAGCGCAAGAGAACTACTGCGATTGTGTCCCGGTTCTTCCGGATGAGAACCTCAGTAGAGAAAGCCGAAAACTGACCGACATGATGTGGCGTGAGCTGGTCGCTGTTCGAGAGATACTAAAATCCTTAAAGATTTTCCGGTTTAGGCGATAAATCGGTTTGTCCGATCAAGGCGTATATAGCGCCCCAATTCGTCCTTCTGGATTCTAGGGGCTTCGTCGAAATTTAAAATTGTAGACTTCTATGTCTAAGTGAAAGTTATAAAGCCGCATAGTCCGATTGCCTCGTTACAATACCGACACCTATTTAAGGGACCAAACATTTGGATAAAGAGTGTCCGGATTTCCACTTAACACCCCAAAGGTTAGTCGCTGGGGGCGGAAGCCATTTACGACCGCCTACTTTCGTGGATTTTATAAACAGCCGCACATAAGGTAATATTTTAAATAACAAAAGTGCTACATAGCGCAAGTAACTTCGTCCTTAAAATACAACCATGACAGAAGCGAATTCATTCAAAAATGGTGTCCTTGGTACATTCGTCAGCCACGAGGCAGGCACCCTTCATAACGCCATCATAGTACAGCTCGGGATGGCGAACCGCCTTGCCCTCCGACGGTCCGTCCTTGACAAGCTTCTCCGCATCCATCTTGCCCCAATGCACTTTGACGCGGGCAAGGGCCCGGCGGGCACCCTCGATGCACACAGATCGCTTGATAACCTCAAGCCGCGGGCAGGCATCCATCATCCGCTTGATCAGGCTGAAGTAGCTACTAGGCATGAGCTCACCAGGCCATATCCGGACTATGAACCCCTTCATAGCCAGTTCGGCCGCCCCGTGGAGTTCGACCAACTGCTTCAGTTGATCACTCAGAGGCATCGGGTGTTCGGCCCCAGCATACTGGGACCAGAACAGCTTCTCCATTGAGTTCCCCTCCTGGGCACGGTAGAACTCCGCAGCATCTAAGACGCTGCGTGGCAGATCTGCGAATGCCCCTGGAGAGCTCCGAATTCAAGTAAGTAAAAGAAACGCCTCCTCCACATGTTTGCTTTGCATAAATAACTTCTTACCCGCTGCTATCTTCTTGGCCTCCTGGATCTCCTGCTGTGCTTTCTCGGCTTCAGCCTTGGCGTCTTTTAAGCTCATAAGGGCCTTCGCAAGCTCGGCCTCTTTCGCCTTCAGATCATGCTCCACGGACTCGCATTTCTTGCCGAGGTCCTGGAGCTCCTGCTGTACCTCACCTACCCTAGCACTTTGCTTTTCGCGCTCCTTACACTCCGAGGCCGCCTTGTCTTCGGCCTCAGACAGCGCCTTCTTCAGGGCCGCCACTTCGGCAGGGGCCCCTGTTACACGGTCACGACACTTAGTTGTTAGACCCACCAATTCTGCCTATCCTTAAATATATAAGAACGGGAATTACTTACCCTTGTTCACTTCGAGCTGCCCCTTCGTGACGTCGAGCTCTCCCTGCGCCTGCTCCAGGTCCCGTTTCAGATCGGCAACTCGGCGGTATGGGCAGCAGCAGCAAGCAGCACAACCTGCTTATTCAAAATAATACTTATGATTAGACTCCTGCGGATTTTAATTGACCCTCTGCTCGGCTTTTCTTTTCGAACGCCAAACAGAGTATCAGGGGCTACTACCTATCGGGTGGTAATTTTGCACATATTTATTACTTACCTCGAAGCCTGTTAGGAGGTTGGTGCAAGCTTCGGTTAGTCCGCTCTTGGCGGACGAAACCTTCCGAATCACCGTGCTCATAAGAGTACGGTGCCCTTCGTCTAGGGAAGCGCCACAAAGCGCTTCCAGCAGACCGTCCGGCGCCTCATGCGCAAGGGAAATCCGCGACACAGACGGCTCACCCTCCTTAGCAAGGGGTCACCTGCCTGAGTCCGGAACCATCGAAGGTTCCGGAATTGTGTTCGGCTGAGAGCCCGGCTGGCTGTGGCTCTCGTCGACACGATCCGCGGGGATCTTGAACCCCGCGTGCCCGACAACCCGCCTCGGGGCGTCTCCAAAGTCACCTCCCCCCGCCTTGGGAGCCTTTGAGACAACACCTCCGTGTCATCCGCGGGTTGAGGAGTAGTGGCCGTCGGAAGCGAATTCATCTCCGAATTGCTCATGGACCCAGAGGAGGATACCTCGGGGTGATCCCTGGTTGGACTGCACATATGTTCGGCATTATAAATACAAAAACCGTGAAGTGAAGTCATGATAGAGTGCAAACACTTACGGTCGCGCTAGGGGCTTCCCCCTGGGCAGCCACCCCTCCTCGCTGAGAGCGGCCGTGGCGGAGTAGTCCGGAAGGGGCCCTTTCCCCTTCTTGGACGCCCCAGCCTCCCCTCCTGGGGCGGTTTTTCTCTTCTTCTCCCCCCGATGGGGGAAGGTAGGATCTCTTCCTGATTCCCCCCGCCTCCGCGGGAGGAATCCGACTCGTCATCATCGGACGACAGGGGAATGATGGCCCTGCGTCGAGGACCTTTTCCGGCCCCCGGGTCCACCCCCCGGACCCCTCATCCTTTCCGGATGGGGCATCTTCTTCTTCATCCTCCTCCCCTTCGTGGGAGGAGTCTGCCTCATCGTCTTCAGACGAGGCTTCCAGCACGACCTTACGCCGGAGACCATTTCGGATCCCCAGGGCCTTCTTCTCCGGCACCTTATACGGTGCCGGGACCAGCATCTCTGTCAGGAGAACATCCGCTGGGTCTTCTGGCAGCGGAGCCGGGCAGTAAACCTACTCCGCTGTCTCCACATAATCCTGAAATAAATATACACAACTACTTAAGGCACTCCCGTGAATATATCGGGAAGAACTGTGTTCGGTGTCGGTCTAAGAACTCACCGGCCTAGGAGCCCGCGCGGCGTGAAGCCCGCGGTCCTCGGATGTCGGAGGAGGCACTTCGGAGGCCTTGAACAACTCCTTCCATGTGCCTTTGTGCATCATGTCGTAGAGCCTCTGGAGCTCCGATGCTCGGTGGGGACGAACTCCCACAGATTGACTGCCCGCCTCTGGCAGGCCAAGATTCGGCGAACGAGCATGACCTGGATCATGTTGACAAGCTTGATGTTCTTGTCCTTTATGCTTTTGACACATGTTTGGAGTCCGGCTAGCTCCACGAAATTTCCCCAGGACAGGCCCTTCCTCTCCCAGGAGGTAAGCCGCATGGGGGACTCCGGATCAAAACTTGGGGGCCGCCGCCCAGTTGGCGCCACGCAGCTCGGTGATGTAGAACCACCTCGATTGCCATCCTTTTACGGTCTCCACAAAGGAGCCGTCGAGCCATGTGACGTTGGGCATTCTGCCCACCATGGCCCCTCCGCACTCCGCCTATTGACCTCTTACCACCTTCGGCTTCACGCAGAAAGTTTGCAGCCATAGGCCGAAGTGAGGCCAGATGCGGAGGAAAGCCTCGCACACGACGATGAACACCGAGATGTTGAGGACGAAATTGGGGCCAGATCGTGAAAATCTAGCCCGTAGTAGAACATAAGCCCGCGGACGAAGGGATGGAGTGGAAATCCCGGTCCACGGACAAAGTGGGCGATGAATACGACCCTCTCGTGGGGTCCTGGGGTCGGAATGACCTGCCCGGCGTCTGGTAGACGGTGCGCTATGTCCGCGGCCAAGTATCCGGCCGCCCGAAGATTGGTGATGTGCTTCTCCTTGACGGTGGAAGCCACCCACTTGCCTCTAGCTCTGGACATGTTCACCAAAGGGAAGACTTGGGCTTGGGCGCTTGAGCTCGAGGGGGAAAGAGTGGGCAAAGGAGGAAGAAGGCGTGGGTGAAAATGGGGAAATCTAATCCCTTTATAGAGGCGCCGGAAGCGGTGCGCCTCCCCACTTGCCCGTTGGGAATCACTTGTTTCCCAAACACCACGGTTAATGGCGTGGTGAGATTACCCATACCCGTATTGATGAGAATCCCGTAATAAGGGGACACGATCTCTGCTTTGACAAGACGTGTCACAGAAACCGCCTCGTGATATGCGTTGTAGCTGGTTGTGGGGAAACGGTTCGAATAATGATCCGATTATAATAACATGTCACGTCGTCACAAAAAGTTGCCAGCAGACTGCATTTGTGAAATATCATTCTCTCTACGGTGGTATGCGAAGATCATTTCCCAGATCCAGACACGATTTGAGTGTTCGGTAATTACTTTGGAGTATTCGGAGGAGGAACCCGCCTTGCAATGCCGAAGACAATACTACGCGCCGGACTCATCATCATTGAAGCCTGGTTCAGGGGCTACTGAGGGAGTCCTGGATTAGGGGGTATCCGGGCAACTGGACTGTGTACAACGTCCGGACTATTGAAGCGTGGAGATACAAGACTCAAGACTTCGGCCCGTGTCCGGATGGGACTTTTCTTGGCGTGGAAGGCAAGCTTGGGGATCCGGATATTATGTTTCCTTCCTTGTAACCAACTCCATGTAAACCCTAGCCCTCTCCAGTGTCTATATAAACCGGAGAGGTTGATCCTTAGAAGGCCGATCACAATTACATTCATACCATCATAGGCTAGCTCCTAGGGTTTAGCCTCTATGATCTCGTGGTAGATCTACTCTTGTACTACCCATATCATCAATATTAATCAAGCAGGAAGTAGGGTTTTACCTCCATCGGGAGGGCCTGAACCTGGGTAAACACCTGTGTCCCTTACTTCTTGTTACCATCAGCCTTGACGCACAGATCGGGACCCCCTACCCGAGATCCGCCGGTTTTGACACCGACACCTGCAGCGGTGGGTGATGCGTGCTTGCCCACCACTAGTTGTGTGTCTTCAGTGGCAGGTGATGCGTTCTTGCCCGCCATTATTTATTCATGTCGCAATGGCAGGCGTACTAGAGCGCTCGCCACTACAAGCTTATTCATGTGAATTAAAATTTTACAGCCACGACACCAAATGTGCTGCCATGGATGCATTTTGCATAAATCCAATATAATAAATTCAATAGTAGGAGCAAATAAAGCACACATTGTAAGCTTAGGCATGCAAGTTCACTACGTAATTAGTATTCTTCATAACAACTACCAACACTTCAAATTTATTCCAGTTAACAAACCAACATCAAAGTACCACGGGCATCTTAACTAACTAAGAGTTCATCAGCTTGGAGATATTTGACTGGACCTTATTTCCAAATAAGATCTATAACAACCATCATCTGAAAGCTATTGTTCAAGTTGTTCCTTATCGTGATGACCACTACTGTGTCAATTGTTAGTCATCTTCTCTTTCTCTTCAGGAATTCCCGCCAGCCGACCTCATAGAACGATATACGATCGTCTGTGTCTGTCTTGTATTGAACGATGGTGCAGGACCTACTGCTCCAAGGCACACTCCAGCCGTGGCGGCAGCAGGGATGTCCTCGGCAGAAATCATCTTCATACGTAATTTCTATAATCCCCATGATTAAAAGCAAAATAGAGCACACAATGTTAGAAATCTTGCCATGTAGTGTTATGAACAAAAAAAGATACAAAACATACCATGGTGTCCTTCACGATGTTCGTTTTGGTAAAACGGTGCACAAATGGCCTCCCCAAGTTGTGCACACTTGATGGTAGGGTCGCGATGAGATTGGCCTTCTCATCCTCTTTAAGCTCTTTCATTCTTTGAGAGAAAATTGCATAATTGTATGGATCATCATCGTCATCATCTTCCTCATCCTCATCCTCATCTGCATGCTCCTGGCTATCGTCATCCTCACTAGCATCATCATCATCCTCGCTTTCATCCTCATCCTCATCCTCATCCTCATCATCCTGGGAATCCTCAGCATCATCTTCGTCAAGCTCATCATCTTGGTCGGAAAAATACTTAATCCTTAACTTGTTGACTGCTTTCTTCAACTAAAAGCCCATGTACTCTCCCCCGTTGAGCTTATTATTTGAAATGTACTTGTTCCATCCATCGACTCCTATGATGTTTTTCTCCTTTTGTTTACAAACGTCATTTTTGTACGATCGCCCTTGACTATCCAAAAAGTTGAAACTGTCACTAATTAAATTATTGAATTGGACCCTTAAGTTGCATGGGATACACTATGTAACAAATAAGAATAATATAGTTAATAATAATGATATGCATAGTACAAGAATTCAATAAATGGTTAGAAGTGAATGATGTACATTGTTAACACAAATTTTTCGAATCCATCCCTCAAGAAGAGCACGAATTGTATTGCATGGGATAAAATATCCCTACAGGGATTTTGCGGACATTGCAGACCTTAAGCACCATGATCCCCTCCTTCAAAAGTTAAAAATGTCATCAATATGAGGTGCGATCACAGAGTGCCAACACTTCACCAACTAGGTAGTACGACTATATATATAAGCAAGTTTATCACGAAGTCACAGACATATATAGTACGTTGTAGCAAGTGTCATAAGTACTACATTAAAGGTTCAAACATCGTAAGCACGGAGTTCTATGACTAGGCACGGTGGAGTGATCATCTCCTAATCTAAGTCAACGTTAGAGCAGAAGTCATCATCGTCATCCTCGTCGGACTCCTCGGCAAAATCGTCCCAGTCTATCGGGTCATCCTCGACATCCTTCTAGTTGTGTGCGGTCATCAGCAACACCTCGTTAATGGAGTATAGTTGCGGATCCTCTCGAAGATGTCGTTCCAACAAGGGATCGATGCTCTGACGTTCATGGGCCCTGATGAGCGCCTCGGCCTTCAGGTGCTCCTGCTCCGCGGCCTTGGAGACTATCCTCATGCTAGGAGGCGCTATCTCACTCGCGCACCAAACATCCTGAGGAAAGTTGAGCTGGGCCCTTCGCCCCTGGTACACGAGCACCTTCGCATCGTAAGCGCGTGCCGCTTCCTCGGCGAAGTCGAACGTGTGCCGAGCCATTGTTTCTTACCAGTGATGGGGTTTTGGATTTAGGCACCCCACTTCCCCCGGGGCCACTGGAAAACACGACGGTACCTGCTGTTATCCGCCATTTTGGAAAAAATGACCTAGAACATGCAGATAAATAAATATGGCAAAAGAACAGAAGAAATCTTCAACAACATAATATGAAATTAAAACAAACAAAAAAATTGGCATGTCCTCTGCATAAAAATGGACACATTAAGAACTAGAAATTTGGCGAAACGGAAATAAATCAATATTTCACCAAAACTTTAGCGCTTATAGTATGAATCCCTATAAAGAACTATAAACTACAACTATATGGCTGTTGAGTTCATATATACGGCCAGTTTTGATTGCTACAACTATAAACTAAAACTATCAAACAACAACTAGAAATATCAAACTACAACTATAAAGTACAACTATGATTTATTTTAATGTGTGCATTAAAAACAATACAATTAGAAACTACTACTATCAAACTAAAACTAGCTAGAAACTACAAGTACCTAGAAACTAAAAATTAAAACTACAATGATGAAACCCCTAACCCTAACCCTAGTCGAACGTGGCTGTTGCCACGGTTGTCCGTGTGCGTGGCGGCCGCGGCCGCGGGTGGCGACGAGGACGACCAGAAATACAAGCGGGGACGGCGACCTTGTACCTCCTGGAGTGGAGGGAGATGGGGCGACAGATCGAGGGCAAGGGTGACACGATGGAGAGCGAGGACGACGACGGCAGCGAACGACGACAGCGACGTGGGCAGCGCCGCGGTGGAGGGTGAGCACGACGACGAGAGCGAGATGGGGGAGAGAGTGAGAGTGGGGTAGGGGAGGTGGAGGGGGCGCACGGGTGCAGATAGTGCTCATAACGTGCGGCGGGTACTCCATTCCACCCGCCAATGCTAATTTGGGGGGTGGCGGGCGGCAATCCGTGAATTGAATTTGGACAGTCTATCGCTAACCTACGTGTGGCGGGCACGGCCAGCTGCACACCACAGTTAGTATATGGATTAATGCAAATATATATAACCGGTTGGAGGCTTTTAGCTGTGGCGGGGACTTCGTCCCGCCTGTAACAGCTGTGGCGGGTAAGTCTAGCTGCTCGCCACAAAAAACATTCATAACATGGCCACAACAGTGCACAGTTTGTGGCGGGTGAAGGATTCCGCCTGTCACTGGAGGGCCCCTAGCTCTGGTGGTCGTGTTTTGTTACCCGCCATTGCTGCTTCTCCTAACTAGCTGTGGTGAGTTCACCTGTAAGGCCTTTTCCAGTAGAGTTTATGAAGATCGAATTTTAAGAAAATCAATGCGGACTTTTTTTAAACACAGTACAGACGCATGCGCTCATATACGCACATACATTTATCCCTATGAACACAAACACGCACACTATGAGCACCTCCAAAAAACTGAGCGTTCATATTATCTTGAGATTGACGAAGTCACCAAAAGCACCCCGTATTCGACGAGAACGTCTCTCACTAAATGCGTATTGCCAGAAATTCTGAAATAAATCCAGAAATAAATGAGAGCATCAGGACTTGAATCCTGGTGGACAGGGGATATCACTGTCCTCCTAACCATCCAACCACATGTTGGTTCGCCCAAGCCCAATGTAGATTATATTATGGGACGGAGAGAGTATGTAGGAACTTGATATTTTCCTTGTCAATGTACAAGGGGATAGTAAAAAAGATTAAAACCAGACTTCCGATCCATAGACACAAGCTTACTATTGAAATTTTGGCTGATTGGGTTTAGATATCAGAAGTTTTTTGAGATAGACGTGATGTGTAGGCAATTTTGTATTGATGGCTTGGTGCATCCGCCGTATGCAGCGGTCACAGATTCACAAATCATTAAACGATAAATCGATCGCCATCGAAATGCCATTGAGAGTGGTGCTGCCAAGTTTGTCACTTTGTCTAGATATCAAGTGTGCAGTGTGCTAAGCCAATGTGCGATATCTAAGCACATAATTTTTTTTATTGCGGGAATAAGCACAGCATATTTAACATAGTACCAGTGAAGTTCTCTTGTTCTGTGTTGGGAAAATTGAAAGGAAACCTACACCTGAAAAGTTTACTGAAGGTGTTACTAGGCGCCGCGCCCCGTAAATGTTCAGGATATGCTGTCATCTCGCTCTGGCAACGTTTTGGCTTTAGTTACTGCCTTGGTGATCATGCACGGAAAACATAAAAGCAAGTTGGTGTCAGTTAAGAGAACTACAGATTTTGGTAGAAGGTGCTTACTTGCACATGGATGTTCTTCATCTACTAAGAAACAGAATGTATAGCGCGGACGTTCACCGCAACATGCCACGGCACGACCCTACCCTGCACCGTCCAATCGAGTGGTGATGCAGCATGCTTGAAGGTGATGATGATGTCAGGGCTAACGTGCGACCTGTTACGGCCGTCGCGCCGTAGTAATCTCCAATTTAGTTTTGTCAAATATATTGACGGTGCGCTTGAGCTTGGCAAAAACAAGGCATGTGTGAACATGAGCTGGGCCATTAAAAACAGTAAACCATGTGTAAATCCAAAGCACCCGTCCTTTACCAAACCAAGATCCCTACATATATAAACCCAACCATGCCATGTCAAACCCACACACGAACCTACAAGAGCCAGCAGCCAGCCACCCAGTCTTTACACAGCAACACCTACCGCACGCATACGTAGGAACTGAAACTTCTTACCATGGCAAGGCTCTTTGCTGTGTGCTTGGTTCTGCTCGCCTTCGCCATGGCCGTGGCGGCAGATATGGCGCCGATGATGGCCCCGATGGCGGCAGAGATGGCGCCGATGATGGCCCCGATGGCGGCAGACATGGCGCCGATGATGGCCCCGATGGCGGCAGATATGGCGCCGATGATGGCCCCGATGGCGGCAGATATGGCGCCGATGATGGCGCCGATGGCGGCAGATATGGCGCCGATGATGGCCCCGATGGCGGCGGACGCGGGCGACTGCAACAGCGACCTGCAGGACCTGGTTGCCAACTGCCAGAACTACGTCATGTTCCCGGCCGAGCCGAAGATACCGCCGTCGCCGGCCTGCTGCGCCGTGATCCAGAGGGCGGACATGCCGTGCCTGTGCGGCAAGGTCACCCCGGCGGTCGAGAAGATCGTCTGCATGGACAAGGTCGTGTTCGTCGCCAAATACTGCAAGAGGCCCCTGCAGCCTGGCTCCAACTGCGGAAGTAAGTGTTACTCCCTCCGTTCCTAAATATAAGTCTTTTTAGACATTTCAATAAGGGACTACATACGGATGTATATAGACATATTTTAAAGTATAGATTCACTCATTTTACTCCGTATGTAGTCACTTATTAGAATCTCTAAAAAGACTTACATTTAGGAACGGAGGGAGGTAGATCATATGCAGGTTATGAGCAGTTTCCAAATTTTCCAAACATATGTTGGATCAACTAAAAATTTCTGAAAGTTGGACAAAGGGAATGCCAATGTATGTTTTATTATGGTTGCTTTTTTCTGTTGTTTTGCAGGCTACCCCGTTCCTGGTCTGATCGTGTAGTGCAGCAATCTTCTGTTTGGATGATCACGAAGACCGCAGATGCTATTTTCAGCTTTCACCATTGTACTAGTGCTTGTGACTTGCATATTTGCTGAGAGATAAGTTGCTGGATTATCCACTAGATAAATCCAGATACTTTATGATAAGTATAAATAAAGTTGACGGCAAATGTATGATTGCCAGTTAAAAAAAAACAGTTGGCTATGTACGTGTACTTTTTTTTTTTTTGCAGGGAGCTATGTACGTGTACTTGCGTTTCTTTAAAAGACAGTTAATTTTGTGGACGTTTGTTTTTTCGAAGAGGATCAAATCTGTTATAAAGATTCATGGGAAGTACAAAACACCAGAAACATAATAAAAATTGCATCGAGGTCCATGAACCGCCGAATGACCATTGCGCCGCCAAAACGAGCCACCGATGCGCCGTTGTCGCTGCTCCCATACCGAAGCCGGCCTGACCTTGTCAATAACAGCTGGAAAGTCTGCGTGCATGTACCCCTAAAGACCAGCGCCCCGAAGCCACAGTCGTCGCCCTTGAATCCTTGAATAGACCTGAAAAACCTGACACCAAATACAACCATTGCGTACACACGACGAGAAATGCTAATCTCACTGCCCAGATGAGTCAGAAATACAAATATATATGTACTCCACTGTAGAAGTAAATATTGGACTCTGGTAAGTACCACACGTAAGATACGAGCACATGCCAACTTCGAACTTTTTTATGGTAAGTTTAGCCACGCGAGGATGGCGATTTATTTGGCAAGCATGGCAACTTTGTGCTTCAGTTTATTTTTCGACCGAAACTTGTCGTGTGTTACTGAAATTTGTCATCTTTGCATGACTAGAATTGCTATCGAATAATGTCAGTGCCGGAGTGCCACACACCTGACGTGTGTCACTTATCATTTAGGTCAATATTTGTTGAAATGGATTGATGCTTCAATACACATCATAATAAATTGTCTCATAATTATCTCACAAATATATACTAAACATATAATCAGTGAAATATATGCTGCAAATGCCTCGATCTGTATGCATATTTGCATTAATATGATACATCATACATGTATCCAACCTGGCTGTGCATGGATGTATTCATTAAATAGCCGCATTTGTTGAGATGGGTCAGTACAACAAACATAAGTGCTCGCAGTTGACTATAAGACAAACAGAATGGACGGTTGAAATTTCTTAGAAAACATTATATTTTGGAATATATATGCAACTCAACAAAGCAACAGAAGTGTAGACACGCGTCTACATAGGAACCAAGTGTTGACACTTGTCAGTGCAACAAACGCATGTGTGTACATCTGTCTACATGAGAAACAGAAGTCGTGACACTTGTCAATCACCACCCACACCTTGATTGAAGTAATTATCTTCCCTCGGGTGAATTCATTCCCATCCATGCGCCTATATAAACCCAAGCATCCAACAGAGGACAACCACACCAAAGAACACAACTCTAGACTTAACATCTAAGAGAGAGGTAGCCAACCGATTACTACTAGTAGTAGTTATGGCAAAACACTTTGGTTTGCTCTTGGTTCTTGCCTTTGTTCTTGTTGTGACGGCTGAAGATTGTACCGTCGACCTAAAAGGGCTAATCCGGGAGTGCAAACAATATGTGATGTTTCCCGCGAGCCCAAAGATAACTCCTTCGAGTGCATGTTGTAGTGTGGTTCAGAAGGTCAATTCACCGTGCCTGTGCTCCAAGGTCACCAAGGAGATCGAGAAGGTGGTATGCATGGATAAGGTTGTGTACGTCGCTGATTACTGCAAGAATCCACTCAAACCTGGCTCCGACTGTGGCAGTAAGTGTTCTATTTTGAGCCATGTATTATGTACCGCTAATACTTGTCATAAACTATGCATGACATGCTTTTGTTTTCTAATATTTTCGCAGGTTACCATGTCCCATCTCAAGGCCGATAGATGGATGTTTCGTATCTGGTAATCAAAGGAGAAATGTTGATTTAGTTCCTAGGCCTCTATGTTGACTGGATTCCGCTTTTATGATATGTGATAGGTTAAGTTTATGTTGAGTAATTCCTAGGGAATGTGGCCGGTTGTGCGGTGGAAGATCCATCAATGTATGAGTATTAATAAATATTTCTCCTCAAATTACATGCTTCCTCTATTTTGTTTTTGTTTGGTCCTTTTCTGGTTTTTGATTCCTTTGAATGTGAATGGGGATTGAAAACAAGAAAAGGAAATCTTTGACAGAAGCTTTTTTTTGTTCACTATTCGATGATAAGTCCTTTGTGAAATTGTACGGTAAGTATATGCTTGCAAATGTTATAATTCAGAGGTGGAACTTGGACATGTGAAAAATAAACATAGAAGTAAATATTGGCTAAATTGGGTTGGTGCTTTGATACACATCATAATGGACTAATATACACTCTAAATATCTCAGAAATATATACTAAACATATAATTAATGAGATATATGCTACAAATGCCTCGATCTTTATTAATAGTGTGAATTAATATGTTACATGTATCCAGCCTGGATGTGTCTGGATGAATAAATGTATTCAATAAATAACTACATTAATTGAGATCGGTCAGTACAACAAAAACAAGTGCTCATAGTTGACTACAAGACAAACCCAATGGACCATTAGTATGGTTGTGAATTGGTGTTGGCGCCACGTGGTGCAACCATTGGTACGAGCGCTCCATTGCTAGTGTTGATGAAGTGGTGTTTGCACCATAGGTATGAGCGGGAGCACTCGGACCATGCATCATAAACGCTTTGGTTGCTCTGTTGAATTTTCGCCCAAAATGGAAGTAGCTCAAAATGACTTCATTTGATAAGATGTTGATTGGTTTTCTTCCATATGTTCATTCCTGCACATCAATAGTAACAACAAGCTTTCTTCTTTCTCGAAGGATTAGTGTTAGAAAGACGCGAGAAATATCTAAAACCCTGTGAAAAACATATCAAAGCCCTCTTATAAAAGTGACAAAATATCAAGCCATTAGTACCCAGTGTTATCCTTTCTGTCTTGCGTGTCTGTTTGTGTCTGGGTTTTATTTTCGGTTGGTTATCTGACGTGTTTGCCACATGCTAGGAGTGGTTGAGGAGCGAAGACCAACGTTCACTTCTGGTATACGAAGAGGTCCCGTGGCAGGCGGGGGTGGTTGATGAATACCTTTGGTGAATAGGTAATGGATACCAGAAAGGTTCCCAACCTCTTTCCCCAAGGAGTGACCCTGAGTTATTAAACCCACGAGAGGGCGTGCACCTGTGACAAGGGTTTCTACCAAGCTTTTGTGAGGGAATTAAATTGCAGTTTTTATACTAGATCGTAATCAAGTTAGAACGAAGAACACTTGTAATAAAAAGTAGTCATGGGTATGATGACTTGATTCTTGTAACCATATTTTTATGATCGGGATCAATATGATCTTAATTTGTGCTCTGGAAGGCAACAGTTAAGATGTGCTTGCAACATATCTAAGTGCGGATGTGTCCAAATTATATCTTGATCGGAATGCGCCCTGCATCAAGAGTCAGTTTTCCAACTGTATACCTTTCCGTGGCACGAGATTACCTTGATTATTAGGATAAATCAGACAAAAGCATTGGGCGTTTAATGACTACACCTCATGTATCCCCAGAGATCCGATCCACGCTACCATACTAAACCATTCTGTCACTGGTGTTCAGAATAGCGTTTCACATTCGCCTTGCCCTTAGCCTCCTCGCGGATCGAACTCCATGATCCTGGGTACCTGCAGGGACAAAGAACACAAGAGAGACAAGGGACAACTATGATGCAATTTTATTTCACACATGCATGATGTTATTTTAAATTCATTCCATCGATCCCTCAAACAAAAACATCAGGTTGCAAGACTATGCCTCAACCCATGACCTTTATCAAGTTACTCACACACGGTGACTGGATTGCGAGAAGAAATCATTAAAGAACACGTCAAGATGAATGCTTTATTGATAATATGTCTTACAATGGTTGTCGGATGCGATACAAGATTACAAGTATGACTAACTTGGAGATGGTTTGCTGCGATGATGGTGATGGTGATAGTGGTGGCTAATGGTGGAGGCTAGGGTTGAAGAATGGCTTCTGGTGCAGAGATTAGGTTCTAGTGGTTGCTCTACTACGAATATGAAAAAGGCCCCTTTATAATAGTTGTCAGGTTGGACCCATGGAGCCGGATGTGCATGGTACAAGCGCTTGCGCTCGTACCAGATGCCGTCTTGCGATCTGGTGCGCCTCCCACTTGATCTATCTTATCTCCAATTTGCTCCTTTCCATAAATATGCTTGATTTGGTCCATGTTTAGCCCATTTTCATATGGAAACAAAATAAAGAGAGGATTTTGAAATACTTTGCATTCATTAGTGATTGGTAGTAATACCAAAGCAGGTATCTCGGTTTTTATGAAATCAAAAGGTTTAAACTATGGTGTGATGAGCGTAAAAACAACACTCATCAATGGTCCTTCGAGCTATTTATATCTATGTCAGCTGGTGCCTTTTCTCTATTGGACAGTGTTCTTATGTGATGCCTGGTATTCTTTGTGCCGAATTTGAACTTGGTTTCCTTTACATGAACAGATGGGTGGGCACTGACGCTTCTTTTACCTTCCTTTTAATCCCTGCTACTGGGTTCATGTACGCGTGTGCCACTTCGTGTGGTGGGTTTTATTGTTTCACTTGCTAACATGGTGTCATTCCCTTTAGCCCGCCAGCTTCACCATATCATTTTTCTTCCTTCTGCGGCCCTTTTCTTCACTCCCTCCATCTCGCAAATATTTCTTTGGTCCTTTTGTGTGGTCTATTTGATGAAATGCATGTGGTCTCATCCCTAATGCTTGAGTAGGTTTTTTTTCTGACTCCTAGAGGATTCAATTGACTATTGTTGATGTTCAATTGATCGTGCCTTCTCATAATCCAGATAAACCTTGTCAAGGTTTGGTCTTTTAATTTCTATTGCATGAATGATTTGTCTACAAAATGATGTTTGTTTGTGACGTGCCACTTGTGTGACGTAAAACCGATTTTGGTCACCAGAAATGTGCTAGTGATGGGTTTTGACCATCACCCAGGCCGTCAGAGAAGCGCCGTCACAAAAACAAATTCCTAACAATGCCTCTTTTTCTGTCACCTAAGATTGTAGCTTAGGTGAAGGTTATGAGTTTGTCATGAAGGTGCATTGTGGGTGACAGCTAGTATTGTCATCTTGGTTCGGCCGATTTATCTCTAGCACTTTTGGTGATGATAATATATCACTAAGTCGGTGCGCTGGGTCTGACCGGCGGACGATTCTAACATATGGGCCCAGTAGATGCTGACTTGGCTGCTTACATGCGAGTCCACTAGTATTTTTTGGTGATAGTGGGCCTTCACTAACAACTATGATCGTTAGGTTTGGCCAGTCAGCGTTATTGACATATGGACCAAGAGACAGAGAGATGCTGGTGTGGCTGCTTACACAGGTGGGCCCTAATGTGGGTAACATGGTTTCTTACATGTAGGTCCACTAGTGATGACATGCATTACCTTCATAGTTTGTAGATGTTGTCTATTTTTTATTACAATTTGCACACAAATTTGAATAATTTTTTTTATTTTTTTAATATGAATTTGTGCAAAATTTGAATTTTAATGCAAAATAGCTATCACAACTTTTATTAAAAGATAACCTAGAAATTGACACACGAACTATATGAGACATTACTTATCAACCATGGGACAGAGAATCCCACAAGAAAACAAGACACATGATGGAGTTTCATGACCATCGAACAATGCACCAGTATGATAGGTTGTTTTTAGAGGCTGATAGGGGATGCTTTTAACAACGTCCTGATGATGAAATAAAGCATCCCGTCAATATCTTTTTGTCTCTTCTCAAAGTCCAAAATTTTCTCTTCCGTGGCATTCTTGACAGCTTCAAAATTTTCCTGCTAGTCTACAAGGGCATTGTTGATAGATTGACATTCTTGATGTTGCTCTAACAAGGCCATTTTGGGACATGTAATCTTTGAAATAAATATGCCCATCACACTTTTTAAACAATTCCTTGGCATACTCTTCTTCGATACACATGTATATTTTCTAAACTCCTGACTACATATCGATTCTAACTTTCTAAGCATAACTACCATTCTAAAGAAAATCTAAACCCTATTGTGGATAGGTGTAGAAATTTGAAAATTGAGGTAAAAGGGGATAACTACACAAACCTCAAAAAGGCATTACAAACGAGAAGTTTTGTTTACTAAAAGGTGGGATCCGAACATCCCTTATAGAAACATTTTAATTTCCCCACCTCTAAATTCAACAAAAGAATACATGATAAGGTTCAAAAATCAAATTTAGCAATACCTAGATTATAAGCATATGCAAATAAATACATAAAAAGTTATCAATCCACTCTTAATTTTCTTTTAGTTTAGTTTGATTTTCTCAATCAGTTGTGAGCTTCCTTAATTCAATTTAATTTTCTAAATCACTACATAGATGAAATCTCACACGCACCCTCATCCCTAGGAGAGAAGGTAGTCTACCAAAATACCTACACAATACTACTGTCATGTGAAAGAACATGTGTGGAACCAGTGTGAGTCGGTGCTGACATGGTGCAAAACACTAATTTATCCATGGAAACTCCAATGACATTACTTCCTGACAATAAATTCTAGGTCATCGTATGGATGCATCTTCCAATGTGATCACGTACTAGAGTTTTAACACATTCAACAGGAGAACCATAAGAGAACTATTACAACAGGGGAAACCATAATGGTAAACAATACATAGCACCTCAATAATCTAAAGATGTAACAAACAAAACATCACAATACTTTGATCACATCTTCTTTTATCACAACCGAGCACACGAAAAGAAACAACCTCTTCTATCCTAAACCTTAAAGATTTCTAAGTATAGCACTCACAAATTAGCCAATTACGTTATGATTAGAACACAAGATTAAAGCTTTCTCTCCCACACGAACAACACCTAATGGCCAAGCCCATATTTTGTTGGCCATGAACACCACCTCAACAAAATCAAGATTTGTTAACAAAATAATCACTCAAACAGTAACCTGTCTGAACATGAATATGCAATGCAATTAACTTGAGAAACAACAATGCATGGTACAACTTGAAAGTCCAAACCGGCCACCTACCCCACATAACAACAACATCCACACCATCATCTCCAAAAGGCGAGCCCGCTCAAACACACAATAAAAATTAATTAACAGTCATCCCAATCAAACGCCAAATCTGCAATAACCTAGTAAGCAACAGACGCACATCGAACAAGCCGATCAAACCCTACATGAAAACTCCCATGACTCCTCTCAACGAGCCACAGAGTAGCAAAAAACTAACAATCATAGAAACAACAAATGGGATCTATAAACAGAGGGAAAAAGTGCAAACTATGGACCAGATCGGACAAAAAATATGCAGAGAGCAAACAGAGGCACCGCTCGCGAATCCATCCCCAAAACAATTGCCCCTCGCTGAGTACACACCACAACAAAGGAAGATGATGCGGATACTCAAGAAGGAGGCACAGAATGCGGATCAGCAGCCCACCATCGATTTCCTAAACTAACCAAGGCCACCATGCGGATGTTGAAAACAAGAAAGCATTGTGCCGCCCCGCTCACAAGCTCCAGAACTCCTATCCCTCGCTCCAAAACTCACCCAGCCCAACACATAATGAGGAAGGAGCGAGATTGACTTTTCATTACTGCTAGGGTCCTCGAACTTCACTCAGTGCTGCACTTCTGGATCACCACGGTGTATGGCCCAACAGATGACGCCCAAAAGGATAGCTTCTTGGCTGAAATCGCAGCGACAGCTCCATCCACGGCAGAACCTTGGATGATCAACGGAGATTTTAACATGATCTACCAGGCTGCAGACAAGAACAATGCTAATATAAACAGAAGAATGATCGGAAAGTTTAGAAGGGCCATAGATCAAGCTGGGCTGAGGGAGATAAAATGCAAAAACCGTCGTTTCACTTGGAGCAACGAAAGAGAAGTGCCAACACTGTGCAGCATCGACAAAGTTTTCTGCAACGAGCACTGGGAAGAAATGCACCCTGATCACATTTTAGTGGCTGCTTCTACATCGTTTTCAGACCATTGCCCGCTCTACCTGACAGCCGCAAGCAAGCCATGCAGATAGGCGCGGTTTAGGTTTGAGAGCTTCTAGCCGCGCTTCCCCCGCTTCACAGAAACAATTCTACGAGCGTGGCAACAGCCAGTACACCATGACTGCCCTTTTGTCAGGGTGAAGAAGAAGCTTGAGAGGACGGTAGCGGACCTAAAGATATGGAGCAGAGCCACTTTTGGGAGGGCAACCATGCAGTTTCATATAGCGAACGAAGTCATCCGTTTGCTTGATCTAGACCAGGAGAGCAAAAGACTGTCGACAGCCAAGATCAACCTAAGAAAGCAACTGAAGCTCAAGGTCCTAGGGTTGGCAGCCATCGAGAGAGCACGGAGGAGGCAAGCTTCAAGGATCACGTGGCTGCGTGTTCGGGATGCGAGCACAAAGTTTTTCCACGCTAAAATGAGAGCAAGAAGCAAAAAAAATCACATCCACTCTCTTGCTAATGGCAACACAATGGCGTACGAGCATGAGGACAAAGAGAAATTGATCCATGATCATTTCCAAAGCAGCCTGGGCCAGCGGGAACCACGCCAAACAACTCTGAGCTAGGACAGGATAAACGTCTCGAGGATAAACCCGCAGGGTTTGGACGCTCCCTTCTCGCATGCTGAAGTTTGGGCAGCGATAATTGACTCCCCCAGCAGATAAAGCTCCGGGTCCGGATGGCTTCAATGGACATTTTTTTAGATCTTGCTGGCATATAATCGAAGAGGACATCATGGCCGTTTTTCAAAAATTCTACCACCTCTCAGGGCAAAACTTTGCAAGTCTCAACACTGCCCTCATAGTGCTCCTGCCCAAGAAGAATGGAGCTTCTAAAGTGGGTCACTTTCGGCCGATCAGCCTCATACACTCAATTGCAAAACTAATCTCGAAGGTGCTCTCATCCAGACTGTCCGGGGCACTCTGTGAGGTCATCTCTCCAGCGCAGACGGCATTCCAAGAAGGAAAGTGCATCCACGACAGCTTCCAATATGTTCAAAGTTCAGTAAAAATGTTGCAGCGCATGAAGAAGAAGGCGCTGTTTTTCAAGTTGGACATAGCAAAGGCCTTCGACTCTGTCTCCTGGGAGTCCTTGTTTGAGCTGATGGAGCGGATGGGCTTCCCCCAAGATGGCGTGACTGGATCGCGCTGCTGCTATCTTCGGCTTCGTCATCATGCATGCTAAACGGAGTCCCAGGGCTGCAAATAATCCACGGGTGTGGTTTCAGACAAGGTGATCCCCTCTCTCCGCTGCTGTTCATCATGGCCATCGACCCGTTGCACCACCTGCTCGCGGCCGCTGCAGCGGAGGGAGCAATGGCGCCACTGCCAGGTCGGGGGATCAGCATGAGAGCCAGCCTATACGCCAATAATACGGTGATCTTTGCAAATCCAGAGAAGGAAGAAGTGGAGACGCTGCTATTTTTACTAAAAAAATTTGGCGACTGCACGGGGCTGAAACTGAACCAGGCTAAGTCTTCGGTGATTCCTATAAACTGCAATGACATTCAACTGTCCGAGGTGCTTGCTAGTTTTGGAGGACAACAAACCTCCTTTCCAACAACCTACCTTGGCCTGCCCATATCCTTGAGAAGATTGCGGCTGGTGCATTTCCAATTCATAATCGACCGAATCCGCACTAGGCTAGCGGGATGGAAGGGCCGGCTCATGAGCATGGCGGGCAGGCGAGTCCTCGTGCGTGCAGTGCTAACTGCACTACCAGTATTCGCCTTGACCGTCCTCAAAGTCCCAAAGAAAATCTTAAGAGAAGTGGACAAGGCTCGCAGGCAGTTCCTCTGGGCGCAGGACGAGAAAATCACTGGAGCCAAATGCAAGGTGGCCTGGGATAAGGTGTGCCGGCTGGTGGACAAGGGAGGGCTCGGCATCCTGGATCTCTATCGTTTCGGCACGGCCCTGCGGATGCGGTGGCTCTGGCTTTCACGGCAGCAACAACATAGGCCTTGGATGAGTTTTCCCGTCCCATGCGATCACAACGATCGCATGCTCTTTGCAGCGGCCACCTTAGTGCAGCTGGGAAACGGAAGAACAACCAGTTTTTGGACAAGCTCGTGGTTGGGATCGATGCCCCTGTGCCAAGAGTTCCCAACACTCTTCCAGCACTCACATGGAAAGAGCAGAACAGTTCAAGAGGCCCTGATAAATGACAAATGGATTCACGACCTGCAGCACAGCAATACGGGCGAAATGGCGGTTCAGTATCTGCAGTTGTGGAGAAAGATTTGCAGGGCCAACGTCGCTCTAACAACGGAGGAAGACTCGATCGCCTGGGTTGCGGGGAGGAAACGATACACCGCCAAAGGCTTGCCATAAACCGCAGCTGCGAAGCTCCTGATCCAGGAATCAAGGCGGCAATATGGAAGGTTTGGGCCCCTGGAACCGTCAAGATTTTTGCATGGCTGCTTCTCCATGACCGGCTCTGGTGCAATGATCGCCTGCAGCGGTGCGGCTGGCCAAACGGCTATTTCTGCGCCCTCTGTCTCAGAAATCTAGAATGCTCTACGCACCTCTTCTGGGACTGCCCACGCACATGGTCGGTTTGGGAGAAAGCATCCTCCTGGAGTGGATGTGCAGCGCTGCAGCTTGCCAGAACGCCGGGTCACTCGTCGCTGAGGCACTGGAAAAAAATAGTCCAGCTAGGCCCATCAGATTCTAGGAAAGGGTTGAAGACGATGATGATGATGATCGCCTGAGAGATATGGAAGGAGAGAAATGCATGCGTTTTCAACAGAAAACTGCCCAGCACCGACGATGTGCTGCAAGCTATCAGAAACACGATCAAGCTATGGAGAATGGCGGGAGCAAAATGCCTAGATCCCCCCTTCGGGGAATATATAGTGAGAAATTAGGCCGAGGGCAATGCAGGCCACCCTGTAGACCTAGTTTCTTCCCCCAAACTGTACCCATGATCACTTGATCACCCCATGTTCTCCCGTTGCTTTCTTCTATATCAATGAAGCCGGAAACCCCGGATCTTTCAAAAAAATGATTGACTTTTCATGAAAGAAGTCCACCCCCCCCAAATGTGCCTCGATGGACAAATAACCCCCTGAAGTCAATTTTGGTACAATTTTAACCCTGAGCGTTTTTGCTATGATTTAGGTGGTTTTTTCACATGATTTCATCTTCCTGCTCTCTCTCCCTCACTCGTGTGTGTAGTTCATCCGACCGCCAAGGACGCAGATGCTTGGCATCGAGGTGCTACAATGCTACCTCGTGGCCATATAGCTCGCCCTCGGCCCTCGGGTGCCCTATCCCCCTCTCTCACCTTCCCCTGTCCCTCCTCTCTATCTCTTGTGGCGTGAATTGCGTGCCCCACACATGTCTGTGGTGCAGTCACCCTGACCGTCATCAGTGTCCACACGGCCACCGGCCACCTTGAGTTGCGCCGCCACATCAAGAAGTTTCTTCACGCCATCGTCGTTTACTCTGCCAAAGCGATTGGAGCAAGTTTCCCCCAAATTACAGCCTGAACATCGTATTCCTATCTTCAGTTCGTTGTCTTCATGCATGATTCCCTAGTTCCAATGAGCTCTAGTGCCTCTAACGCCTTCGCTGAGATCCCTTTGGTGTTCCTAACACTCCTGGCGCCAACCGACAAGCCCATCGACCTGAGCTCCTTCCTTCATGAGATGGTGCTCCGGTAGTCGTGGCAGCCTTGCATGGTGTCATTGTCATCCTCCCCAACCAGTCGCGTGAGCCGAGGTTAGCTCATCTCTCGTTGAAGTGAGATCCCCTAGCCTAGTAGTTGGGGACGCGCACGGCAACAGTAGATGTGAAAACCCATGTGCTCCTGTCTCGGTCTTCTTCAACCAGAGCATTTTTATAATTTTCTTATATTGCTAATCGATTTTGTTTCCCTGCCTCTCGCTAATGAGCCAGGGATGTGATTGATCCATCGATGGCCACCCAATAGGAAAAGGGGATCAGAGTGGACACGGTGCCTGCTGTCATCAGGTTGGCACTTGGCGGCTCCATCCAGTGCCTACGTCCTCCTGTGGCCGCCCACCCCTACGACCATAAAGCTCATCCATGTCCCCACTCCGGTACTAATCATGCCCATCCCACGTACGCTATAGCTCCACCCGCCCCTCTTTTTCTTCCTCGTCGATTCCACCCACTTCAATTACTGTCGCACCATGCTCACCATGTGTTTGTGTTTGGGTCTGCGTGGGACTTATCTTCGGTGGAGAGAGGTGGAAGACAACATCATTTCCCCAAAAACCACCACAATAATAGCAAAACTGCCACAGGGGGAATTTACCTCGTTTTAGAGATTTCAGGGTTAAAATTGTACCAAAATCGACTTTAGAGGCGTATTTGTTCATTGACGCACATTTGAGGGTGAAAAATAGACTTCTTTCATTTTTTTTCTTGATGAAAAGGAAGAGTGAGATGCGAAAGGACGGCGGAACGCCCCAACCCATTTAGTCCCCTACGAACACACACTGACAACACGACATATTTTCCCTCAAAACCAAAGACGCAACAGGAAGCAACATTTCATGGGAGATTAGAGTGTGAGATGGTACAATCAGACTCTACGGTTTCTATATCCATCTATCTTTAGACTGATCATACTGCAAGTAACTTAACTAGTAACATAACACATTTCAAGACATATTTGATTATGTGTCATGTAGTTAATGAGGAGAGAGGTGTTTAGAAAATTAGAGTAACATAATATGTTACTGTTAATATGTTACTGTAACATAGCGCTTTCCATGAAAAGATGAGTCTGCAAGCTAACAAATGAAGCCATCTATGGCACTATGACTATATTACTTTCACTATGAAGATGCTCTGGCTTAGCCTAGGTCATGCATGGCTTCATTTATTACTAGCTAAGTATCTTCATAGTGTAAAGTACTCCATCTGGTCCTTCTTAAACTACGTATAAGTTTTGTTCGAAGTCAAAGTATCTCTGCTTTGACTAAATTTATAGAAAAAGGTACCAACATTTGCAATGGCAAATCAATATTGTTAGATTCATTATATAATGTAGTTTTATAGTGATAGTATATATATATATATATATATATATGAGGTATTGTAGATGTTGATACTTTTAATATAAATTTGGTTAAAGTTTATAAAGTTTGAATTGAAACAAATCTAATATGAGGAGTAAAAAGAAGAGGGAGTAACATAGTAGTAGTGTCAACATGACCATTCAAGCTGGAACCATCGGTAGAGGACCTGGCGCACGGCACGGACACGGTGGTCACAGTGCGATGTGCCGCCCGGGCTGGTGTTGGAGGTCTAATCTTTTGTCATGAATTACAACCCAGATATCATCTGTTGGAACGTGCGAGGTCTTAACAACCCCGCAAAATGAAAGGCGGTCAGAGATTTCATAGCTTCGGTTAAAGTGAACTTGGTGTGTCTTCAAGAGACAAAACTAGATGTAATCAACCATTTTGACGGATTTGCTTACTTGTCGACTATATATGGAGACGCGAGGAGTGATCCTCCTTGCTTGGGACACGACTATCATCACGGGTGGACCATTTCCATCTCGATACTAACTCACTGATGGGGTACGTCGATACTGAGGGGGCTAGTTGGTGGATGCGACAATGTATGCACCACAAGGAGACGAGCCAAAGACGCAATTCTTGATGGAGCTCAGCGCGAGAAGGGCGACGTGCCCAGGGCATGGATTCTTCTTGGCGACTTTAACATGATCCTTAGGGCGAGTGAAAAAATAACAACAACATCAACCGACCTATGATGACCAAATTCAGAAGCTTCGTGGACAAGCACGAACTGAAGGAACCTTATATGCATTGGAATTTGTATACAGGGTCCAATGAAAGAGATGCCCCCACCCTTACCAAAATTGATAGGGTCTTGGCGTCGGTGGATTGGGAGCTCTCATACCCTGACCACATGCTCCAAGCTCTGACTACGAACATCTCGGACCATGCACCATTGCACCTCTCGACGAACACACACTTCTACCTGAAGAAACTTTTTTGGTTCGAGACTTACTGGACGAAGTTGGCGGGCTTTGATGACGCGCTTTGAGAGGCTTGGTTGTGTGATGACTCTATTGTGGATCCTTTCAAGAGACTAGATGCCTTACTTAGAACACGGCGACCTTCATGCAAGCTTGGGGGCAAAGGTGAACGAGCAATATCAAGGTGCTCATGGGAATGGCTAACTGGGTTATATTTAGGTTTGATCAAGTGCAAGAAATGAGATGGCTCTCAGAGTTGGAACTTTGGCTTAGGAGAACTCTGAAGTTAGCCTTTCTCAGATTGGCATCCTTGGAGAGAATGATTGATCGTCAATGATCTTGCATCAGATGGTTAAGAGAAGGAGATGCAAATACAGAATTGTTCCAGTCCATGGCAAATGGGAGAAGATCAAAACACTTCATTCCTTGCATCTTCCATGACTCAGAGATCATCACCGACCAGCAGCGTAAAGAGGATGTATTATATTAGACTTTCAACGACCTACTAGGTACAACGCATGCAAGAGAATTCTCAATGGATTTTCAGTCGCTCAGCATGGCACAACTCGAGTTGTCGGATATGGAGGCGATGTTCTCTGAGGAGGAGGTTTGGAATGTGATTAAGGAGATTCCACCCGACCGTGCGCCCGGACCAGATGGTTTCATAGGAGTGTTTTACCACAAAGCATGGCCTATTATCAAGCACGAAATCACGGCGGCTCTGCTCAAACTTTTCATTGGTGATGACAGATGGTTTGCCAAGTTGAAAAAAGCTCACATCATGCAGATTCCCAAGAAGGCAGACACGGTTGAGGTGGGGGACTATAGGCCCATCAACTTACCCCATAGTTTCTCCAAGTTGTTCTCTAAGATGTTGGCCAACCGTGTGCATAGGAGGATGCTAGAGATCATCTCTATCAACCAGTCTGCTTTCATCAAAGGGAGGAACTTCCATGATAACTACCTCCTAGTCCATCAAGTTGCCCGCAAGATTCATGCATCAAGTAGTCGGGCCTCTTCCTGAAGCTCAACATCTCCCGAGCCTTCGACTCGCTTTCATGGCATTTCTTATTTAAAGTATTAAGAGCAAAGGTATTTGGGCATAGATGGTCGAAATGGATTGCTTCAATTCTGGGCATGGCCAGTACCAAAGTCATTATCAACGGTGTACCCGGACGGCCAATCTTTCATGCCAAAGGACTAAGGCAGGTGGACCCGGTCTCCCTATTGTTGTTCGTCATCGCAATGGATGCACTCACGACGCTCATCGGTAGAGCTACGAAGGCTGGGGTTCTGAGTTCTTTCCGTGGTATCTCTTCCATGCAATGATTATCAATCTACGTTGATGATGTTGCAATGTTCATCCACCCTTTAGAGCAAGATTTATGTTGTGTTAGAGAGGTGCTCTATCTATTTGGAGTAGCTTCTGGTTAAAATAAGAAGCGATACTTATCGAGGGTACGGATGCAGACATGCTGAGGGTCTTGGACACATTGCACTGTTGGATGGGAGCATTCCCTTCCCGTTATCTTGGCATTCTCCTCGCAATCAAGAAGCTACGTCGTGCTGATTGGCAGCCATTGTTGGATCAGACCAGGAAAATCGCTCCCAGCTTGGCAACAAGGACTCATTTAGAGGTCGGGGAGATTGATCTTGGCCAAAACAGTGATCATAGCTAGGCCAATTCATCAGCTCATGGTCCTTAATGCACCTAATTGTGTCTTTGATGGGATAGAGAAGTGGATGCGCTCATTCTTTTGGGCCGGGAAGGAGAGAATCAATGGTGGTCAGTGCCTCGTTGCGTGGGACACTATAGCTCGCCCAATTTGCTTCGGTGGGCTAGGAGTGAAGAATTTACAGCTACAAGTGCTGGCCCTACGGGTCGGGTGGGAATGGCCGAGAAGGGTGGATCCCAGTAGGCCATGGCAAGGAATCCCGATGATCGAAGATAGGGAGGCAAGGATAGTGTTTAGCAGCATGGTGAAGATTGAAGTGGGCAACAGCGAGACGATTCTCTTTTGGAAGGATAGGTGGATACATGGATTCACGGTCAGAGAGATCCCTCCAGCTATCATTGAGCTTGTCACTACTCGTGCCCATCACACCAGGACAGTGTAGCAGGGCCTCATCAATAACGCCTGGGCTCAGGACGTTCATGGAGATATTTCATTTATGGCACACATCCAAGTGGCCAATCCGTGTCGCGTGATCAACACAGTGTATAGGAATGAAGAACAACCTGACCTATTTTATTGGCATGCGGATGAAAAAGGGACCTACACAATGAAGTCCGTCTACTCAAGGTTATACCTGGGCTTGACCGGATCTTCAACGACGGGTTGCATTTGGAGGAGCTGGGCGCCTTTGGGTGTAAAATCTTTGCGTGGCTCACCGTTCAGTATCAACTGTGGACCTCAGATCGGAGGGTCGGACACGGACTTCAAGATGAGCCATTGCCTTGTTTCACCTGCTTACAGGAGGAGGATAACGTGGGCCACATCCTCACACAATGTTCGTATGCTAGCCCTGCGGATCAACATCCAGGCACCTACTCAAACGGACATGTTCACAGATTGGTGGCTTGACAAGAGAAGAAGTTTCACCAGACGTATCAAGCGTGGATTCGACTCGTTTGTGATTGGTACCGCTTGCTCGTTGTGGAAGCAGAGGAATGGCGGGATGTTCAACAGAGTTCATGAGCAGAGATCACCACCACAACTTGTTGAGTAGGTGTTTCTGGATGTCTGGGACTGCATGCTTGCTGGCTTCAGTGTAGGAGGATTAGATCCTTTCATGAGAGAGTGACTTAGCCTTGTTTAGCAAGTGTTGGTGTGGGGTTTATGCCGGTCGAGACGTTTTCATCTTGGCCAGACATCTTCTATAAATATACGGTTTTGCTATTTAACAGTTGACTGTTTTTCAATTCATTGTCACTCAAATTTGTGGCTGTCTAATCTTGCGTAGAGAGTTGTTGTATCGGTCACGGGTTTCTTTTGTCGGGTGCGGTTTTCTTTTGTCGAGATCGGTTTTTATTTTGGATCTGCCTGTTACGATCTCCTTCGTGTGTGACGTTTCCTTTTTCTTTTCTCCATTTTGAATTGTTTTCCCATTTCATTTGGGTTGTACTATTTCGAAAGGGCAGAGGGGGAGCGATAGGAGGAGGCGCTCGAGCGGCAGAGAAGTTGAGGCGATTCCATCGGGTTCATGGCGTTTCCGAGATCCCTCTCTGCCGGAGCTTGATTCTCCTCTTTGATTCCCTACTTCCCTGATTAGTTCCTCTTGTCTCTCTCCCTTCCCATATGCGATTTGCCATGGTGGTTGTGGTTGTCACTACAAAAAAAAGACACATCTGTGACATTTTGGGCCGAACGAAATTTTTTTCTGTCATACATATGACACTTCTATGACGATAATTGTGACAAAACCCGGTATCATCATAGATGTGGTGGGCTCCTACTTCTATGAAAAAAAAATCATGACAGAAAATGGGCTTTTCGTCCTGGGCGAGCCGGAGACGCAGCTGCATGACATTGTTTGGGCCCTCCATGATAGAAAAACCGTGGTAGAAGCGAGGGGGAGGAAAATTTCAGGGAGTTGCCGGTTACGGTGGGAGGTCGGGGCCGAAGCGATGCGCTGCTTTCTCTCAGACACGCAGCGAGGTGTTGGCTCTAATCAACTCGAGCGAGGTGTTGGGCTCTAATCGAACCCCAGCGATTGCACCGCAGTTACGAAGTTATCGAACACGAGCGATCGATCGATGGTCGTTAATCGAACCCGATGGAGCGATTCTTCGCTCTCGCCGCTAATCAAGCCGATCAATGGGATGAACAGTGAGTGTTGCGGGGGAGGTTGATGAATAGTGAGTGGTGGCGTTGCCTCTGGATGAACATGACCCTGTGGTGTGGAGGGCTGGATGAATAGTAGACGGTGGAGGAGTGGTTGAACAGGACCCCGTGGTGTGGAGGGCTGGATGAACAATAGATGGTGGAGGGCTGGATGAACAGTAGACGGTGGAAGGGTGGTTGAACAATAGCCGGTGGAGTAGCGCGCGGTGGAGGGTGGATGAACAGGAGCCCGTGGAGGCTGGAGGAGGTCGATGGTAGCCCGTGGAGGCTGGAGGAGGTCGACGGTGGAGATGAACAATATCCCGTGGAGTCCCGTTTTGCGGTACGCCACACCCCTCCCAATGAACAAGACCCCCGTTTCGACCGTAGCGCTCCAACACAAGTCCATTTTGTCCGTTTTGCGGTACGCCACACCCCTCCCGATCAACAGGACCCCCGTTTTGACTGTAGGAGGTCCATTTCCTCCATTTTGCGGCACGCCACACCCTCCCGATCAACAGACCCCTGCTTTGACCGTAGGAGGTCCGTTTCATCCGCTTTGGCATGACGCCGCACCTCTCGATGAACAAGATCCTGCTTGAACGTGGCGGTCGAACACAAGGCCGCTTCTCTGCAGGCGGTACGCCAGCCTCGCTTCCATCGCCTGCTCCGCCCAAGCCCTCCCGATGAACACGACCACACATTCCGTTCCGACCCAGCCCGTTGGCTCCCCATGAACACGACGACGACGCTGTTTTTCCGATCCGACCCAGCCATGTGCGTATGCGCGAGTTGGCGTTCGAGACCCCGCCCGTATGTACACATACGTGGCCGTATTTTCTTTCTTGCACCCTGGCCGCTGTACATATGTGTACATGCTACGTGCGCGCCTCTACTATGACACGTGCGCGCCTCTACAACGACCAGTATGTACGTACACATTCGCGACCAGAATGACAACGCTACATATGCTTTGACCAGGTGGGTCCCGATTGTCAGGCACTTCCTTGCGTGCGAAAATGTAGCTAGTGGGTCCCAGCAGTCAGAGGGGCGAATCGTTTTTTTGCCCGAACGCACTTCCTTGCGTGCGAAGGTGTAGCTGGTGGGTCCCAACAGTTAGGGGGGAAACGTTTTTTTTCCACGAAATACGGTGGCCCGTCCGTTGGGTCCCCGCTGTCAGGTGGAGGAATAATTATTTTCCGCGTAATAAGGAGGCACTTCCTTGCTGCCGCCGTGGACCCAGCTGTCAGCCTCTCCACATACAGTCCACGTCCGATGGAAGTCGTTCCTTGACCACGTTGACCACGCCGCGCCGAGAGCACCAGGGTGGTGGACGATGGCGAGGCCTAGGAAGGGGACGATGGGGAGCCAGGGAAGACGCGGCAGTGGAAGCCCGCGCCGAGAGGAGTACGAGGGTTCACATGTTTGGCTGCGGTGTGAGGCTGTCGTCGCCGCAGGGCCTGGCCAGAGGTGGGAATAGTAGGGCGCGGTGAGGCCTCCGCGGAAGCACATCCGGCCACGGGAGGCAGGAGCATGCGGCATGACCGGCGCTGCTTTGAGCGGCTAGAGCAAGAAGACCAGAGGTTGAAGAAGAACTACGGCCGTTGGATGGACATCGTATGGTCACTGGAGCTAGAATTTTTTATATTGACTAAGTTGACAAAGCCCTCCGTCCCTGTCAACTTAGTAGGCCCACAAGTCAGCCTCCCACCAAGGTGGGTCCCAGCTAGCAGGGGGTATTCATTTTTTTGTGCGTAATAAGGAGGCACTTACGGTGGGTCCGAGGTGATAGTAGGGGGAACGTTTTTTCACGAAATACGGTGGCCTGTCGGGTGGGTCCCAGCAGTCAGGGGCAGACATTTTTTTCGCGAAATACTGTTGGCCCGTCCGGTGGTACCCTACTGTCAGGTGGAGGAATAATTATTTTCCGCGTAATAAGGAGGCACTTCCTTGCGGCTGCCGTGGACCCAACTGTCAGCCTCTCCACGTACAGTATTCTTCCGATGGAATTTGGTCATTGACCACATTGACCACGCCGCGCCGAGAGCACCACGGCGGTGGACGACGGCGAGGCCTAGGAAGGGGACGACACGGAGCCGGGGAAGACGCGGCAGTGGATGCCCACGCGGAGAGGAGTACAAGGGTTCACTAGTTCGGCTGCGCTACCGTCGCCGCAAAATAACAGGGGGTGTGGGTGAGTGGAGTGGAGGGATGGCCTGGACAGCGGTGGGAGTAGTATGGGGGCGGTGAGGCCTCCGCGGTAGCACAACCGGTCACGGGAGGCAGGAGCAGGCGTCACGACCAGCGCTGCTTTGGGCGGCTGGAGCAAGAAGACCAGAGGTTGAAGAAGCACTACGGCCGTTGGATGGATATCGTACGGTCAGTCGAGCTAGAATCGTGCATATTGACTAAGTTGACAAAGCCCTTCGTCCCCGTCAACTTAGTAGGCCCACTATACTGGGTCCCAGCTAGCAGGGGGAGTATTCTTTTTTTTGGGCGTAATAAGGAGGCACTTCCTTGCGTGCGAAGATATAGCTGGTGGGTCCGAGCTGTCAGCGGCGGTAACGTTTTTTTTCGCGAAATACAGAGGCCCTTTCGGTGAGTCCCAGATGTAAGGTGGAGGAATCATTATTTTGCGCGTAATAAGGAGGAATTTCCTTGCGTGCGGCCATGGACCCAGCTGTCAGCCTCTCCATGTACAGTCCACTTCCGACGGATGTCGTTCAGTGACCATGTTGACCAGGCCGCGCCGAGAGCACCAAGCAGTGGACGACGGCAAGGCCTAGGAAGGGAACGACATGGAGCCAGGGAATACTCGGCAGTTGTTTCCCACGCGGAGGAGTATGAGGCTTTACTGGTTCGTCTGCTGTCGCCGGAGAATAACAACATGTGTGGGACTGAGGGAGGGTAGAGGGATAGCTAGGCCAGCGATGGGAGTACGGTGGGGCGGCGAGGCTGCGGCCGCAAGACACACCGGCCATGGGAGGAGGAGGAGGCAGTCCCGCCGGCGCTTGTTTGAGCGGCTGGAGCAGGAAGAGCAGAGATTGAAGAAGCACGACGGCCGTTGGATGGACATCCAACAGTATACATGCCATCTATGGAAAGCCTCAAATCTGTGGAAAACAGCATACAACCCATCTGCCATTATTTCAAATAGTTTACAGCCCATTTGCTAATTCTTACGGGTTTTTTTGGAGTCCATATTCTTTTTGTTAGCTTTACAGCCCATATTGTGGCCACGGTTAAAAAAATTATACGAAATTTTGCATATGTCGGTGTGGTCTGAACTGTTTTTAATCCCGAAATTTTGAGGCACATTCAGACTGATTTTAAAAATAAATGTATATCAATATAAAATCCAATAAATTGTCCACGCATAAAAATCAATGCAATTTAAAATCTTGAAATGAAAAAAAGATATTTGAAACTAATTGCCGGTTTGATGTGTTTTAAAAATGTACAACCCATTTCTCATTATTGATAGGCTATTTTCTCGGCAAATTAATGAAGCTCTCCTCGCCTAGCCCAACAGCCCGATAAAGTGACTTACTTGACAAATCACAAAACAACTGGCTAGCCATTTTCAAAAAGCAAAAAACTACTTGGCTGGTCTGTGGTAAACATAAAAGAAAAGGCTGTCTAGACAGCCAGAGTGTCCCGCACAGCCAGTTGACACCTCTTCCTGTCCTCAAAAACAAATTAGATAAATGCCACTCCAATTATAGCGATTCATAAAATGCCACCGCAATTTCCAAAATTTGAAAAATGCCACTGTAATTTTTGCAAACTTTGAAAACGCCATCGTAGTTTGCAAACTTTGAAAAACGCCACTCCAGACTTCAAAAAATGCCACTAGAAATGGCATGAAATGGCATTTTTCAAAGTATGGAAATTGCAGTGGCATTTCTCGGAGGCATTTATCAAGTTAACCCAAAACAAAAATAATCGGGCGAGATGTCGGGTGCATGGTGTCACCGCTCACAGTAATTCTCTCGCTTATTGACTACGCTGACAATGGCATGGGACCCAGATGTCGAAATCCATTAGGAGGAGCCATTTTTGTTGGCTTGAAATAAGGAGGCACTTGCTTGCGTCTCGCCATGACCTTGGCGGGTCCTCGTCGTCATTCTCTCCACGCACAATCATCTCCGACGATTGTGTGCGCGTCAACTTGCTAGGCCCACAAGTCAGCCTCTAAACCCGTGGAGGACAAATACAACCCATTTAAAAAATAACAGCCCATTCCATACGCTCAAACGGAAAGTTCAACATTCGAGCAAAGTAATGTGTCCGATCCACATATAGAGTACTGAACTTCCACGTTGACAACCATCATAGCCAAGTTAACTATCTACTCCCACTAGACAAGTACTAACTTACTCTTAGCTAACTAGACAATGCCGGCGGTACACGCTAAACGCCGGCACCAGCGTCCCGTGCCTCGCCTCGGACTTGCCAGAGGTGCGATAGGGCACGTTGCTCGCGTGCGTTGGCCCTTTCCATGCCGGCGTGGTCCACCGAAGTTTCGGCTTCCAAGCGGGAAACCCACTTGACGAGCTGCTAGTAAAAATCAGCGTCACGAACGCGTGCGTGCCCGACAGCCTCCAGGGCTATTTGCCGGGCGCCGGCCTCCATGTAGTCGGCCCAGTTGCAGGCGCTCTGCTCGTGACTTAGAGCATCGGTGCGCTGCTACTCCATGTCCCGCTGGCGGTGCAAATCAGCGATACGCTGCTCCTCCGCCAGGCGGTCGCACTGCAACAACTCCTGCTCCTCCATCATGCGGTCGCGCTCCAACAACTCCTCGATCTGCGCATTGCCATCTAAAGACAGATAGAATGTCTCCTCCCTCCGTCTGCCTTCCGGTGAAAAACCGAACACTAGTTCCGGCGGTGACCGCCTCCGGCGTCACCTACCGCGGACGGGCGGGGGCATGGCGGACGTGGCGAGCGACGTCGGGCCGGTGGGAGCTTATGAGGATATGGCGAGTTGGGTCACGGTGGCACTGGAGAAGGCCGGGAAACAGTACTTATAGAGGGAAGGTTGCGCGACGGTCATCGGAATTCAATGCATAATGGCTTAGCGCGCCAGCTTGCCATGGAAAACTAGGGAAACTGAAATTATGACTATGCCGTCCCGTCCCGTCTGGGTCGCACGCCGGCATGGCGATCACGAGTGCACTCGAATCATCTCCCTCCTTGTCAATAATGATTTCATGAATTTAAAAAGCCCGCAACAGTTAAAGCGTATCTTTTTTCGCATCAGTTAGCTACCTTAATTATGGACGGCTGCATGCAGGCACTCAGAATCGCTCGCAGGCAGTACGTGAAGCAGCATGCGACGAGTCGCAGCCGAGGGCACGCATGCAGCCACTTAAATCGCTGGAATTAATTAGGCTTAAACTTCTGCATGTCGTTAATTATTGCCATGCCTTGGTCTTGCTGCTTTGCTCACGGGACTAATAAACCGGGATGGAGGGAGTACCTTGGTTGGTGAGAGGTTTGAATTAAGCCCTGCAAACCGAAAAGGAGGTACTAGTACGTGTGTGATCCGCTATTTATTCGTGTAGGATCGAGTAGGTCGTTTCTTGAATTGAGCCCTGCAAACCGGAAAGGAGGTAGTACGTGCGTGATCCGCTATTTATCCGTGTAGGATCGATAGTGTAGCTTGTCAGTTTCTTCAGAGGTAGGCATTTTTATCCTTGTAGGATCGATAGTGTAGCCTGTCAGTTTCTTCAGAGGTAGGCATTTTTATTCAAAAAACTGTCACTTCGCATCTTGCGTCACAAATAAAACTGCCAGGAGCGCATTTGTAGGCTAGCTAGTGATCGATCAATAAATTGTAAACACTGAGCGAACAGAAATAAGTAACTGTCAATGCATCTCAATGATTCACAGATCATATACAAATATGTAGCTCCAAAAGCAAAGATCAGCCACTTCGGATCTTGCGTCACAACTAAAACTAACTAGTACGATTCCCATACATAAGATCAACATGTTAATGCATCTCAATGATTCACAGATCATATACGAATATGTAGCTCCAAAAGCAAAGATCTAGAAAAAACATTTGTTCTTCCTACTAACATGGATGCTTCTCTTGGCCAACATTCAGTACAGACTGAAAGACAAATTTGTTTGTGAAGTCTATAATTCCTCTTGCAAACATAAGTGGTTTCACCAATAGCTGGAACCATGAGAATGAACCACACATGATGGAGGAACATCCACTGCAATATGATTTGTTCTTCTCTCGATCACACCGCGAGACTATTTTCGGAACACAAACTTCAACTTAGGGAAAATGATGCCCATTGTATAATCAGACCAAAGCAATGAAGCACCTAGTGTTGGCCAGCAAATAGTACAGTACTACTTTTCTGCAGTCCATGAAGTGACTATCCAATCTTTGTGTCTATTTTCAAATGGCAATCGCATGCAAGGACTATACTATTCTCTTGTGCGCTTCAACCAAAATTATGGACACTTTGTTTGTTTGCCAAATAGCAACGGGTGACATCTCTGCTCGCACAAATATCAAGCAGCTAGTAAACATATACCACACCATGTTCGCAGTGATGGAAGAGGTGAAATCGATACAACCGAAATTGAGCATCCAATCATTGAATCCTGTCCTGCACCTCCAATGTAGGTCCACCCTGCCAATAAATTCACATGCAAACCACTAGTATTACTATCTAATGACAAGATAAAAGAGTAGCAAGATAGTAGCAAACCATGTACCTTTGTAATGAACAGCTCATAGTGCCACCAATTGATATAAAGGTTTGGAAAAAACATGCTCCTAATGTTGAACCAGCTTGGACTTTTGTGCAGCTCCACTAAAATCGAGCATCCCTGCTTGCATAGATATTGAAAGTGTGATTACTATAAAAGTGGCACTAGTTGAAGCATAGACTCACAAATATAAGCATTCCAATTTCTTAATGGGAAAAGGTAGCAAGACTGTTTCTAACCACCTGTTTGAAGGAATAAATAAAACAACAACGGCTGATATCAAGAAGGCATACATAGTTTTTTCTGAAAAACTGAGCCATTCCTGACCTTTCCTCTTCTTTTAAGCAAATTTTGTGCAGTTTTACTAAAATAAAATGCCATCACCGCCTTGAAAATTTAGTGACACTGTACAAAAGGAAATGACTTAACATTACATCATGATGTCGGGTATGTAGTAGACAGGCATTAGAGACAAACATATGAGATTCCTCCGATAACATAATGAACATTAATTTTAACAAAGGTGTGACTAGCTTTACCGGATAATTTGAGTGAACTCTACACCTCTGTTCCTTAATATAGGACGCCATGCGGTTCAATTTAAAGTACCCAAACGTCTAGTATTTAGAAAAACGGGTAGTAGTTTTCTTGAGCACATATCTAGGAAAGCTTGCCACACTTTATTTATGTCCATATGCTAATGCAACACCATTAAAATACTACAAATATACATTAATCCAGTGGCTAGTGCAACACTAGAGTAGTTAGTTTATTACAGGGTACAGTACAATGGTTTTACTGAACAGATTTCAATAAACTCTAGCACTGGAAGGTTTCTATAAGAATTAACAATACAAAATGTAAAGGTAACAAGTTTCAAAGATTGGTATACTAGCTGTGCATGAGCATTAAACCAAATACGTAAGTCTCAAGGTAACTAGCATTATTAACTAATGACAATATAAAAAAATTGCAAACCATGTACCTCCAAGGTAAATATCATTTCGAACTCGAGGGGACCCAATCTTGATAATCAATCAAACATAAAAACTTGATCGAACGAATCAAGAGAACAGCCGGAGGAGAAGGTGCCCACTCTGACCTTTCCTCTTGTCTTCATAATTGTGCATGCAGTTTAACCAAAATAAAATGACATCAGCTTTGGCATTTTGGTGACACTGCACAAAAAAATTAACTTATCTCATGAAAGTGAGGTATGTAATCTATAAGCATTAATAAAGGCAAAAATCAAGGTAGTAACAAGTTTCATCGTTGGTATATCGGTTGTGCAACAAGATTAGAATGCCTTAGCTAAAAAATCTTTAATACATCCACAATCAACAACTAACCCTGAAATGATCCAGTGACATTAAATGGCACTGCTTAAATTTATCTTTGGCATTAGACTGAGAGCGGCATTAGTTAAATGTGGCATCACTTTAGCAGTAGCATTACTTGACTTGACTGCTGGCATTATACTAATAGCAAAAAAAGTGGCAATAAGAGCATGGGAGGCCCATTCGGACAGTGGGCGCACCAGTACGATGTACCTCCACGGACGCAGAGTGGTGAGGGAGGTATGGTTGCCTAGAGCAACAAATATCCACGCAGCATATGTGTATTACGTCCCATTTTTGTTCTCTTTAGCCACCTTTTTCCTATGTGAGGACAACAAACCGATCGACCTGGTCATTCTCTATTGCATTGTCATGCCTTTCTACCCTTCTTCAACCAAGAGACACGAGACTCATTCCTTAGCTACCGATTTTCCCCTTTTCAACCTAGATGCGGGTTCGATGCCTACTCTCTTGGACAGTACAGTCTCCCTTCCTTTCCTTATTCAACCCAGACATGCATTAGTCTGCATGAAAAAGTAGGGTTTCCTTTAATAGTGCAAATTATGGTTTTCGTCTGCGTGGCCAGCAGAGCAGTGGATAGCAAATTGGGAAGATGGTGGAGTGAAAAAAGATCCACATGCAACGACGTGCCAGATGGGGCAATAGAACAAGGGTATGGTTCGAAAAGAGGTAGCATACCTGAGGGTCGGCAGGAAGTGGCTTCGCTCGTGGTCGTCATCCTCCGCACACACTACGGCAGCGATCTCGCGCGGGCGCTAGGTCTGAGAGGATGGCCTTGTCGCCGCTCGATCGTGACTCGCCACCGACGACGAAAAGGCCAACGCTGACGTCCTTTTCTTCCCCGGCGGATCTGTGACCACCGGTGAGGAGGGAGAGAGGGGCCATCTTTTTTAGATCTAGAGAGAGGGTGGTAGTGTGAGAAGCAAGTGGACAACCCTTGGCAAGAAAGCGGCTGAGCTCCAAATTTATATATCTTCTTTATACTACTAGTACTAGAGGTGGAGTAGTGGTAGAGTAGTTTATATTTTCTCTGCGTACAGTACCAGTTAGTCGTGCTTCAAAACTGAACGGCACACCATTAAAAAAAATAAAGGCCAATGACTAATGCAGCACCTCGGGCCAACGCGGCCAGATCGCATTTTGCACGAGAAATTACACACCATGTTTTGTTGACATGTGGTCCCGTTCCACATATCAGTGAGACGACGGCGAGTAGTAGGAGTATTTCCGAACCGACATGTAGGCCGGGGCGCCCCTTCGTGAACCGTGGCAAACTGGCAACCGTCCACCGACTCTTTGCCTTTCCCTCTCGATTTGGAACTGCTGTCGCACGCTCTTCCTCTCCCTCCTCCATTTTCCTTCAGCCCTTCACCCTTTCTTCTGCCATTGTTCTCGTCTTCTCCATGGAGGGAACAGGACGGAAACGACCCCGTTATTCTTGCCCTGATCTGAAAGATGACGTGGTGGAGGAACTCATTGATCGGTGCAACATCATCACCTCGGCTAGCATGGCAGGTTCGTTCAAGCCCATTCTCGACTCAACTAATAACATCATTACAAGGAACCCAAGAGTCAAGGAGCGGTTTGATCTCCCCTATCTTCTTCGCCGTGACCTTGATGACTGGCGCCGTCACGACGGAGGCCTCGCCCTGTGCAAGTTGATGCCGCTTGATAATGATACATATGATGTTAAGATGCCATCGCTGAGGGCAAGGCTTGGGCAAAGCAAATGGAGATTGGGTTGTTTACATTGGGTCCAATCATGAGTGGGAACTTGTGAATGTGTACACTCGTGACCGGTTCCACTTCCAAAATCTCAGCAGATCGCCCAGAGGTTGAGCACACCGGTATTGTATGCACGTTCAAATACAATCATGGTGACTGTCTTCTACGGAAGATAGCAATTTCTCGAGTCCCCAACCGCTCTTGGAATTACAACAACTATGAAGCTCTTGCTATCTTCGACAAGCTTGTTGCCGTCGTCAGTGGTTTCACTGGATGGATATTGCTCAAAAATCAGTTTCTGTACACGGATGAGTACTGTGATGCAATTCAATATGAGGGCCTTGTGTTTGCTACCACCACTCGTGGCACTGTTTTTGCATGGCATCCTCGTTGTTTCGGTACGTTTGTCTTCCACCGTAATTATAATTGTTTCATCCACATGCATGCAGGTTAGCAAGTTTCCCTTTAGGCTGGTCATAGTGGGGAGTAACTTAGACTAGTAACATGCATATGTTACTAGTTTATGTTACTACCTCTATAGTGCATGGCATCTTAGATTAGTATCATAGGTGGTCTCATTTATTGCCATGCATGACACATAGTAGCATCACATTTATTATGTTACGGTATGTACATGTGTTACTATAACCATCTCTCTCTTCCTTAATTGCCTGCCACATAAGCATGTTTGCGAGTCCCAAGTGCATGATACTACTTATGTTACCCCCACTATGGCCAGCCTTACTAATTAACCTTCTTCTTGTGTTTCCAAGGTCCTGTGAACATTCCACCACCTATACTTGAAGATTTTTATAACCAAGGGAGAGATGATGATGGTGATGATCACGAGCATGAGGACGAGCAGCGCCCATATACTATTTGGCGCCTGGCAACTAATTCCGATGGATCACCTCTTCTCGTGTGTATACAACCCACTGATGATGTTACTGCTAAGGAAGCACATGTAGTCTCCCATGGTCGCACTCTTCAGACCTATTCCAACACCCATTGCATGGTATTCGGGATGGATACTAGTGTGCTAGCGCCAACTCCTTCTCCCTGGTACAGAATTGATCGTCTTGGAGAAAACTCGCTCTTCCTTGGACTAAACTATCCAATGATGGTGAAAGGCGATCCAACTGTTGTTGACACAATGTTACTACCATTTATGAGAAGCAACTGTGTCTATACCTCGGACATTTGGGTGGTTCCCTACCACGGCATCGATATAGCAGGCCGCTTCACTGGATGATCGATCTGCGCTGGTCTCCAGATCGACAATGGATGGCCCGTCCCCAGAATCACTTGTGGTTCAAAGCAAGCGCTTCCAACGCCGAGGAATGGTTGAGTTGAAGTTCATTTCATTGCTTGTTATTTGTTGTGTGGTGAAAACTTTAGTATTTATAATGTATCCTCGTTGTCGATGTGGGTTGATGACCTGTTGTATGTAATAAAATGATATGCATGTGATAAACTTACTAAATTTATGAATGGCTTTCGAGTTGCTTCGTGAGTGAGTGGTGCGACGAGGCAAAAAATATTTTCCAATACATAATTGTACGCATTGCAACAAAGTTATCGAATGAGTCCAATCAACAATAGTAGTACACTATTTGTACTAGCTTCACATGCTTCAAGTCGTGCGGGTGTTTATCAGTAGCCATCTTGTACTACGTAACCAGCACCTCGAATCCTCGATACTAGTAGTACTATATACTACTAGTAAGTAGTAGGAGTAGTAGGGTGGCATGGGCCAGAACAAGCATTCACGTCCAGGAGTACGGCACACGCCACCAGCATGACTTCCATCTGACACCATATTTCTTGGAGCCCGTGCTAGAGCAATCTCTTCAACCTCATCGTTTCTCTAACTCAGCCATTGCACGATGGGCAAGGTGGGGGTTTGCCGATAGTCGGTTTCCTCAACTGCAGTCCCACTTGTAAGACCAACTCCAACGCTCTATCAATATATGGATGTACTCTTCTTCCCAATAAAAAACTTGCATCCATTCTACTCCCTCCGTTCTACTGAGTTGGATTAGTGCCTTCTCGATGCATTCATTGTTGATCTGCGGAGGCTCGATCTTGCGTGCTTCATTCTTCTTCGAGTTTAAAGAAGTAGATGTTGCTTCTTCGCATCTAGTCTCATGTCTAGCTCTATTCTAGTACTCCCTCCGGTCCATTTTTCTCTGCGTCTAAGCAGCAACACGCATTCCAGTTAGGAGTATCAACAAGTGCACTAAATCTCATCTATAGCCTCTGTGCTAGCTAAAAGTGATAGAACATCTACTAAATTTTGCTCTATCAATATATGGATGTACTCTTCTTCCCAATACAAAAACTTGCATCCATTCTACTCCCTCCGTTGCACAATACATGCCTTCTATTTGTCAAAATATATATGTATCTAGACATGTTTTAGTATATAGGTACATCCATTTTTGGACAAATGGAAGTCAAGTATTTTGGAACGGAGGAAGTACACAATAAAAATTTTAAGTTAGCACAACTAGTCTAATCCGAGAGCACAACCGAAGATTTGGTCGGGTTCTTCCTCCTTTTGCCGACACATGGGACATCCAGCATCCAGGTCGTGTCATGAAAGAAAATAGAGTGGTAGTTAAAGCCACGAGACATGCATCTTGGGTTAAACAGTAAATAGAATCTTACCACTCTTGAGTAACTCCAAAAGCGGCCACCGAAGATCTTTCTTGGATTTGTTTTTCATCACCAGCATGTCGAGGTGAAAGATGTGAAGGTTTAGTGGGTTCGCTTGCGTTTTCACTGACATGTAGGACCACATGTGAGCAAACAGACGATGGGCTCCGCACGTCCGCTGGCTGGCTGAGAAGAGAGATAGAGGAGTGCTGAGCACGGGCTGCAGGAAATTTGTTCTACGTACCTTGATATAGGCTCGATATAGTGGGGTGGCATGGGCCATAACTAGCATTCACATCTAGCAGAATGGCACACGCCACCCACACGAGTCCCATCCGACACCAATTTTCTTGGAGTCCGTGCTATAGCCAGCTCTTCTCCCTCCTGTTTTCTCAGCCGTAGCGCGGTGGGCGGGGTGGGGATTTGCCGATAGTCGGTTTGCTCAACTACGGTCCCACTTGTAAGTGAAAATGCAACACCGCACGCATTCCTGCTTGAGCGGCGTGCCAGACCAACCGTGTGGGGGTGCGACGCGAACACGGTAGGCTTTTCCTTTGAACTCGTAACTTGTAAAATTTGGTTCTGCTCCATGGCGCGATCGATAGATAGAAAATAACGATTTTGCCTAGAGTAATGAGAAGTTTGGTTCTGGCGCCGTTCATGCATGGAGTACGTACGAAAATTATGAAGTTGATTCGAAAGGTAAGATAATTACTGTAGTATCATATACTACTACATGGATTTGACGGAAAGATAAAAATACATACGGATCCATCAACGACATCCTCATGCCCTAGTGCGCCGGGTCACCAACCGACGTGTGAGGAGCAGTGGCATTGGTGGCGAGCTCAACGTGCTTCTGAGCAGTGCCGTCCAAGGTTGCCCTGTGGTCCAAGAAGGCCAGCGTCCTATCGTCCTCCTCTTGCATGCGCGTAGACGTGGGTGATTATGTTGATGGTGTCTTGCTGCGCCAGGCGCTGCGCGGCGCGCGCGACCTCGAGGTGGACATTCTCCGCTGGCGTTGGCGGGCGATCGCAGGCCACCAAAGTCGTCAAGAGGTTTTCACCATAGTGGCCATTGACGGTGGCGGGCATCACAGAGCCTGGGCGCGTCGGCTAGAGGCTTACGTCAAAGTCGTCCGCGAGCTTCTTGACGACGGTGACCTTGTCGAGGAAACCGACGAGGACCTCATCGAACAACGAGACGAAGCTGTCGTCCAAGCGGCCCCTCGCCCTTCCGGCCTCAAGCAATACTACCTGGAGACATTCCTCCTTGCCGGGCCGCAGGCCGGCGTCGTGGACCATCTGGCACAGCCGGCTGATGCTCGCGCTCATCGCCTCCATGGGTCTAGCTTAGCTTCTACTACCTCCATCCTGGTTTATTGGTCCCCATTATAATCCGTGTCAAATTTTGACCACAGATTTAACTAACGAAATGTTTACGCATGTTACTAAAAATTATATCACTGAAAACTATGTTCAAATACGAATCCAAAAATATAATTTTTGTTGACATGCATCAACATTTTGTTAGTTAAATCTTTGGTCAAAATTTAGCACAAATTACAAAGGAGACTAATAAACCAGGACGGAGGCAGTAGTAGTCAACTGATCTTGCGATTCGAGTGAGCACTCTTGCCCTTGGTTAGCGTATGAGGTGCGTGGGATTTCGTACTACTCCTCGGCCCTCATCGCACCTGCCTTTGGTCGTATGATAGGTGGGCCAGCCACCCCCTGGGCCCACGTGTCATTCACCCAAAGGCAGTTGCCGTAAGTCAATGAAGCTGCGCCCCCTCCTTGCCGGTGCAGTATAGTCATCTCATCGGACCTCTACTTGGGGCCAAACGAGAGAAGTTTGATGTTTACTGGTTTATTGGTCCCGTTTGCATTTTGCGCCAAGTTTTGACCTTTGATTTAACTAATAAAATGTTAATGCATGTAAACAAAAATGTTGTGTAAGTCACATTACGAAAATCAAATAATCCCAAAACACTTAGGCATGGTGCATTAACTCCCTCCTTGTTTCTTATTTCGTGACATATCAACCAATGAGAGATGTGGGCCGTGCATGCTTCCAATGACTTGAGACTACCAAACATGACATGCAGTGTTTAGTTCATTGCATGTAATCCTATTAAGACTCTAGTTATCAAGAAAACATTAAGTTCTCTCGCCGATAGGAATAAAACACCATGTACTTATTTAAAGAGGGAGTAGTACATTTTTTGTGACATGCATTACTAGATATTGCTAGTCAAATACTAAAATCCAGATGGACGTGGTAGTACACCTAAATCCAGACGGTGGTACTACTAGTACTAGTAGTAGTACTACCAATGTAGTACTCCTAGGAGTACTAGCACTGTACTACCCGTTGGTCAAATTAGCACTTGCTACTCCTCATAGTGAAGTGACAAGACCCTGTGCCGGAGATGACACCTGAGTATAGGCACCGTGTTCAGCATACCATAGTCAGCCTCACCGTCTGCAGTCACTATCATCATGGCTGTAGAGCTAGCCTGCTTACAACTAGCCCTATTCGACATAATTTCCCGTGCGTAGATGCACGTGCATTGCACGGAACACCAAGATTGGGGGTGGACGACTCCGGCAGCGGCCATCGCGCCAGTTTTTTCCACGGCCTTCTAGATGTGGTGGGGAGGACATAAGGCTGATTGTGAGAGACAAGGAGTTGTTTGTAAATAGGGAACAAGTGCGGGCATCTTTTTGCAAAAATGGAGAAGCTTGGTTTGTATGCGTCAAATCTAGATTCGACGGCTATTGGTGAAAGATGGGAGGCACAACATCATCACCAACTCAGGACCTGTTTGATTCGCAGGATTTTGAAAACACAGGAATAGGACACGCCAATATTACAAGTTTCAAACTGATATTACAAATGTTAGGAGTAATGCTGCACCTAGGAAGAGGGAATTACTAGGAAGTTTACGTAAGAACTTTCGTTACTTTAGGTGGATGCAGCGTTATCGTACAAACTAAAATCCACCGCCCTGACAAGTCACTAATGGGCAAATAAGTTTTCCAGTCTCTGGCCACTTGATGTTTCAAAAACAAATTCAGCTTCTGCGGAGACTTTGTCATTTAGGCTTAGACGCTTGCGGTGATCAGCACGCCATTCATTGTTGCGCCAGAGAACGCCAAACCTCATTACCGTGAGCACACTTGCCTCCAGAACAAAGAACCTGGCCAATTTAATCTCAGATGTGCTGCCTCGGTAGTCGATCAAATCAATTTCTATAAGATGGAGATCAAGGCATTCGATGAGATTGTTATAGTGCAACACATTTTTCACTTTCCGGTCTTTTTTTATCTGCAAAAGAAGAGAACATATTAGAGCAGCTGGCTGCATAAGATTGCCGTGTCATCAAGAGGTACCAATATCATTCGCTCCTACGATAAGGTTGGCTGGCTAGTGATATTTTTCACTCTCTCTCTCTCCCTCTCTCTCTCTCTCTCTCTCTCTCTCTTTGTGTTTCCTCTCACTTAACTAGGAGCACGTGAAGAGCTTGGGCATTTGTTGCCTTCCACTATGTGGCCGATGCCATATTTCGCAAAAGTATGCCACATATAATATGCATCGATGTCAAATCAAAAGATTTTGGCACCGCTCTCGCGATGTGAGAGAGTTGGCACCACTGTGCACATAGACCCACATGTATAAACAAATCAATCAAACCAACTACACCTGCCTCTCACTCTCCCAAACAAGTGTTTTTTATTGCCTCAGTCCTCTCTCTCTCCCACGCAGTGTTTTTTCATTGCGTGAGTTAATTTGGCACCGGAGCAAAGTAGGTGATCCAGATTGGGGCACCAGGTGAGCAATGGAGGGGCATCGATGCCAAATGCATCACAAGTGAATTTGGCACATGTTTTGGCCTACATATCCCATTTTTGTACTCCCTCCGTCCCAAAATTCTTGTCTTAAATTTGTCTAAATACGGATGTATCTAGTTACATTATAGTGTTAGATACATCCGTATCTAAACAAATGTAAGACAAGAATTTTGGGACGGAGGGAATACTACCTCGTATTTAGTATAAAATTTTGACCATAGATTTACCTAAGAAAATGCCAATGCATGTCACTAAAAATTACACCATTTGAAATTATGTTCAAATACGAATCCAACGATATAGTTCTTAGTGACATGCATTAACATTTTGTCAGTTAAATCTATGGTCAAATTTTGATACTACAAAATTGGAAGAGTAAACCAGGACGGAGGTAGTACTTGCCCTTAGGGTAACCATAGAGTTACTGGAGTAGTCTAGGTTACTTTCCACTATAACTAGCCTAGGCTACTATAGTAGTACAACATAAAAATGATGCAGGTGATCACGTGAGAAAAAAATACTAAAAACATTTCTTTCGGTGCAGTGCGTAGATGTAGTTTTGGACACTACACTTGTCATCGTAATTTGGGAAAATTACAAAAAAATTGAGCTACATTGTGATTACCGTTTACTAATAGGAAAGAAGTTTCACCTCGATGAGTAGCTTCTCCGTGCATGGGAAGCTTGTAAGGAATCCAACAACTTGATCCAGATTGGGGCCGATAGATTTTAGTGCTAAGATCTTCACTATGCGCATGGACTGGGTCAAGCTTGTAGGAATCATTTTCTGGAAGATGGTCGTAAATACATCAAGAAGAAATTTAAAAATGTGAATTTCAAGAAGACAGAGAAGAAGATGAGTGATGTACCTGAACGATTACGGATCCAATAAAGAGTTCGGAGAATTTGGTAGACGAGTACACCAACGCTGTCAATTTTGGTGCGTCAATGACCCTGATTTTTGTTGGACCTTCTAGATCCTATACAAGCAATCTCTCAAGGAAAGGCGCATTCTCAATGACCATAACATGGAACAGCTGGAGTGATCTCTTCCCAATTGATGTCTTGTTGCGGGGCCAACAAGACACATAAATCCATCGGAGATTCGTCGAGGCGATGTGGAGGCTAATGAACCCGTGGATCTGCTCAAGACGAAGGTACTCGAGCGTAGTACAGCTGTGGAGAAGGTGCTCCATAGCCTTCTTCGAGATGACAACGTCGAAGAGGTCGAGCTGCTTGAGTTGAGGGAGAAGAAGGGCGGGCGCGACATTAATCTGGGGAAGATAGCAGGAGCTGAAGCTGGCGCAGCGTAGCGTCGGCGTGAGGTGGAGCGCGGACGGCGGCAGAGAGCGACATCGTCCATCTTCAAGCTGAGCTCCTCGAGCTGATCTAGGGCGGGGGATAAGAACCACTCGTCGAACTTGGGTTGGACCTTGCAGTTGGTACTGAACATGCGGATGTCAAGGCATCTGGCTGGCCCAGGGTGCTATGAAAGGATCTTGGAGACTGCGACCATGCGTTTGCAATCCCCGTCGCAGAGGCAGCTGTTGACGGTGAGGTTGAGGGGGACACAGCGCCAGAGGGGGCGCCACCGCCGGGAGAGCAGGGCGGTCCGCACGACAGATTTGGTGGGGATTAGGCCGATGATGACGAGCAGCATGTCGTCGGGGAGGCTACTGATGAAGTCCAGGCTCGCCGGATGCGGTTTTGGCTCGAGCGGCCTCCGCTTGTTGGCTGCCTCGCCGTCCATCTCAACCGGCGGCGACGCCGGTGTACACGCAGTGTCTGGTGTGTGTTGTGTCTGGGTGTGCACGAAAAGTCGTCCTTTGTGCATGCCGCCGCAGTGGTGAATTGTGCACGAGTAAGGCCCTTCGCAGCAAGAAGTTTGTCCTCAATGCGCCCTCAATTTACTAGCATGCGGGGTGCTACCCCGAGTGGTTTCAACTTTGTTTCCTTCACCGCGTGTCAGATGGGCGTCTAGTTTACTTATTTTCACCCACTGCCACATGGGCCAGCACACAAAGATACAGAACACGAGCTGACAACGCAGCATGTGGATTGGTTGACCGGTCAACTAAACAATATATGGAGCTATCTGGCACACGGTGGCGATAGTCCGTCGGTATAGAGAGTTCAAGTGAGAGGGGAGGCCCGTGAGAAATAGCAGAGAGAGAGAGAGAAAGAACTACTCCCTCTGTTTGATAATGTAGTTACAACATTTTTTTAAGTCAAACTTTTGAAATTTTGACCAAGTTTATAAAGAAATTACTTATATCTGCAATACCAAAGATAAATGATAGTATGAAGTAAGTACATGTTGTGATGAATCTAATGATCGTTCCAGATGTAAATGTTTTTCTCCACATATACCTGGTCAAACTTTTTTGAGGTTTGACTTTTCAAAACATCCATATGCTTATGGACGTGACAGAGTCCCTAACGAGAGAGAGAGAGAGAGAGAGAGTGAAAAAAGTGTGTGTGCGTGTGTGAAAGAGACATGGACAACACACGATAAAAGTGGAGAAAAAGTGTGCGTGTCTTATGCAAACATATCACACATGCATCTTCGACAACGGAGGCAAGGTGAGGAGATAGTGTGTGGTTGTTTGGAACCGAGAGAGGAAGACCCCTAGCACGTGGCCAAGAGGGGTCGACAAACAAGGAGAGAGGTCGAGAGACGTCTGGGAGAAAATGCGGACATGGGGAGGAGAGAGTGTATGTTTGTCATAGAGAGATCCCCTGGAAATCGTGATGGGACTACATGGGTGGGAGATCGAGTGACAAGGTGTGTGCGCGATAGAAGATGCCCCGAGAGATATCGAGATAGACGTATGGATGAAGGAGACAATACGTGTGTTCCTGCTGGCTAGTAAGAGATAATCATACTTAGGAGGGGGGTGCTTGCGCCTATGGCCCTGTTTGGATACTCTAACTCAGTTAGAGGTTAGAGTTAGATTCATACCCTGAGCTAACTCTATGTAAAGAGGTGTTTGGATGGCACGGTTAGATGGAGCGCGGATACAGCGAGGCACCTTCACAGGCAGTGCGAGAGGGAGGGAGGAGAGGACGAGAAGCTTCGAGGAAGTGGGGATGGATTTGCTGCGGGGAGAGCGAGAGGAAAAAGTGTTTATTAGTGGTCCCGATAAGAACTAACCCAAATAAGCACCTCTTGGATGGGTTAGTTTTTTTCGATGGGTTAGATGCTTCTAACCTAAACTAACCCTCATGTTTGGATCTTTTTGGGTTAGTTGACTCCAAACTAACCCAAACTAACTCTAACCCATGGATCCAAACAGAGCCTATGATGGAGTGAGGGATTATGGTACTTAGGGGGGGTGCGTATCACATGGAGAGAGAACAAGGGCGGAGAGTGTTGGATGGGTCTATATGTATAGCGTGAGCGAGACATGTGTATGTGTGAACCAGGGAGATATAAGGCCAGTTTGGCTTGCGTCGTGAGCATCTTTTGCGTGGCCTGGGGTTGTGGCTGGATTTCATGCACGCTTGTTTGGTTGCTACCCTGTGAAAAAGAAAGCCCGCCTGGGTTGGGTTCCCTTGCACTTTAATTAGCCTGGCTGAACTCCAGACACTGCAAGTAGCCTGGCCCAAGCGACCGATTTCGAACGCTTGGCCGTGCCTGGTCGTGCGGCCACGAGGCTAATAGCAACATGGATGGATATTAGCATTAAATAATTGATGCATGTATTGATTGATGAGATGTTGATGCTTTGCCTGGCCCAGGCATGAACCAAACACTTCAACACCACACAAGCCTGGCCAGGCAGAAATATTTTACATCTCACGTCCACACCAGGCAGTACCGGCCATCAAGGCATGAGGGTCAGGTCACGAACCAAACTGACCAATAAAGTTTGAGAGAGATTGAGGAGCCCCGATAAGGCTGAGTGGTGCGTCAGATAGCTGAGAGGGGGCAAGAGATATTCCATCTGCTCGATAATGCAGTGCATGTAAATTTTTTAGAAGTCAAACTTTGGAAACTTTGATCAGGTTTACGTAAATGTTATTTATATCTACAATACCAAAGATACATCCTACAAAACTTCATCTCATGGTGAATCTAATGGTATATGTTTGCCGTACTAGATGTAATTCCTTTTCTCCACGTACATGGTCAAACTTTGTGATGTTTGACTTTTCAATAAATCTATGTGCTATGGACGGAGGTGAGTGCCTCGGTCGAGACAGATCAAGTGCGTGTGAAGGAGAATGAGTAAGTGTGCAAAAAGAGTATGTGTGTGAAAGAGAAAGTGACAACAAACGATAAATTAAAGAGAGAGTGTGTTTTTTCGTTTCTTATGCGAACATATCACGCATGCATCTCCGAGATGGAAAAGCGAGGCGAGGAGATACACGAAGATAGCTAGTGTGTGATTGTTTGCAATGGAGAGAGACACCCCTGTAGCACATGTCCAATAGAGGTCTGGCCAACAAGGAAAAAAGGTCGAGAGGGACACATGGATGGCATGGACGCATGGGGAGGAGAGAGGTGTGTTTGTGATAGAGATCCCTCGAGATCGTGAGGGGACTATATGGGTGGGAGATCGAGGGAGTGCGTGCGTGATAGAAAGATGCCCCGAGAGAAATCGAGATAGACCATGCACATGTTTGTGATGGAGACTAAGATTAGCTAGTCATATAGATATAGGGGGACTGCGTGTGCCTACAATTGAGTGAGAGACCATCATACTTGGCTAGCTGGGCATGAGATTGTGTGTGTGTGTGTGTGCGTGTGAGATGGAGAGAGAACGATGGAGAGAGATAGAGTTTTAGATGGGCCTATCGAGTGCGAGTGAGATATGCATGTGTATGTGTGACCCAGGTGGATGGAGAGTTTGAGAGAGGAGGGGAAGAGCTCCGAGACGACATAGTGGTGCGTGAGAGAGTTAGGGGCAAAGAGCCAAGGAATTTGTGTGCGTACGATGAGTGCACCCAAGATATCTAGCTTGGACTAGCTAGAGTATCATACATAGTGTGCGAGAGAGACCTATAGATGGTGTATATATGAATGCGAACTAGAAAGACCCCCCCCCACACACACAAAGAGAGAGAGAGAGAGAGAGAGAGAGAGAGAGAGAGAGGGAGGGAGGGACCAACAAGGTTTTTGTGTCGGATGCGTGCGACAGAATTGAAGATTGTCGGTGAGAGAGTGAGTGAGAGAGAGAGAGAGAACAGGAGTCCGGGAGAGGGGGAGGTCGCGTTTTATGCATCAAAGACTGATATAAACCATGTTTCGATATAAACTTGCATTCAAATATTTAAATTGGAGAACATGTTGTCTGCAATCCACACATGAACGGATATATGCATATATCAAACAAGTTCATTAATTTGACTTTCAACATGTTCATGGAGTACTATAATACTGTACAACATGCTACTCGGTTGAGGTGTTCAATTTTGGATTTAGTTCACTATTTTGACCTACTGAACGAGCTAGTTCATTGAATCGAGATATTTCATTTTGGATTTGATTCACGTTTTTGAGTGGGTCAACTATTTTTCATATAGTAAATCGCTAGCAACGAGCATGTAAAAACACATTACTCCCGAGCATCATCTCTCCATCTAAAAAAGAAGTGGCAAGCTAATATTTCAAAATTTGATTTGAATCGACTTGGTAAGGTAGACGTGGATGCTCGTTCTCCCAAAATTTGAACGAACCGTTAAACATCCTCTCTGCTCGGTGGAATTTGCCCGAGCAAATAAATGGGAGACGCGAAATTACCGTCCTATCACTTGTGCAAAACCGGGCAATAGCACCGGTTCGTAAGGCCCTTTAGTGCCGGTTCCATAACCGGCACTAAATTGTGGTCACTAAAGCCCCCCCCCCCTTAGTACCGGTTCAACACGAACCGGTGCTAAAAAAACTCACGTGCACGAGCCAGCTCGGAGGCACGAGCCCTTTAGTACCGGTTGGTAAGACCAACCGGTACTATAAGGTTTGGGGGTTTTAGTTTTATGATTTCTTTTCATTTAATTTTGTGTTTCCATTTTAATTCTTTTTCGTTTCACGGTATTTTACGATACTACACGTTGTACACGTTATGCATATATATATATATATATATATATATAATTTCTAGTAGAACCAATCATGCATATATATATCATCAATGTCTCACAAACCACCATATTAATTAATTCACACATACACACATGTATAGCTATATACAATTTCTCCAACATATGCATGTTGCCTTGAACCAGATGGCATTAGCCTAATTGGTGCCTTGAACACGATGACAATTGGAAGTGGTTTTCATGGGGCGGTGGCGGGTAATAGTATTCTCCTTGGTTTATGACACAGTCGAGCAAAAATCCGCTATTTCCTCTTGAAGTGCTTCTCTGCGCTCTGTTTCTAGGAGCTTCTCCGCACCTCTTTGAACTGTTAGAAGGAGATCAATATGCATGTGTATTAGTTGTGTGACTAGATATCGATAATGGTGTAAGAATTGTGAATAGTGTTACGATAAGCGTACCCATTCTGTCTTTGAGATCTGCTCCTTTGGACGCCATCATGCGAATGTTCTCATGACGCAGAATGCACACAGATCAGTCCCTCACGCCGCTTGAGGCCTTTACGAGAATGGAATTTGATTAGATAATAATTAATCAAGCATGATAATTAAAGAGATGGCAGCTAGCTAGCTAGCTAGTACTATAATTACTTACCTTGGGTGAAACCATTTAAGCTTCTTTTCCATTTGCCTTCCGTGTGATGATGAAACTTGCCCAAGCCCTGCCCGCCGACAAAGAAAATGAATAAAGGGTTATTAAATAGTTCATATCAAGAAATGACGAACTAAATAGGCCAAGATATATAGTTAATAATGATTGAAATTACCTGCTGACTATCCCAAACAAGATGTTATAGTCAGTTTTTCTTTGAGTAGTGAGTCGATGACTTCAACTATTCGGCGTCAACTTTAATGATACACAAGACCAGTGAAATCTGCATGCACACACGTTTGCATGTCTTAATTAAGCGGGCATATGTAAGCAAAAACATGTAGCTAGCTAGTAGGCAAAATAGAGAATTTGTAGTACAAGACAGTGTGACTCACCGGAAGTTGTAAGGAAGTAGTATATCTTCATTGTATTTGAGGCGCTTCAAGAACTCTAGCATGTTGTCCTCTACGTTCTTTTGATGATGTGGATTTATTAGCCATGTGTATTCATTAACGGTGTTTGGGTCAATGAACCCAATGCCAAAGTGTCCACCTTTTCTCATTTCATACATCTTCATCCTGCATAATACCACAGAAAAGAATATAGTGAGGATAATTACAGGTAATGATTGATCAAAAGGATCAAGTCAGCTAGCTTGAGACTTAAACTATAGAAAAAATCACTTACGAACAATAGCAACGATAGATTTGTCGAGTGCGTCTTGATTGTATAACTGAAACAGTTCAGAATACTCAACGGACACAGCTTTCTCATGGAAGTAATGCTCCTCCTTGACATTCACCATGAGGGACAATCGATCTGAAATCTTGGTAATGTTCATGTACCATTGATGTAATTCATACATTCTCGTTGGAGGTTCTTAACCTTGTCTGGCTCGACCAAAGGTTGGCCCCGGACATATTTCCGTTTTATTTCATCCTCTCTAAGCAAAGGCATGGGCTCGATCTCGAGGAGTTGTCCAACAGTGATGTTGAGAACTTCAGCTTGCATTATATGCTCCTCCGTTATTACCACATTGCCCACCTCGGGAACATGCACTGTTTGCCCACAATAATATTGAGCGCAGCGTCTTTATCACGTGTTGTTGGCACAACAAGCGAGGGATCGATTCGCCGCTTTGTTCTCCCAGTGGGAATGGTTTTCCGCATTTTTGGCAGCTGCTTCTTGTTTGCTCGATCGATGTAGGCGTGCTCGCCTCCTTTTGTAGACATGCTCGATTTAACTTCGATGTGGCGCTCATAGTGCGTGTCAACAGGCTTGGGAGCTGGTGGTTGAGCCATACGAATGAAGTGGTCAATCGTTTCCTCGAGCACTTTCTCCCTTGGCGCGGGGCGGTTTGGTGCAAAATGGGCTTCCACCTCGGCCTTGATATGGCTGCGATTTCCTCCTCGGACCTGTCATAAGCCCTCTGCGGAAGAGGCGTGAGGCTTGGACCATATTTATATCGCTTGCCTCCCTTTGTACTTCTGTACTACCTCGACTCGTGCCGCTCGCACCATAGCTGCGGGTGTCTCTTCTGCGATTCTTGGCGGCGGAGGCGGTGGCAGGCTGAGTTGGACAAGGAGGAGTGGCTGAGGTTGTGCGGACTTGGAGGAGGGACATCGGCGTGTGGCGGACTTGGAGGAGGAGGTGGCCTAACACTTTGCCGTGCTTGGAGGAGGTGGCACGACACTTTGCCGGACTTGGTGGACTTGCGGGAGGCGGAGTCTGCTGACTCGGTGGCGGACTTCGACAAGGAGTCGGTGGCCGCGTGTCGGTGGCCTTGAAGATGATGCAATCCTTTTTCCATAGGATGATACGATGTTTGGCCTCTCCAAGAAAGCGCTCGCCGTCACCTCCAGGAATGTCAAGCTGTAGCTCCGAATATGGTGGGTCCACCACCTCATCAACCAAGACACGAGCATAGCCCGCTGGAATCGGGTTGCAATGGAAGGTTGCCTCGGGGGGATTTGTAAAAGCAACGCCGTCCGCCACCTTCATGGATATGTTCTTCATTTTGACGTGTAGCTCACAGTTAGTGTTCTCCGTGATGTCATCCACGGGGTATCTACCCAGCATTGCGTCGTCCGGGACGGAACCCACGCTGCTTCTCGGCATGGATGGGCGGTGCTATCCAATCTTTGGATCATTCGCTAGCTGCTGCATTCTTTGAGACCCCATTCTTTGGGTAAGTGAGTTGATCTGCTCCTGCTGCCACCGGAATTTGTTGCCAATTCCGCTTGACTTGCTTCTAGGCCTTGAAGGCATTCATAGTCCCGCTTCCTCTGCTCCTCCTCCATCTTCCTCTTCTTCTCCTCCGCAATATTCTTTCTCGCACGGGTTCTATAGTCGGTGTTCCATTCGAAAACCCTCATACCACGGAATAGCGCCCTTGCCTCGTGTTCTTCCGGGTGTTCGGGATTTCCCGTGGCACGCGTAAGCTCGTCGTTCTCTCTGTTGGGCTGGAACACCCCGATGGTGCCTCTTCTATTGCAACAAGTATCGCATCGCCTCCCTTCAGACTTGCCCTCGTCGAAACATTGCTGTCTCGGGTCCAACTCCCCCATGCGCATAGAACCAAGTCCCGACCACAGGGGCAGCTCTTAGTAACCGGAGTGACACCTGCATCCTCCATCTCTTTCTCAGACTTATCCCACTTAGGCATTGCCGCCGCATAGCAACCTGGCCCCAGCTTAAGGAACTTATCCTTTTTTCGGCATTCTTCTTGTTTATTCTCGACCGTTCCTTAGCTAATTCTGAATCCTTGAATTTCACGAAATCGTCCCAATGAGCACGTTGGTTCTCTAGTGTTCCCTCGAATACTGGAGTCTTCCTTCCTCCCTTGACGTACTTGTTCCATTCACGATTCTTGTGGTTCTTGAATGCAACAGCCATCTTCCTAAGAGCAGCGTCCTTGACTTTCTGCACATCCGCTACGTGAAATGATCTGGTAGGGTGAAATGTTCCATGAGAGTATCCCAAAGCAGATCTTTTGATTCTTGTCGACAAAAGTAACATCTGGGCGCCGCTTTGCTTTGGCTCTCTCCATTCTTGAAGTTTGATCGGGAGTTGGTCCTTCACAAGAACTCCTTGACCGAGCGAACTTGTCCGGAATCTTCTTAGGCGCTAATGGTTCGCCAAGAGGGTGCATGCCTCGATATTGTACTTTCGCCTGCTTCAACTTTTGTTCGGGCCTCGTTTAGTCCTTTTGCACGAAGATTTGCTCGATCCGGATGGCTGAAAGAACAAAGATCGATTCGTTAATATATCTTCAAGTCATTTAAAACATGTGATGATCACGGATGCCCGCTTATATAAATATATATACCTCGCCGGTCTTTGTTGTTTCAGGATCAACATGTTCTTCGTCATCGTCATAATCGTAGTTCATGACTTCATCAATTCGATTCGTCGCGATCGAATATCATATCACCCTCTCGGTGTTGTTTAGAAATTGAACCGTCATAATCTTCTTCATTCGATCATCATCGGCCCACGTATCATACCGAACATGGTGCATTTCTCCCTCTCTGTCGGTATTATCGCCATAGCTTTTATTTAACTATTCCAAAAGAAATATAAAACAATTTAGTATTCAAATTACATCGTCTCGAATAATAGATATAATCTCGAATACATCGTCTAGAATAATAGATATAATCTCGAATACATCGTCTCGAATAATATATAATATTGAATAGTACATCACTGGCTAGGTAGCTAATAAAGATCGAATACTACAGAAGAATCTAGGACACTCGCGGTTCCTGCGGCGCGGGCGGTGGACACCCAAAGAGAAGGAACCCTCACAGGATCATAGCTGAAGTGAGATCCCCGAAGAAACTGCCAGGTATTGGAGAACCTGCCGCCCTCTAACGCAACCATGTAGCGATGGACGTGCTCGTCCTCCTCCCTGACACGGACGTACCACCTCCGGCGGGCCGGGTCCCTCCGCACCAAATCGCCCTGTGAACGCCACCAAACGAGATCGGGGTCGACAGCGGGACCGGGGCGGGTTCCTCATCAAGCGGCGCGCCCTCGAGCAGCACCTCCGGTGCCAGCCAGGCGGAGCCGTCCGGACATGGGTCGGCTGGGCGTAAATCGCAGACGGGTCGACGGCGAGATCTTGGTCGAGCATCGTCGAGAACAAATACTAGCTATATGCCATAAAAAGTAACATTTTTTAATGATTGGATTTTGATAACTAAAATTTCTAACATTTCTATATAACACTAATTATGCTATCATTGCATATGTCAAAATCTATATACTATTTCATACTAATTAAGCATCTAACACTAAAAGCAGAAAACACAACTTCTATACATTCATTAAAAATTGAAAAACAACATTATATAAAAAATTCCATACTAATTAAACACTAATTATGTCCATCTAACATGCAATAATAGTGAAAAAATAATAATCTAAATAATCTAAACTAATTAAACATACAAAATACGTATATACTAATATATACATGCATTAATTCATACATATATACGTGTGTATACGTGTGTGTGTGTGTTCATCATGCATGCTTGTGTGTGTGTGTGTATGGGCCGGCTCGGGGAGGCGGCGCCCATGAGTGGCCGCGGGCGAGGGAGAGGGGTTAGAGGGGAGAGCTCACAGCGGGCGGCAGCGACGGCAGAGGCGACGACGAGGCGACGGACGGGCGGACGGGCGAGGCATGACGAGGGGCGGCGAGGGGCAGCGCGACAGGACGGGCAGGCGGCGACGGCGACGGCAGACGAGGGCGGCGAGGGGACGGGGCGGCGACAGGGGCGGGACGCGAAGCGGCGGCGGAGACAACGGAAGCAGAGGAACAAGCAGAGGAAACTAAAATTTTCGTAGCTGTTGTATATATAGAAGGCACCATTAGTACGGTTGGAGCCACCAACCGGTACTAAAGGCCTATTTTAGCGAGCCAACGTGGGAAGCGACCCCTTTAATCTTGGGTGGTGGCACAAACGGTACTAAAGGCCCCCTTAGTACCGGTTTGTGCCACGACTTCGGTACTAAGGGCATCTCAACAAGCCCCCAAGTAGGCCTCCCAGCGATTTTCTGCATGGCGCGCCAAACAGTCGATCGCGCCCCAGAGCCCAATTTTAGCGGCTTGGGCGAAAACAGCGCCGGCGGATCCAGCCCAACACAATTGCATGGGGCGCCGAAGCGCCAGGCGGTGTGTTTTAGTCGCGAAGAAGCAGCGGGCAGCTGCGTCGGCGACTTCGGCGCCTCGTCTCCCCCAGCGGCCTCGGTTCCGCTTGGAATCAATGGCAAGGCTGCCGCGGTCAGCCTTGCCATTGATTCCTTCGCACGGGCGGCGCTTCACGGAGAGCGGCGCGCCGACGCCTCCCCTCCCTCGCACGCGTACACACAGGCGCGGCCCGGCTATAAAAGCCGGCGGCCTCCACTCCACTCTCCTGTACCCACACCAGCTCCGCCCGCCCCCTCGCCGCCGTCCAGCCCCTCCCTCTCCCTGCCTCTCCCGAGCACCGTCGCCATGGCAGAACATTTCCCGGAGATGGCGGTGGCAGCAACCGGCCGCCGTTAAGCTCCATGGCTGGAGTCTAGCTCTGTTCGGCGAACATCCGGCGCCGCCAGTCATGCGCCGGAGCCATCGGGTGGAGACTCAGCCGGGAGTGCCATTCCTCCTCGTCGGCTCCTCCGCTTCGTCAAGCCAAAGAGCGGGCAGGGGCTGGCGCCGTGAAAACGGAGCCGGGGCTGGTGCGGTGAAAGCGGAGTTCGGCAACGGCAGCGGCCCTAGAATGGGCGCGCGAGACTCCATTGCGATGGAGAAAGCGGCGGGGGAAAGCGAAGAGGCGCCAGCCGCCGCCTGCGCTGCTTTGAGGCGTCGGCGCGGTCGCGACGAAGGCGGGCCGTCGTCCTATCGACAATGACAGCGACGACAGCGCCCGCCGATCCACCATGGCGGCGCCGGTCGGCCAGGGGCCAGCGTCAAGGAGGAGAAGGCCGGCGGCGGCGATGGCGGCGGCAGCGGCGACAACTTCAGCCCTTCCTTTTTAGATTAGATTAATGTAATGAAAATCGCGAATTTCGTCGAAATTTGCCATGTTTAACCGAAATTTAACTACTCTTTTATCATAACCGCGAGCGGCCTTTTTTAAACACTACTTTGGGGCGGCCTCGGGAGCGACGGTTTGGCGACGACTTCGCCAGGGCCTTTCTTTGCGCCGGCTCACCCCCAGGCGGCGCTTTTAGACGCCCCCTGGGGGGCCAACGGCTGGAGATGCCCTAAAGGGGGTGCGCTGGCGCAGGTGCGGTGCGGCAAGTTTAGTCCCACCTCGCCGAGCGAAGGGCAGCCACACTGGTTTATAAACCCAGTCGCGGCTGCCCTTTCGAACTCCTCTATATAGCAGGCTTCTGGGCCTAACTAGGGCGCGCTGCCACAGTGAGCCTGCTGGCCCTTACAGGCCTGCATTTGCACACCCTAGGCCAGCGGCCCACCGGACACGGCCCCAACATTTTTTATAAAGTTTTTCTTTCTGCATTATTTTTTATTTTTTTGCTTTATTTATTTTTGTGTTGTTTTTTTGTGTATTTAGAGTTTCTTTGTGAATATTTTTTCTTTAGGTACAAAAATTACAAACTTTCTGTTAGTGCCGTAGTTTTCAAATTTGAATAGTTTAAATTTTGAATTATTTGAAATTAGTGTGAATCACTAGTTTGTGAATAACAACTTCAAAAAAGTTTTTTCAGTGATTCTTTTTCTTATGTTTAATATTAGTGTGTTTTATCATTATATTCAATTTAGTAATGCTTAGGTTATTTAAAAATGAAATGCCTTTGTAACAGTTCAGTTTTAAATGGAAACCACGATACTTGAAAGAGATTGTCCATTTTGTACGAAGTGCATCCAGATTTTGCCGTAACCCTCTCTACTTTCTTGCACATGCTATTTGTATGAAATTATGATACCATGCCAACTGTCAACCTTTTACGAGTTCATTTGAAATGCTTTTCAATTCGAGGGTCATTTAGTGGAAAAAATCGGTAAATGCATGAAAAGAATTTGTTTGCACATAAAATTTCTTGGCGTTTCAAATGCCAAAACACATAACTACCCTAACTATTACAGACATTCCCTCCTGGGTGTGAAACACAGTAGAAAGTGATGATAGTGAAGCCGATCACATCCTGATCTTTGGGTGTGAAACTTTTCTTCGCATGTGTCCCTTTGCACGTAACCATGGAAAATCTTCATCATTTAACGGGATGCTCGGGTCAATATTCACTTTGTGAATGGAGCAATTTCATCAAACTTTTCATAATCTTCTGACTTATCTGTCTTGTCATCCACTCCCACGATGTTTCTCTTCCCGAAAAGAACTATGTGCGCTTTGGCTCATCGTATGCGATGCATTAAGCTTCCTTATCTTTTCTTTTTCTTGGCTTGGTAGACATGTCCTTCACATAGAAAACCTGTGCCACATCATTGGCTAGGGCGAATGGTTAAATGCGCATCGTAAGATTGTTGAGATCCTTTGTTGTCATTCCGTCTGCGGGTCTTCCGTTACCCGCCTCGTGTCATATTGACCCATTTGCACGAAACAAAGGGACCTTTAAACCACGTCGATAGTCAAGTTCCCATATGTCACTGTATATAACCATAATATGTTTCCTTTCCGTCTTGGTTTCTCGCATCCAGCGGACACCACTGTTTTTGGTTGGTGCTCTTCTTATCTTGGGCGATCGTGTAGAATGTATTACCATTTATCTCGTACCCTTTGAAAGTCATTATATTCGAAGATGGTAGCTGGGACAGCAAGTACAGGTCATCTTCAATAGAGGTGTCATGCATGGTGCGTATACGCAACCAGTGGTGAAACTCTGGTTTGTTCATGTGTAATCCAGTCATCGAGACCGCTCCGGGTGTTTGGGCGTAGCAAATTCTTGTGTTCATCCATATCTGGAGCCACCAAGGTGGAATTCAGTAGAAGCTGTGCGGTGTGCTTCAATGAGAGAATGTCCGTCCATACATATTATTTGTTCCCCTCCTAGAGTGCCTTTTCCATCGATGCGCCCTTATCTGCGATTAAGAACACCAATCGGCTTAAGGTCGGGAATAAAATCAATACAAAACTCAATGACCTCCTCATTTTGATGGCCCTTGGAGAAGCTTCCTACGGCCTAGCACGGTTATGAACATATTTCTTTAAGACTCCATGAACCTCTCAAAGGGAACATATTGTGTAGAAATACAGGACCCAAAATGTTAATCTCTTCGCATAGGTGAACTAGGGCGTGCGTCATGATGTTGAAGAAGGATGGTGGGAAAACCAACTCGGCCCGACAAGACATTGCACCAAATCATTACAGAACCTTGGTATGATTTACGGATCGATTACCTTCGAGAGATTGCATTGAGAAATGCACATAGCTTCACAATGGCTAATCGAACATTTTTGATGAAGCCCCTCAATGCAACCGGAGCGGTTGCGTCATAATCACGTGGAAGTCATGAGACTTTAGGTTACGGAACTTTTTCTCGCCATGTTTATTATTCCTTTATATTCGACGAGAAGCCACACGGTACCTTAATCTTGAAAGGGCATTCAAAGAAGATTTCCTTCTCTTCTTTGGTAAGGCGTAGCTTGCATGACCACGATGTATGCCGTCTTCTCCATGCATCGTTGCTGGTCCTCCCATGCCTCGGTGTATCTTTTGTCTTCCCATACCGCCCAAGAAGCCAAGCAGGTCACGCCAAGATTCTTCGTCCGTGCATCACGTCAATTGCGGAGCGGACCTCTAGGTCTTTCCAATATGGCAGGTCCCAAAATATAGATTTCTTCTTCCACATGGGTGCCGTCCATCAGCGTCCTTGAACAGGTTGTCCGCGGGACCCTTTCCAAATATCACCTTCAAATCCTTGACCATATCATGTACATCAGCACCGATGCGGTGGCGAGGCTTTGTCCGATGATCCGCCTCACCTTTGAAATGCTTGCCTTTCTTTCTTATGGGATGCACCTTTCGGAAGAAATCGGCGATGTCCTGTACACATTCTTCTTACAACTATTCAAATATATACTATCGGTATCATCCAAGCAGTCGTGCATCCGTGGTATCCCTTGTTTATGCATCACGAATAGTTCTTGAGAGCAGGCCAATCATTGATGGTCACGAACAACAACGCCTTTAGGTCAAATTCTTCCCCATGTGCTCATCACGCACGCGCACACTGTTCCATTCCACAGTTGTAAGAGTTCTTCAACTAATGGCCTTAGGTACACATCAATGTCGTTGCCGGGTTGCTTAGGGCCTTGGATGAGCACCGGCATCATAATGAACTTCCGCTTCATGCACAACCAAGGAGGAAGGTTATACAAACATAGAGTCACAGGCCGGTGCTATGGTTGCTGCTCTGCTCCCCAAAAGGATTAATGCCATCTGCGCTTAGACCAAACCATACGCTCCTTGAGTCATCGCAAACTCCTCCGTACTTTCTTTCGATTTTTCTCCACTGCGACCCATCGTGGGTACTCTCAACTTTCCGTCTTTCTTACGGTCTTCTCGTGCCATCGCATCGCCTTGGCATGCTCTTTGTTTTGGAACAAGCGTTTCAACCGTGGTATTATAGGAGAATACCACATCACCTTGGCAGAATCTTCTTCTGGGCGCTCGCCTCGACATCACCATGCTCATCGCGGCTGATCTTATAGCGCAATGCACCACATACCGGGCAAGCATTGAAATCCTCGTACTCACGCGGTGAGGATGCAATCATTAGGGCATGCATGTATCTTACGCACCTCTAACCCTAGAGGGCGACAACCTTCTTTAACTTCAGACGTACTCTCGGGCAATTCGTTGTCCTTTGGAAGCATATCCTTTATCATTACCAACAACTTTCCAAATCCTTGTCGGATACACCATTCTCTTCCTTCCATTGCAGCAATTCCATTGTGGTGCCCAGCTTTTCTTGTCACCTCGCGAATTGGGTACAACAATTTTTGTGATCCTCTAACATGCTTTGCAACTTCTTCTTCTCCAAATCACTTGCAGTTTCTCTTTGCATCGGCAATGGCCCGACCTAGATAATCAGCGGGCTCATCGATGCCTCTTCTTCACTTCTTCCCGCATTGCCGGCTCAGCTTCTTCCCACATTACCGGCACAGCTTCTTCCCCATTGTTGTATCATCGTATTCAGGGGAACCCATGGCGGGATAGGCGTCGTCGTCCTCTTCTTCATCATTGTCTTCCATCATAACCCCTCTTTCTCCGTGCTTGGTCCAAACATTATAGTGGGGCATGAAACCAGACTCAAGCAGTGGGCGTGAATGGTTCTTGGCGTAGAGTAATTGCGACCATTCTTACAGCCAGCACATGGACAAGGCATAAAACCATCCGCCCGCTTGTTTGCCTCGGCCATAGCGAAAAAGTATGCACACCCTCAACGAATCGGGAGAGCATCGGTCATCGTACATCCATTGCGGCTCATCTTCATTACACAACACCGAATAGACCAAATTAATACAAGTTCATACATAAAGTTCATACAACACTTAAATGCAACAAACAAATAACTCTCTAGCTAAAGCATTTAAATGCAACAACAAATGCGATCAAGATCGCAACTAAGGTAACAATTGATCCAACACATAATGATACCAAGCCTCACTATCGATGGCATATTTTCTAATCTTTCTAATCTTCAAGCGCATTTTCTCCATCTTGATCTTGTGATCATCGGCGACATCGGCAACATGCAACTCAATTCCATCTTCTAACCCTCAATTCTTTTCAATTTTTCTTTCAAGTACTCGTTTTCTCTTTCAACTAAATTTAACCTCTCGACAATAGGGTCGGTTGGAATTTCGGTTCACATACCTCCTAGATAAAAATATCTATGTCAACTTGATGGGCATAATTTGTCATAAACACGAAATGCAACAAATAGTTTTAAAAGAGAATACACCACATCCGAATCATAACAAGGACGAGGGCCGACGGGGACGGATATCAAAATCATGGCACTATGTATAACAAACAACGTATGGGTAAGATAATTATTATACGAGTAACTATATATCCAAATCACACAAACATCAATTTTTTATATAAAATTTCATGAACAAGAGGCTCACCACAAGGTGGTGCCGGCGACGGGATGGTGCGGGCAATCAACGGTGGTTACGATGGAGATTTAGAAGGCACTAAGTAAACCACACCTACATATGCAAACTAAGTGTTATTTTTGAACTCAAATTGCATATAAATCAAATACTAGCACATATATATATATATATATATGTATATATCCTCCCAAATTACTAAACTCACAAATTAATAACTATATAAAGCATTGCAAGAGCTAATCTAGCAATGAGAGATGAAAGGACAAAGTTGCTAACCTTTGTGATCATTTGAATGGATGGGGGCCTTCAAATCTTGACAAATTTTGGGCAAAATGTGTGATGAGCTCGAGAGGAAGAGGGAAGAACGAGAGAGGAGAGGGAAAGGGAAGAACAGAGCGAGCTCGGGTGGGCGAAGGGTTTATGTAGGGCGACCTTTAGTACCGGTTCGTGCCAAGAACCGGTACTAAAAGGTCTTGGAAGGGCCCAGGCCGACAACATCCTTCCACCACTCTCATTAGTACCGGTTCGTGGCACGAACCGGTGCTAAAGGTTAGCCACGAACCGGTACTAATGAGAGCGGCCCGGCTAGCCGTTGGAACCGGCACTAATGTATACATTTGTGCCGGCTCTAATACAAACCGGCACTAATGTGCTTCACGTTTGACCCTTTTTCTACTAGTGTATGTGGGACACGCATCAATTGGACCGTTGTACATCGAGGGTAGGTTCGTAACTTCATCCAAGCGCGCCTTCTCCTCGGCCGAAATGACATGTGCCGAGTAATTCATAAACCATGGTCGGCAAAACACGCTCTCCTCGCTCGAAGTAGCTCGCGGCCACTATTTCAAAACACGCTCTCCTCGCCCGAAATCGCTCGTGCCCACTATAGTTCAAAACACGCCCTCCTCGCCATATATCGCTCCCGCCCACTATTTGGGGAGAAGCAAAGTTACTCTACTATCCCTGACCCTCAGTACACAGACCCAAGTCGAGAAGCCTATAGGCAAGGGTAGAACTGTAACTCCCCCTCACATTTCGACAAATCGTCAAGTAAGACATGGTTCCTCTCCTCCCAATCCCCCCGCCCCCATTCATACCTCGTGGGCGCCAAATCACCTTCTCCCCGGGAAGCTCCCTTCTCGAACATGAAACATTAGCCCCACCTCCATGGCGCCCCTCACAGAACCAATTTCACAGCCGCCCTCCTCCCTAATGCCAGAGCGCTGTCAATTGCCGTCATCGATGGGCGTGTGCCTCTTACTCCGTCTTCTTTGGTGCTGCCTCGGCGACGGCGCGTGAACCGTGCGAGCGATTCACCCCACCGTTGTTCCGCGGCGGAGCGGCTCCAACCGGATCCGTTCGAGTCTGGCGCTGCTTCGGCGTGGCCGTCGATCGTGGCGACATCGCTCTTTCCGTGCCGCCGGTCGCCACCTCAACCGCGCCCGGCCTCACCGACTCGACAGCTGGACCTGCCTACCTCACCATGCCGCCATATAGGTCGCACCTGTTGGGGAACGTAGTAATTTCAAAAATTTCCTACGCACACGCAAGATCATGGTGATGCATAGCAACAAGAGGGGAGAGTGTTGTCCATGTACCCTCGTACACCGAAAAGTGGAAGCGTTAGAACAACACGGCTGATGTAGTCGTACGTCTTCACGGACCGACCGATCCAGCACCGAAACTACGGCACCTCTGAGTTCTAGCACACGTTCAGCTCGATGACGATCCCCGGACTCCGATCCAGCAAAATGTCAGGGAAGAGTTCCTTCAGCACGACGGCGTGGTGACGATCTTGATGTTCTACCGTCGTAGGGCTTCGCCTAAGCACCGCTACAATATTATCGAGGACTATGGTGGAGGGGGGCACCGCACACAGCTAAGAGATCAAGAGATCAATTGTTGTGTCTATGGGGTGCCCCCCTGCCCACGTATATAAAGGACCTAGGGGGGAGGCGGCCGGCCAAGGAGGAGGGCGCGCCTAGGGGGGAGTCCAACTCCCACCGGGAGTAGGACTCCTCCTTTCCTAGTAGGAGTAGGAGAGAAGGAAGGGGAAGAGAGAAGGGAAGGAAGGAGGGGGCGCAGCCCCTCCCCCTAGTCCAATTCGGACTAGGCCTTGGGGGGGGGGGGGCTGCCCTAGGCATCCCCTCTCTCTTTCCCGTATGGCCCAATAAGGCCCAATACTTCTCCCCGGCGAATTCCCGTAACTCTCCAGTACTCCGATAAATACCCGAATCACTCGGAACCTTTCCGAAGTCCGAGTATAGTCGTCCAATATATCGATCTTTACGTCTCGGCCATTTCGAGATTCCTCATCAAGTCCCCGATCTCATCCGGGACTCCGAACTCCTTCGGTACATCAAAACTCATAAACTCATAATATAACTATCATCGAAACCTTAAGCGTGCGGACCCTACGGGTTCGAGAACAATGTAGACAGGACCGAGACACGTTTCCGGTCAATAACCAATAGCGGAACCTAGATGCTCATGTTGGCTCCAACATATTCTATGAAGATCTTTCTCGGTTAAACCGCACAACAACATACGTTGTTCCCTTTGTCATCGGCGTCCGGAGGGCGGACATAAGTCCCCTGAAAGTTTGCCCGAAACGCATCCTCAAGCTCTTCCCAACTTCCAATGGTATTTTCCGGGAGGCTTTTGAGCCAATGCCGGGCTGGCCTTTTGAGCTTGAGGGGTAAGTATTTTATGGCGTGGAGGTCATCTCCTCTAGCCATATGTATGTGCAGGATGTAATCCTCAATCCAGACTCCATGGTCTATTGTTCTGTCGTATGCCTCTATGTTTACGGGCTTGAATCCCGCTGGAAATTCATGATCCAGCACCTCATCGGTGAAACATAGGGGGTGTGTGGCGCCCCTGTATTTGGGTGTGTCGTAATGTTCGAATACTCGACGTGTTGTATTGCTTTCTAGAGCTTGCTTTCTTGGCCCATAGATGGACGTGACCGGGCCATCCTTTTTGTGAGGATCCTTATGTGGATCACGTGCCAGCTTGTGTGCGGCGCCGCTTGCCACTCTTTGTTTGTCATGTGGTCGTCTATCCGACCGGGCGGCCTCTTTGTTCTTTGATTGTGGGGCTCTCGGCCTCCTCGTCAAATCAGGCGATAGTTTGCGCCGGGTAGCTTTTTGCTGGGCGACTATCGCCGTATTTGTCTGCGGTCTTGAGTACTTTGCTCCATCTCATTCTGAGTATGTCTTCTGCTGTTTTGAGCTTCCGCTTCTGCTTCTTCAGACTTCGTGCAGTGGCGACGAGCCTTTTGTGGAGGTTCTTCTGCGTGAGATCGTCCGGACTGTTGTTTTCGCCGGGGATGGATTGCTTATCCAATTCATCCTGTTCGCATGGTTGCTCGGGGGCATGTTCGTCGTCCACCGGTTCACCCTGCTCTATGGCTGGGTCTGTATGGGTGCTGTCGTTGTCGAGGCGGGACTTTGAGCGGCGCTTACGTCGCCGTTTTGACTGTTTTTCAAGGGAATTATCCTTCGCAGCGTCCTGTTGTTCCTCGTTATCGCTTCCCTTAGGTGTATCCACCATATATACATCGTGAGTTGAGGTGGCCTTCCAGTGCCCTGTAGGCGCTGGTTCTTGGTCGTCTCTGGCATCCTCGTCCATACCGTCGATGTCTTTGGTGTCGAAGTCTAGCATATCGGTTAAGTCATCGACAGGGGCTACAAAGTGGGTTGTGGGTGGGCGTTGAATTTCTTCGTCGTCCGCATCCCAACCTACCTGACCATAGTCCGGCCAGGGCTCTCCTGATAGAGAGAGAGACTTCAGTGAATTCAGGATGTCACCAAAAGGCGAGTGCTGAAAGATGTCTGCGGCGGTGAACTCCATGATCGGCTCCCATTCGGGTTCGATTGGCAGGGGCGCGGAAGGTTCGGGGTCCGGAGAGGAGTCCGACACCTTGGAGTCACGAGCTTCACAAGGGACAGGTTGGTATTCGGCTCTATCACCGTAGAGGTAGCAGCCCCCTAGGCGGTGTCCAGCCACCCATCCTCGATCGGCGCAGATCGCTCCGAAACTAAGGGTCGGGCGAACTCTTATCTTGACCTCGAGGGCCTTGTCCGCAGCAGATCTAAATCATGCCCATCGTGACAGTGCGGCGCTCTCGGCTGTGTCTCGAATCCGTCGAAGATCAAGTCTCCGTGGATGTTAGTCGTATAGTTCAAACTTCCAAATCTGACCTGATGGCCAGGGGCGTAGCTTTCGATCTGCTCCAGACGGCCAAGTGAATTGGCCCGCAGTGCAAAGCCGCCGAATACGAAGATCTGTCCGGTGAGAAAAGTCTCACCCTGGACCACGTTGTTGTTGATGATCGAAGGAGCCATCGGGCCTATAAGTGACGACACGAGGAACTCTCAATGAAAGCACCAATGTCGGTGTCAAAACCGGCGGATCTCGAGTAGGGGGTCTGAGCGTGCGTCTAGGCGGATGGTAACAGGAGACAAGGGACACGATGTTTTTACCCAGGTTCGGGCCCTCTCGGTGGAGGTAAAACCCTACTCCTGCTTGATTAATATTGATGATATGGGTAGTACAAGAGTGGATCTACCACGGGATCAAGGAGGCTAAACCCTAGAAGCTAGCCTATGGTATGATTGTTGTTTGTCCTACGGACTAAAACCCTCCGGTTTATATAGACACCGGAGAGGGCTAGGGTTACACAGAGTCGGTTACAATGGTAGGAGATCTACATATCCGTATCGCCAAGCTTGCCTTCCACGCCAAGGAAAGTCCCATCTGGACATGGGACGAAGTCTTCAATCTTGTATCTTCATAGTCTTGGAGTCCGGCCAAAGATGATAGTTCGGCTATCCGGACACCCCCTAGTCCAGGACTCCCTCAGTCGGGATTTGAGTCTTACTCAATTTCACACCTTTGCAACACAGGCAAGAACTCTTTCTTTGACTGTTCCATTTTGAACTATTTCAAAATCTTGACAAGGTATGTACTTATTGAAAAAATTATCAAGCGTCTTGATCTATCTCAATAGATCTTGATGCTCAATATGTAAGTAGCTTTACTGAGGTCTTTCTTTTAAAGAACTCCTTTCAAATACTCCTTTATGCTTTCCAGAAAAATTCTACATCATTTCTGATCAACTCACATATATTTATCAGAAAGGCGGTAGTGCTCCCACTCACTTTATTGTAAATACAGGCTTCACCATAAAGTGCGTATAAAATATATGCTTTGATCAACTTATCAAAGCATATATTCCAACTCTGAGATGCTTGTACCAGTCCATAGATGGATCGCTGGAGCTTGCACATTTTGTTAGTACCTTTAGGAATTACAAAACCTTCTGGTTGCATCATATACAACTCTTCTTTAAGAAAACCATTAAGGAATGCAGTTTTGACATCCATTTGCCAGATTTCATAAAATGTGGCAATTGCTAACATGATTCGGACAGACTTAAGCATCGCTACAGTTGAGAAAATCTCATTGTAGTCAACACCTTGAACTTGTCAAAAACCTTTTTGCGACAAGTCGAGCTTTGTAGATAGTAACACTACTATCAGCGTCTGTCTTCCTCTTGAAGATCCATTTATACAATATGGCTTGCTGATCATCGGGCAACTCCACCAAAGTCCACACTTTGTTCTCATATATGGATCGCATCTCAGATTTCATGGCCTCAAGCCATTTCACGGAATCTGGGCTCATCATCGCTTCCTCATAGTTCGTAGGTTCATCATGGTCTAGTAACATGACTTCTAGAACATGATTACCGTACCACTTTGGTGCGGATCTTACTCTGGAAGACCTACAAGGTTCTCTAGTAACTTGATCTGAAGTTTCATGATCATCATAATTAGCTTCCTCACTAATTGGTGTAGGAATCACTAGAACTGATTTCTGTGATGAACTACTTTCCAATTTGGGAGAAGGTACAATTGCCTTATCAAGCTCTACTTTCCTCCCACTCACTTCTTTCGAGAGAAACTCCTTCTATAGAAAGGATCCATCTTAGCAATGAATATTTTGCCTTTGGATTTGTGATAGAAGGTGTACCCAACATTTTCCTTTGGGTATCCTATGACGACGCATTTCTCCGATTTGGGTTCGAGCTTATCAGGTTGAAACTTTTTTACATAAGCATCGCAACTCCAAACTTTAAGAAATGACAGCTTAGGTTTCTTACTAAACCATAGTTCATATGGTGTCGTCTCAACGGATTTTGATGGTGCCCTTTTAATGTGAATGCAGCTGTCTCTAATGCATAACCCCAAAACGATAGTGGTAAATCAGTAAGAGACATCATAGATCGCACCATATCCAATAAAGTGCGGTTACGATGTTCGGACACACCATAATGTTGTGGTGTTCCAAGTGGCGTGAGCTGTGAAACTATTCCACATTGTTTTAATTGAAGACCAAACTCATAACTCAAATATTCATCTCCATGATCAGATCGCAGAAACTTTATTTTCTTGTTACGATGATTTTCCACTTCACTCTGAAATTCTTTGAACCTTTCAACTATTTCAGACTTATGTTTCATCAAGTAGATATACCCATATCTACTCAAATCATCTGTGAAGGTCAGAAAATAATGGTACCCGCCACGAGCCTTAATACTCATTAGTCTGCATACATCAGTATGTATTATTTCCAACAAGTCAGTAGCTCGTTCCATTGTTCTGGAGAATGGAGTTTTAGTCATCTTGACCAAAAGGCACGGTTCGCAAGCATCAAATGATTCATAACCAAGTGATTCCGAAAATCCATCTTTATGGAGTTTCTTCATGCGCTTTACACCGATATGACCCAAACGGCAGTGCCACAAATAAGTTGCACTATCATTATTAACTTTGCATCTTTTGGCATCAATATTATGAATATGTGTATCACTACGATCGAGATCCAATGAACTACTTTCATTGGGTGTATGACCATTGAAGGTTTTATTCATGTAAACAGAACAACAATTATTCTCTGACTTTAAATGAATAACCGTATTGCAATAAATATGATCAAATCATATTCATGCTCAACACAAAAGCTAAATAACATTTATTTAGTTTTAACACTAATCCCGAAAGTATAGGGAGTGTGTGATGATGATCATATAAATCTTGGAACTACTTCCAACACTCAGCGTCACTTCCCCTCAACTAGTCTCTGTTTATTATGTAACTCCTGTTTCGAGTTACTAATCTTAGCAACCGAACAAGTATCAAATACTTAGGGGCTACTATAAACACTAGTAAGGCACACATCAATAACATGTATATCAAATATACCCTTGTTCAATTTGCCATCCTTCTTATCCACCAAATATTCAGGGCATTTCCGCTTCCAGTGACCATTTCCTTTGCAGTGTAAGCACTCAGTTTCAGGCTTTGGTCTAGCTTTGGACTTCTTCGGAGGAGTGACAACTTGCTTGTCATTCTACTTGAAGTTTCCCTTTTTTTCCTTTGCCCTTTTCTTGAAACTAGTGGTCTTGTCAATCATCCACTTGATGCTCTTTCTTGATTTCTACCTGCGTTGATTTCAACATCGCGAAGAGCTCAGGAATCGTTTTCGTCATCCTCTACATACTATAGTTCATCATGAAGTTCTACTAACTTGGTGATGGTGACTAGAGAATTCTGTCAATCACTATCTTATCTAGAAGATTAACTCCCACTTGATTCAAGCGATTGTAGTACCCAGACAATCTGAGCACATGCTCACTAGTTGAGTGATTCTCCTCCATCTTTTAGCTATAAAACTTTGTTGGAGACTTTATATCTCTCAACTTAGGTATTTGCTAGAAATATTAACTTCAATTCCTGGAACATCTCATATAGTCCATGACGTTCAAAACGTCTTTGAAGTCCCGATTCTAAGCCGTTAAGCATGGTGCACTAAACTATCAAGTAGTCATCATATTGAGCTAACCAAACGTTCATAACGTCTGTATCTGCTCCTGCAATAGGTCTGTCACCTAGCGGTGCATTAAGGACATAATTCTTCCGTGCGGCAATGAGGATAAACCGCAGATCACGGATCCAATCTGCATCATTGCTATTAACATCTTTCAACACAATTTTCTCTAGGAACATATAAAATAAACATATGAAAGCAACAACACGAGCTATTGATCGACAACATAATTTGTAAAATACTACCAGGACTAAGTTCATGATAAATTTAAGTTCAATTAATCATATTACTTAAGAACTCCCACTTAGACATACATTTCTCTAGTCATCTAAGTGATCACGTGATCCAAATCAACTAAACCATGTCCGATCATCACGTGAGATGGAGTAGTTTTCAATGGTGAACATCACTTTGTTGATCATATCTACTATATGATTCACACTTGACCTTTCGGTCTCCGTGTTCCGAGGCCATATCTGTATATGCTAGGCTTGTCAAGTTTAACCTGAGTATTCCGCGTGTGCAACTGTTTTGCACCCGTTGTATTTGAACGTAGAGCCTATCACACCCGATCATCACGTGGTGTCTCAGCACGAAGAACTTTCGCAATGGTGCATACTCAGGGAGAACACTTCTTGATAATTAGTGATAGATCATCTTATAATGCTACCGTCAATCAAAGCAAAATAAGACGCATAAAGGATAAACATCACATGCAACCAATATAAGTGATATGATATGGCCATCATCATCTTGTGCTTGTGATCTCCATCTCCAAAGCACCGTCGTGATCACCATCGTCACCGGCGCGACACCTTGATCTCCATCGTAGTGTCGTTGTCGTCTCGCCACCTATTGCTTCTACGACTATCGCTACCGCTTAGTGATAAAGTAAAGCAATTACAGGGCGCTTGCATTTCATACAATAAAGCGTCAACCATATGGCTCCTACTAGTTGCCGATAACTCTTTTACAAAACATGATCATCTCATACAATAAAATATAGCATCACGTCTTGACCATATCACATCACAACATGCCCTGCAAAAACAAGTTAGACATCCTCTACTTTGTTGTTGCAAGTTTTACGTGGCTGCTACGGGTTCAGCAAGAACCGTTCTTACCTATGCATCAAAACCACAACGATAGTTTGTCAAGTTAATGTTGTTTTAACCTTCTCAAGGACCGGGCGTAGCCACACTCGGTTCAACTAAAGTTGGAGAAACTGACACCCGCCAGCCACATGTGTGCAAAGCACGTCGGTAGAACCATTCTCGTGTAAGCGTACACGTAATGTTGGTCCGGGCCGCTTCATCCAAAGAATACCGCCCGAACCAAAGTATGACATCTTTGGTAAGCGGTATGACTTGTATCGCCCACAACTCACTTGTGTTCTACTCGTGCATATAACATCTACGCATAAAACCTGGCTCGGATGCCCTTGGTTGGGGAATGTAGTAATTTCAAAATTTTCCTACGCACACGCAAGATCATGGTGATGCATAGCAACGAGAGGGGAGAGTTTTGTCCACGTACCCTCGTAGACCGAAAAGCAAAAGCGTTAGAACAACGCGGTTGATGTAGTCGTACGTCTTCACGGCCCGACCGATCAAGCACCGAAACTACGGCACCTCCGAGTTCTAGCACACGTTCTGCTCGATGACGATCCCCGGACTCTGATCCAGCAGAATGTCGGGGAAGAGTTCTGTCAGCATGACGGCGTGGTGACAATCTTGATGTTCTACCGTCACAAGGCTTCGCCTAAGCACCGCAACAATATTATCGAGGACTATGGTGGAGGGGGCACCGCACATGGCTAAGAGATCAAGAGATCATTGTTGTGTCTATGGGGTGCCGCCCTGCCCCCGTATATAAAGGAGCTAGGGGGAGGCGGACGGCCAAGGAGGAGGGCGCGCCAAGGGGGGAGTCCTACTCCCACCGGGAGTAGGACTCCTCCTTTCCTAGTAGGAGTAGGAGAGAAGGAAGGGGAAGAGAGAAGGGAAGGAAGGAGGGGGCGCAGCCCCTCCCCCTACTCCAATTCGGACTAGGCCTTGGGGGGAGTGGCCTGCCCTAGGCAGCCCCTCTCTCTTTCCCGTATGGCCCAATAAGATCCAATACTTCTCCCCGGCGAATTCCCGTAACTCTCCGGTACTCCGATAAATTCCCGAATCACTCGGAACCTTTCCGAAGTCCGAATATAGTCGTCCAATATATCGATCTTTACGTCTTGGCCATTTCGAGACTCCTCGTCATGTCCCCCATCTCATCCGCGACTCCGAACTCCTTCGTTACATGAAAACTCATAAACTCATAATATAACTGTCATCGAAACCTTAAGCGTGCGGACCCTACGGGTTCGAGAACAATGTAAACCTTAAGCACCCTCATCTGAAATCACTTTATTTAGGCGTCAGTTGTCTGAATTTTTATTCTAGGCCAATCGATTCCCAATGGGAAGCAGCACCCCTTGAGGCGGCGGAGCTCCTAGGCTGCCGGTTGGCTGGTGTCTAACGTAAGGGTGCGGGGCCGCAAGTTCGCCGTGGAAGCAGCGTTTGATGGCTATCTTTTAGAGTTGTATGGGTTGAAGGTACTGCCGCCGCCGGATCTGGATGACGGGGAGTCTTTGTGGATTGGCCCGGGGCAACGCAACCACGGCAGTGCGGTGGGGCGGGGAGCGGGGTTTTTGGCCGGGGCCACGGACGGCGGAGGCAGGCTGCTCTGCCGTTGGTCGTTGGCTCTTCGGGGAAGATTCCGAACAGTGTCAGCCAGGAGGCACAAGACGGCCATCAAGCCATCTGGCGTAGATCAGACAGTACCAGAATAAAATAAAATCGTGTGACCCCAATTTAGTCTTCAGTCAACAGAGTGTGACTACTCTCGTGCCTTGCTGTTGATCTCTTAGTGTATTTCTTTGGGTCAAAGAGATATGTCGTTCTTAACATTATGTGTTATCTGCATCTTCAGACACACCGTCTTCCGACTCACCATAGCTGCTCCAATAAGGGAAGCATACACCAGAAGGGAGCTATAGTCCCCACTCAACAGTTCCCTGAATCGAATGCGCGTGCCCGACATGGACAGCCACAACAACTGCAGGGCCATCGACAAGTCAGCACATTATGCTCACTCCAATGGATGGCAGCCAGATAGGTTGTACCCTCATCTTACTTGTGTGCAACATTTATGGCTTTGTTATTCATCTAAGTACGAAAAATAGATCATCACATTTCACTGTATATTCATGCTGATCTCTTACGGGTCTTGTTCAGGAGTTCACACTATTCCATAGTTCAGCTAAGATACTTGTTCTTTAGGTAATGATGTTCCATAGTTATCATCCATCAGCCAATACTATCCCACAGGCTGGTGATTATAGTATTATACCACTTCTAGTATTACCTATGTTGTTCTTTAATACTTTTGTGTGCCATCTAGTTAATCTCGAGTACAAAGCGATACATATTACGTAGCTTTCATCGTGTTCTCCCTTTAGTTTATGAGACCTGTTGCTGCTAGTTAACCCCAGCCCTACTATTTATGTCGTCTCCTCAGGGCACTCATTTACATAAATCTAACTACTAGTTGTCTTCCATGCATATGGATATAATTGCACACAATCGATATATCCACAAGAACCTCACGGAGCAATGTAAAGGCCAATAAACTTGATGTCAATGATACCCAATATGATGGAACATGTAAAGGCAGTTCTTGAAGACTTGCGAAAGATGATGAATCCTCTTCACCCCACAAGGTCCTTGCTCTAACTTGGCACGTGATATGGGTACAACATGCATATAATGCCCTGGAGTGTATCTACTTTGTTGCAATGCCATGTGCTTAGCATGTTGATCATGCATGTAAATATGTCATGTCTTCCTGTTTTTGATACCTATTCCATTCATGATAACATGTTTTCAAATTCAAATCTTGTCATTCTACTCTATCGCAATGCCATCTGCTTAATTTGGACATCATGCTTCGAATATCTTATGCATTATTATTCATCATTATGTACTTCATCATACGCCATACCATGTTTTTTTACATTGAAGTGTTGTTCTAGTGCTTTGTTGCAATGCCATCTTATTTTCCCAATCATACACGTGTATGTTGCCCTAGTTATTTCTGTGCGTATTCCGCTAGCATATAGTTTTACATTCAACTAGTTTTTTTTTTTGCTGTGTTGTCCTGTCGTATCCCTAGCTCTTACACCATACTCCCTCCGTGCGGATTACATGTTGCCGAAATGGATAAAAAAGGATATATCTAGAACTAAAATACGCCTAGACCCATTCATTTTTTTCCGGATGGAGGGAATACATGTCAATATGTCATGTCTTTCTATTCTTTAGTACCTATTCCATCTCTCTACTGTCGCATGTTTTATAATTAAAGCACCATTCTTCTATACAAGGCATGCAAGGGGAAGACGACTATGTTAGAATCTGAAGGGTTACAAACAAGGCCTTTGCAAAAGATCCAAACGCCAGGAGATAATAAGCCAACTTCAGTTTTATAGATCTTGCTCCAAAGACAGAGAAACCCAACTCCTCACGATAATAAGCGGATTCGGTGGCCAAAGAACTAGTCCGCTCGATCCGGCAAAAATATGTCAACTCAATTCTAAGAAGCGTGTGCGTATCCTTGCATCATGAAATTTTATAGCATGCTGATCATATTTTCTACATGTTTCTTACCCATCTCTCTTTTAGAAAATAAGCTTAACAGATAGAAGTTCTACAATGGTATCATTTATGAGGAAAGATTCTTGCAGGAATTCTCTGTGCTCCAATGTAGATGTAAGTACCTTTTGTATATCACTATATTATTACATCAGCATGTATTTTGTTAATCGGCGTGAATCCAACCTTTATCTGGTCTAAATTTAGTTGTAGCAAAATGTATGATTAAAGGCCACAATGTTGATTTTTGTAAGGAAAACTGCACAGTAGTTTTGCATCTGAGCTACATGAGTGTACTATCTTATACCGGTGGGTTTGAATACTTTGGTTCTGCGGTGGGTTTTTCGGTGTTTTTCTTTGTGTTGTCTGTCGTATCCTAGCTCTTACATCATACTCCCTCCATCCGGATTAAATGTCGCAAAATGGATAAAACTGGATGTATCTAGAACTGAAATCGCCTAGACCCGTCCATTTATTTCGGATGGAGGAATACATGTCAATATGTCATGCCTTTCTATTCTTCAGTACCTATTCCATCTCTGTTGTAGCATGTTTTATAACTGAATCACCATTCTTCTATATAAGGCATGCAAGGGGAAGACGGCTATGCTAGAATCTGAAGGGTTACAAACCAGGTCTTTGCAAAAGGCCAAACGTCAGGAGATAATAAATCAACTCCATTTTTCATAGATACTGCTCCAGCACAGAGAAACCCAAGTCCCACTGATAATAAGAAGATTCCAGTGGCCAAAGAACTAGTCCGCTCTAGTCCAGCAAAAAAATGTCAACTCCATTCTAAGAAGCGTGTGTGTATCCTCGCATCATGAAATTTTATAGCATTCTGATCATATTTTCTACATGTTTCTTACCCATCTCTCTTTTAGAAAATAAGGTTGAACGATAGAAGACTTCCTCCATTGGGATCGTATTCGAGGAAAATATCTTGCGGGAATTCTCTGTGCTCCAATGCTGATGTAAGTACCTGTTGTATATCACTATATTTTTACATCAACATGTATTTTGTTAATCGGCGTGAATCTAACCTTTATCTGGTCTAAAATTAGTTGTAGAAAAATGTTAAAGGCGCCAATGTTGATTTTTGTAAGGAAAATTGTCTGGTAGTTTTGCATACTGAGCTGCATGAATGTACTATCTCATATCACGCACATTACTGAAGTGTAGTGCTTCTCTGGTTGCCCATTCATTCATTGTGTCAATGTTGCTTTCATACTACCTTACCTGGCTGATGATAGCTGTGCCATATTGTGTTAATTTGGTGTAGGCTAGTTGCCCAAACGTTCGTTGTGTCAATGTTGCTTTCCTATTATCTAACTTGGCCAATGATAGAAATGCTAGTGTGTTAATTTTGTGCAGGTTGTTGAAGATAAGAAGACAAACTCTGAAAACAGCAAGGCAACCCCATTGTTTCTTTCCAGTAAATCTAGGCTAGGTAATATAGCAATAACTCATGATTAATCTGTTTGGTTCCCGTCCTAATTTATGTTATGATGCAGTGGTCGAGACACTCTCCACTATCAATAATACAAGCCTGCCAAAATCGCCATCTGAATCATTCAAGATCCTCTATCTCGAATGCAACGGAATAAATGTATGTTTGTGAACCAATTAATGGCGAAGCAATGATGGAAATGGTGGATGAATCGAGAGGTGCGAGTCGTGCGACACAACAAGCGATCAATGTTTTCGAGAGCGATGTAGCAAAGAAGAAAGAACTTGCCCACATGCTTATGGGCGTCATCGTGCTAAGGTTGCAGATTGTGGCGTTGTAGATGGTTAGGTTTTGCTCATTTATTTGCACCGCATCAATCTTTGATTGCCCAATGGATGTAATTTCTGTAATATATCTTTGGATGTGCAACGTTATTCCGTGTATGTCGTACCTTTGCGTGATCGGTTTTGGTCCTGTGCATAATTGCTCGTCGTAATGGGCTCAAATTATCTAATTTGGCCTAAAGACATGTACGAACTTTAGTGGGCCCATTAAGTTAATGGGCGTTTCTAAACCGAAAGTTAATGGTCGGCCCTCTTACCTCCGAATTAGTTTAACGAGCCGACATCAAAGCGGGCAACAGGTGGCCCCAGTTTATTCCACGGGCCGTTAACAGGCCCTTACTAAGTTTGGGCTACATATGGCCCAACTATACTATAGGCCTTTAGCAGGCCGAAAGAGACAGCGGGCTTCTACTGGACCATGAAGACCATGGGCCGCTAAGAGGCCGAAAGTCAGGTCGTATTGTAAATGGCCTAATTGTGTTGTGGGCCTTTAGCAGGCCGAAAGAGAAACCGGGCTGGTATTGGACCATGAAGAGCATGGGCCGTTAAAAGGCCAAAACTAAGGTCCGACTACAAATGGCCCAACTCATTTATGGTCCGTTAATAGGCCGAAAGGCACATAGGGCTGGGAATTGGCCCAAAACTTAAATGGGTTGCTAAAAGGCCAAAACTCAGGTCCGACTACAAATGGCCCAACTGATTTATGGGCCGTCAGCAGTGAAAAGTGACACCGGCGTAAAATTGGCCCAACACTTAAATGGGCGCTAAAGGCGAAACTCAGTCCGACAACAAATGGCCCATCGATTTATGGGCCGTCAGCGGTGAAAGACACATCGGGTGAAACTAGCCCAACATTTAAATGGGTCGCAAAAAGGCCGAAAGATGTACATCCTGAAAATTGGCTCATCCACTAATGGGTGGTTAACAGGCGAAATCTCATCGGGCGATATTGAGCCCAAATATATAGCGGTACATTAGCGGGCTCGAATCGGCGATGGGCTGCAATGGTGTCAAATCTTTAACGGGCGTTGGCGGGCGAATTGGCACGTCTCATATGGGTTGTGGGCTTAAATGGACTGACACAAGTAGGCCTTATATGGGCTGGCTCGCTAATTTTCTTTGGGCGGCCTTTTCACGGAATGGGCCTCTGTTGGGCCATGCCACGTGTCGGCGTATCATAGGCGCCTTCCGTCCAATGAGTTGATGACATCATCCCAGCGATGAGCCGACACGCGTGTTTGCTCCAGCCAATGATGATTTTACACGTGGAAAATCCCCATTGGTTGGGGCTGATAACGGTTATCGGATCCAAAACCCGACCCGATAGCTTAACGGCGTTCGTTACGGTGGATGCCACATGTCGGTCACCCTTGATGAAAGCACTTCGTGACGCGATTTATCGTCATGGAAGTGGACACTTCGTGATGATAATTTTGGTATTGTCATGGAACACTTCTCTGACAACACAGTATGACTATCTTGATTACTCGCATAAATTTGTCATGGATGTACATGCATGAAAAAAACGCGACCTACTGTGACAAACACGTATCATCACGGAAGTGTATTTTTTTGTAGTGTGTGTAGTTTCCAGGTCTAGGTGTTCGTGCATTTGTGTTGTAGATTTTGTTGTTGTTTGAGTATTTAGCTGTTGGTTCTGCTTCATGGTTCATGTAGTTTTCTGTGGATCCCGTGTGCTTGTGTCAGTTGTTAGTATTTGTGTGCTGGCCCCTAGCTTTGTGATTGCTCTATTAGGTTTTAGGTGTTCTTGTTTCAATCCTTTCGTTGTAGCCGCTATTTAGTTGCTTGTTTATAAATTTTTTGATTGATATGTTGGTGCTCTGCTAGGGTGTGGCTTTGTCATTTTTTAGGTGATAGGCATGTCTCTGTGTTGAACCTTCTGGATCGTCCCCTGCAGTTGCTGTTTCAACCATCTGGTAGGGTCAGGTTTAGGTAGAACTGCTTTTTTAGGGTTGGTTTTCTTTTGTGTATGAGTTTTTTCAGAGTTTGCAGTGCTATTTTCCTGGTAGTTCGTGGCTTTTTTTTCTCCATAGCCCTCTGCGTTCTAGCACTGCAACTAGGTCTGGTAGTGTGTGTCAAATTTTTTCTATATGTTTTCCTTGAATTTCAGTGGATTTTGTCTCTGAATTGCACTGTAATACCCGAGTATTTTCATGTAATGTAGTCCTCCAGTTTTGCACATTATTGTTCTCTAGTATTTCTTTGTAATTCCCGTCTGAATTGTTTCCTGCAATTTTTGAGCTTTTAATATGTAATCAACGACGGAGCTGCATGTATTGCTGGGGTGGGGGGGGGGCTGTGCCCCCCCAGCTTTGAAGACACTTGTGAAACAAAAAAAATCGCGATCCCCCAGTTCAGACCTAGGTTCGCACTGTAAATTGTGTAGCTTTTCTTTGTAATTCATGCGCTTTCTGACTAAAGTTGCTTACTCAGAGTAAATTACAGAGTAAGTTACTCTGTAATTTTCATCAGTTTTGCACTATACACTGCAACAACCATGGAATTTACATTCTAAGTTCACTGAAAAGTAGTCTGTAAGTAATTACACTGTAATTTCCTCTATGTACACTGTAATATCCATGGTAATTACACTGTAATTTCCCTCAATATACACCGTAATATTCGTGGTGTTTACACTGTATTTCCCTCAATGTACACTGTAATTTCCAAGTAGTACTTACACTGTAATTTCCCTCAATGTGCACTATAATTTCTGTATAGTTTTTACACTGTAATTTCCCTCAATGCACACTGTAATATGCATGGTATTTACACTGTAATTTCCCTCAGATTTCTCCGTAATTTTCCTTTAGTATTTACACTGTAATTTCCCTCAATGTACATTGTACTATGCTTGGTATTTTCACTGTAATTTCCCTTAGATTTTTGCCAGTGTGATTTACCTAAGGTAAACTGTATAATTTCTCTATAATTACTATGTAATTCATGTGATTTTTTGCACTGTAATTTCCCATTTCTGATTTTCACTGTAATTTATGTGCTTTCTTGGTTGTATGCCTTTGATTACTCTGTAATTTGTGTCAGGTTTACACTGTAATTTCTTGGGTTCTCGAGTGTAATTTCCATTAGTTTACCCTATAATTGGTGTCTCCTGGTTGTGTTATGCGTTGGGATTGTGTCTTAGCTGGGATCTATGGATCGGAGGGGTAGTACAAGGTGAGACCTCGATGTGTGTTTGGCCCTTTTTTGCAAGTTTAAGGTCAGCTGTTTGATGCTTTTCCTCTTCTTCTAGTTGTCCGGTGCTTTGTGGTCGCCGCATCGTTGAGTTTTTGTTTGGATTAGTTGAGAACCGGGTCACAATCTTAATCAGACCCGTTTTTTTGGAAATACATACAAAGATCCGTGGTAACTCGACATACAGTTGTCAACAGGACATTGGTCAGGAAATTTGAATGTTACCCAATTAGAAATCAGTCAAATGCTAGATAGACACTCCCTAAATAAATCCTAAAAAGTGGGCGCTGGCTCGTTTGTCTTACAGAGCAAACGCTCTCGCACGTCGTCCGATCGCCATCTTGCGGTAGCCCGCGTCGATCGTTCCGACTGCACGCTCCATCGACGCATGTGCCAGGTGGCACCTGGTCGTGGCATCGGGACGAGACCCGTTGGGCGTCAAAGCGGTCGTGGGTCCCTCTGGTTCTTCCCCCCTTCCCACTTCCGTCTCCTCCCCCTCCCATTTTGAAACCGCCCCCGAGCGTAGGGAGCGCACCCATTTCCTCCCAAATCCACCAAATCCGGAGCAGCCGGTGGCGGCGCGGCGATTCGGCGGCCGTCTTTCGTCGTAGCGAGGAGGGGGCAGCTAGCGCGGCATGGAGGGAGGGGTTAAGCGGCCAGGTGCACGTCGGTGCGGTGACCGGGGCCATACGCCTACACCCGTAGCACACAGTAGTCGGAGACGGAAGGCGCTGCAGCGCCGGAGACGCTGCCGAGGAGGGATGATGTGTTGGGGAATGTAGTAATTTCAAAAAATTTCCTACGCACACGCAAGATCATAGTGATGCATAGCAACGAGAGGGGTGTTGTCTCGTACCTCGTGAACCCGGCGAAGCGATCACAACATAGAGGAAGTAGTCGACGTTCTCCTCGCGATCCGACCGATCCGGCGCGTTACTCGGCGCCCCGAGTTCTTGACACACGTACAGCTCGATGGCGTCCCTCGTACTCGATCCAGCCGAGTGTCGAGGAGAGTTCCGTCGGCCGACGGCGTGGTGGCGATCTTTATGTTCTATCGGCGCAGAGCTTCGCCTAAGCTTGCGACGATATGACCGAGGTGGAATATGGTGGAGGGGCACCGCACACGGCTAAGGAACGATCCGTAGATCAAACTTGTGTGTTCTAGGGTGCCCCTGCCCCAGATATAAGGAGGAGGGAGGTGCGGCGGCCCAAGGGAGGCGCGCTGAGGAGTCCTACTCCCACCGAGTAGGACTCCCCCTTCCTAGTTGGAGTAGGATTGGGGGGGGAAGAGAGAGAGGCGCCGCCCCCTCTCCTTGTCCTATTCGGACTAGGGGGGGGGCGCGCCACCCCCGGCCGGCCCTTCCTCTTCTCCCTCGAGGCCCACTAAGGCCCATTTAGTTCCCGGGGTTCCGGTAACCTCCGGTACTCCGATAAATTCGATTTCACCGGAACCATTCCGACTCAAATATAGGCTTCCAATATATCAATCTTTATGTCTCGACCATTTGAGACTCCTCGTCATGTCCGTGATCACATCCGGGACTCGAACTTCTTGGTACATCAAAATATATAAACTCATAATAACATCCATCGAAACCTTAGCGTGCGGACCCTACGGTTCGAGAACAATGTAGACATGACCGAGACACGTCTCGGTCAATAACCAACAGCGGGACCTGGATGCCCATATTGGTTCCTACATATTCTCTGAAGATCTTTATCGGTCGACCGCATAACAACATCGTTGTTCCTTTGTCATCGGTATGTTACTTGCGAGATTCGATCGTCGGTATCAATACCTAGTTCAATCTCGTTACGGCAAGTCTCTTTACTCGTTCCGTAATACATCATCTCACAGCTAACTCATTAGTTGTAATGCTTGCAAGGCTTGATGATGTGTATTATCGAGAGGGCCCAGAGATACCTCTCCGACAATCGGAGTGACAAAACCTAATCTCGAATTACGCCAACCCAACATCGCCTTTGGAGACACACTGTAGTACTCCTTTATAATCACCTAGTTACGTTGTGGCGTTTGGTAGCACCAAAGTGTTCCTCCGTAAACGGAGTTGCATAATCTCATAGTTACGGGAACATGTATAAGTCATGGATAAGCAGTAGCAACATACTAAGCGATCGTGTGCTAAGCTAAGGGAATGGGTCATGTCAATCGATCATTCTACTAATGATGTGACCTTGTTAATCAAATAACAACTCCTTGTTCATGGTTAGGAAACATAACCATCTTTGATTAACAAGCTAGTCTAGTAGAGGCATACTAGTGACATCTTGTTTGTCTATGCATTCACACATGTATCATGTTTCCGGTTAATACAATTCTAGCATGAATGATAAACATTTATCATGAAATAAGGAAATAAATAATAACTTTATTATTGCCTCTAGGACATATTTCCTTGGTCTCCCACTTGCACTAGAGTCAATAATCTAGATTACATAGTAATGATTCTAACACCCATGGAGTCTTGGTGCTGATCATGTTTTGCTCGTGGAAGAGGCTTAGTCAACGGTCTCGCAACATTTAGATCCGTATGTATCTTGCAAATCTCTATGTCTCCCACGGACTAAGTCCGGATGGAATTGAAGCGTCTCTTGATGTGCTTGGTCCTCTTGTGAAATCTGGATTCCTTTGCTAAGGCAATTGCTCGATATTGTCACGAAAGATTTTCATTGGACCCGATGCACTAGGTATGACACCTAGATCGGATATGAACTCCTTCATCCGCACTCCTTCATTAGCTGCTTCGAAGCTGCTATGTACTCCGCTTCACATGTAGATCCCGCCACGACGCTTTGTTTAGAACTGCACCAACCGACAGCTCCTCCGTTTAGTGTAAATCGTATCCGGTCTGCGATTTAGAATCGTCGGATCGGTGTCAAAGCTTGCATCAACGTAACCGTTTATGAGCTCTTTGTCACCTCCATATCGAAAACATATCCTTAGTCCTTTTCGGTATTTCAGGATGTTCTTGACCGCTGTCGATGATCCACTCTGGATTACTTTGGTACCTCCTGCTAGGCTTATAGCAAGGCACACATCGTCCGGTACACAAGCATTGCATACATGATAGAGCCTATGGCTGAAGCATAGGAACATCTTTCATTTTCTCTCTATCTTCTGCGGTGGTCGGGCATTGAGTCTTACTCAACTTCACACCTTGTAACACAGGCAAGAACCCTTTCTTTGCTTGATCCATTTTGAACTTCTTCAAAATTTTGTCAAGGTATGTGCTTTGTGAAAGTCAATTAAGCGTCTTGATCTATCTCTATAGATCTTAATGCCCAATATGTAAGCAGCTTCACGAGGTCTTTCATTGAAAAACTCTTATTCAAGTATCCCTTTATGCTATCCAGAAATTCTATATCATTTCCGATCAGCAATATGTCATCTACATATAATATCGAAATGCTCTGAGCTCCCACTCACTTTCTTGTAAATACAAGCTTCTCCAAAAGTGCAGTACAAACCCAAATGCTTTGATCACACTATCAAAGCGTTTATTCCAACTCCGAGATGCTTGCACCAGTCCATAAATGGATCATTTGGAGCTTGCACACTTTGTTAGCTCCTTTGGATCGATAAAACCTTCTAGTTGCATCATATACAACTCTTCTTCCGTAAATCCATTCAGAATGCAGTCTTTACATCCATTTGCCAAATTTCATAATCATAAAATCGGCAATCGCTAACATGATTCGGACGGACTTAAGCATCCCTACTGGTGAGAAGGTCTCATCGTAGTCAATCCCTTGAACTTGTCGAAACCTTTTGCGACAAGTCGAGCTTTATAGACGATAACATTACCGTCGTGTCGGTCTTCTTCTTGAAGATCCACTTGTTTTCTATTGCTTGCCTACCCTCGGGCAAGTCAACCAAAGTCCATACTTTGTTTTCATACATGGATCCCATCTCAGATTTCATGGCCTCAAGCCATTTTGCGAATCTGGGCTCACCATCGCTTCTTCATAGTTCGTAGGTTCATCATGATCTAGTAGCATGATTTCCGAACAGGATTACCGTACCACTCAGTGCGGATCTTACTCTGCTTGATCTACGAGGTTACGTAGTAACTTGATCTGAAGTTTCATGATCAACATCATCAACTTCCTCACTACTGGGTGTAGGTGTCTCGAAACCGGTTTCTGCGACAAACTACTTTCAAGTAAGGGAGAAGGTACAATTACCTCATCAAGTTCTACTTTCCTCCCACTCACTTCTTTCGAGAGAAACTCCTTCTCTAGAAAGGATCCATTCTTAACAACGAATGTCTTGCCTTCGGATCTGTGATAGAAGGTGTACCCAACTGTCTCCTTTGGGTATCCTATGAAGACACATTTCTTCGATTTGGGTTCGAGCTTATCGGGTTGAAGCTTTTTCACATAAGCATCGCATCCCCAAACTTTAAGAAACGACAACTTTGGTTTCTTGCTAAACCATAGTTCATAAGGTGTCGTCTCAGCGGTTTTCGACGGTGTTCTATTCAGTGTGAATGCGGCCGTCTCTAGAGCATAACCCCAAAACGATAGCGGTAAATCTGTAAGAGACATCATAGATCGCACCATATCTAGTAAAGTCTTGAGTCGACGTTCGGACACACCATTACGCTGTGGTGTTCGGGTGGCGTGAGTTGCTGAAACTATTCCGCATTGTTTCAAATGTAGACCAAACTCGTAACTCAAATATTCACCTCCACGATCGGATCGTAGAAATTTGATTTTCTTGTTACGATGATTTTCAACTTCACTCTGAAATTCTTTGAACTTTTCAAATGTTTCAGACTTATGTTTCATTAAGTAGATATACCCATATCTCGCTTAAGTCATCTGTGAAGGTGAGAAAATAACGATATCCGCCACGAGCCTCAACATTCATCGGACCACATACATCTGTATGTATGATTTCCAACAAATCTGTTGCTCTCTCCATAGTACCGAGAGCGGGTTCTAGTCATTTTGCCCATGAGGCACGGTTCGCAAGTGCCAAGTGATTCATAATCAAGTGACTCCAAAAGTCCATCAGTATGGAGTTTCTTCATGCGCTTTACACCGATATGACCTAAACGGCAGTGCCACAAATAAGTTGCACTATCATTATCAACTCTGCATCTTTTGGTTTCAACATTATGAATATGTGTATCACTACTATCGAGATTCATCAAAAATAGACCACTCTTCAAGGGTGCATGACCATAAAAGATATTACTCATATAAATAGAACAACCATTATTCTCTGATTTAAATGAATAACCGTCTCGCATCAAACAAGATCCAGATATAATGTTCATGCTCAATGCGAGCACCAAATAACAATTATTTAGGTCTAAAACTAATCCGAAGGTAGATGTAGAGGTAGCGTGCCGACCGCGATCACATCGACTTTGGAACCATTTCCCACGCGCATCGTCACCTCGTCCTTTGCCGGTGTTAAGCAATCCGTAGTCCTGTTTGAGTTGCAAATATTAGCAATGAACCGATTATCAAATACCAGTGCTATCATGAGCTCTAGTAAGGTACACATCAATAACATGTATATCACATATACCTTTGTTCACCTTGCCATCCTTCTTATCCGCCAAATACTTGGGGCAGTTCCGCTTCGATGACCGATCGCTTGCGGTAGAAGCACTCGATTTCAGGCTTAGGTCCAGACTTGGGTTTCTTCTCTGAGCAACAACTTTCTTGCTGTTCTTCTTGAAGTTCCTTCTTCTTCCTTTGCCTTTCTTCTTGAAACTAGTGGTCTTATTGACCATCAACACTTGATGCTCCTTCTTGATTTCTACCTCCGCAGCCTTTAGCATTGCGAAGAGCTCAGGTATAGTCTTTACTAACCCTTGCATATTATAGTTCATCACGAAGCCTTTGTAGCTTGGTGGCGTTGATTGAAGAATTACATCAATGACACAATCATCTGGAAGATTAACCCCCAATTGTGTCAAGTGATTGTAATACCCAGACATTCTGAGTATGTGCTCACTAACAGAACTATTCTCCTCCATCTTGCAGCTATAGAACTTATTGGAGACTTCATATCTCTCAATCCGGGCATTTCTGTTGAAATATTAACTTCAACTCCTGGAACATCTCATATGCTCCATGACGTTCAAAACGTCGTTGAAGTCCCGGTTCTAAGCCGTAAAGCATGGCACATCGAACTATAGAGTAGTCATCGGCTTTGCTCGCCAGACGTTCACAACATCTGGTGTTGCTCCAAAGAAGAAGCTGGCACCCAGCGGTGCATCCAGGCGTAACTCTTACAGGCAAAGAATGAGGATAATCCTCGAGTTCTGGACCCGATCCGTGTAATTGCTACCATCATCTTTCAACTTTGCTTTCTCAAGGAACGCATTAAAATTCAACGGAACAACAAAGACGAGCCATCTATCTACAATCAAACATAAACAAGCAAGATACTATCAGGTACTAAGTTCATGATAAATTTAAGTTCAATTAATCATATTACTTAAGAACTCCCACTTAGACAGATATCTCTCTAGTCATCTAAGTGATCATGTGATCCAAATCAACTAAACCATAACCGATCATCACGTGAAATGGAGTAGTTTTCAATGGTGAACATCTTATGTTGATCATATCTACTATATGATTCACGCTCGACATTTCGGTCTCCGTGTTCCGAGGCCATATCTGCATATGCTAGGCTCGTCAAGTATAACCCGAGTATTCTGCGTGTGCAAAACTGGCTTGCACCCGTTGTAGATGGACGTAGAGCTTATCACACCCGATCATCACGTGGTGTCTGGGCACGACGAACTTTGGCAACGGTGCATACTCGGGGAGAACAGTTCTTGATAATTTAGTGAGAGATCATCTTATAATGCTACCGTCAATCAAAGCAAGATAAGATGCATAAAGGATAAACATCACATGCAAATCAATATAAGTGATATGATATGGTCATCATCATCTTGTGCTTCGTGATCTTCATCTCCGGAGCACCACCATGATCACCAACGTCACCGGCGCGACACCTTGATCTCCATCGTAGCATCGTTGTCGTCTCGTCAAACTTATGCTTCTACGACTATCGCTACCGCTTAGTGATAAAGTAAAGCATTACAGTAGCGATTGCATTGCATACAATAAGCGACAACCATATGGCTCCTGCCGATTGCCGATAACCGGTTACAAAACATGATCATCTCATACAATAAAATATAGCATCACGTCTTGACCATATCACATCACAACATGCCCCGCAAAAACAAGTTAGACGTCCTCTACTTTGTTGTTGCAAATTTTACGTGGCTGCTACGGGCTTAAGCAAGAACCAATCTCACCTCGCATCAAAACCACAACGATACTTCATCAAATAGACTCCGTTTTAAACTTCTCAAGGACCGGCGTAGCCACACTCAGTTCAACTAAAGTGAGAGAGCAGACACCCACCAGTCACCTTTAAGCAACGAGTGCTCGTGGCGGTGAAACCAGATGTCGCGTAAGCGTCTGCGTAATGTCGGTCAGGCCGCTTCATCTCACAATACCGCTAAACCAAAGTATGACATCTTTGGTAGGTAGTATGACTTGTATCGCCCACAACTCACTTGTGTTCTACTCGTGCAAAACATCAAACCATAGAAAAAACTAGGCTCGATACCACTGTTGTGGAACGTAGTAATTTCAAAAATTTCCTCGCACACGCAAGATCATGGTGATGCATAGCAACGAGAGGGGAGTGTTGTCTCGTACCCTCGTGAGACCGGCGAAGCGATCACAACGTAGAGGAAGTAGTCGTCGTTCTCCTCGCGATCCGACCGATCCGGCGCCGTTACTCCGGCGCCCGAAGTTCTTGACACACGTGCAGCTCGATGGCGTCCCTCGTACTCCGATCCAGCCGAGTGTCGAGGGAGAGTTCCATCAACCTGACGGCGTGGTGGCGATCTTGATGTTCTACGGTAGCGAGCCGCTAAGCTTCATGACGATATGACCGAGGTGGAATATGGTGGAGGGGGCACCGCACACGGCTAAGGAGCGATCCGTAGATCAAACTTGTGTGTTCTAGGGTGCCCCCTGCCCTGTATATAAAGGAGGGAGGGGGAGTGCGGCCGGCCCAAGGAGGCGCGGAGGAGTCCTACTCCCACCGGAGTAGGACTCCCCTTCCTAGTTGGAGTAGGATTGGGGAGGGAAGAGAGAAGAGGCGCCGCCTCTCTCCTGTCCTATTCGGACTAGGGGAGGGGCGCGGCTACCCCTGGCCGGCCCTTCCTCTTCTCCTCGAGGCCCACTAAGGCCCATTTAGTTCCCGGGGTTCGGTAACCTCCGGTACTCCGATAAATTCGATTTCACGGAACCATTCCGGACTCCAAATATAGGCTTCCAATATATCAATCTTTATGTCTCGACCATTTCGAGACTCCTCGTCATGTCCGTGATCACATCCGGGACTCAACTTCTTTGGTACATCAAAATATATAAACTCATAATAACCATCCATCGAAACCTTAAGCGTGCGGACCCTACGGTTCGAGAACAATGTAGACATGACCGAGACACGTCTCCGGTCAATAACCAACAGCGGGACCTGGATGCCCATATTGGTTCCTACATATTCTACGAAGATCTTTATCGGTCGACCGCATAACAACATCGTTGTTCCTTTGTCATCGGTATGTTACTTGCCGAGATTCGATCGTCGGTATCAATACCTAGTTCAATCTCGTTACGGCAAGTCTCTTTACTCGCTCGTAATACATCATCTCACAGCTAACTCATTAGTTGTAATGCTTGCAAGGCTTGATGATGTGTATTACCGAGAGGGCCCAGAGATACCTCTCCGACAATCGGAGTGACAAAACCTAATCTCGAAATCGCCAACCCAACATTTGCCTTTGGAGACACCTGTAGTACTCCTTTATAATCACCCGATTCGTTGTGACGTTTGGTAGCACCAAAGTGTTCCTCCGTAAACAGAGTTGCATAATCTCATAGTTACGGGAACATGTATAAGTCATGGATAAAAGCGGTAGCAACATACTAAGCGATCGTGTGCTAAGCTAAGGGAATGGGTCATGTCAATCGATCATTCTACTAATGATGTGACCTTGTTAATCAAATAACAACTCCTTGTTCATGGTTAGGAAACATAACCATCTTTGATTAACAAGCTAGTCTAGTAGAGGCATACTAGTGACATCTTGTTTGTCTATGCATTCACACATGTATCATGTTTCCGGTTAATACAATTCTAGCATGAATGATAAACATTTATCATGAAATAAGGAAATAAATAATAACTTTATTATTGCCTCTAGGGCATATCTCCTTCATGATGTGCACGCCTTTGCTTTGTGGTTCGCGCGGAGGAGTAGAATCGCCTTGCTGTTTGGCAGAGGGCAGAATCCCATGTCGGTTCATCTCGATCCCATTTTTGTGTAGGCTTGTCAGATCTACTGAGTTTTGGGTGAAATCACTGAGCACCTTTGCCCTTGTAAGAGATTAGGAAGAGATTATGCAGAGGTTAACAAATTTGGAACGGATGAAGCACTCGTTAGATTTGGTTTGGGTACTGGTGAGATAGGATTCAGGGGGCATCCAAGGCTTGGTGATGCTCAGTAGGATGTCATGGCGTGTGGAGGGAGAGGGAGGGAGATGTTCTCGTGCATAGGTTGTTGATCTACTGACTTGTGCAACAACTGCTCATAGGATGCTCATATAGTTGCCTAGCACCTTTTTTTCATGCAACAAATGTACCTATGTTGTAGGTTCCTATTGTTGAAATGTGTGTGTATGAGGTTTGTGTGTTGTGGTTCGACGCTCATGTTTGTTTTTACAGATATGTTAGTTTGCTTAAGTTTTGTGATTCAGTTGTTAGGCTTTTGCTAGAGTTTTGTTAGTCAGTTGCCTGACTTGCCCTCAACTGTTGCCTAATGTATTTGTGCAATGCCTGGCTTGCTCAAGTTTTGTTAGTCAGTTGCCCTAACATGCCCTCAACTGTTGCCTAGTGTATTTGTGCAATGTCTGGCTTGCTTAATTTTTTTGTGAGTCAGTAACCTGACATGCCATCATCTGTTTTGCCTAGTGCATTTGTGTAATGTCAAGCTTGCTCAAGCTATCTTAGTCATTTGCCTGAAATGCCATCATGTGTTGCCTAGCAGTCATGATATGTTCTTAGTGCATTTATGTAATGTCAAGCTTGCTAAAGCTTTCTTAGTCATTTGCCTGAAATGCCATCATGTGTTGCCTAGCAGTCACTATATGTTCTTAGAGCATTTGTGTAATGTCAAGCTTGCACAAGCTTTCTTAGTCATTTGCCTGAAATGCCATCATGTGTTGCCTAGCAGTCACGATATATGTTTTTTTTAGGTGCTTGATGTGTAACAGTTTTTTCTTGCTCCCTGTAGTCATGTTTTACTTAGGTTTTTTTATTAATATTGTAACATAGTGAAAATCAGATAGTTTACAATCCTTTTCATTGTCCACTTTTTGTAAATTGTTGCTTGCTTAGTTTAGTAAGAATTTTAGTCAAATGAATTTGTTGCATGGTATACAGTTTTTTCAGAACCATTTTTTCTAATTTTTTTATGATGATGCTCATTGTTTGTCCTTTGTATATGCAGCAGAAAATAGATGGCTGGGACAAGTCATAATGACCTTGCATCTCATGGGGATGAAGAGCATCAAACACAGGTGTGCACATGCTATATGTTCTTTCTGTACATAATAGATTTTGTTTTCCATTTTTTTTATTGATTTATGTGGTTTCCATCTTCCAGCCACGGAGCAGTGCACCAATAACTGGGGTCAAGCGTCACAGAACTAAAGCAGTTATTACACGGGGGAAGCGTCCTGATGATATTATTAGTAACGAGAATACTAACGAGAGCCAAGCTGCAGATGCTGGGAATACAAATGTCGAAGGTGCAGACATTGACTAACCTCCAAAACCAAAACGCCAGAAGACGGGAGGAACTAAGGTATTTGCATAGTTGCCTCAGTTTCACTAAGCAGTTGCCCAGCAATGCTTTCTAAGTTGCCTATGTTGTGATGAACATTTATTTTCTTTGCTAATTCCTTTTTCCCCATGTGCAATACGGTCGTAGGAACAGGGCGTCCTCTTCAAGGCTCTTCAAGTTGAACAAGGACTTGGTTCCTGACCAAAAGGGTGTCATTATTCGAAAAGAATATGGTGGCATTCTGGACCTTGCAGCGAGTAGCATGCCCGGAGATCTTAGCCAGTGGATAATGAAGCATTATGACCCTGAAATTTCGCAGGTAGTCATTCCAGAAAGGGGGAAGATTCTTATAGATGCCGCAAGTGTCCGTAGGATATGGGGTTTGCCAAATAGGGGCAGGAAAGTGTGCTTTGACAATCGGCCTGAAATCACAAAGGCAATGTACAATATTTACAACATCACATCCAAGAACTCCCCAACTCTCACAGAATGGTGCAAGATGATCATAGACATGGGAGGATCTTATGATGATGACTTTCTCCGCGCTTGGCTAGCTCTTGTTTTTTCGTGCTTCCTTGCCCCTTCAACTAGTTAAAGTATTTCCCCAAAAAGCTTCCCGGCGGTCATGGATGTCAATGGAATAACAAAAACCAATTTATGCCAGTTTGTTGTTGATCAACTAAAGCTTGCGTTCACTTCGGGGCGTTGCAACAAGAAGGCCATTTGTTGTTGTGTTTTCCACCTTATTGTAAGTGCTTCAAGCTGTTTTGCTTTTTTTAAGCATCCATTGCTTACTTTTTTGTTTTTTTGCAATCATTAGCTAACTTAAACTCTATGTTCTTTTTTCGTGTCATCACACAACTGTTTTACCTAGACTCTTTGGATGTTGATGAGCCAATCCCGAACTTGGTACCAAGGGTTTTAGTTTGGAATTCAGATTTAATTTCCAAAGTTATCAAGAAGGACAGGAAGGCTCCGGGAGAATATGGCAAATTGCGGGTAACTCAATTTTTCTGTTTTAGGAGATATATTATTGTCCTATTATTTTTAGGCAACACTACCATTTTAGAGTAGGCAATTCACTTTGAAAAACCAAGCAAGCTAATGTAATTTTTTGGAGCAAGTGCTTTGCATATATTTCAAGTAGGTCCAAGTAGTTATCAGTCTTCTTCGAACCTTTTTGTTTGTCATGCACACAATTGGATAATGTTTTACGGGAAGGATTGTTGTATTAATGGTAGCTGTTGTAGTACATTTTTTAGCTCTTTTTTGTGTGTGCATTTTACATGTTGAAAAGTAGCAAGTTTCTACAACAACACAAGCAACTTATGTTCTGAAAACTAGCAACTTGCAGGAATTTTCAGACAATTAGTAGTACCATTTTCTTCATTTTCTCAGTTCTTTTTTGGTATGGGAGTGCCAGAACTTTTGTCACTCATAGTTTTTTATCTTCTTTGTCTATAAACCTACCAGCTCAAGACGGAGTTTTCCCGGTGTGCGGATGATAGCTTGTTTGGCAGTATGGACCATATCACCAAATTTGTTGCCACAAGATTGCCCGAGTCGTATGACAAAACAATGAAGTTATCTGACACTTGTTTTCCCTCTCACTGGTGTTTCCTTTTATCGCCATTTGTACATTCAACCATTTTTCGACTCTTCAATAGAAGATTTGTACTTATCATGTTCTCTACCATCCACTTTTATGTTTCTGAAGCAAAAAAAGCTCACAGGTTTGGTGCACGAAATGTGTTCCGTAATTTCACATGCGATGGGGAAGCTCGTGGTCGGGTTGGGAAGATAGATGATGATGAATGGGGCAAAGGAGGCGAGATCCTAATCTTGTGGAGACAAGCGGTGGCGGTCTAATAGAAGAACAGCAGTACCAGCCGGCAGAGACAGTTTAGCAAGTGAGGAAGAGTCATTTAATTCCGACAGCGACGACAGCGAGGCAGTCGATAGTGAAAGTGAGGGAGATGGCAGGGATAAAGGTAGCGATGAAAGCGATAGCGATGGCAATTCGAACAACGATGATGGTCATGATGTATCAAGTGGAGTTCAGGGGAAATCAAGTAGCCAGGGAGCACGACAAACGGTAGATCACCACGAGGGGGCAGGTGTTGACATGGGGAGGGAAGACGGAACTGAGGGGGACGAGGACAATGAAGATGATGAAGAGGAAGAGGATGACAAAAAAGAAGAGGATGAAGGAAAGGAAGACGATGACGACGAAGAAGGTGATGGGAACGATAAAGACAAGGAAGATATGGGCAGGGGAAGCAGGATGACGATGATGAAGATGACAGTGGAGGTGGCAACGGTGGCTCAGGCGGCAATGGCGGCTCCAGTCGGGATGAGGATGCCGCAGGTGAAAAACTAGACAGCGATGATGATGAACAATGCACGTTGCAATTTCTAATTCAAAAGAAGAGAGATAGAAAGCCAAAAGGGTTGGATGAGGCGGATAGTATCTCTCTGAGAGACCTTGTGATGTCAGACATCAAAACTTCTGTTTCCCCCAAACCACACTTCCTTGTTTTTGAAGTGAAAGGAATGGATGTTTTTGATGACATATCCATGGCAACCGAAGCGAGGAGGATGTTCGAAGAGCTTTTGCGGGGAGAAGATCTGGATATGGTCTTCACATTCGACCCTAAGGAAATATGCCCAAAGCCGATTTGCTTTCACATAAAAATGTTATTTTACAACACAACTTGTCATCATCAGCCATGTTTTAGGTAGAACGGAAACTTTTTGTTATTTTTGCCTACCAAGCATAAAGTTTCACCTTTTTTATAAGATGCAAAAGGTTCATGTTATGTATGTTTCTTGTTAGTGTCAGATATGTCACAGTTTTTGCTAAAGTTTGGTGTATCTGACATAACCACCACTAGTTGCTCAACAACAACACTGTTTTTGCTTGAACAGGGTATATAAATTGCCAAGAATAGCTTTTAGTTTTTCTCCTACCAAAGTTGTTATGTAAGTATAGATTTGTTATGCAAGTTGTTTCCATCAGTCTAATTTTTGCCTCACGACATCTTCTTGATTTGTGTGTATATCATGTAACTACCTCAGATGCCTGATAATAAGACTATTTTTGCCCAAACGGGATGAGCAGATTGCCAAGTTTAACATGAGCAGAGAAACAACACTTCTAGGGGGTTTTTTGATTTGATTTTAGCGGTCTTTACAATGTGTTCTTATATTCTTATGCATCAGGGAAGCAGGAGAGTTGCAGCAAACAAAAACCATGCTGGATAAACAAGAGTAATTCTGTAGAGACGGATGGCATAAGGGCAAAATTAAGAGAAAAGGTGAGCAATTTTTGATGGATTTACCTCTGTCCTTCTTCTCCAACGTCCCTTCCTGCGTTTCTCTGGTTTCTTCTTTGATTTTTTAGCTTTTCGTGGTCGCCATTGCAGGGCTATGAAGGTTTGTAGATCTGGTATGGTGGAACTGCCCCCTTTTCTTGCTTTCTTGCTTGGGGGAGAAGAAGATGGAGTGAAGAGGGTCTGGCTGCAGGCGCCTCAAGGCCGAGGGAAAGTGGGGCTGGGGCTGGTGGGGTTAGAAATCACGTGACACGGTTGACGGGCCTGAGGACTGGCGGGGGACCAGGTTTTTCAGAGGGGGAATCTCCTTTTTCTTTTGCGACGGGGGAGACAGGCACTTTTCTTTTTTGGGAGGCTGGCAGGAAACGCTAGGGAGTTGCTCCCTAGACGCACGCGTCAATATATCTATGTCATTGGCGTACTTAAAAAAGGCTGAAGCCGGCGAACGGTCGAGTCGGTCCATCGCCACGTGTCAAGCTGGGTCCTGCTCGCACGTTGCGACGCGCGCCATCTGGTGTTATCCGCAACGTAGGTACAGATGACCACCGTGTGTCCCTCTCGGACACGCGCACTGCTCGAGGGCAACCCGTGCCGCGGCGCGCGCACGGGGCCGTCTCGGCACGCTCTGTCCCTCGATGGCCACGCGCCATGCTCACGCCTCGCCACAGCAGTCCTCCCCGACCACGTGTGCTCCGCTCGCGCCCACACACCGCCCAGCGTGGCAGCGTCTCCCCCCAATAGCAAACTCTGGAATCCTCCCCCTCTCCTGAATCGTACGCGCGCCCCGATCGATATAAGCGTTCGAGCGCGGACTGTCGTGCACGCACCGATCTATCCCCGATCTCCAACCCGAAACTCCGTAAGCGATAGCGAGAGCAACGAACACATGCGCAACGACGGAGCAACGGCAATGCCGCCACGGCCGGCGCCGTCTCGGCCTCCTCCGTGGGAGGCGCTCTCCCTCGTGGCCAACTTCCTTGATGCCACGTCCCTTGCCGCGGCTTCCTGCGTCTCCACCTCCTGGCAGGCCGCCTTCTCCGACGACCACCTCTGGGCGCGGCTCTGCCGCTGCCAATACCCCTCCGCCATCGGCCTCCTCCCCTTGTCCGACAGCAGCGTCAATGCCGGCGACCGATGCTCCTCGCCGCACCGCGGCCTCTTCGCGCTGTTCCACGCCGCCGCCTCCCGCGGCCGCTCCCTCCCAGCGCCTCGCCTGGCCCTCGCCGACGTCACATTCGCCATCGACCTCTTCGCGGCAGGCGGAAAGAACACGCTCTCGTTCGCCGTCGCTGCGTGCGACGCCGGCGTCAAGAAGGCCACCGGCGGGGTGTTCCAGTTCGCGGTGGACGTGAGTGACCGTAACGCGGTGGCCGGGCCGGGCGAGCACTGGAGCGTGCGGTGGACGGCCGTTCGGACGGGGCTCGGGGTCGCGCCTGCGGCGATCGTGATGATGGACGCCAAGGTGCCGGCATCGAGGGCCGGAGCGCTCGGCTCTGGCGTGAAGGGGGAGGCGTGGGCCACGGAGGGGCTGCCCGCACCGGGATGCGGCGGGGGGAAGCTGGAGGCTGAGGTCGTGGTCGAGGTGAGCGGAGAGGAGAGGCTGGTGGAGAAGGTTAGGCTCGGGGTGTTGTTGGATTGCAGGTACGTGAGCGTCGACGAGGGGCTGAGATACTTGCAGCATTTCCTCTTGTAATGCGTGTATGTGCTGCGGAAGAGTACTTCGTGAAGATGGGCTGGTGGCCATGGTTTTGTTTTAGCTTATCTGTGTGCATACGTGTTCGTGTTGTAACCTGCAATCGTTGGAAACGCAATTCTTTGGGGACTGCTCAGTCCATGATCGATCATGTGAGCGTAGGATGAATCACAGTCTTTTTTGGACGCGAAGGAGGGAGGGTGGAGCAAACAATCGTTCGACAAATCCAACCCCCATCAACCCCCATCACCCTGTTTTGCCCCTTGTCGAACTTTGACCGAGACAAAACTCCTTCCCGTACTTGATGGAGAAAAGGTGTAGCTTCACCAATTGTGTTGGCATTCTTGATTCACAAGAATCTTCCTTTTTATGCAGCCTGTGACTTTGTAAATCTCAAGATGATACGTCGGCTCAGTCTTTCGGAGTGTTCATAGGGATAGGGTGCACGCATGTCCATGTCCATTTATAGAGTGAGTGTACGCATGTGTTTGCATTTATAGGTGCGAGTGTATACGTGTGTATATGAGCGCTTGTGCTTGTGTTGATTATAGGTGCATTCATAGGTGTGAGTGTTCGCATGTGTTTGCATTTATATGTGTGAGTGTATACGTGTGTATATAAGCGCTTGTGCTTGTGTTGATTATAGGTGCATTTATAGGTGTGAGTGTATACATGTGTATATGAGTGTATACATGTGTATATGAGCGCTTGTGTTTGTGTTGATTAAAAAAACAAGCCGAGACAGTCAAATCAACCTCCAAGCAAGATATTAAGTAATTAATTTATAATAAACACTCATAATTGTAAGTAATTAATTTATAATGAACACTCGCAATTATGTAACTTTTTTACTCTTGAAAAGCAAATATAACAACATTGTTTATTATACTAATTTATTCATGAGCACATCTGGCATCATCCTTAAAAAGCCATTTAAAAAGCCATATGACTAGATTATATAGGAGGGTGATGGAGAACGTATCATCGCTGCCGCCGGGTCTAACGGAGAAGCATTTCGACAGTCGACCATGCAATCATCCAAAGAAGAATAACAAAGATGGTTCGCAAAACAACAGAAACACAACGAAGAGATTTTGCAGTTTGGATCGCGGGCGCACAGACCATTTAACTTGATCTTGACGTTTTCGACGTCTTCCAAGACTCTGCCTATAGAAGATAATAAAACAATTAATTAATATTCATACTAGTCTCTGGTTATCTAGTAGTACTAACAAATAACTGATACATCAAAAAAATAAATGCAGAATCACTAAGAAAAATCATAAGAACTTCTGAAGAAATAAAAGCATACACAAGTAAAAAATAAGTTATACATATCATTTGCATATAGCAATTAGTCGACTGGTTGTTTATATAGGAAACTTACATTGCGCATGGGTAGCAAACCATATGAGAAGAAGCATCGGTAGTACGATTGAGTAATGCAAACGGTTCCTATACTTGTCCATGGGTAAATTATTGTGTGGCCTTGTTTGCTACGGATCTTACTCCCTCCGTTCGAAATTATTTGTCTCGGAAATGGATGTATCTAGAATTAAAATACGTCTAAATACATTCATTTCTGCGACAAGTAATTCCGAACGGAGTGAGTATAATACAGTACCCACGTTGGGGTCCTAATATACCCAGCAGTCAACTTGAGGTAGAGGGCAAATGTAACACCCCGGATGTATCTTTCCATATTTGTAACTCCAACTCTTGCCATTTTCGGATATGTGCTATGATTTTCCCTCCGTGGTTGGGTTTTTTTTCATTTTGCATTTTGTTTATGTCATGCATTTCATATCATGTCATCATGTGCATCTCATTTGCATACGTGTTCGTCTCATGATTCCGAGCATATTCCCCGTTGTCCGTTTTGCAATCCGACACTCCTATGTTCCCCGGCGTCCCTCTTGTTCTTTTTCCGTAAAGCGGTGTTGAACATTCTCGGAATGGACCGAGCCTTGCCAAGTGGCCTGGTATAGCACCGCTAGACCACTGTCAAGTTTCGGGTCATTTGGAGTTCGTTTGGTACTCAACGGTTAACGGCGCTCTCAAAAAGGCCTTTTAAGTTGCAGCCCAACACCCCTTCAAAACAGCCCAATAACCCATCTAACTCCCTCCATGCCCTCGGTCGTTCGATCACGATCGTGTGGTAAAACTACACCCCATTTGAACTCTCCTAGCTCCTCTATGCCTATTTAAAGACCCTCCACGAATTCACGGGCGAACCCTAGCTTTCACATTTCCTCCTCACGGGACACGTCCGGACGGCGCCGACGTCCGCCGCCAGCGCCCAAGAGCCTATCCGGGGCTGCCACGTGGGCACCGCACCGCCCGCCGCCCGGCACGCCGAACCCTGGGCCAATATGAACCTCCGCGCCGCGCACCCGCGCTCACGCCGCCGCGCCGCCGCCGCCGCCGCACCGCAGCCGCCACACACTCGGCAGCGCCGCCGCCGCCGCCGACCGCCTCGCCTCGCCCGCGTCCGCGACCCGCCCGCCGGACTCGCCGGCGTCCCGCGCCTGGCCGCCACCGCACGCGCCGCCTGCGGCCGCCATGCCCGCCTCCGCCTCGCCTGGCAGCGAATCCGGCGGATCCGGCCTGAAGCCCGCCGGCGACCTCCTCCCTCCGGCGCGCCCGATCCAGACGCCTAGGTTGACTTCGTTCCCCACCCAAAATTCGTCTAAGTCCTCATATCTGTAATTTCGGGCATTTTTCATAGCATCACATCTCCGCAATCGTGGCTCCGTTTTGGGCGTATAATATGTCAAATTGTTCGCCTCGAAGAGTACATCATTTCATTCCATTGCATCATTTGCATTTGAGCTCATCTTGATGCCCGAAATGCTGTTGGAAGATAGCTTCAGATTGTTAGTTTCAGAATCTTATCAGTTCGAGCTCTTTTGTCATTTTTGCCATGAATTATGTGTGCACCCTATGAATTTGAGTTCTACATGTGAGTTTAACATTGCCATGCCATCTTTCCAGGGGTGTTTTCCATGTATTTTTGTGAGCTATGTGTTGACTAGAACAAGCATGCAAAGTAGGGATGATGATGTTACTGATTTCAGGAACTTAGTGATTTCACTAAGTCTTGTCCTGCTGTTAATTTTATGCCATATGTTCATGTTGTTTCAGAGAGATCTATGCCCTTTTTTAGCATGATCAGTAAGGGTGTTTTGGACATATGGATGTGCTCTATCCATCCATGCCTTTGTTGGTATTTATGGAGTAGTCTAGCATGTCATTTTCGTGCTCTACTTTTGCTTGAAAATGTTTCCTGACAGACTGTTTGCGTGAGATTCAATTTTCACGAGGTCGTTGTAGTTGATCCGTGCATGCTATGATGTTGTTCTTGCCATGTATAGCTCATATGCCATGTCTTCTTGCTGGGTGTATGCTTAGTTTATCTTGAGATGCTCTGTAGTGAGTGCATCGAGCTCACGAACATGCCATGTTGAATCTGTTTTTGCCATGTCCTGATATTTCACTAAGTCTGAAATCTGTAATAAAACTTGCAATGTTTACATGGGTGCCATCATTTCTTAGAGTCCTTTTTGGCTTATGGTCAGTAAGGGACTATTGAAATATGCTTTGAGTAGAATCATGTCATGCCTTGCTTTGCTATTATAAGTTCCTGTAGCATGTTGTTTGCTTGCTCTAAACATGCCTTCCTGATGTTAATACCTGCCATGTTAGTATTTTCACTAAGTCTGTGAACCTGATATTTTGAGCACTTTCTCCATGCTTGTTTGAACATGTTATGATGTGATTTAGCCGTAGCTCAGTGTTCCTCTTTTGTTAAGCATCTCCTGTAGTTCGTTGCCATACGCTTTGTTTGCATGTTGGGGTGCTGTAGCATAGTTTCGTGTTGCGTGCTAAGTAGCATCGGGCTGTTAAACGCAGATTTGCGTCATTCTTGTTTTGCTTGTCATTTGCAAACCGTGCATCCGATTCGGTGATCTTTATATCGATTTCAACGAAATCATCTCATCTTTCAGCGGCATACTTGGTTTGCCAAGTTGATGCCAGTTCATCATTTTCCTTCCGGAGCATACATATGCATAGCATGTCACATCTCGCATAGCATGTCATGTATTGCATCATATTGCTTGTGCATATGTTCCTTGTTTGATTGTGGTTCCGTTGCTTGTGTTCTTGCTTTGGGTAGAGCCGGAGGCGAGTGCGTGAGCGAGGAGCCTGTTGAGAACGCCTCGAGGATCCAGCCTTCGACAACTCGAGAACCTTACGAGCGCAAGATGACCATACCTTCGATATCACTTCTATCTTTGCTTGCTAGATGCTCGCTCTTTTGCTATGCCTATGCTGCGATACCCACCACTTGCTATATCATGCCACCCATATTGCCATGTCAACCTCTAACCATCCATGTCCTAGCAAACCGTTGATTGGCTATGTTACGCTTTATACTCGGCCCTCTTATAGCGTTGCTAGTTGCGGTGAAGATGAAGTTTGTTCCTTGTTGGAACACCACAATACCTATTAACCATCCATGTCCTAATTGGCTATGTTACCTTTTCTCGGCCCTCTTATAGCGTTGCTAGTTGCGGTGAAGATGAAGTTTGTTCCTTGTTGGAACACGATATTTTGGGATATCACAATACCTATTGTTTTAATTAATGCATCTATATACTTGGTAAAGGGTGGAAGGCTCGGCCTTATGCAGTGTTTTGTTCCACTCTTGCCACCTAGTTTCCATCATCTGGTGTTATGTTCCTTGATTTTGCGTTCCTTACGGTCGGGTGATTTATGGGACCCCTTGACGATTCGCTTTGAATAAAACTCCTCCAGCAAGGCCCAACCTTGGTTTTACCATTTGCCACCTAGCCTTTTTCCCTTGGGTTTCGCGAGCCGAGGTCATCTTTATTACCCCCGGGCGGTGCTCCTCGAGTGTTGGTCCAAACTAGAACACCGTCTTGAGTCCATTCCTTGGCAACTTGGATTACGTCGGTGCACATGTCGCTTAGCTTATCCGGTGTGCCACGAGCGAGATATGTGCAGCTCCTATCGGGATTTGTCGGCACAATGGAGGTCTTGCTGGTTTAGTTTTACCATTGTCGAAATGTCTTGATGTCCGGATACCGAGTCGATCGGAGTGTCTTGGGTGAAGGTTTATTCCTTCGTTGACCGTGAGAGCTTGTTATGGGCTAAGTTGGGACACCCTGCAGGTATTATCTTTGAAAGCCGTGCCCATGGTTATGAGGCAGATGGGAATTTGTTAATGTCGGTTGTAGAAAACCCGAAGTTGACCTTAATTAAAATACATCAACCGTGTATGTAACCGTGATGGTCTCTTCTCGTGAGTCCGGAAGTGAACACGATGTTGGAGTTAAGCTTGACGAAGTAGTCGGGATCACTTCTTGATCGTTAATAGCTTCACGACCGCGCCTTGCTTCTCTTCTCGCTCTCTTTTGCGAAGTAGCCACCATATATGCTAGTAAACTTGCAGCAGCTCCTCCGTTTGACACCAGCCTTCCCTTAGGCTTAAATAGTCTTGATCTCGCGGGTGTGAGATTGTTGAGTCCACTGGCTCACAGATTCTACCAAAACAGATGCAGGTACGGTGATGCCAGCTACCGATGGCGAATCCGAGCTGAAGTGGGAATATGATGAGGCCCTTGGGCGATACTATGTTTCCTTTCGGACGACTAGTAGTGGAGCCAGTTAGCGATCGGGGATCGTTGTTGCATGTGGGGTTTTCTTCTTTTATTTTGGTTCCGTAGTCGGACCTTGACTGTATCTGGATGATGTAATGCTTTATTCATGTAATTGTGTGAAGTGGCGACTGTAAGCCAACTATGTACCTTTTCCCTTATGTATTACATGGATTGTGCGAAGATTACCTCACTTGCGACATTGCTTTCAATGCGGTTATGCCTCTAAGTCGTGCTTCGACACGTGGGAGCTATAGCCGCATCGAGGCGTTACAAGTTGGTAACGAGCCATCCCGACCTTAGGAGCCCCCAACCGCTTGATCGTTTTTAGTGGCGAGTTGTGTCTAGAAAAATGTTTTGAGTCATTTAGGATTATATATATCGGAGAGTTAGGAATTCTTTTTACTCCCCAGTCCTTGACCTTCCGGTGAGGTATCCCGACGAGAGTTTTGACTCTTCTCTTCTCAAATTTCACTAAAAAAATTTTAGGATCACGCTGGTATCTTAGAATCGTTCGATGGTTTTATGATGACAACATTGTCTTGGTTGCCTCGACATTTAGGGGTTGTGGCGGTGTCCCGGAGTTGAGCTCCGAGGTGTTGTCGTCATAATTTTATCGTTGCGATTCGAATACCGAGTTTAATACGCCGACATCGAAAATCTCTTTTATGCGATCGTTGGTGAGATAACCCCTAACTAACCCAAAGATCTTGTGGTGAGTACGGAGTATTGCCATGACTCATATAACGGATGCTTTTGAAGGTTGAGGTACACGATTTCGAAGGTTTCTTGGTTATGTGTTGAAGGATGGATACAATTTGGATGTAGGGATTGTTAGCTTGGGTGAGATATATATTGCTCCCCTGTATCCCCAACACCTGATTGCATAACCGGAAAGTTTCGGGAGTTTATAGGTGGGATTCAAGTAGCTCTAGCATTTCTTCCGCAGATATTTGGTTTGTGATTGGGTAATCCTTACCACATATTTGTTCCATTCATACCTTGTTTTTATTTTTATTCATCAATCTCTTATCAAGTGGCTTCTCACCTTTATGGACATGATGTTTACTTTGGAATTCATTCGTTCATCCTGTTGAATGTTTATTGTGAAGACTATATGTTGCAATTTCTATCCGTTGATTCAACTTGTCTATCTGTCTATCAAGATGCTAACGGATGTCACCCTCTTCAGATGGCTCCGCCAGCGTCGTAATCCGAACGCAGTGATGGGAGTCGCGAACCCTCCACCTCCACCTCCACCTCCGGAGGCATGGCAAACTTTGATGGCAACCACTAACGCCAACGCCGCTTGTTGATCCAGGTGATGCAAGAGCGTAACCAAGGCCAAGGCAACCAAGGGAATCAAGGTCAAGGGCAGTTCTATCATCACCACGCTTTCCTACACTCAACCAGTTCCTTGCCAACCAGCCAAAGTCTTTCGATTCTTGTCGAGGCCACGACGCCGACGATTGGCTCGTGGATATCAACAAGCATTTTGAATGCAGCAATGTCGGACACGAGGACTACGTCAAGTTCGCGTCTTTTCAGCTCAAGGATCGAGCAATGATTGGTTCCAAAGAATACAAGGATTCTAGAGGTGGTCGGTGATTACTTGGACTGATTTACCGGGACTTTAAAGCTCACCATATTCCTACCAAAGTTGTTGAGAGCAAGCGTGAGGAGTTCCGCAATCTAAAGCAAGGAAACATGTCGATGTACTGAATACAACATACAGATTTGAAACTTGCTCGATTAAGCTAAACAAGGCGTTCTGATGAGAAAAGTATGATCTATCGATTCGAGGTGGCCTTGAGAGGATCTGCAGTTATCTCTTGTTCTTTGAGCCTACTCAATTTGATCAATTCTATAACATGGCACTCAAGTTAGAAGGTGCTCAGCTCAAGTGTGAGGCTTCAAAGAAGAGAATCGGGGATGCGATTCAGTCTTCTTCTTCCTCTCAAGTGGCAACAAAGCAGCAAAAGTTCTACCTTCCTCCTCCTCCGTTCCGTCGGCCTTATCGCCAGAAGAACTCGGTGGTCGTGGATCTTCCCACCCACCCAACCCAAGCTACTGAACAAGTCTCGGCCTCAAGCTCCAAGGTCAAATGCTCCTTATCACCGTCCGCTCTCGAGGTGACTTGCAACAAGTGCCAGCAGAAGGTCACTATGCTAACAAATGCCATAACCAAAGCGCCTTCCTCCTCCTCCCCGTGAGGTCTTCAAGCAATGCAAAGGTCAAGCATAATCCCAAGTCTGCAAAGGTGAATATGATGAATGCAACTCAAGCAGAGGATTCTTGAGATGTGATCATGGGTAATCTTCCGATTAATGATATTCTGCAAAAGTATTATTTGATCTTGGTGCATCGCATTGTTTCATGTCTAGATCATTTGTCGCAAAAGCATGATTTCATTTCGAAATGTTGGAAAAACCCATGGGAGTTGTTTCTCCGGCCTCTTCTATGAGGGCTACCACAAGGATTCGGATGTTTCTATCAAGATGGGCGACTATGATTTCTATCTAAACCATTTGTTCTTGGTGACTCGGATATTGATTTAATTCTTGGGATGGATGGCTTTCTCGGACAAGGCTCACCTTGATTGTGCTGCCAGCAAATTCAATTGACACACCCTTCCGAGGATATTATCATCTATGCCGCTCGTGATGAAACCATTCGGTTGTTTTCTCTCAATGAGAAGGGCGAATTGATGCTATCTCTCAAATTCCATCGTTTGTGAGTACCAAGATGTCTTTCCGAAGAGCTTCGGGTATGCCTCCTCATCGGCGGTCGAATTCGTTATTGATCTTGAGCCTGGCACTGAACCCGTTTGCAAGCGTCCTTACAAGCTTGGACCCAAGGAGCTGAAAGAATTGAAGAAGCAGCTCGATGAACAAGAGCGTCTGGGTTTGATCAGACCGAGTTCATCTCCATGGGGATGTGGAGTTCTTTTGTCCGAAGAAGGATGGCACGGACCGACTTTGTGTTGATTACCGTCCATTGAACAAGAAGACAATCAAGAACAAGTATCCACTTCCCAACATCAATGAGCTATTCGAGCAACTCAAAGGTGCTAAAGTATTCTCCAAGCTTGACCTCCGTATGGGTTATCATCGATTCGCATTCGTGAACAAGATATTCCCAAGACAAAGATTCGAACAAGCTTTGGTTCTTATGAATATCTTGTCATGTCTTTCGCCTTGTCAATGCTCCTCCAACTTTCTCTCGCATGATGAACTTTATCTTCAACCCCTACACAAATGATTTCGTCTTGGTGTATCTCGATGATATTTTGGTCTTCTCCAAGAACAAGCGAGGATCATGCCAAACATTTGCGATTGGTGCTCGACAAGCTCGAGAGAGCATCAATTCTATCTGAAGTTTTCCAAATGTGAGTTACGGCTTGATGAAGTTCTTTATCTTGGTCATATCATCTCCGCCAAGGGCATCGCTGTTAATCCCGAGAAGGTGTCTTCAATTGTGAATTGGGAACCTCCTCGGAATGTCAAGCACTCCATGATTTTCTCGGTCTTGCAAGCTATTGCGAAGATTCGTTGAGAACTTCTCCAAGATTGCAAAGCCTCTTTCCAACCTCCTCCGAAGCATGTCAAGTATGTCGGGCCTTTGAGTGTGATGTCGCTTTCAATACCCTCAAAGAAAAGCTAGTTCAGCCTCTGTCTTGACTCCTCTGATGAATCCAAGCCATTCAAGTTTTCGTGATGCTTCCTTGCAAGGTCTCGGTCTTTGTGTTAATGCAAGAGAAGAAGGTTGTGGCATATACCTCTCGTCGATTGAAGCCCAACGAAAAGAACTACCCCACTCACGATCTTGAGTTGGCGGCGATTGTCCATGCATTGATAACATGGAGACATCTCTTGTTGGGAAGGAAAGTGGACATTTTCACCGATCACAAGAGCCTCAAGTATATCTTCACTCAACCAAACCTCAACCTCGAGCAAACTCGATGGGTCGAAATGATTCAAGAGTACAATCCAAGTATTGAATATACTCTGGCAAGGCGAATGTGATTGCAGATGCTTTGAGCGAGAAAGGCTTATTGCAACAACTTAATTCTCAAGCCCTTCCAACCGGATCTTTGTGAAGCTTTCCATAAGCTGAATCTTCAAGTTGTTCCTCAAGGATTTCTTGCCAACCTCATAGTCTCTCCTACTTTGGAAGATCAAATTCGTGAGGCTCAACTTCGGATACCATGGTGAAGAAGGTGAAGCGTGGTATTGACAAGGGCATTTCAAATACAAGTGCTATCGCTTGGATGACAAAGGCACTCTTTTCTTTGAGGATCGTATTGTGGTTCCTAAAGGCGATCTGAGAAAAGTCATCATGAATGAGGCACACAATTCCTCCTATCCATTCATCCCGGAAGTGCGAAGATGTACCATGACCTCAAGCGATCGTATTGGTGGACTCGAATGAAGCGAGAAATTGCTCAATTCGTGAATGAATGTGATGTCTGCGCAGAAGGGTGAAAGCGTAACACCAAAGACCAGCTGGTCTCCTCCAACCTCTTGCTATTCCGAATGGAAGTTTGATCATATCGAGATGGACTTCGTGATGGATTTCCTAAGTCCAAGCGTGGAAATGATGCTATCTTTGTTGTCATTGACAAGCTTACTAAAGTGGCTCATTTTCTTCTGTCAAAGAATCTATCACAGCAGCTCACCGGTAGAGCTATACACCTCGAATTGTCTCCTTGCGGTATTCCACAATTGATCTCTTGGACCGTGGAAGCATCTTCACTTCTAAGTTCGGGACTCTTTTGAAGGCCATGGGCACCAACATTCGTTTCAAAGACAGCTTTCCATCCTCAAACAAGTGGCCAAGTCGAGCGAGTCAATCAAATCCTTGAAGATATGCTCGGGGCTTGTGTCATCTCCTTTGGCATGAAGTGGGAAGAGTGTCTTCCATATGCCGAGTTCTCTTACAACAACAGCTTCCAAGCGAGTTCGGGCAAGGCCCCATTCGAAATTCTATATGGCAGAAAGTGCCGCACTCCTCTCAATTGGTCCGAGACAGGTGAACGCCAACTTCTTGGCAACGACTTGATCACGAAGCGAAGAAATGTGCAAAGTCATTCGTGAGAATCTTAAAGCCGCAATCGCGCGGTAAGAACTATTATGATGACAAGCACCGTGATGTGGCTTTTGAAATCGGAGACCATGTCTACCTCCGCGTCTCTCAATGAAAGGCACTCGTCGCCCGGTACCAAAGGGAAGCTTGCCCCTAGATCGTGGGTCCTTTCAAGATCATTGGCAAAAGAGGCGATCTCGCCTATCAACTTGAGCTTCCATCCAACTTTGCAAGCGTGCACGATGTGTTTCACGTGTCACAGCTCAGCAAGTGCTTCAAGATTCTGGAGCGACTATCAACTTTGAAGAAATTGACCTCCAAGAAGATCTTTCTTATCATGAGCACCCGTTGCTATTCTTGAAGAAACCGAGCGCAAGACTCGCAACAAGTCAATCAAATTCCTAAAAGTAAAGTGGTCACACCATTCCGATCGAGAAGCCACCTGGGAGCGCGAGGATCACCTCCGTTCCGAATATCCGGAGTTCTTTCAGTCCTAGATCTCGGGCGAGATCCTCTTGTAGTGGTGGAGTGTTGTAACACCCCGGATGTATCTTTCCATATTTGTAACTCCAACTCTTGCCATTTTCGGATATGTGCTATGATTTTCCCTCCGTGGTTGGGTTTTGTTTTCATTTTGCATTTTGTTTATGTCATGCATTTCATATCATGTCATCATGTGCATCTCATTTGCATACGTGTTCGTCTCATGATTCCGAGCATATTCCCCGTTGTCCGTTTTGCAATCCGACACTCCTATGTTCCCGGCGTCCCCTCTTGTTCTTTTTCCGTGTGCGGGTGTTGAACATTCTCGAATGGACCGAGCCTTGCCAAGTGGCCTGGTATAGCACCGGTAGACCACTGTCAAGTTTGGGTCATTTGGAGTTTGTTTGGTACTCAACGGTTAACCGCGCTCTCATAAAGGCCTCTTTTAAGTTGCAGCCCAACACCCCTTCAAAACAGCCCAATAACCCATCTAACTCCCTCCATGCCCTCGGTCGTTCGATCACGATCGTGTGGTAGCTTCTACACCATTTGGACTCTCCTAGCTCCTCTATGCCTATTTCAAGACCCTCCACGAATTCACGGGCAAACCCTAGCTCCCCGCTCTCTCCCGCATGGGACACGTCCGGACGGCGCGAACACGTCTGTCGCCAAGCCATGAGCCTATCAGGGGGCTGCCACATGGCGCACACACCGCACACACCGCAGCGCCAGTTCATGGGCCCAGCCCAGCCTCCACACAGCGCCGCGCGGCGCGCCCCCGCCGCCACACATACCCGCCGCCCGCCGCCACCGCCTCCGCCTCGCCCGCGTCCGCGACCCGCCGCCGGACTCATCATCCCCGGCGCCACCGCCGCCCGCCCGCCCGCCACGCCGCCGCCGCCGCCATTCGCCTCGCCTCGCCCATCATCACCACGCCGGATCCGGCGGATCCGGCCGGAAGCCCCAGCGACCTCCTCCTCCCTCCGCGCGCCCGATCCAGACGCCTAGGTTGACTTCGTTCCCCCCAAAATTCGTCTAAGTCCTCATATCTGTGTAATTTCGGGCATTTTTCATAGCATCACATCTCCGCAACCGTGGCTCCGTTTTGGGCGTAAAATATGCCAAATTGTTCGCCTCGAAGAGTACATCATTTAATTCCATTGCATCATTTGCATTTGAGCTCATCTTGATGCCCGAAATGCTGTTGGAAGATAGCTTCAGATCGTTAGTTTCAGAATCTTATCAGTTCGAGCTCTTTTGTCATTTTTGCCATGAATTATGTGTGCACCCTATGAATTTGAGTTCTACATGTGAGTTGAACATTGCCATGCCATCTTTCCAGGGGTGTTTTCCATGTATTTTTGTGAGCTATGTGTTGACTAGAACAAGCATGCAAAGTAGGGATGATGATGTTACTGATTTCAGGAACTTAGTGATTTCACTAAGTCTTGTCCTGCTGTTAATTTTATGCCATATGTTCATGTTGTTTCAGAGAGATCTATGCCCTTTTTGAGCATGATCAGTAAGGGTGTTTTGGACATATGGATGTGCTCTATCCATCCATTCCTTTGTTGGTATTTATGGAGTAGTCTAGCATGTCATTTTCGTGCTCTACTTTTGCTTGAAAATGTTTCCTGACAGACTGTTTGCGTGAGATTCAATTTTCACGAGGTCGTTGTAGTTGATCCGTGCATGCTATGATGTTGTTCTTGCCATGTATAGCTCATATGCCATGTCTTCTTGCTGGGTGTATGCTTAGTTTATCTTGAGATGCTCTGTAGTGAGTGCATCGAGCTCACGAACATGCCATGTTGAATCTGTTTTTGCCATGTCCTGATATTTCACTAAGTCTGAAATCTGTAATAAAACTTGCAATGTTTACATGGGTGCCATCATTTCTTAGAGTCCTTTTGGCTTATGGTCAGTAAGGGACTATTGAAATATGCTTTGAGTAGAATCATGTCATGCCTTGCTTTGCTATTATAAGTTCCTGTAGCATGTTGTTTGCTTGCTCTAAACATGCCTTCCGATGTTAATACCTGCCATGTTAGTATTTTCACTAAGTCTGTGAACCTGATATTTTGAGCACTTTCTCCATGCTTGTTTGAACATGTTATGATGTGATTTAGCCGTAGCTCAGTGTTCCTCTTTTGTTAAGCATCTCCTGTAGTTCGTTGCCATACGCTTTGTTTGCATGTTGGGGTGCTGTAGCATAGTTTCGTGTTGCGTGCTAAGTAGCATCGGGCTGTTAAACGCAGATTTGCGTCATTCTTGTTTTGCTTGTCATTTGCAAACCGTGCATCCGATTCGGTGATCTTTATATCGATTTCAACGAAATCATCTCATCTTTCAGCGGCATACTTGGTTTGCCAAGTTGATGCCAGTTCATCATTTTCCTTCCGAGCATACATATGCATAGCATGTCACATCTCGCATAGCATGTCATGTATTGCATCATATTGCTTGTGCATATGTTCCTTGTTTGATTGTGGTTCCGTTGCTTGTGTTCTTGCTTTGGGTAGAGCCGGAGGCGAGTGCGTGAGCGAGGAGCCTGTTGAGAACGCCTACGAGGATCCAGCCTTCGACAACTCTGAGAACCTTACAGGCAAGATGACCATACCTTCGATATCACTTCTATCTTTGCTTGCTAGATGCTCGCTCTTTTGCTATGCCTATGCTGCGATACCCACCACTTGCTATATCATGCCACCCATATTGCCATGTCAACCTCTAACCATCCATGTCCTAGCAAACCGTTGATTGGCTATGTTACCGCTTTGCTCAGCCCCTCTTATAGCGTTGCTAGTTGCAGGTGAAGATGAAGTTTGTTCCTTGTTGGAACACGGATATTTTGGGATATCACAATACCTATTGTTTTAATTAATGCATCTATATACTTGGTAAAGGGTGGAAGGCTCGGCCTTATGCCTGGTGTTTTGTTCCACTCTTGCCACCCTAGTTTCCGTCATACCGGTGTTATGTTCCTTGCGTTCCTTACACGGTCGGGTGATTTATGGGACCCCCTTTGAATAAAACTCCTCCAGCAAGGCCCAACCTTGGTTTTACCATTTGCCACCTAGCCTTTTTCCCTTGGGTTTTCGCGAGCCCGAGGGTCATCTTTATTTACCCCCGGCCGTGCTCCTCGAGTGTTGGTCCAAACTAGAGCACCGTCTTGAGTCCATTCCTTGGCAACTTGGATTACGTCGGTACTGTGACGCTTAGCTTATCCGGTGTGCCACGAGAACGAGATATGTGCAGCTCCTATCGGGATTTGTCGGCACTGTGGGAGGTCTTGCTGGTTTAGTTTTACCATTGTCGAAATGTCTTGATGTACCGGATACCGAGTCCGATCGGAGTGTCTTGGGTGAAGGTTTATTCCTTCGTTGACCGTGAGAGCTTGTTATGGGCTAAGTTGGGACACCCTGCGGTATTATCTTTCAAAGCCGTGCCCGCGTTATGAGGCAGATGGGAATTTGTTAATGTCGGTTGTAGAAAACCCGAAGTTGACCTTAATTAAAATACATCAACCGTGTATGTAACCGTGATGGTCTCTTCTCGTGAGTCCGGAAGTGAACACGATGTTGGAGTTAAGCTTGACGTAAGTAGTCGGGATCACTTCTTGATCGCTAATAGCTTCACGACCGCGCTTTGCTTCTCTTCTCGCTCTCTTTTGCGAAGTAGCCACCATATATGCTAAGTAAACAGCGGCAGCTCCTCCGTTTGACACCAGCCTTCCCTTAGGCTTAAATAGTCTTGATCTCGCGGTGTGAGATTGTCGAGTCCCTGTGGCTCACAGATTCTACCAAAACAGATGCAGTACCGGTGATGCGGCGATGGCGAATCGAGCTGAAGTGGGAATATGATGAGGCCCTTGGACGATACTATGTTTCCTTTCCGGACGACTAGTAGTGGAGCCCAGTTGGGGCGATCGGGGATCGTTGTTGCATGTGGGGTTTTCTTCTTTTTATTTTGGTTCCGTAGTCGGACCTTGACTGTATCTGGATGATGTAATGCTTTATTCATGTAATTGTGTGAAGTGGCGACTGTAAGCCAACTATGTACCTTTTCCCTTATGTATTACATGGATTGTGCGAAGATTACCTCACTTGCGACATTGCTTTCAATGCGGTTATGCCTCTAAGTCGTGCTTCGACACGTGGGAGCTATAGCCGCATCGAGGGCGTTACAAGTTGGTAATCAGAGCCATCCCCGACCTTAGGAGCCCCCACCGCTTGATCGCTTTTAGTGGCGAGTTGTGTCTAGAAAAATGTTTTGAGTCATTTAGGATTATATATATCGGAGAGTTAGGAATTCTTTTACTCCCGGTCCTTCGACCTTCGGTGAGGTATCCCGACGTAGAGTTTTGACTCTTCTCTTCTCAAATTTCACTAAAAAATTTTTTAGGATCACGCTGGTATCTTAGAATCGTTCGATGGTTTTATGATGACAACATTGTCTTGGTTGCCTCGACATTTAGGGGTTGTGGCGGTGTCCCGGGAGTTGAGCTCCGAGGTGTTGTCGTCATAATTTTATCGTTGCGATTACGGAATACCGAGTTTAGTGCGCCGACATCGAAAATCTCTTTTATGCGATCAGTTGGTGAGATAACCCGCTAACCCAAAGATCTTGTGGTGAGTACGGGAGTATTGCCATGACTCGTATAACGGATGCTTTTCGAAGGTTGAGGTACACGATTTCCGAAGGTTTCTTGGTTATGTGTTGAAGGATGGATATAGCTGGATGTAGGGATTGTTAGCTTGGGTGAGATATATATTGCTCCCCTGTATCCCCAACACCTGATTGCATAACCGGAAAGTTTCGGGAGTTTATAGGTGGGATTCAAGTAGCTCTAGCATTTCTTCCGCAGATATTTGGTTTGTGATTGGGTAATCCTTACCACATATTTGTTCCATTCATACCTTGTTTTTATTTTTATTCATCAATCTCTTATCAAGTGGCTTCTCACCTTTATGGACATGATGTTTACTTTGGAATTCATTCGTTCATCCTGTTCAATGTTTATTGTGAAGACTATATGTTGCAATTTCTATCCGTTGATTCAACTTGTCTATCTGCTATCAAGATGCTAACGGATGTCACCCTCTTGAGATGGCTCCGCCAACGCCGAGAATCCGGAACGCAGTGATGGGAGTCGGCGAACCCTCCACCTCCACCTCCACCTCCGGAGGCATGGCAAACTTTGATGGCAACCACTAACGCCAACGCCGCTTGTTGATCCAGCTGATGCAAGAGCGTAACCAAGGCCAAGGCAACCAAGGGAATCAAGGTCAAGGGCAGTTCTATCATCACCACGCTTTCCTACACTCAACCAGTTCCTTGCCAACCAGCCAAAGTCTTTCGATTCTTGTCGAGGCCACGACGCCGACGATTGGCTCGTGGATATCAACAAGCATTTTGAATGCAGCAATGTCGGACACGAGGACTACGTCAAGTTCGCGTCTTTTCAGCTCAAGGATCGGCGGTGATTGGTTCCAAAAATACAAGGATTCTAGAGGTGGTCGGTGATTACTTGGACTGATTTACATCGGACTTTAAAGCTCACCATATTCCTACCAAAGTTGTTGAGAGCAAGCGTGAGGAGTTCCGCAATCTAAAGCAAGGAAACATGTCGATTATACTAATACAACATACTGATTTGAAACTTGCTCGATTAAGCTAAACAAGGCGTTCTGATGAGAAAAGTATGATCTATCGATTCAGAGGTGGCCTTGAGAGGATCTGCAGTTATCTCTTGTTCTTTACGAGCCTACTCGGTTTGATCAATTCTATAACATGGCACTCAAGTTAGAAGGTGCTCAGCTCAAGTGTGAGGCTTCAAAGAAGAGAATCGGGGATGCGATTCAGTCTTCTTCTTCCTCTCAAGTGGCAACAAAGCAGCAAAAGTTCTACCTTCCTCCTCCTCCGTTCCGTCGGCCTTATCGTGAGAAGAACTCGGTGGTCGTGGATCTTCCCACCCACCCAACCCAAGCTACTGAACAAGTCTCAGCCTCAAGCTCCAAGGTCAAATGCTCCTTATCACCGTCCGCTCTCAGAGGTGACTTGCAACAAGTGCCAGCAGAAGGTCACTATGCGAACAAATGCCATAACCAAAGCGCCTTCCTCCTCCTCCCCCGTGAGGTCTTCAAGCAATGCAAGGTCAAGCATAATCCCAAGTCTGCAAAGGTGAATATGATGAATGCAACTCAAGCGGAGGATTCTTGAGATGTGATCATGGGTAATCTTCCGATTAATGATATTCTGCAAAAGTATTATTTGATCTTGGTGCATCGCATTGTTTCATGTCTAGATCATTTGTCGCAAAGCATGATTTCATTTCGGAAATGTTGGAAAAACCCATGGGAGTTGTTTCTCCGGCCTCTTCTATGAGGGCTACCACAAGGATTCCGGATGTTTCTATCAAGATGGGCGACTACAGATTTCTATCTAAACCATTTGTTCTTGGTGACTCGGATATTGATTTAATTCTTGGGATGGACTGGCTTTCTCAGCACAAGGCTCAGCTTGATTGTGCTGCCAGGCAAATTCAATTGACACACCCTTCTGAGGATATTATCATCTATGCCGCTCGTGATGAAACCATTCGGTTGTTTTCTCTCAATGAGAAGGGCGAATTGGATGCTATCTCTCAAATTCCAGTCGTTTGTGAGTACCAAGATGTCTTTCCAGAAGAGCTTCCGGGTATGCCTCCTCATCGGCACCGAATTCGTTATTGATCTTGAGCACGCATCGAACCCGTTTGCAAGCGTCCTTACAAGCTTGGACCCAAGGAGCTGAAAGAATTGAAGAAGCAGCTCGATGAACAAGAGCATCTGGGTTTGATCAGACCAAGTTCATCTCCATGGGGATGTGGAGTTCTTTTTGTCCAGAAGAAGGATGGCACGGACCGACTTTGTGTTGATTACCGTCCATTGAACAAGAAGACAATCAAGAACAAGTATCCACTTCCCAACATCAATGAGCTATTCGAGCAACTCAAAGGTGCTAAAGTATTCTCCAAGCTTGACCTCCGTATGGGTTATCATCAGATTCGCATTCGTGAACAAGATATTCCCAAGACAACATTCAGAACAAGCTTTGGTTCTTATGAATATACTGTCATGTCTTTCGGCCTTGTCAATGCTCCTCCAACTTTCTCTCGCATGATGAACTTTATCTTCAACCCCTACACAAATGATTTCGTCTTGGTGTATCTCGATGATATTTTGGTCTTCTCCAAGAACAAGCAGGATCATGCCAAACATTTGCGATTGGTGCTCGACAAGCTCAGAGAGCATCAATTCTATGCGAAGTTTTCCAAATGTGAGTTCTGGCTTGATGAAGTTCTTTATCTTGGTCATATCATCTCCGCCAAGGGCATCGCTGTTAATCCCGAGAAGGTGTCTTCAATTGTGAATTGGGAACCTCCTCGTAATGTCAAGCAGCTCCATGATTTTCTCGGTCTTGCAAGCTATTGCGAAGATTCGTTGAGAACTTCTCCAAGATTGCAAAGCCTCTTTCCAACCTCCTCTAGAAGCATGTCAAGTATGTCCGGGCCTTTGAGTGTGATGTCGCTTTCAATACCCTCAAAGAAAAGCTAATTCTGCCTCTGTCTTGACTCCTCTGATGAATCCAAGCCATTGAAGTTTTCGTGATGCTTCCTTGCAAGGTCTCGGTGCTGTGTTAATGCAAGAGAAGAAGGTTGTGGCATATACCTCTCGTCGGTTGAAGCCCAACGAAAAGAACTACCCCACTCACGATCTTGAGTTGGCGGCGATTGTCCATGCATTGATAACATGGAGACATCTCTTGTTGGGAAGGAAAGTGGACATTTTCACCGATCACAAGAGCCTCAAGTATATCTTCACTCAACCAAACCTCAACCTCGAGCAAACTCGATGGGTCGAAATGATTCAAGAGTACAATCCAAGTATTGAATATACTCTGGCAAGGCGAATGTGATTGCAGATGCTTTGAGCGAGAAAGGCTTATTGCAACAGACTTAATTCTCAAGCCCTTCCAACGGATCTTTGTGAAGCTTTCCGCAAGCTGAATCTTCAAGTTGTTCCTCAAGGATTTCTTGCCAACCTCATAGTCTCTCCTACTTTGGAAGATCAAATTCGTGAGGCTCAACTTCTGGATACCATGGTGAAGAAGGTGAAACGTGGTATTGACAAGGGCATTTCCAAATACAAGTGCTATCGCTTGGATGACAAAGGCACTCTTTTCTTTGAGGATCGTATTGTGGTTCCTAAAGGCGATCTGAGAAAAGTCATCATGAATGAGGCACACAATTCCTCCTATCCATTCATCCCGAAGTACGAAGATGTACCATGACCTCAAGCGATCGTATTGGTGGACTCGAATGAAGCGAGAATTGCTCAATTCGTGAATGAATGTGATGTCTGCGAGAAGGGTGAAAGCGAGAACACCAAAGACCAGCTGGTCTCCTCCAACCTCTTGCTATTCTAGAATGGAAGTTTGATCATATCGAGATGGACTTCGTGACTGGATTTCCTAAGTCCAAGCGTGGAAATGATGCTATCTTTGTTGTCATTGACAAGCTTACTAAAGTGGCTCATTTTCTTCTGTCAAAGAATCTATCACAGCAGCTCACCGGCGAGCTATACACCTCGAAATTGTCTCCTTGCACGGTATTCCACAATTGATCTCTTGGACCGTGGAAGCATCTTCACTTCTAAGTTCGGGACTCTTTTGAAGGCCATGGGCACCAACATTCGTTTCAAAGACAGCTTTCCATCCTCAAACAAGTGGCCAAGTCGAGCGAGTCAATCAAATCCTTGAAGATATGCTCAGGGCTTGTGTCATCTCCTTTGGCATGAAGTGGGAAGAGTGTCTTCCATATGCCGAGTTCTCTTACAACAACAGCTTCCAAGCGAGTTCGGGCAAGGCCCCATTCGAAATTCTATATGGCAGAAAGTGCCGCACTCCTCTCAATTGGTCCGAGACAGGTGAACGCCAACTTCTTGGCAACGACTTGATCACAGAAGCCGAAGAAATGTGCAAAGTCATTCGTGAGAATCTTAAAGCCGCGCAATCGCGCCAGAAGGGCTATTATGATGACAAGCACCGTGATGTGGCTTTTGAAATCGGAGACCATGTCTACCTCCGCGTCTCTCCAATGAAAGGCACTCGTCGCTTCGGTATCAAAGGGAAGCTTGCCCCTAGATCGTGGGTCCTTTCAAGATCATTGGCAAAAGAGGCGATCTCGCCTATCAACGAGCTTCCATCCAACTTTGCAAGCGTGCACGATGTGTTTCACGTGTCACAGCTCATAAGTGCTTCAAGATTCTGAGCGCCTATCAACTTTGAAGAAATTGACCTCCAAGAAGATCTTTCTTATCATGAGCACCCCGTTGCTATTCTTGAAGAAACCGAGCGCAAGACTCGCAACAAGTCAATCAAATTCCTAAAAGTAAAGTGGTCACACCATTCCGATCGAGAAGCCACCTGGGAGCGCGAGGATCACCTCCGTTCCGAATATCCGGAGTTCTTTCAGTCCTAGATCTCGGGACGAGATCCTCTTGTAGTGGTGGAGTGTTGTAACACCCCGGATGTATATTTCCATATTTGTAACTCCAACTCTTGCCATTTTCGGATATGTGCTATGATTTTCCCTCCGTGGTTAGGTTTTGTTTTCATTTTGCATTTTGTTTATGTCATGCATTTCATATCATGTCATCATGTGCATCTCATTTGCATACGTGTTCGTCTCATGATTCCGAGCATATTCCCCGTTGTCCGTTTTGCAATCCGACACTCCTATGTTCCCCGGCGTCCCCTCTTGTTCTTTTTCCGTGTGCGGGTGTTGAACATTCTCGGAATGGACCGAGCCTTGCCAAGTGGCCCTGGTATAGCACCGGTAGACCACCTGTCAAGTTTCGGGTCATTTGGAGTTTGTTTGGTACTCCAACGGTTAACCGCGCTCTCGCAAAGGCCTCTTTTAAGTTGCAGCCCAACACCCCTTCAAAACAGCCCAATAACCCATCTAACTCCCCTCCATGCCCTCGGTCGTTCGATCACGATCGTGTGGGCGAAAACTACACCCCATTTGGACTCTCCTAGCTCCCTCTATGCCTATTTCAAGACCCCTCCCCCGAATTCACGGGCAAACCCTAGCTCCCCGCTCCTCTCCCCGCGCCGGACACGTCCGGACGGCGCCGGACGCGTCCGCCGCCGCGCCCGCAGCCTATCCGGGGCTGCCACATAAGGCCCGCCGCCGCCGCCCCACGCGCGCCAGAGCATGGGGGCCCAGCGCCCGCCCTCGCGCCAGCGCCGCCCGCGCCCGCCTCCCGCCCGCCGCCTTCCGCCGCACGCCGCCGCCGCCGCCTCGCCTCATAGGCGTCCGCATGACCGCCGCCGGACTTCGCCGTCCCCGGCCGCCGCCGCCCACCGCCGCCGCGCCGCCATGCGCCGCCGCCTCGCCTCGCCAGCGTCGCCACCGCGCCGATCCGGCGGATCCGGGCTGAAGCCCGCCGGCGACCTCCTCCCTCGGCGCGCCCGATCCAGACGCCTAGGTTGACTTCTTTCCCCCAAAATTCGTCTAAGTCCTCATATCTGTGTAATTTCGGGCATTTTTCATAGCATCACATCTCCGCAACCGTGGCTCCGTTTTGGGCGTATAATATGTCAAATTGTTCGACTCGAAGAGTACATCATTTAATTCCATTGCATCATTTGCATTCGAGCTCATCTTGATGCCCGAAATGCTGTTGGAAGATAGCTTCAGATCGTTAGTTTCAGAATCTTATCAGTTCGAGCTCTTTTGTCATTTTTGCCATGAATTATGTGTGCACCCTATGAATTTGAGTTCTACATGTGAGTTGAACATTGCCATGCCATCTTTCCAGGGGTGTTTTCCATGTATTTTTGTGAGCTATGTGTTGACTAGAACAAGCATGCAAAGTAGGGATGATGATGTTACTGATTTCAGGAACTTAGTGATTTCACTAAGTCTTGTCCTGCTGTTAATTTTATGCCATATGTTCATGTTGTTTCAGAGAGATCTATGCCCTTTTTGAGCATGACCAGTAAGGGTGTTTTGGACATATGGATGTGCTCTATCCATCCATGCCTTTGTTGGTATTTATGGAGTAGTCTAGCATGTCATTTTCGTGCTCTACTTTTGCTTGAAAATGTTTCCTGACAGACTGTTTGCGTGAGATTCAATTTTCACGAGGTCGTTGTAGTTGATCCGTGCATGCTATGATGTTGTTCTTGCCATGTATAGCTCATATGCCATGTCTTCTTGCTGGGTGTATGCTTAGTTTATCTTGAGATGCTCTGTAGTGAGTGCATCGAGCTCACGAACATGCCATGTTGAATCTGTTTTTGCCATGTCCTGATATTTCACTAAGTCTGAAATCTGTAATAAAACTTGCAATGTTTACATGGGTGCCATCATTTCTTAGAGTCCTTTTTGGCTTATGGTCAGTAAGGGACTATTGAAATATGCTTTGAGTAGAATCATGTCATGCCTTGCTTTGCTATTATAAGTTCCTGTAGCATGTTGTTTGCTTGCTCTAAACATGCCTTCCTGATGTTAATACCTGCCATGTTAGTATTTTCACTAAGTCTGTGAACCTGATATTTTGAGCACTTTCTCCATGCTTGTTTGAACATGTTATGATGTGATTTAGCCGTAGCTCAGTGTTCCTCTTTTGTTAAGCATCTCCTGTAGTTCGTTGCCATACGCTTTGTTTGCATGTTGGGGTGCTGTAGCATAGTTTCGTGTTGCGTGCTAAGTAGCATCGGGCTGTTAAACGCAGATTTGCGTCATTCTTGTTTTGCTTGTCATTTGCAAACCGTGCATCCGATTCCGGTGATCTTTATATCGATTTCAACCGAAATCATCTCATCTTTCAGCGGCATACTTGGTTTGCCAAGTTGATGCCAGTTCATCATTTTCCTTCCGGAGCATACATATGCATAGCATGTCACATCTCGCATAGCATGTCATGTATTGCATCATATTGCTTGTGCATATGTTCCTTGTTTGATTGTGGTTCCGTTGCTTGTGTTCTTGCTTTGGGTAGAGCCGAGGCGAGTGCGTGAGCGAGGAGCCTGTTGAGAACGCCACGAGGATCCAGCCTTCGACAACTCGAGAACCTTACAGGCAAGATGACCATACCTTCGATATCACTTCTATCTTTGCTTGCTAGATGCTCGCTCTTTTGCTATGCCTATGCTGCGATACCCACCACTTGCTATATCATGCCACCCATATTGCCATGTCAACCTCTAACCATCCATGTCCTAGCAAATCGTTGATTGGCTATGTTACCGCTTTGCTCAGCCCCTCTTATAGCGTTGCTAGTTGCAGGTGAAGATGAAGTTTGTTCCTTGTTGGAACACGGATATTTTGGGATATCACAATACCTATTGTTTTAATTAATGCATCTATATACTTGGTAAAGGGTGGAAGGCTCGGCCTTATGCCTGGTGTTTTGTTCCACTCTTGCCACCCTAGTTTCCGTCATACCGGTGTTATGTTCCTTGATTTTGCGTTCCTTACGGTCGGGTGATTTATGGGACCCCTTGACAGTTCGCTTTGAATAAAACTCCTCCAGCAAGGCCCAACCTTGGTTTTACCATTTGCCACCTAGCCTTTTTCCCTTGGGTTTTCGCGAGCCGAGGGTCATCTTTATTACCCCCGGGCGGTGCTCCTCGAGTGTTGGTCCAAACTAGAGCACCGTCTTGAGTCCATTCCTTGGCAACTTGGATTACGTCGGTACTGTGACGCTTAGCTTATCCGGTGTGCCACGAGAACGAGATATGTGCAGCTCCTATCGGGATTTGTCGGCACAGTGGGAGGTCTTGCTGGTTTAGTTTTACCATTGTCGAAATGTCTTGATGTACCGGATACCGAGTCGATCGGAGTGTCTTGGGTGAAGGTTTATTCCTTCGTTGACCGTGAGAGCTTGTTATGGGCTAAGTTGGGACACCCTGCAGGTATTATCTTTCAAAGCCGTGCCCGCGGTTATGAGGCAGATGGGAATTTGTTAATGTCGGTTGTAGAAAACCGAAGTTGACCTTAATTAAAATACATCAACCGTGTATGTAACCGTGATGGTCTCTTCTCGTGGTCCGGGAAGTGAACACGATGTTGGAGTTAAGCTTGACGTAAGTAGTCGGGATCACTTCTTGATCGTTAATAGCTTCACGACCGCGCCTTTGCTTCTCTTCTCGCTCTCTTTTGCGAAGTAGCCACCATATATGCTAGTAAACTTGCGGCAGCTCCTCCGTTTGACACCAGCCTTCCTTAGGCTTAAATAGTCTTGATCTCGCGGTGTGAGATTGTTGAGTCCCTGTGGCTCACAGATTCTACCAAAACAGATCACGGTACCGGTGATGCCAGCGATGGCGGCGAACCGAGCTGAAGTGGGAATATGATGAGGCCCTTGGGCGATACTATGTTTCCTTTCCTGGACGACTAGTAGTGGAGCCAGTTAGGCGATCGGGATCGTTGTTGCATGTGGGGTTTTCTTCTTTTATTTTGGTTCCGTAGTCGGACCTTGATATATCTGGATGATGTAATGCTTTATTCATGTAATTGTGTGAAGTGGCATCGTAAGCCAACTATGTACCTTTTCCTTATGTATTACATGGATTGTGCGAAGATTACCTCACTTGCGACATTGCTTTCAATGCGGTTATGCCTCTAAGTCGTGCTTCGACACGTGGGAGCTATAGCCGCATCGAGGGCGTTACAGCAAAGATGTAGCGCGCAATCAAAATAGATCCCTAAAGTGACGGTGCATTCTCTACATAGATTGATAGCTTGCCTGCTAACCATATATCTTATAAATTATTACTGTGATATGAATATATGATTCGACATTCCTTGTAAGATCTCTAGTCAGATATGTATGCTAGAATTCAAACATTGTTCGGTTGACTGAACTTAGAGCAACTCCAACGGGCCGACCCAAACGGACGACACTTTTGTCCGCTTTTTGTCCGTTTGGGTCGGCCGCCCGCCCGGCGTCCGCCCTCTTTTAGATTTGGGTCGGCAGCGTGTCCAACGCGCCGACCCATTTCATGACCGCGCGCGCTTTTAGATCATGCCAGCGGCCATGCCAACGCGCGGGAAAGGTTCGCACGCGCGGGGGAAAATCGGCCTAGCGCGCGCTGGCTTTGGCGCTCCAAAGCGCGGGAAATGTTCATGCGCGCATTTTGGGGCGCCGCGGACGGCGCTCGTTATAAGATGGCGCTCCCTACACACTCAGTCCGCCGCCGCCCACTCGTCTCGCCTCCTCTCACTAGCCTCGCCGCATGTGCGCCACCATGTCAATGCGCATCCTCGGCGCTTCGGATTTTCACGGAGTCCGCGAGCTCCCCTCTGTCGCCTTCTCCGTCGAGATCTTGTTTGGCGAGAAACGGCTCATCCTCGGCACCTTCGACACCGCTGAGCAGGCGGCCCGCGCGTACGACGCGGCGGCGTGACGCCTCCGGCGGCCGAGTCGGGAGATGAATTTTCCTGACATGTCGAGCTAGCGGGCGCAGGATCTGGCGCCTCTCCCATGGCATTTCACCGACGAGGATCGTCGCGTCCACCGAAGGTAGCTAGCGTCGCCTCGCCATCGCCGAGATGGACGTGCAAGCCTTGGTGCTGTGGCGCGAATGCTTCCCGCAGGACATCGTCAACGAACGTCAGTTCTATGAGCAAAGGAGGACGGAGAGGAAGGCCAGGAGGACGGAGCGAGCCGCCTATCGGGAGGGCAAGCGTGCGCGGAAGCTGGCCGTTCCAATGAGACTGAGGCTGCGAGAAACATCAGGGTGGGACTTCGCGGACGAGCATGCTGCTGACGCATATATTTAGACGTCGGAGGAGGACATTACCGAGTCAGAGTCGGAAACCGACGAGTAGTTGATCTTTTCTTTTATCTATGTACGCAAGAACTATCTATGTATCATTTTTCACCGAAAAAAATGGTCGGCGGCGTCGGCCACGAAGCAGGCGGTGGAGGTTGTGCACACGCAGGGAGGAGAGAGGACGCGCGCGCGCGTCCGTCTTGTGTCCATGACGATCCAAATCCGGCTCAAAAATGGGACGGAAATCGGTCGGCAGACGGAAGAAAGCGGACACCCGTCCGTTTGGGTCGGCGCGTTGGGCCGTCTTTTCTGTCCGCGCCGACCCAAACGGACGGTGGCGGAAGAAATGGGTCGCCCCATTGGAGTTGCTCTTAGAGCATCTCTTGCTAGAATTCAAACATTGTTCGGTTGACTGAACTTAGAGCATCTTTAACAGATTTCACAACCGGACGGCCCGCAAAACTCGTTTAAGGGTGGCTGCAAAGAAAATTGGTTTCGCAACCGGACGGCCCGCTGATACGTCCATTTTGCATCATGCTTTTATATCAATATTTATTGCATTATGGGCTGTTATTACACATTATGTCTCATTACTTATGACTATTCTCTCTTATTTTACAAGGTTCACCATGAAGAGGGGGAATGCCGGCAGCTGGAATTCTGGCTTGAAATGAGCAAATATCGGAAACCTATTCTGCACAGCTCCAAAAATCCTAAAACTCCACGGAAGTCATTTTTGGAATTAATAAGAATTATTGAGTGAAGAAAACACCTGAGGGGGCCCACACCATGGCCAGGAGGGTTGGGGGCACCCACCCCTACTGGGCGTGCCCCCTGTCTCCTGGGCCCCCTAGTGGCCCTTCGGTGCCCATCTTCTGCTATATGAAGTCTTTTACCCTGAAAAAAAATCAGAAGCAAGCTTACGGGACAAAACTCCGCCGCCACGAGGCGGAACCTTGGCGGAACTGTTGGGGAACGTAGTAATTTCAAAAAAATTCCTACGCACACACAAGATCATGGTGATGACATAGCAACGAGAGGGGAGAGTGTTGTCCACGTACCCTCGTAGACCGTAAGCGGAAGCGTAATGACAACGCGGTTGATGTAGTCGTACGTCTTCACGATCCGACCGATCCAAGTACCGAACGTACGGCACCTCCGAGTTCAGCACACGTTCAGCTCGATGGCGATCCCGGACTCGATCCAGCAAAGTGTCGGGGATGAGTTCCGTCGGCACGACGGCGTGGTGATGATGATGATGCTCTACCGGCGCAGGGCTTCGCCTAAACTCCGCGACGATATGACTGAGGTAGAATATGGTGGAGGGGGGCACCGCACATGGCTACGGAACGATCCGTCGATCAACTTGTGTGTCTCTAGGGTGCCCCCTGCCCCCGTATATAAAGGAGCAAGGGGGAGGCCGGCCGGCCCTAGGGGGCGCGCCAAGGAGGGGGGAGTCCTCCTCCTAGTGGGAGTAGGAGTCCCCTTTCCTAGTCCCACTAGGAAGGAGGAAGGGGGAAGGAAAGAGAGGAAGAGGGAGAGGGAAAGGGGGGCCGCACCCCCTCCCCTAGTCCAATTCGGACTCCTCAAGGGGGGGCGCCGCCTCCTGGGCTGCTGCCCTCTCTCTCCCCTCAGGCCCACTAATGCCCATTACTTCTCCCGGGGGGTTCCGGTAACCCTCCGGCACTCCGGTTTTCTCCAAAACCACCCGGAACACTTCCGGTGTCCGAATATAGTCGTCCAATATATCAATATTTATGTCTCGACCATTTCGAGACTCCTCGTCATGTCCGTGATCACATCCGGGACTCCGAACAAACTTCGGTACATCAAAACTCATAAACTCATAATATAACTGTCATCGAAACCTTAAGCGTGTGGACCCTACGGGTTCGAGAACAATGTAGACATGACCTAGAACTATTCTCGGTCAATAACCAATAGCGGAACCTGGATGCTCATATTAGCTCCCACATATTCTATGAAGATCTTTATTGGTCCAACCGCATAACAACATACGTTGTTCCCTTTGTCATCGGTATGTTACTTGCCCGAGATTCGATCGTCGGTATCCCAATACCTAGTTCAATCTCGTTACCGGCAAGTCTCTTTACTCGTTACGTAATGCATCATTCCGTAACTAACTCATTTAGCTACATTGCTTGGAAGGCTTATAGTGATGTGCATTACCGAGAGGGCCCAGAGATACCTCTCCGACAATCAGAGTGACAAAACCTAATCTCGAAATACGCCAACCCAACATGTACCTTTGGAGACACCTGTAGTGCTCCTTTATAACCACCGATTCGTTGTGACGTTTGGTAGTACCCAAAGTGTTCCTCCGGTAAAGGGGAGTTGCATAATCTCATAGTTACAGGAACATGTATAAGTCATGAAGAAAGCAATAGCAACATACTAAACGATCAAGTGCTAGGCTAACGGAATGGCTCATGTCAATCACATCATTCTCCTAATGATGTGATCCCGTTAATCAAATGACAACTCATGTCCATGGCTAGGAAACTTAACCATCTTTGATTCACGAGCTAGTCAAGTAGAGGCATACTAGTGACACTATGTTTGTCTATGTACATGTATCAAGTTTCCGGTTAATACAATTCTAGCATGAATAATAAACATTTATCATGAAATAAAGAAATAAATAATAACTTTATTATTGCCTCTAGGGCATATTTCCTTCCGTCTCCAACTTGCACTAGAGTCAATAATCTAGTTCACATCGCCATGTGATTTAACACCAATATTCATATCTGTATATGATTAACAACCATAGTTCACATCATCATGTGACCAACACCCAAAGGGTTTACTAGAGTCAATAATCTAGTTCACATCGCTATGTGATTAATACCCAAAGAGTACTAAGGTGTGATTATGTTTTGCTTGTGAGAGAAGCTTAGTCAATGGGTTTGTCACATTTAGAGCCGTACGTATTTTGCAAATATTCTATGTCTACAATGCTCTGCACGGAGCTACTCTAGCTAATTGCTCCTACTTTCAATATGTATCCAGATTGAGACTTAGAGTCATCTGGATCGGTGTGAAAACTTACACCGAGGTAACTTTTTATGACGGGCTCTTTTATCACCTCCATAATCGAGAAATATTTCCTTAGTCCTCACTAAGGATATTCTTGACTAATGTCCAGTGATCTACTCCTAGATCACTATTGTACTCCCTTGACAAACCAGGGCAGAGTATACAATAGGTCTGGTCCATAGCATGGCATACTTTTATAGAACCTATGACTGATGCCTAGGGAATGACTTTCATTCTCTTTCTATTTTCTGCCGTGGTTGGGATTTGAGTCTTACTCAATTTCATACCTTTGCAACACAGGCAAGAACTCTTTCTTTGATCGCTCCATTTTGAACTACTTCAAAATCTTGTCAAGGTATGTACTCATTGAAAATCTTATCAAGCGTCTTGATCTATCTCAATAGATCTTGATGCTCAATGTGTAAGTAGCTTTGCTGAGGTCTTTCTTTTAAAGAACTCCTTTCAAACACTCCTTTATGCTTTGCAGAATAATTCCACATTATTTCCTATCAACAATATGTCATTCACATATACTTATCAGAAATGCTGTAGTGCTCCCACTCACTTTCTTGTAAATACAGGCTTCACCATAAGTCTGTACAAAACTATATGCTTTGATCAACTTATCAAAGCGTGTATTCCAACTCTGAGATGCTTGCACCAGTCCATAGATGGATCGCTGGAGCTTGCACATTCTGTTATCACCTTTAGGATTGACAAAACCTTCTGGTTGCATCATATACAACTCTTCTTTAAAAAAAACATTAAGGAATGCAGTTTTGACATCCATTTGCCAGATTTCATAAAATGTGGCAATTGCAAACATGATTCAGACAGACTTAAGCATCGCTACAGTTGAGAAAATCTCATTGTAGTCAACACCTTGAACTTGTCAAAATCCTTTTTCCGACAAGTTGAGCTTTGTAGATAGTAACACTACTATCAACGTCCGTCTTCCTCTTGAAGATCCATTTATTTTCTATGGTTTGCCAATCATCGGGCAAGTCCACCAAAGTCCACACTTTGTTCTCGTATATGGATCCTATCTCAGATTTCATGGCCTCAAGCCATTTCACGGAATCTGGGCTCATCATCGCTTCCTCATAGTTCGTAGGTTCATCATGGTCTAGTAACATGACTTCGAGAACAGGATTACCGTACCACTCTGGTGCGGACTGTACTTTGGAAGACCTACGAGGTTTTGTAGTAACTTGATCTGAAGTTTCATGATCATCATCATTAGCTTCCTCACTAATTGGTGTAGGAATCACTGGAACTGATTTCTGTGATGAACTACTTTCCAATTAGGGAGAAGGTACAAATTACCTTATCAAGCTCTACTTTCCTCCCACTCACTTCTTTCGAGAGAAACTCCTTCTCTAGAAAGGATCCATTCTTAGCAACGAATGTTTTGCCTTCGGATTTGTGATAGAAGGTGTACCCAATAGTTTCCTTTGGGTATTCTATAAAGACGCACTTCTCCGATTTGGGTTCGAGCTTATCAAGTTGAAAACCTTTTTCATATAAGCATCGCAACTCCAAACTTTAAGAAACGACAGCTTAGGTTCACTGCTAACCATAGTTCATATGGTGTCATCTCAACGGATTTAGATGGTGCCCTATTAAACGTGAATGCAGCTATCTCTAATGCATAACCCCAAAACGATAGAGGTAAACTGATAAGAGATATCATAGATCGTACCATATCTAGTAAAGTACGATTACGACATTCGGACACACCATTACATTGTGGTGTTCCAGGTGGCGTGAGTTTGTGAAACTATTCCACATTGTTTAAATTGAAGACCAAACTCGTAAATCAAATATTCATCTCCACGATCAGATCGCAGAAACTTTATTTTCTTGTTATGATGATTTTCCACTTCACTTTGAAATTCTTTGGACCTTTCAACTATTTCAGACTTTGTTTCATCAAGTAGATATACGCATATTTGCTCAAATCATCTGTGAAGGTTAGAAAATAACGATACTTGCCACGAGCCTTCATACTCATTGGTCTGCATACATCGGTATGTATTATTTCCAACAAGTCAGTAGCTCGTTCCGTTGTTCCGAAGAACGGAGTTTTAGTCATCTTGCCCAAAAGGCACGGTTCGAAAGCATCAAATGATTCATAACCAAGTGATTCCAAAAATCCATCTTAATGGAGTTTCTTCATGCGCTTTACACCGATATGACCCAAACGGCAGTGCCACAAATAAGTTGCACTATCATTATTAACTTTGCATCTTTTGGCATCAATATTATGAATATGTGTATCACTATGATCGAGATCAAACAAACTATTTTCATTGGGTGTATGACCATTGAAGGTTTTATTCATGTAAACAGAACAACAATTATTCTCTGATTTTAAATGAATAACTGTATTGCAATAAACATGATCAAATCATATTCATGCTCAACACAAACGCCAAATAACATTTATTTAGGTTTACCACTAATCTCGAAAGTATATGAAGTGTGCGATGATGATCATATCAATTTTGTAACTACTTCCAACACTCATCGTCACTTCCCCTTCAACTAGTCTCTGTTTATTCTGTAACTCCTGTTTCGAGTTACTAATCTTAGCAACCGAACAAGTATCAAATACTCAGGGGCTACTATAAACACTAGTAAGGCACACATCAAACACCTGTATATCAAATACACCCTTGTTCACTTTGCCATCCTTCTTATCCACCAAATATTTAGGGCATTTCCGCTTCCAGTGACTATTTCCTTTGCAGCGTAAGCACTCAATTTTAGGCTTTGGTCCAGCTTTGGTCTTGTTCACCGGAGTGACAACTTGTTTGCCATTCTACTTGAAGTTTCCCTTTCTTTCCCTTTGCCCTTTTCTTGAAACTACTGGTCTTGTCAATCATCAACACTTGATGCTCTTTCTTGATTTCTACCTTCGTCGATTTCAACGTCATGAAGAGCTCGGGAATCGTTTTCGTCATCCCTTGCATACTATAGTTCATCACGAAGTTCTAGTAACTCAGTGATGGTGACTAGAGAATTCTATCAATCACTATCTTATCTGGAAGATTAACTCCCAATTGATTCAAGTGATTGAAGTACCCAGACAATCTGAGCACATGCTCACTAGTTGAGCGATTCTCCTCCATCTTTTACCTATAGAACTTGTTGGAGACTTCATATCTCTCAACTCGGGTATTTGCTTGAAATATTAACTTCAATTCCTAGAACATCTTATATGGTCCATGACGTTCAAAACATCTTCGAAGTCCCGATTCTAAAGCCGTTAAGCATGGTGCACTAAACTATCAAGTAGTCATCATATTGAGCTAGCCAAACGTTCATAACGTCTACATCTGCTCCTGCAATAAGTTTGTCACCTAGCGGTGCATCAAGGACATAATTCTTCACGCAAAGAATGAGGATAAACCTCAGATCACGGATCCAATCCGCATCATTGCTACTAACATCTTTCAACACAGTTTTCTCTAGGAACATATCAAAATAAACATATGAAAGCAACAACGCGAGCTATTGATCTACAACATAATTTGCAAAATACTACCAGGACTAAGTCCATGATAAATTTAAGTTCAATTAATCATGTTACCTAAGAACTCCCACTTAGATAGACATCCCTCTAATCCTCTAAGTGATTACGTGATCCATATCAACTACACCATGTCCGATCGTCATGTGAGATGGAGTAGTTTCAACGGTGAACATCAATATGTTGATCATATCTACTATATGATTCACGCCGACCTTCGGTCTCCGTGTTCGAGGCCATATCTCATTATATGCTAGACTCGTCAAGTTTAACTTTGAGTATTCGCGTGTGCAACTGTTTTGCACCCGTTGTATTTGAACATAGAGCCTATCACACCCGATCATCACGTGGTGTCTCAGCACGAAGAACTTTCGCAATGGTGCATACTCAGGAGAACACTTCTTGATAATTTCAGTGAGAGATCATCTTAAAATGCTATCGTCAATCAAAGAAAGATAAGATGCATAAAGGATAAACATCACATGCAATCAATATAAGTGATATGATATGGCCATCATCATCTTGTGCTTGTGATCTCCATCTTTGAAGCACCGTCGTGATCACCATCATCACCGGCGCGACACCTTGATCTCCATCGTAGCATCGTTGTTGTCTCGCCAACTATTGCTTCTATGACTATCGCTACCGCTTAGTGATAAAGTAAAGCAATTACAGGGCGATTGCATTGCATACAATAAAGCGACAACCATATGGCTCCTGCCAGTTGCCGATAACTCGGTTACAAAACATGATCATCTCATACAATAAAATATAGCATCATGCCTTGACCATATCACATCACAACATGCCCTGCAAAAACAAGTTAGACGTCCTCTACTTTGTTGTTGCAAATTTTACGTGGCTGCTACGGGCTTAGCAAGAACCGTTCTTACCTACGCATCAAAACTACAATGATAGTTCGTCAAGTTAGTGCTGTTTTAACCTTCGCAAGGACCGGGCATAGCCACACTCGACTCAGCTAAAGTGAGAGAGACAGACACCCGCCAGCCACCTTTAAGCACGAGTGCTCGTAACGGTGAAACCAGTCTCGCGTAAGCGTAAGCGTAATGTCGGTCCGGGCCGCTTCATCTCACAATACCGCCGAACCAAAGTATAACATGCTGGTAAGCAGTATGACTTGTATCGCCCACAACTCACTTGTGTTCTACTCGTGCATATGACATCTACGCATAAAACCTGGCTCGGATGCCACTGTTGGGGAACGTAGTAATTTCAAAAACATTTCTACGCACACGCAAGATCATGGTGATGACATAGAAACGAGAGGGGAGAGTGTTGTCCACGTACCCTCGTAGACCGTAAGCGGAAGCGTTATGACAATTCGGTTGATGTAGTTGTACGTCTTCACGATCTGACCGATCCAAGTACCGAACGTACGGCACCTCCGAGTTCAGCACACGTTCAACTCGATGACGATCCCCGGACTCCGATCCAGCAAAGTGTCGGGGATGAGTTCCGTCACAAGACGACGGCGTGGTGGCGATGATGATGCTCTATCGCGCGAGGCTTCGCCTAAACTTCTCGACAATATGACCGAGGTGGAATATGGTGGAGGGGGGCACCGCACACGGCTAAGGAACGATCCGTAGATCAACTTGTGTGTCTCTAGGGTGCCCCCTGCCCCCGTATATAAAGGAGCAAGGGGGAGGCCGGCCGGCCCTAGGGGGCGCGCCAAGGAGGGGGGAGTCCTCCTCCTAGTGGGAGTAGGACTCCCCTTTCCTAGTCCCACTAGGAAGGAGGAAGGCGGAAGGAAAGAGAGGAGAGAGAGAGGAAAGGGGCGCGCCTCCCTAGTCCAGTCGGACTCCTCAAGGCGCCACCTCCGGCTACTCTGCCTCTCTCCCCTCAGGCCCACTAATGCCCATTACTTCTCTCGGGGGGTTCCGGTAACCCTCCGGCACTCCGGTTTTCTCCGAAACCACCCGGAACAATTTTGGTGTCCGAATATAGTCGTCCAATATATCAATGTTTATGTCTCGGCCATTTATAGACTCCTCGTCATGTCCGTGATCACATCCGGGTCTCCGAACAAACTTCGGTACATCAAAACTCATAAACTCATAATATAACTGTCATTGAAACCTTAAGCGTGCGGACCCTACGGGTTCGAGAACAATGTAGACATGACCTAGAACTATTCTCGGTCAATAACCAATAGCGGAACCTGGATGCTCATATTGGCTCCCACATATTCTACGAAGATCTTTATCGGTCAAACCGCATAACAACATACGTTATTCCCTTTGTAATCGGTATGTTACTTGCCCGAGATTCGATCGTCGGTATCCCAATACCTAGTTCAATCTCATTACCGGCAAGTCTCTTTACTCGTTACGTAATGCATCATTCCGTAACTAACTCATTTAGCTACATTGCTTGCAAGGCTTATAGTAATGTGCATTACCGAGAGGGCCTAGAGATACCTCTCCGACAATCGGAGTGACAAAACCTAATCTCGAAATACGCCAACCCAACATATACCTTTGGAGACACCTGTAGTGCTCCTTTATAATCGCTCAGTTACGTTGTGACGTTTGGTAGCACCCAAAGTGTTCCTCCGGTAAACGGGAGTTGCATAATCTCATAGTTACAGGAACATGTATAAGTCATGAAGAAAGCAATAGCAACATACTAAACGATCAAGTGCTAGGCTAACGGAATGGGTCATTTCAATCACATCATTCTCCTAATGATGTGATCCCGTATTTAGATTTGTCTGAATCACGGATGCTTTGGCTCAAAATTGTCTAAGCGGATATCGTTAATAGATACATCCATATCTAGACAAATTTGAATCAACTAACTCATGACAAAAGTAGTACGTAGAGCATTAGGGGCGGCCCCTATACAATATTTACGCTGAAGTACTAAGCTTACTCCATCGTTTGAAATAGATGATCATTTTTGTCTTAGCTTTAGTCTGGTTGAGTCATCTATTGGAAGAGGATACCATTAAGGAGGTGCCTGAGAGGTACTAAAGCGTCTGCGGATGATGAGCAGGGCGAGCAGTACGTGCAATGGGGTCGTGGGTCTAGTTTCGGGTTTGGGTTGGCTTAGTGTGAGAAAAATCGCTAGAAAACCGGGATGTGGCACGGCAGGTGGACCTGACAACAGGGACCCGCCAGCCTAGACTACTTAATTTTTTTTGCGAGTAACTTAATTTTTTATCGGATAGAAACTGAGAATACTTTGTCTGTGTGAGGTACACCGTATGATTTTATTTGTAAAATAGGATAATTATTATTAGTGTCATAATTATCAAATTAGAGCGTAACCCAAAAAACAAATTAGATCGTCAAAACTGAAATTCACCGTAAGAAAACTGAATCTCAATTTGCTATCTTTCTCCTCTGGTGCGTCAGGAGGACATGCTCGGCAAGCTGCCTGACGACATTCTTCTCTGGATCCTAATCCGTCTTGATTCACAAGACGTCGTAAGCTACAGTCGCGCAAGCGAACGGTTGAGGCAGCTCCCGGTTTGCCTCTTGTTATTTCCCTGAGCGTGGAGGACTACATGCATGGCCGCTACGTGCAGCACAAGGACGACGACGGGTTTAAGGCGGTTTTGTCGATAAAGTGCAGGAACAACAAGGCTTGGAGCACCATGGCCATGGTGCAATCCGTCAGGAGCATCTTGGCAGGCAAGAACCAGCTTGGGTGCGCCGCCATCCATCAGCTCCACCTGACATTCTACCTGAGGGAGTCCATCGACATCGTCCGCGCCGTCGAGGCGCCATCGAGCGCAGCCGCGGCATCGTCGGCAGGGCGGGGTTCATTATGCTGGGCGAAGATCACCTACACGAGCGAGGTGACGGACCTGGTCGCGCAGGGAGCGCCTCCTCTCCTACCTCGGCGCCTGCCCGCGCGCGTTCGCCGCGCTCACGCACCTGCACGTGGAGAGCGTCAAGCTGAGGCAGCCCGACGTGTCCAACTTGCTCGACCGCTGCAAGAAGCTGAAGCACCTGTCCCTGCAGAACCTTCATTGTGAGAAAGAGGTGGTGCTGAGGATCCAACACCCGGAGCTCACCCAGCTGAAGCTTGTCATGTGCTTCTGCGACAGCTTCGAGCTGAAGTGGCTGCCGGAGCTAGCGGAGCTCGTCATTGCCACCTGGTATCCTTCCAAGCGCCGAGACCCGGTGCTGTTCGGCCATGCTCCGCGGCTTTCCAAGCTAACGGCCTGTAACGGCTATAATACCAGGTGCAGGAAACTCAAGCTGAGCGAGTTTCTTCGCGACGCAAACATGCGTGAGCTGCATATGAACTTCGACACCGAAATGGTAAGTCGTGACGGGGCGCCGCTAGTAGAGTAGTGTACTCCCTCCGTCCGGAAATACTTGTCATCAAAATGGATCATCTCCTTTTATCCATTTTGATGACAAGTATTCAGACGAAAAATATATAACGACTTACATTCTTGTAAGGTGTGAGGTGTTCTCTGTTAATCTTTCCTTCGTTTGTCCATCATGCAGCCATGGTTTCAGATGGAGCGACCAGAGCAACTGGCTCCTCGGCTGAAGAACCTGAGGATTCTGAAGCTCGACAACATCAATGAGGAATGCGGCGTCACTTGGACACTCTTCCTGCTGGAAGCTGCGCCGCTCTTGGAGAGCTCCACATCAAGGTAGTATAACCTGTTTTGCTGGAATTCCTCTTCCTGGCCTAGCTGAACCATATATGGACTGTGTTATTGTTCATGCAGGTGTCGAACCACAGTGTGAATCCATTGAGGATGAGATGCTAAAAACTTCTGGTCGTCGCGACAAGTAACATCAAGTTTAAACCGTCTGACTTCAAGCATTATAAGCTGGCCGTGCTCACCATCTACGGCTTTCAGCCCAGCGATATGCTCATGCAGTATATGAGACGGGTGATGGAAGCGGCTGTCAATTTGGAAGAGATATCTCTGCACGACCACTGGTGCGAGGTGCGACTTTTATCCATTGACATGGTATCCCAAGACCGACCAAGACAGAGAATTGATACGGGAGGAGATCAATAGAGAGGCCGTCCCTATGAAGACCATCAAGTTTTATTCAGTGATACCAAGTATAGAACCGATGACTGACCGTATGTCCGTATCACTGCGACCCTGCATGATTTGTTCCAACTTCCTAAATTGTCGCCTGGTGTAGCCTTTTGCATATTGATTGACTGAACTTGTGTTTGTTCTTGGTACAGATCAACTCATAGGAAATTATACTTTACTGGTCTTTTTATTGTTTATTACAATAAAGTTTTTAATAGTCACCACAGCGTCTTCGTGGTCGACGGGACACCTCACTAGCGAACATCGATGGAAAGCCTTAAATAAATTAAAAATCGAGCACCGGTGACAAGTCTAAAGGCTTAACAATTCATCACAGTTTGCTATTAGGCTAAAAGATTTAAAGAGGAAAAGCATTAACTTATCGTGTCATAGTATTTGTTATGACTGACACATACAAAATGTGCATTGAGCATGCTGGATATTGGAACATGGCCAGGTATCCCGGATCCAACTAAAAATGTCAACTAAATCAAGATGTTTCTTTTATGCCTTAGCCAGCGTGTGGTGTGGATAAAAGATAATAACCTCATTAAAAGAAACTGGAAAAGGTGTAATAATGTTGTTTTACCGCCAATGAAACCCGAGAATGCTTGTTGGGACATGGTACCAGGTGAGGATGGAATCCCATAGCATACATCTATCATAATCATGCAGAACGAATACTGAAACTCACGTACAACCCGAATATATCTACTTGTTTGTATAACAATGCATTTGCGCACGAGCCTCCCCAACGGAAACCTGCACACCAAACAACAACATGTACACTCCTCTCTTTAACATCAGCACCCAGTCGTTGCCCCATCTCTCTTCTCTCCTCCTCACCCCTTCTCTGCTCCACTCAAGCTCTCATCACTCCTCTCTGCTTCGCAGAAGATAGTTCATCCACATTTCTATGTGTTCCTCCATGACCTGATCAAGCTCCGCGCTATGTACCTCAGTCGCATCATCATATGGACGAGATTGCACAACTCACGCTAATCTAGTGCTCTGAATGTAATCTGGGATGTGTGTCTTGGTTTGTCTTTGTGACACGATGGAAAACCCAGGAAGGCATTTCTACAAATGCGAGCGGCGGGGTGTAAGTTTTCTCACCAAACAAACTCTCCTTCATCTTTGAGATTTAACCAATGTATTTTTGCCCTCTCTATCCAGGTTGGAGGTTCCCCTTTCTGAAAGTGGGAGAACAAGTACATCACCCTCCTCGATGCGCCCACACTGAAGCTTATATGAGGAGGAACTTGGTGGTTGATGAATACTGTGTGGGATGAATGCCGTGTGAGAAGGAACTTGGTGGTTGATGAAGGATATTCTCTATGCACTGACTCTGTATCTGCGGCAAGGAAGAGCTTGAGGTAAATAAATTTAAGATACATCTATAGCTAGCCTACTAAACAGGGCAGGTTGGCCATAAAAGTGTTTAAATCTATGTATCTCAAGTGTGTCTCGAGAAGAGTGACACACATATGACAGGCTGGCCATAGATGTGTCTTAAATTTTTTGTACGGCAGTGTCTTTCATCTCTCTAGATATAGAGGTAGTGGGCAAAGGAGATCCTCACACAACTGTCGTCAACCAAACTTTTGCATAGTGAATTTTTTGAAATGCTCACGAGCAGACACGACAGGCTGACCATAGACGTGTCTTAAATTTCTATACCTCAAGTGTCCATCCTCTCACTAGACATATAGACAATTGACAAAGGAGAAGTACCTAGGCCTACCCACTCGGACAGGCATGAGCAGAGGTAAATTTCAGAACTTGCAGTCAAGGCTTAAAAGGATCATCGGGGCACCCTGTCACTTGCGAAGGGAGACTATGATCAAAGCCGTGCACAGATCCCCACTTATATTATGGGCGTCATTAAGTTGCCTATGTCGATGTGTGATGATCTTAACAGGATGGTACGGAATTTTCGGTGGGGTTGTTGAGGGAAAGCGAAAACTCCTTTGGATGGCGTGGAATAATATTCAGGCACATAAGATGAAAAGGGCTAGGATTTAGAGACTTTCGTCTCTTTAATCAAGCCCTCCTTCTTGGCGTGGTGGCGACTTTTAATAAATCCTAACATCTATGTCGCGAGTGTTGGCTTCGGTATTATCCGGAGGGGCGTCTTGGCAATCTGGTCTTCTCGGGAATGCCTCCCCCACGTGGCAGGCCATACAATATGGACTCGAGCTCTGAAGAAGGGCCTAGTGTTGTCGGCGTCACAGGAGCAGGGGTTGTCGGTGTCAAAACCGGCGGATCTCGGGTAGGGGTCGGCGTGCGTCTAGGCGGATGGTAACAGGAGGCGAGGACACGATGTTTTACCGAGTTGGGCCCTCTCGATGGAGGTAAACCCTCGTCCTGCTTGATTAATATTGATGATATGGGTAGTACAAGAGTGGATCTACCACGAGATCAAGGAGGCTAAACCCTAGAAGCTAGCCTATGGTATGATTGTTGTAATGTATGTTAGTCCTCACGGACTAAAGCCCTCCGGTTTATATAGACACCGAAGGAGGCTAGGGTTACAGTCGGTTACAATGGTAGGAGATCTACATATCCGTGTCATGACTTGCCTTCCACCCAAAGTCCCATCCGGACACGGACGGAGTCTTCAATCTTGTATCTTCGTAGTCTTGGAGTCCGGCGGATAATGATAGTCGGCTGTCCGGACACCCCTAGTCGGGACTCCTCGGTAGCCCACGAACCGGGCTTCAATGACGATAAGTCCGCGGCATAATGTTCGGCACATTGCAAGGCGGGTTCCTCCTTGAATAATCCGGAGAAGATCATGAACACGGGATAGTGTCCGGCTCTGCAAAATAAATTCCACATTTCACCGTAGAGAATAAAATGTACACCAGTTCAATCTGGGCGTATTATCGCGTGACATCACACGCTACCAAGCCCTTTGTTTGATCATTTCTTACTATACCACCTTAGCGTTTAGCGGCGGTTTCCTAACGCGTCTTGTCGAAGGAGATCGTGTTCCCTTATTCGGATTCTCATCAATACGGACGTGGGTAAACCAACCGTGCCATTGATGGTGGCGCTTGGGAGATAAGCGAGTTTTACCAAGCGATTGGGGGCGCATAGTTTTAAATCGCCTATATATAGGATAAGATTCACCTTTTCACCTCGCCTTCTTCCTCCTTTGCTTATCCATCTCTGCGCCTCAAGCTCCAGCGCCCAGATTCGCGCATCTCGCCTCGACCTTCTCCGAATATGTCGGGAGGCGGGAAGCAAATGGTTAGCCTCCACCGTTAAGGAGCACATCACCAAGCTGCTTGCCGCGGATACCTTTCGGCGATATCGCGCATCGGCTGCCCTACGAGGCAGCTCATCCCTACCACAGGCCTCATGAGAGGTCGTCTTCCTTCCCCACTTCCTCCATGGTGGGCTTTCCGCTCCATCCATTCGTCCGGGGCTCATGTTTTACTGGCCTGGATTTCCATGATCTGGCGCGAACTTCATCCTCAACATCTCGGCGTTTATCGTGGGTATGCGAAACCTTCCTCCATCCGGCCCCACTGGCTGTGGCTCAAGACCTTCAACGTCAAGCGAAGGTTGTGAAGAACGCGGAATCACGAGGCGCCATGTTGGGCAAGTTGCCCAGCGTCCTTTATTTCGAAGGGGCCGTGGACTCCGTCAGGGTGTGTCGGGGTGGTTCTACATCGTTTGTAGGACAAGAGCAAATTTCCCTCAAGTGGATGACCTAAGGTTTATCAATCCGCAGGAGGCGTAGGATGAAGATGGTCTCTCTCAAACAACCCTGCAACCAAATAACAAAGAGTCTCTTGTGTCCCAACACACCCAATACAATGGTAAATTGTATAGGTGCACTAGTTCGGCGAAGAGATGGTGATACAAGTGCAATATGGATAGTAGATAAAGTGCAACACGAGAGAGAGATCAAACACATAGCTACTGGTACATACCCTCAGCCCCGAGGGTGAACTACTCCCTCCTCGTCATGGAGAGCACCGAGATGATGAACATGGCCACCGGTGATGGGTTCGCCCTCCGGCAGGGTGCCGGAACGGGCTCCCGGGAGGTTTTTGGTGGCTATAGAGGCTTGCGGCGGCGGAACTCCCGATCTATGTTGATCGTGGATGTTTTTCGGGTATGTGGGACTATATAGGCGAAAGAGGTCAGTCGGGGGGTGCTCGAGGGGCCCACGAGATAGGGGGCGCGCCCAGTAGGGGGGGGGCTATCTCCTGGCCTCCTCGAGGATCTTCTGACATGAACTCCAAGTCTCCAGGATCATATTCTTCCAAAAAATCACGCTGCCGAAGGTTTCATTCCGTTTGGACTCCGTTTGATATTCCTTTACTTGAAATCAAACAGTAATAAAACAACAATATGGGCTGGGCCTCCGGTTAATAGGTTAGTCCCAAAAGTAATATAAAAGTGTATAATAAAGCCCATAATCATTCAAAACAGATAATAAAATAACATGAATGCTTCATAAAATATAGATACGTTAGAGACGTATAACCCAATAAGGCCCATATACTCCCCGGCGAATTCCTGTAACTCTCGGGTACTCCGAAAAATACCCGAATCACTCAGAACATTTCTGATGTCCGAATATAGTCGTCCAATATGTCGATCTTTACGTCTCGACCATTTCGAGACTCCTCGTCATGTCCCCGATCTAATGCGGGACTCCGAAATACCTTCGGTACATCAAAACACATAAACTCATAATATAACCGTCATCGAACTTTAAGCGTGCGGACCCTACGGGTTCGAGAACTATGTAGATATGACCGAGACACGTCTCCGGTCAATAACCAATAGAGGAACCTGGATGCTCATATTGGCTCCCACATATTCTACGAAGATCTTTATCGGTCAAACCGCATAACAACATACGTTGTTCCCTTTGTCATCGGTATGTTACTTGCCCGAGATTCGATCATTGGTATCTCAATACCTAGTTCAATCTCGTTACCGGCAAGTCTCTTTACTCGTTTTGTAATACATCATCCTATAACTAACTCATTAGTTACAATACTTGCAAGGCTTATAGTGATGTGCATTACCGAGTGGGCCCAGAGATACCTCTCCGACAATCGGAGTGACAAATCCTAATCTCGAAATACGCCAACCCAACAAGTACCTTCGGAGACACCTATAGAGCACCTTTATAATCGCCCAGTTACGTTCTGACGTTTGGTAGCACACAAAGTGTTCCTCCGGTAAATGGGAGTTGCATATCTCATAGTTATAGGAACATGTATAAGTCATGAAGAAAGCAATAGCAACATACTAAACGATCAAGTTATAAGCTAACGGAATGGGTCAAGTCAATCACATCATTCTCCTAATGATGTGATCCCGTTAATCAAATGACAACTCATGACTATGGTTAGGAAACTTAACCATCTTCGATAAACGGCTAGTCAAGTAGAGGCATACTAGTGACACTATGTTTGTCTATGTATTCACACATGTATTATGTTTCCGGTTAATACAATTCTAGCATGAATAATAAACTTTTATCATGAAATAAGGAAATAAATAACAACTTTATTATTGCCTCTAGGGCATATTTCCTTCAGTTCTGCCGGGGAAACTTCCCTTCGGGAGGGGGAAATCATCACCATCGTCATCACCAACGATCCTCTCATCGGGAGGTGGTCAATCTCCATCAACATCTTCACCAGCACCATCTCCTCTCAATGTTGGGGAACGTAGTAATTTCAAAAAAATTCCTACGCACACGCAAGATCATGGTGATGATATAGCAATGAGAGGGGAGAGTGTTGTCCATGTACCCTCGTAGACCGTAAGCGGAAGCGTTAGCACAACGCGGTTGATGTAGTCGTACGTCTTCACGATCCGACCGATCCAAGCACCAAACATACGGCACCTCCGAGTTCAGCACACGTTCAGCTCGATGACGATCTCCGGGCTCCGATCCAGCAAAGCTTGGGGATGAGTTCCACAAGACGACGGCGGCGTGGTGGCGATGATGATGTTCTACCGGCGCAGGGCTTCACCTAAACTCCGCGACGATATGACCGAGGTGGAATATGGTGGAGGGGGGCACCACACACGGCTAAGGAACGATCCGTAGATCAACTTCTGTGTCTTTGGGGTGCCCCCCTCCCCCCGCCCCCGTATATAAAGGAGCCAGGGGGGAGGAGGCGGCCGGCCAAGGAGGGCGCGCCAAGGGGGGAGTCCTACTCCCACCGGGAGTAGGACTCCCTTCTTTCCAAGTTGGAGTAGGAGAAGGGGGAAGGAGGAGGAAGAGGGGAAGAAAGGGGGGGCCTTCCCTTGTCCTATTCGGACTAGGAAGGGGAGGGGCGCGCAGCCCCCTCCTGCCTCCTTCCCTCTTCTCCCTCGAGGCCCATGTAGGCCCAATAACCCCCCCGGGGGTTTCGGTAACCTCCCGGTACTCCGGTAAAATGCCAATTTCACCCGGAACGATTCCGATGTCCAAATATAGGCTTCCAATATATCGATCTTTATATCTCGAGCATTTCGAGACTCCTCGTCACGTTCGTGATCACATCCGGGACTCCGAACAAACTTCGGTACATCAAAACTTATAAAACTCATAATAAAACTGTCATCGTAACGTTAAGCGTGCGGACCCTACGGGTTCGAGAACTATGTAGACATGACCGAAACACGTTTCCGGTCAATAACCAATAGCGGGACCTGGATGCCCATATTGGCTCCCACATATTCTACGAAGATCTTTATCGGTCAAACCGCATAACAACATACGTTGTTCCCTTTGTCATCCGTATGTTACTTGCCCGAGATTCGATCATCGGTATCTCAATACCTAGTTCAATCTTGTTACCGGCAAGTCTCTTTACTCGTTCCATAATACATCATCCCGCAACTAACTCATTAGTTACAATGCTTGCAAGGCTTAAGTGATGTGCATTACCGAGAGGGCCCAGAGATACCTCTCCGACAATCGGAGTGACAAAACGTAATCTCGAAATACGCCAACCCAACATGTACCTTTGGAGACACCTATAGTACTCCTTTATAATCACCCAATTACGTTGTGACGTTTGGTAGCACCCAAAGTGTTCCTCCGGTAAATGGGAGTTGCATAATCTCATAGTTACAGGAACATGTATAAGTCATGAAGAAAGCAATAGCAACATACTAAACGATCAAGTGCTAGGCTAACGGAATGTGTCATGTCAATCACATCATTCTCCTAATGATGTGATCCCATTAATCAAATGACAACACATGTCTATGGTTAGGAAACATAACCATCTTTGATCAACAAGCTAGTGAAGTAGAGGCATACTAGTGACACTATGTTTGTCTATGTATTCACACATGTATTATGTTTCTGGTTAATACAATTCTAGCATGAATAATAAACATTTATCATGAAATAAGGAAATAAATAATAACTTTATTATTGCCTCTAGGGCATATTTCCTTCACTCAAAACCCTAGTTCATCTCTTGTATCTGATCTTTGTCTCAAAACCTTAGATTGGTACCTGTGGGTTGATAGTAGTGTTGATTACTCCTTGTACTTGATGCTAGTTGGTTTATTCGGTGGAAGATCATATGTTCAGATCCTTTATGCATATTAATACCCCTCTGATTATGAACATGAATATGATTTGTGAGTAGTTACTTTTGTTCCCGAGGACATGGGAGAAGTCTTGTTATAAGTAGTCATGTGAATTTGGTATCCGTTCGATATTTTGATGAGATGTATGTCTTCTCTCCTCTAGTGGTGTTATGTGAACGTCGACTACATGACACTTCACCATTGTTTGGGCCTAGATGAAGGCATTGGGAAGTAATAAGTAGATGATGGGTTGCTAGAGTGACAGAAGCTTAAACCCTAGTTTATGTGTTGCTTCATAAGGGGCTGATTTGGATCGATATGTCTAATGTTGTGGTTAGGTTTACCTTAATACTTCTTTTGTAGTTGTGGATGCTTGAAATAGGGGTTAATCATAAGTGGGATGCTTGTCCAAGTAAGGGCAGTACCCAAGCACCAGTCCACCCTCATATCAAATTATCAAAGTATCGAACACGAATCATATGAGCGTGATGAAAACTAGCTTGACGATAATTCCCATGTGTCCTCGGGAGCGCTTTCCTCATTATAAGAAATTGTCCAGGCTTGTCCTTTGCTATAAAAAGGATTGGGCCACCTTGCTGCACTTTATTTACTTCCATTGCTTGTTACCTGTTACAATTTATCTTATCACAAAACTATCTGTTACCTACAATTTCAGTGCTTGCAGAGAAAACCTTACTGAAAACCGCTTGCCATTTCCTTCTGCTCCTCGTTGGGTTCGACACTCTTATTTATCAAAAGGACTACGATAGATCCCCTACACTTGTGGGTCATCACCCGCAAAACTTGTTTAAGGGCGTCTGCAAAAAAATTACGGTGATGGAGCGCTCTAGCAGATTTCGCAACCGGCCACCACGCAAAACTCGTTTAAGGGCGGCTTCAAAAAAATTTACGGTGACGTGAGTGCTTCTGCAGAACAGATGCGGGACGCGTTTACGGGGTCTGTTCCACCTGAGCATTCGCGACACCGTAAATTTTGCATATCATCAAACAAATTACATATTTCAATAATATGAACCGCATGAAATCATAATACAAATTCAACATACGACTATATAAATGGTTCGAAAAGCAATTCACAATACAACAATAGTTTTCATTACAAACAAATGTTCCAATTTAAATAATTATTACATCATCAAATTGTTCAAATCACACACGAATATAAATGAATAAAAATGGGCATCTATTTTCCCCATAGAGATGCCACATAAGCTCAATAAGATCATGCTGGAGTTGGTTGTGTAAATCACGGTTCTCGATCTTCCGGTAGGTCTTATGAAATGCAGTGATCCCATCTATGTCTCATGTAGGCTTCACACGAACACTAACATTGTCATAATTAAACTTTTAAGTCCAAGTCCCTCTCATTCTCGACGATCATGTTATGCAAAATTACACAAGTAGTCTAAATCCCTCTCATCCTCGCAACCAACATTGGCCGACAACAACGTCCATGCAGGCAACCAGTGCTCCTCCGCACTGTGGCCTCGGGTTGTTACAGGCTGCCGCCTCCCGCGACCGCTCGCTCCTGGTGCCTCGCCTGGCCCTCGTTGACGTCGCATTCGCCATTGACCTCTCCGCTGCTGGTGGATAGAACACGCTCTCGTTCGCTGTTTTTGCATCAGACACTGGCGTCAAGAAGGCCCCTGGCGGCGTGTTCTAGTTTGCGGTGAACATGAGTGACGGGAATGCGGTGGCCGGGCTGGGCAAGCACTGGAGCGTCCAATGGACGGTTGTTTGGACAGGTCTCAGGGTGGTGCCTACAACAATCGTCATGATGGACGCCAAGGTGCCGGCGTCAAGGGCCGGAGCGCTTGGCGGTGGCGTGTGGGGGGAGGCGTGGGCCATGGAGGGGTTGCCCGCATCGGGATGCGGTGGGATGAAGCTAGAGGCTGAGGTCGTGGTCGAGGTGAGCATTGAGAAGAGGCTGGTGGAGAAGGTGAGGCTCGGGGTGTTGTTGGATTGTATGTACGTGAGCGTCGAGGAGGGGCTGAGATACTTGCAACATTTCCTATTGTAACTAGATAATACCCCGCGCGTTGCTGCGGGATTAGATGAATGAAATGGAAATATGACTTAAATGTTGATCAAATGCATTTAAATTTGTGGTGTTGATGATGTTATATATCCAACGGGATATGCACACACATAAAGAGATTTCTCACTAATGTGTATGGATTCCATTCTTCAGTAGGTTGGCTTGCAAGAGCACCAAAATAATTATCCTCTATGTAATCATAGGTTTAAGCAGGTTGTTTAAGGCACTTTTTTCTCATATGCACTATAGTTTAAGGTGTCTTCGATGGTACTTGTTGAGTTGGCATAGATCGAGATTAGGATTTGTCACTACGATTGTCAGAGAGGTATCTCTGGGCCCTCTCGGTAGTGCACATCACTATAAGCCTTGCAAGCAATGTGACTAATGAGTTAGTTGCGGGATGATGCATTACGGAACGAGTAAAGAGACTTGCCGATAACGAGATTGAACTAGGTATTGAGATACCGACGATCGAATCTCGGGCAAGTAACATACCAATGACAAAGGGAACAACGTATGTTGTTATGCGGTTTGACCGATAAAGATCATTGTAGAATATGTGGGAGCCAATATGAGCATCCAGGTTCCGCTATTGGTTATTGACCGGAGACGTGTCTCGGTCATGTCTACATAGTTCTCGAACCCGTAGGGTCCGCACGCTTAACGTTCGGTGACGATTAGTATTATGAGTTTATGTATTTTGATGTACCGAAGATAGTTCGGAGTCCCAGATGAGATCGGGGACATGACGAGGAGTCTCGAAATGGTCGAGACATAAAGATCGATATATTGGACGACTATATTCGGACAACGGAAGTGTTCCGGGTGGTTTCGGATAAAACCGGAGTGCCGGAGGGGTTACCGGAACCCCCCGGGGGAATATTGGGCCTTAGTGGGCTTTAGGGGAGAGAGGGCAGCAGCCCAGGAGGTGGCGCGCCCCTTCCCATGAGGGGTCCGAATTGGACTAGGGGAAGGGGGCGCACCCCCCTTTCCTTCTCCTCTTTCCCTCTCTTTCCTTTCCTCTTCCCTCTTCCTAGTTGGATTAGGAAAGGGGAGTCCTACTCCTACTAGGAGGAGAACTCCCCCCTCCTTGGCGCGCCCCAAAGGGCCAGCCGGCCTCCCCCTTGCTCCCTTATATACGGGGGTAGGGGGCACCCTAGGACACAACAATTGATCATTGATCTCTTAGCCATGTGTGGTGCCCCCCTCCACCTCGGTCATATCGTAGCGGTGCTTAGGCGAAGCCCTGCGTCGGTAACTTCATCAACATCGTCATCACGCGTCGTGCTGACAAAACTCTCCTTCGAGCTCTACTGGATCGCGAGTTCACGGGACGTCACCGAGCTGAACGTGTGCTGAACACGGGGGTGCCGTACGTTCGGTACTAAGGATCGGTCGATCGTGAAGACATATGACTACATCAACCGCGTTATCATAACGCTTCCGCTTACGATCTACGAGGCTACGTGGATGACACTCTCCCCTCTCGTTGCTATGCATCACCATGATCTTGCGTGTGCGTAGGATTTTTTTGAAATTACTACGTTCCCAACACCTAGGGCTTGCTCCGGAGAGCGGATGGGGACGAATATATGTGAGGTCGGGTGGGCAAGCATGGGCCGGGTCCGACGTGGCAGACGTGCCCGGGCGCCCCATATCCACCCCATATTTGGGCTGGATATGAGGGGTGTCGATCAGTCCAGGCGTTTGAGACCTATTTGAGGCGTTCGTCTAGGTCAAAAATACGTGATCGGACAATGACCGGGCGACCCGCTCGGGTGTTTGAGGAGGGCTTGAGGCGCCCGGCTGTAGATGCTCTTAGATGGGTTTGTTGCCAGGAAAACATGGAAGAACGGGCTCCAGCTGACCTACATGGCATGCGTCGGGATGGGTGCAACGGCGATGGAGGCGTTAGCTGGGTTGGCCTCGTAGCGAATGGTCGCCACATAGCATTTTTTATCCCCCACCATCGAAAGACAGACGGTTCAAAAGCGTGTGCTATGGAGACCCGTGATTCAGTCTGCTCCCGAGTCAATCAAACACCGTCCGCTAGTAGTCCAGTTGTCCTGCTCTGAGTTGTTGGCGTTAATTAAAAATGAAACACTACCCATGCTTCCCAAAAGAATCGCAACTACTCCATGCCGTCGGCTGGCATGGAAGTCATCATCCCCTAATCATAAAAAAAGATAATCGTTTGTGTGCGATGCGCCGGCCGAACTTTCCACCGGCTCGCGCACCACGCTGGCTCGCTTGCCACATACTCCCCCCTTCCGCATGCGACGCGTGTATGTGATGGGTCCAGCACAACAACCTCTCTCCCTTATCATTTCCTAGCCTATCTTTTCCCTTCTTCTTGCTCCAGCCACACACAAACGGGCTCCACTCCTCCTTCTTCCTCCCGCCACGATGGGCTCTGCTCCTCCTTCCTTCGGCCAAGACGAGCTCTTCTCCTCCACAAGCTTTTTTGTCGCGAGCGTCAGCGGAGACCAGCGGTGGTGAGGAAAACAGGTGGGGGCGTACAAGCGCTACACGACCAAGGGGTTGGGGGGCGGCTGCCATGACCTCGAGTCTGGGTGTTGGCGGAACCACCAGAAGTTCTCACCGGCGACGACGTAGTCGAGCATGAGAAGCCTCCCTGCCATGCTGCAAGCTTCAAACGCAAAGCAGGTGCTGCAATCAGCTGCATGATTTGCTGGAATCGGCCAACGGAGGGGCTGGAACCAACATCGTTTTTTGCTAGAACCGGTTTTGGCGCGGTGTTGCATCCTCCACAGAATGTTGGTACCGCCTTTGCGGTGTGCTGGAAACGGCAAACCAACTGCTACAGTGGGGCGAAGGCATTGTACAGTCGACCGGCGACATGCTACAATGAGACGAGGTGAGGTGTTGGTGACCCAGGGATTTGGCGGTGCTACAACCGACACCAAAATATGCTACAACCAATGATAGAAACTGCTACAACCCGCAGATTTTTTTTGCTGGAACGAGAATTGCGACATCAGGTAGAAGAAGCAAGCAAGTGCATGGGTGCTGGAATGGGGGTCATCGGATACTGGAACCGTCAAGTTTTTTTTGCTACAACCAACGAGCTTTTTTGCTGCGTCCGGCCACCGCTGATGCTTCAGCGAGATGCTGCCGACACAGCGACGAAGCATTTTTGCTAGAACTAGGTAGATACTTTTCTACGACCATCTCCAATTTTTGCTACGGACGGCAACCAAGGCGACGTACACTGCGTACTTCCCGACGGGTGTTGCTGCCGGCGACCCGTCGCCACCGGAGTTGCGACCATCGCCACTAGAGCTGCAACCCCGTGATATGCTGCTGCATTCATGGAGCCGGCGAGGAATGCAAGAAGCGACGAAGGCAGGTGGTGTTTTGCGAGCGTGGGCGGCGGTGAGGCTGCAAGCACCGGCGAGCAGGGGCAATGGTGGCCCAAACAAGGGGATTCCCCAAACGAGGGCATCGTGGGCCAGCGATGTGCGGGGTCATTTTTTCTCTTATTTTTCTCCCGTGAGGCAGGATGAAGAAAGGGGAGGCGGGGTTAGATCTGTGGATAGATCGAGCGGCTGGGGCTGACCGGTCTAAATTTGGGCCAGCGCTGGCGCCTAACACTCGCCTAAAAAAAAGGTGAAAGTCATCGCCGAACACGATTGGTATGTAACCTGGACCGTAAGTTGTCAAGTAACACGATTCAAAACAGCCTGGATAAATTCTAAAAGAAAAAGCCTGGATACGTGCGTGGGCTCCGTGGGTTGTGCCTTTGGCCGGCGGCAAATGGACTAGCTAGTAGGAGTACGACCTTGCGACGTTGCTTAGTACGGTACGGGTTCAAGTCAGCTTCTCGGCAAGAAGCGGGATCATAGTTAGTTTGCTTCATCGTCGTCGTCCGGAAGTAATCGGTGCCGATCGAGACTCACCATCGAGACGGTACGTGGTCCTCCATAGTGCTAAGTTACTCGTCTCTGTTTCGCGGAAAGGCAGTCCAGCCATGGCGGCGGCGGTAGCGACGGCCGGCAGCCAGGTTCGTTTGTCATATTTTGCAAATCTCTCGTTCATGGATATTGTTCGATCCATGTGCATCTAAAAGCTACACCACCACTACCCTTTTATATATTCCCCTCAATATATGCCGGTCGGTCGATCTAACACCTTAATTCTATCTAGTATAACTCCTTAGTTCAATTAACTAGGGTCTGTCTAGGGCATATCTTGATGTGCTTTAATTATTGCACATCTAGATGATTTAATCAAGCATAAAAAAAGAAAATAAAACTACCCACACGAAACTACGTGTAAGGTCAATAACATAAGACTTAGATATGTAGTAATAGTGTAATACTTATGACACATCTAGATACTCATTAGTTTGACAGTTTTGACACTAATCACTCCATCTAGCAAAGTACTCTCAATGCACCATATTATATACTAATAGTAGATATGTGTTTAGATGCTACAACTTTTACAATGGGTTAGATCTAAAAGTGTTCTCATTTAATGTGTTTTATGAAAGAATGTTTTTTGTTGTCTTGGTTCCCATGCAAAGATCTATATCTAGATTAACATAAAGTAATTTTTTTCTGTACTCACTAAATAAGTTGTCATATCAGAAGTTTTTTTTCCTTAAATGGTAAGCTTTACATGTACTACATACTCCATCCCGAATTATTTGATTTAGATTTGTCTAGATGCGGATGCTTTGGCTCAAAATTGTCTAAAAACGGATATACGTGTCTAGATACATCCATATCTAGACAAATTTGAATCAACTAACTCATGACAAAGAAGTAGTACGTAGAGCATTAGGACGGCCCCTATACAATATTTCGCTGAAGTACTAAAGCTTACTCCCTCTGTTTCAAAATAGATGATCCAACTTTGTACTAACTTTAGTACAAAGTTGAGTCATCTATTTTGGAACGGAGGGAGTACCATTTAAGGAGGTGCCTGAGAGGTACTAAAGCATCGTCTGCGGATGATGAGCAGGGCGAGCAGTACGTGCAATGGGGTCGTGGGTCTAGTTTCCGGGTTTGGGTTGGCTTAGTGTAGAGAAAAATCGCTAGAAAACCGGGATGTGGCACGGCAGGTGGACCTGACAACAGGGACCCGCCAGCCTAGACTACTTAATTTTTTTTTTGCGAGTAACTTAATTTTTTTAATACGGATAGAAACTGAGAATACTTTGTCTGTGTGAGGTACACCGTATGATTTTATTTGTAAAATAGGATAATTATTATTAGTGTCATAATTATCAAATTAGAGCGTAACCCCAAAAAAACAAATTAGATCGTCAAAACTGAAATTCACCGTAAGAAAACTGAATCTCAATTTGCTATCTTTCTCCTCTGGTGCGTCAGGAGGACATGCTCGGCAAGCTGCCTGACGACATTCTTCTCTGGATCCTAATCCGTCTTGATTCACAAGACGTCGTAAGCTGCAGTCGCGCAAGCAGACGGTTGAGGCAGCTCCCCGGTTTGCCTCTTGTTATTTCCCTGAGCGTGGAGGACTACATGCATGGCCGCTACGTGCAGCACAAGGACGACGACGGGTTTAAGGCGGTTTTGTCGATAAAGTGCAGGAACAACAAGGCTTGGAGCACCATGGCCATGGTGCAATCCGTCAGGAGCATCTTGGCAGGCAAGAACCAGCTTGGGTGCGCCGCCATCCATCAGCTCCACCTGACATTCTACCTGAGGGAGGAGTCCATCGACATCGTCCGCGCCGTCGAGGGCGCCATCGAGCGCGGCCGCGGCATCGTCGGCAGGGCGGGGTTCATTATGCTGGGCGAGAAGATCACCTACACGAGCGAGGTGACGGACCTGGTCGCGCAGGGAGCGCGCCTCCTCTCCTACCTCGGCGCCTGCCCGCGCGCGTTCGCCGCGCTCACGCACCTGCACGTGGAGAGCGTCAAGCTGAGGCAGCCCGACGTGTCCAACTTGCTCGACCGCTGCAAGAAGCTGAAGCACCTGTCCCTGCAGAACCTTCATTGTGAGAAAGAGGTGGTGCTGAGGATCCAACACCCGGAGCTCACCCAGCTGAAGCTTGTCATGTGCTTCTGCGACAGCTTCGAGCTGAAGTGGCTGCCGGAGCTAGCGGAGCTCGTCATTGCCACCTGGTATCCTTCCAAGCGCCGAGACCCGGTGCTGTTCGGCCATGCTCCGCGGCTTTCCAAGCTAACGGCCTGTAACGGCTATAATACCAGGTGCAGGAAACTCAAGCTGAGCGAGTTTCTTCGCGACGCAAACATGCGTGAGCTGCATATGAACTTCGACACCGAAATGGTAAGTCGTGACGGGGCGCCGCTAGTAGAGTAGTGTACTCCCTCCGTCCGGAAATACTTGTCATCAAAATGGATCATCTCCTTTTATCCATTTTGATGACAAGTATTTCCGGACAGAGGGAGTATATAGCGACACATTCTTGTAAGGTGTGAGGTGTTCTCTGTTAATCTTTCCTTCGTTTGTCCATCATGCAGCCATGGTTTCAGATGGAGCGACCAGAGCAACTGGCTCCTCGGCTGAAGAACCTGAGGATTCTGAAGCTCGACAACATCAATGAGGAATGCGGCGTCACTTGGACACTCTTCCTGCTGGAAGCTGCGCCGCTCTTGGAGAAGCTCCACATCAAGGTAGTATAACCTGTTTTGCTGGAATTCCTCTTCCCTGGCCTAGCTGAACCATATATGGACTGTGTTATTGTTCATGCAGGTGTCGAACCACGAGTGTGAATCCATTGAGGATGAGATGCTAAGGAAACTTCTGGTCGTCGCGACAAGTAACATCAAGTTTAAACCGTCTGACTTCAAGCATTATAAGCTGGCCGTGCTCACCATCTACGGCTTTCAGCCCAGCGATATGCTCATGCAGTATATGAGACGGGTGATGGAAGCGGCTGTCAATTTGGAAGAGATATCTCTGCACGACCACTGGTGCGAGGAGTGCGACTTTTATCCATTGACATGGTATCCCAAGACCGACCAAGACAGAGAATTGATACGGGAGGAGATCAATAGAGGGAGGCCGTCCCCTATGAAGACCATCCAAGTTTTATTCAGTGATACCAAGTATAGAACCGATGACTGACCGTATGTCCGTATCACTGCGACCCTGCATGATTTGTTCCAACTTCCTAAATTGTCGCCTGGTGTAGCCTTTTGCATATTGATTGACTGAACTTGTGTTTGTTCTTGGTACAGATCAACTCATAGGAAATTATACTTTACTGGTCTTTTTTTATTGTTTATTACAATAAAGTTTTTTAATAGTCACCACATGCGTCTTCGTGGTCGACGGGACACCTACTCCCACTAAACGAACATCGATGGAAAGCCTTAAATAAATTAAAAATGCGAGCACCGGTGACAAGTCTAAGGCTTAAACAATTCATCACAGTTTGCTATTAGGCTAAAAGATTTAAAGAGGGGAAAAGCATTAACTTATCGTGTCATAGTATTTGTTATGACTGACACATACAAAATGTGCATTGAGCATGCTGGATATTGGAACATGGCCAGGTATCCCGGATCCAACTAAAAATGTCAACTAAATCAAGATGTTTCTTTTATGCCTTAGCCAGCGTGTGGTGTGGATAAAAGATAATAACCTCATTAAAAGAAACTGGAAAAGGTGTAATAATGTTGTTTTTTTACCGCCAATGAAACCCGAGAATGCTTGTTGGGACATGGTACCAGGTGAGGATGGAATCCCATAGCATACATCTATCATAATCATGCAGAACGAATACTGAAACTCACGTACAACCCGAATATACATATCTACTTGTTTGTATAACAATGCATTTGCGCACGCGAGCCTCCCCCCCCCCCCCCCAACGGAAACCTGCACCACCAAACAACAACATGTACACACTCCTCTCTTTAACATCAGCACCCAGTCGTTGCCCCATCTCTCTTCTCTCCTCACTCACCCCCTTCTCTGCTCACTCAAGCTCTCATCACTCCTCTCTGCTTCGCAGAGATAGTTCATCCCACATTTCTATGTGTTCCTCCATGACCTGATCAAGCTCCGCGCTATGTACCTCAGTCGCATCATCATATGGACGAGATTGCACAACTCACGCTAATCTAGTGCTCTGAATGTAATCTGGGATGTGTGTCTTGGTTTGTCTTTGTGACACGATGGAAAACCCAGGAAGGCATTTCTACAAATGCGAGCGGCGGGGTGTAAGTTTTCTCACCAAACAAACTCTCCTTCATCTTTGAGATTTAACCAATGTATTTTTGCCCTCTCTATCCAGGTTGGAGGTTCCCTTTCTGAAAGTGGGAGAACAGTACATCACCCTCCTCGATGCGCCCACACTGAAGCTTATATGAGGAGGAACTTGGTGGTTGATGAATACTGTGTGGGATGAATGCCGTGTGAGAAGGAACTTGGTGGTTGATGAAGGATATTCTCTATGCACTGACTCTGTATCTGCGGCAAGGAAGAGCTTGAGGTAAATAAATTTAAGATACATCTATAGCTAGCCTACTAAACAGGGCAGGTTGGCCATAAAAGTGTTTAAATCTATGTATCTCAAGTGTGTCTCGCGAGAAGAGGAAGTGACACACATGACAGGCTGGCCATAGATGTGTCTTAAATTTTTGTACGGCGAGTGTCTTTCATCTCTCTAGATATAGAGGTAGTGGGCAAAGGAGATCCTCACACAACTGTCGTCAACCAAACTTTTGCATAGTGAATTTTTTGAAATGCTCACGAGCAGACACGACAGGCTGACCATAGACGTGTCTTAAATTTCTATACCTCAAGTGTCCATCCTCTCACTAGACATATAGACAATTGACAAAGGAGAAGTACCTAGGCCTACCCACTCCGGACGGGCGCATGAGCAGAGGTAAATTTCAGAACTTGCAGTCAAGGCTTCTGAAAAGGATCATCGCATGGGGAGACACCCTGTCACTTGCAGGCAAGGAGACTATGATCAAAGCCGTGGCACAGGCGATCCCCACTTATATTATGGGCGTCATTAAGTTGCCTATGTCAGTATGTGATGATCTTAACAGGATGGTACGGAATTTTCGGTGGGGTTCTGTTGAGGGCAAACGGAAAACTCACTGGATGGCGTGGAATAATATTCAGGCACATAAGATGAAAAGAGGGCTAGGATTTAGAGACTTTCGTCTCTTTAATCAAGCCCTCCTTGCGAGGCAGGCGTGGCGACTTTTAATAAATCCTAACAGTCTATGTGCGCAGGTGTTGAAAGCTCGGTATTATCCGGAGGGACGTCTTGACGATACGGTCTTCTCCGGGAATGCCTCCCCCCACGTGGCAGGCCATACAATATGGACTCGAGCTCCTGAAGAAGGGCCTAGTGTTGTCGGCGTCCTGGGAACGGGGGTTGTCGGTGTCAAAACCGGCGGATCTCGGGTAGGGGGTCCCGAACTGTGCGTCTAGGCGGATGGTAACAGGAGACGAGGGACACGATGTTTTTACCCAGGTTCGGGCCCTCTCGATGGAGGTAAAACCCTCACGCCCCGCTTGATTAATATTGATGATATGGGTAGTACAAGAGTGGATCTACCACGAGATCAAGGAGGCTAAACCCTAGAAGCTAGCCTATGGTATGATTGTTGTAATGTATGTTCGTCCCACGGACTAAAGCCCTCCGGTTTATATAGACACCAAGGAGGCTAGGGTTACACAGTAGTCGGTTACAATGGTAGGAGATCTACATATCCGTGATCGCAAGCTTGCCTTCCACCCAAGGAAAGTCCCATCCGGACACGGACGGAGTCTTCAATCTTGTATCTTCGTAGTCTTGGAGTCCGGCGGATAATGATAGTCCGCTGTCCGGACACCCCTAGTCCAGACTCCTCAAGAGCCCTCGAACCAGGCTTCAATGACGATAAGTCCGCGCGCATAATGTTCGGCATTGCAAGGCGGGTTCCTCCTTGAATAATCCAGAGAAGATCATGAACACCGTGATAGTGTCCGCTCGCAAAATAAATTCCACATTTCACCGTAGAGAGAATAAAATGTACACCAGTTCAATCTGGCGACGATTATGCGGCGTGACATCACACCGCTACCAAGCCACTGCTTGAATCATTTCTTACTATACCACCTTAGCACGCTTAGCGAAGCGGTTTCCTTGGCACGCCTTGTCGAGCGAGATCGTGTTCCCTTATTCCGGATTCTCATCAATACGGACGGGTAACCCAACCGTGCCATTGATGGTGGCGCTTGGGAGATAAGCGAGTTTTACTAAGCGGTGGGGACGATAGTTTTCGATCGCCTATATATAAGGGATAAGGATTCACCTTTTCACCCACGCCTTCTTCCTCCTTTGCTTATCCATCTCTGCGACTCAAGCTCCAACGCCTGTTCACAAGATCTCGCCGACCTTCTCCGAATATGTCCGGAGCGGAGGCAATGGTTGGCCTCCACCGCTAAGGAGGAGCACATCACCAAGCTGCGCAGCGCGGATACCTTTCCGGCGATATCACAGATCGGCTGCCCTACGAGGGCAGCTCATCCCTACCCCCGGGCCTCATGAGAGGGTCGCCTTCCTTCCCCACTTCCTCCGCGGATCGGGCTTTCCGCTCCATCCATTCGTCCGGGGCCTCATGTTTTACTACGGCCTGATTTCCATGATCCGCGCCAACTTCATCCTCAACATCTCGGCGTTTATCGTCGGTGTGCGAGGCCTTCCTCTCGCATCCGCCCCACTTTGGCTGTGGCTCAAGACCTTCAACGCTGTCAAGGTTGTGAAGGGCACGCAAGCGAATGCGGAGGCGCCATGTTGGGCAAGTTGCCCAACGCCCTTGGCTCGAAGGGGCCTTCGTGGACTCCGTCAAGGGTGGCAATCGGGTGGTTCTACATCACCGAGCCGCGCAAGCCCACATGGGCGGCGGCCCCGAAGTTTAGATCTGGCGCCCCACGCAGCTCACCTCCCGAAAGAGAAGGGCTTGCGGTGGGGCAATCCGATGGAGGTGACGGACTCGAGCCTGCATCCGTAAGCCGGTGAGCAATAAGCTCGGGCTCGCCGACATGGTCCAAGTCATGCTCATCCGCCAGATTCTCCCATGCCAAGAACGGGCATTCAATCTGGGAGTTCAATCCGAACAGCACCAGCGCCGAGCGGGCTCTTCGACACGACATACTGGCGCTGGAGGGTGCTGTTTAAGGCGCCGAAGCCCCGCATCCACGACGGAAGATCGTGGATTCAGCTCGCAGATCCAACCGACGAGGTAAGTGATTCAACCCCATTACGGGACACTTTGTGGTAATCGAATTGATTATAAGAGGGTTTCATTCTTCCCTTTCCTTTGACAGAATGGATGGAGAAGGCCAGCAGCTTATCAGCCCGCCCCCATGCCGAAGACCAGTGGACGCCTGCTTAGCGGGGCTGCTGGTTCCGCACCGCACGTGGTGCCGGAGAAGAAGGCCAAGAAGGTGGCCGCGGGGACTCGAAAGAGTTCCTCAGAATCAAAGGCCCGACGACGACGCGACTCCTCCCGAAGACGAGGAGGAGGAGGAGAACTCTCTCCCGGAGGGGGAGAGAAGAAGAGGAAGGCTTCCCAATAGGGGAGGCCAAGGGTCCAAGAGGGGAGAACTATCCCCGGACAGTTTCGCCAACACCAGCGTTGGCGAGGATGAGTGGCCTCCAAGGGCCAGGCGTCCGGCGAGATCGTAAGTATCCGGATCCTTGATATGCAATATATTTTATGTTGCGTAGTGTCCTTCTAACGCCACGTTCTGTCCGTAGTCCGGCCGATGACGATCTCCCCGACTCATCGAGCGGGTCGTTGGCCTCGTCGGATGTGAATTCACTTCGACGCTTCTACCCCACGCCACGACGAGGACGCCGAGGTGGGATCCCGAGAGGGACCCATCAGAGGAGGCTCCGGAGGCGCCGCCGCAGCCTCCGGACTTGGCGCCGACTCTACATCGGAACCCGCAGTGGTTCCAGAGTCCGGCAAGCGGCCCCTTCAAAAGAAGGGCAAGAACGTGACACCGGCGGCCTCCGTCCAACCGGAGGCGCCGGATAACTTGTTGGAGGCGCTTAAAGGCGCTTCTATCGAGGAAGAACACCGCACTATCATGAGTGCGGTGATTCAAAAGGTTCAGCTTGCCAAAAGCGGGCTGACCGATGCCTGCAGCAGCCTTTTAACAGGCTTTGAGGTAAGAAGTTAAAATTATGTAATGTAATACCGCATAGACAAGAGTTTCGATGCTCGGTTCGTGTTCGGAAAGAAAAGCGGACTGAGGATCTAACAAGATATGCGCAGGTTTGCTAAAAATATGTCAATATGGGTTTGCAGGCTGCACTGCTGGCCTCTGCCGCATTAACGGCGGAGGTCGATGTGCTGAAGCAGGATATCGAGCGGTCCGAGCGAGAGCTCGCCATGCAAAGAAGCAGCTCGAGGACAAAGAAGGTGAGTAACACCACTTTGAATAGGTACCTTACAGAAAAGGATTTTGGTTGCAATAAAATTAACAAGGATAATATGTGTATTGCAGGGGCCACTAACGAGGTGGCAGCCTCAAGGATCTTGTGTCCGCGTCGAACACAGTCGCCGCGAACGGGCAGAGCGAGAAAAGCAAGAGGCACGGGTGGCGGAAGTTCGGCAAGAGCTCCGTGCTCTCATGGAAAAGCATGAGAGTTTGGGCGTGACTCAAGACTCGAGAGTCCGAGCTTGCCTCGGCCTCGAAGTGCCAAGTCCGCCAAGGCCGAGGCCCATAAGGCCCTTCAGAGGTTGAAGATATAAAGAAAATAGCGGCGGTAAGGCATTTTTCATGCAAAGCAAGCATGTTAATGTAAAATACCGACACTTACCCGCATTCGAGCTCTCGAGGCGTTTGCAGATCTGCCGATAGTGCATCCGATGCCGCCGATTCTATCGTGGCAAGGAGGGAGCTCGACGAAATAGTCTTCGGTCTCAAGATGCCGAGGCCGACACCGGTGCTTTTCAAGCGACCAGTGAAGCAAATGGTCGAACTCCACAAGGTAGTCAAGAGGCCATGAAGGGCCTTATAGTACGGTTGTGGCTCGACAGCCATGCCTGGAGCTACTTTGGCCTCGTCGGCGGCTGGTGGATGCATGCCCCGGTGGATGTCATCAAGCGCTCGCTTTGATTGAAGGCGCCGCTGGGCCCTCGCCCGCACAAAGGTGCAATGGGGCAGGTTGATGCGGAGAAGCTTCTTACGGACCCACCGCCGGGGCAAGGAGTATCGCACGCCGAAATGTATTATAAAACTGTCTCAAGGGAGCCCGCAATATTGCGGATGAGTGCCCCGTAAATGTAATCTTTGAGTGAATTTGCTATGTATTATCCTCGCTACTGAAACTTTGTTTATGTGCGCTAAGCAATGCTTGTTTAATTTAAAATATTACCTTCAGGCGGCCGCTTATAAAATCTGAGAGATGGCAAGTCGTTGGCTTCAGCCCCGAGCCACGAAAGTCTTTGGGTGTTCGGGATAAACTTGAGCACTCTTGTTCCCATTGTTGGGTCCATCGAGGAGGCGCCAACACAACGTAACAAGGCAACCAGACTTATAATGCTTGAACACTCTCACTTAGCCATAGAATTCTATAATTTTAAATTTGGTGAAGCCCCGGTATTCGAAGACCGAATCCGGGCGCTTATCCACGCCTTCGCTCGGACATTGTCCGAACTTCGCCAAGCGGCGTGAGTCTTTATGACCCGAAAACCTCTCGAACAGCGACCAGTCTCGCCTTATCATGCCAATCAGTTTTAGCTTTCCATCGAGGCGCCGCCTGCTCAACCGGGCGCAATCGCAGTGGTTCTCCCAAAGGCCACCTTAGCCGATGAACGGAACGTAAGGCACCAAAATGTGGGAGCCGGGCAAACCCAACTATTGACCCAAGACATGATTCAGAGCCGATTCATATAATGCTATAAGTTCGGGGTGCCGCACTTGTGAAAGTGTTCAGACTTATCACACCATAGAGTGGGGAACATAAGCCCCCGGTGTATTTAGGCCGTACCAAAATATACGGGCGCAAGATGTCATATAATGAGCATATATATAAAAAAGGTAATGCAATTGCGATCAAAAAGGTGCTGCATTATTTATGAAAGAAAGTCTGCTATTAGAGCGGACTGATACAAATAGTGCGGTAAGCAAGGGATTTGGACTAAGTAAACATGTCCCCCTCCAGGGATGAGCTGCGGACTTGGTATATATAATCGAATTTAATGCTCGTAATTGAGACCACCTGAGTGTTCGTCGCAGCCTTCTTTAGTCGCTGACTGTTGCATCGTGAGTTCGGCAGGTTCGCCGTCGGACAGGGCTTCTGGTTAACGGAGTCCTGTGTACATAAAAGAAGAAAAATAAAAAATATAAAAAAGGGGGGGCACACTTGCGAGCCCCGGTGTGGTCGAACCGCACTGGGTCCGCTATGATCGTGCCCCTTCCCTGCGCCCATGGTATCTCCAAAGCATAATGATGTACGCGAGTGTTATTATTGCGATTATGCGCTGGCGAGGGTTAGGCGCATTACTACGCATGCTCGATCGCGCCAGTGGTCTTGGTTGGTATTGCTTGGCGCGTTTTGCTATATCCGCCGTTTAACGGCGGGATCAGAATTGCCTTAAGAGGCTACTCAGATTTCGCCGCGAGAGTCATTGATGTTCCTCCGCTCGAGGGAGCGCCCATATTCCCATTGACCGTGATGACTCCACAAGGTCCCGCATCTTTGAGCTTTAGGTATGCATAATGCGGCACCGTGTTGAATTTTGCAAACGCGTTCGTCTGAAAGCAGAGCGTGATAGCCGCCGCGAAACAGGACTATGTCAAGATTAACTCTTCGCCCGAAATTATCCGGGATCCAAGACCACTTCCAAGGGACTAAGCCTGCATAGCTTGGCTTCCACTCGGTATGACACCTTTAAAGGTTGTCTTTGTAGGTTTAATTTATGCCCATTTTGCGACCGTATCCTCGATAAAGCAGGTTCAGCACGCCGCCGCCCATCGGGACTCTCGTTAGGTGAAATCCATTGACGATTGGGTCTAAAACCAATGCGTGAATCCGCCATGGCGATGCTGGTCGGATGGTCTCTTCGATCGAAAGTGATCGGACAAGAGGACCATGGATTGAACTTCGGCGATCGCTCCATCGCATAGACGCCCCTTAGTGCGCGCTTCCTCTCCTCTTGGGTATGTGGGTCGCGATATCATATTCACCGTCCGCACTTGTGGGGAAAACCCTTCGTCCTCTATTGTTCGGGCGGTCGGGTCTCTTCCTCGTCCGTCGCTGTTTAGCCCCTTGTCATTGTTTTCGCAATTAACTTGCCGCCTGCTTGAACACCCAGCAATCTCTATTAGTGTGGTTAGCTGGCTTTTTAGAGGTGCCATGTATCCGCATAAGCGGTCGAGTATTCGGTCTAGATTGACGGACCCGGAGTGGTTCTTTTGAATGGCTTCTTCCACGACCGGTTTAGAGCCTCGAACCGACGCTGATCGTCAGATCCTCCTTATCGCCGCCGCACGCGGCCTTTGTTTTGTTTCGACGTGACCTGCCGTTGTTGTCCTTAGTATCCGGACTGCCAGAATTTTTACGGAGATTGTTGCTGCGGGCTAGCCAGCTGTCCTCTCCCGCAAAAGCGGGTCATTAACAATGTGAGGGCTGCCATGGATTTCGCTTTTCCTGCCCCTGTGCCGGGCTAGCCATTCGTCCCGGATGTTATGTTTGAAGGCTGCAAGGGCCTCTGCGTCCGGACAATGACGATTTGGTTTTTCTTTGTCAAGAACCGTGTCCGTAATTGTCCGCCGATTCATCCGGCTGCTGAATAATGTGGCTTAGGTCATCGGCGTCTAGTGGTCGCACATACGCGTGCTCTGGAAGTTGTCGAGGAATGCGGCTTCCGTGTCTTCCCAAAGACCCAATTGACTCTCCGGCAAGCTGTTTAGCCAATGCCGAGCTGGTCCTTTAAGCTTGAGTGGGAGATACTTGATGGCATGGAGATTGCCGCCGCGGGCCATATGGATGTGGAGAAGATAATCTTGATCCAAACCGCTGGGTCTGTTGTGCCATCGTAAGATTCGATGTTTACGGGTTTAAACCCTTCGGGGATTTGATTATCCATTACTTCGTCAGTGAAGCATAGCGGGTGTGCGGCGCCTCTATTGGGCAATATCGTGACGCAGCTCGAGAGAGCGCTGTCTCTGCTGTTCGCCCGCCGGGTTATTGTATCCGCGCGACGGTATTCTTCATGGGTCGTGGGCACCCACGTGATCCGTATATGGATCTGGATTGCCTTGATTTGTCCTCCAATATGTCTCGCAAGTCCGCTCCCTCTTGGCTTCGTACTTTTGGAGCGATGCCGGGTACGGTTTTGGCTGGGGCCTGGATGCCTCTCGCCACGACCACGGGTGGTCGGTCGGCCATATCGCATACCGGTGATGGAGGTATGTATGCTTCCTCCTCTAATCGGGAGCAGCTTGCGCCTTGGGTAAATTTTGAGGGCGTTCGAGTTTATACTTTTCGACGCGAGGACCTCGGTCCATCGATCGGCCAGCAGTCCCCGATCAGCTTGAAGCTGTTGCTGCTTTTTCTTTAGGCTGTTTGTCGTGGCGATAAGCCCGCGCTTGAAGCGCTCTTGTTCGACGGGATCCTCGTGTACGACGAGTTCATCATCGCTGAGGCTTACTTCGCCTTCGGAGGGAGGCATATAGTTATGATCCTCGACCTCTTAAATGCCGCCTCTCGTGAGGGCTTGCTTCGCATCCTCCCCGCTACCGAGTCTTGCCGGAGGGGATTGTCTTCGCACTCTCTCGAGTATTATTATCTCCGTGCCGGAATCTCCATTCTTGCTGTGGGCGGATTTAGAGCGGCGCCACGACGCCGGGCGTTTGGGCTGCTTCTTCAAAGAGTCTCGCCTCCACCGCTTCTTCGCCGTCCCGTCTTTTGGGGTGTCCACCATATATATGTCGATGACGAGGTGGTCTTCCAAAGCCCTATAGGCGCTGGTTCTGTTCGCCTCCCGCATCGCCGCCCATGGCGCCGATGTCGCCGGAGTCGTAGTCTAGCATGTCGGTCGATCATCGACAAGGCTACAAAGTGGGTGGTGGGTGGGCTCAATTTCTTCGTCGTCCACACCCAACCATCCTCGCCATAGTCCGCCAGGCTCTCCCGATAGCGAGAGATGCTTTAGCGAAGTTTAGGATGTCGCCAAAAGGCGAGTGTTGAAGATGTCCGCGCGGTGAATTCCATAACCGCGCCCAATCCAATCGATTGGTAGGGCGCGGAGGTTCGGAGTTCGCACCTCGGAATCACGAAGTTTCACAGGGACAAGATTAGTGTTCGCCCATCGCCATGGATGTTGAAGCCCCGGTGGCGCGCTTATCCGCCAGCCCTCGATCTGGGCAATCGGCTCCGGACTAATGGCCGAAGCGGATTCGTGTGCGGCCACCAAGGCACTGTTCGGCGGCAGAGCTAGATCATGCCCTTCGTCACAGTGCGGCGCGCTTGGCTGTGGCTCGAGTCCGTCGAAGATCAAGTCTTCGCGGACATCGGCCGTGAAGTTTAGGCTTCCGAATCTGACCTGACGGCCAGGGGCGTAGCTTTCGATCTGCTCCAGATGGCCGAGTGAATTAGCCCGCAGTGCGAAGCCACCGAATACGAAGATCTGCCCGGGGAGAAAAGTCTCACCCTGGACAGCGCTGTTGGTTGAAGATACCATCGGGCTTATCGGTGACGGCACAGAGGTGTTGGGGAACGTAGTAATTTCAAAAATTTTCCTACGCACACGCAAGATCATGGTGATGCATAGCAACGAGAGGGGAGAGTGTTGTCTACGTACCCTCGAGACCCGGCGGAAGCGATCACAACGTAGAGGAAGTAGTCGACGTTCTCCTCGCGATCCGACCGATCCCGCCGCCACTCATTCGCGCCCCGAGTTCTTGACACACGACAGCTCGATGACGCCCTCGTACTCGATCCAGCCGAGTGTTGAGGGAGAGTTTCACAAGACGACGGCGTGGTGACGATCTTGATGTTTCACCGCGCAGGCTTCGCCTAAGCTTTGCGACGGTATGACCGAGGTGGAATATGGTGGAGGGGGCACCGACACGGCTAAGGAACGATCCGTAGATCAAACTTGTGTGTCCTAGGGTGCCCCCTGCCCCAGATATAAAGGAGGGAGGGGGAGGCCGGCCGCCCTAGAGGAGGCGCTGCCGAGGAGTCCTACTCCTACCGAGTAGGACTCCCCTTCCTAGTTGGAATAGGATTGGGGGAGGGGAAGAGGAAGGGGCGCCGCCTCCTTGTCCTATTCGGACTGGGGGAAGGGGGCGCGGCCACTCTGGCCGGCCCTTCCTCTTCTCCCTCGAGGCCCACCGAGGCCCATTTACCCCGGGGTTCCGTAACCTCCGGTACTCGGTAAATTCCTGTTTTCACTCGAACCATTCCAACTCCAAACATAGGCTTCCAATATATCAATCTTTAAGTCTCGACCATTTCGAGACTCCTCGTCATGTCCGTGATCACATCCGGACTCAACTTCTTCGGTACATCAAAATACATAAACTCATAATAACCGCCATCGAAACCTTGCTGCATGGACCCTACGGTTCGAGAACAATGTAGACATGACCTAGAACTATTCTCGTCAATAACCAACAGCGGACCTGGATGCCCATATTGGTTCCTACATATTCTACGAAGATCTTTATCGGTCGACCGCATAACAACATACGTTGTTCCTTTGTCATCGGTATGTTACTTGCCCGAGATTCGATCGTCGGTATCCAATACCTAGTTCAATCTCGCTACGGCAAGTCTCTTTACTCGTTCCGTAATACATCATCTCATAACTAACTCATTAGTTGTAGTGCTTGCAAGGCTTCAAGGTGTGTATTACCGAGAGGGCCCAGAGATACCTCTCCGACAATCGGAGTGACAAAACCTAATCTCAAATACGCCAACCCAACATTTGCCTTTGGAGACACCTGTAGTACTCCTTTATAATCACCCGATTACGCTGTGACGCTTTGGTAGCACCAAAGTGTTCCTCCGTAAACGGAGTTGCATAATCTCATAGTTACGTGAACATGTATATGTCATGGATAAAAGCAGAGCAACATACTAAACGATCGTGTGCTAAGCTAATGGAATGGGTCATGTCAATCGATCATTCTACTAATAATGTGACCTTGTTAATCAAATAACAACTCTTTGTTCATGGTCGAAACATAACCATCTTTGATTAACAAGCTAGTCTAGTAGAGGCATACTAGTGACATGTTGTTTTGTCTATGCATTCACACATGTATCATGTTTCCGGTTAATACAATTCTAGCATGAATGATAAACATTTATCATGAAATAAGGAAATAAATAATAACTTTATTATTGCCTCTAGGGCATATTTCCTTCAGCCTCCCACTTGCACTAGAGTCAATAATCTAGATTACAAAGTAATGATTCTAACACCCATGGAGTCTTGGTGCTGATCATGTTTTGCTCGTGGAAGAGGCTTAGTCAACGGTCTGCAACATTCAGATCCGTATGTATCTTGCAAATCTCTATGTCTCCCACCGACTAAGTCCCGATGGAATTGAAGCGCCTCTTGATGTGCTTGGTCCTCTTGTGAAATCTGGATTCCTTCGCTAAGGCAATTGCTCCAAGATTGTCACGAAGATTTTCATTGACCCGATGCACTAGGTATGACACCTAGATCGGATATGAACTCCTTCATCCGCACTCTTCATTAGCTGCTTCGAAGCTGCTATGTACTCCGCTTCACATGTAGATCCCGCCACGACGCTTTGTTTAGAACTGCACCAACCGACAGCTCCTCCGCTTAGTGTAAATACGATCCGGTCTGCGATTTAGAATCGTCTCGGATCGGTGTCAAAGCTTGCATCAACGTAACTGCCATTTATGAGCTCTTTGTCACCTCCATATACGAGAAACATATCCTTAGTCCTTTTCGTATTTCAGATGTTCTTGACCGCTGTCCATGATCCACTCGATTACTTTGGTACCTCCTGCTAGGCTTATAGCAAGGCACACATCAGTCTGTACACAAGATTGCATACATGATAGAGCCTATGGTCAAGCATAGGAACATCTTTCATTTTCTCTCTATCTTCTGCAGTGGTCGGGCATTGAGTCTTACTCAACTTCACACCTTGTAACACAGCAAGAACCCTTTCTTTGCTTGATCCATTTTGAACTTCTTCAAAATTTTGTCAAGGTATGTGCTTTGTGAAAGTCCAATTAAGCGCCTTGATCTATCTCTATAGATCTTAATGCCCAATATGTAAGCAGCTTCACCGAGGTCTTTCATTGAAAAACTCTTATTCAAGTATCCCTTTATGCTATCCAGAATTCTATATCATTTCCGATCAGCAATATGTCATCTACATATAATATCGTAAATGCTACAGAGCTCCCACTCACTTTCTTGTAAATACAAAGCTTCTCCAAAAGTCTCAGATAAACCCAAATGCTTTGATCACACTATCAAAGCGCTTATTCCAACTCCGAGATGCTTGCACCAGTCCATAAATGGATCGCTGGAGCTTGCACACTTTGTTAGCTCCTTTGGATCGATAAAACCTTCGGTTGCATCATATACAACTCTTCTTCCGTAAATCCATTCAGAATGCGCTTTTTACATCCATTTGCCATATTTCATAATCATAAAATGCGCAATTGCTAACATGATTCGGACGGACTTAAGCATCGCTACGGGTGAGAAGGTCTCATCGTAGTCAATCCCTTGAACTTGTCGAAACCCTTTGCATAAGTCGAGCTTTGTAGACGATAACATTACCGTCGCCGTCAGCTTCTTCTTGAAGATCCACTTGTTTTCTATTGCTTGCCTACCCTCGGCAAGTCAACCAAAGTCCATACTTTGTTTTCATACATGGATCCCATCTCAGATTTCATGGCCTCAAGCCATTTTATGGAATCTGGGCTCACCATCGCTTCTTCATAGTTCGTAGGTTCATCATGATCTAGTAGCATGATTTCCGAACAGGATTACCGCACCACTCACTGTGCGGATCTTACTCGTTGATCTACGAGGTTCTCAGAGTAACTTGATCTCAAGTTTCATGATCAACATCATCAACTTCCTCACTACTTGGTGTAGGTGTCTCGTAAACCGGTTTCGTGATTTAACTACTTTCAAGTAAGGGAGAAGGTACTATTACCTCATCAAGTTCCACTTTCCTCCCACTCACTTCTTTCGAGAGAAACTCCTTCTCTAGAAAGGATCCATTCTTAGCAACGAATGTCTTGCCTTCGGATCTGTGATAGAAGGTGTACCCAATTGTCTCCTTTGGGTATCCTATGAAGACACATTCGATTTGGGTTCGAGCTTATCAGGTTGAAGCTTTTTCACATAAGCATCGCATCCCCAAACTTTAAGAAACGATAACTTTGGTTTCTTGCTAAACCACAGTTCATAAGGTGTCGTCTCAACGGATTTCGACGGTGTTCTATTCAGTGTGAATGCGGCCGTCTCTAGAGCATAACCCCAAAACGATAGCGGTAAATCTGTAAGAGACATCATAGATCGCACCATATCTAGTAAAGTACGACACGACGCTCGACACACCATTACGCTGTGGTGTTCGGGTGGCGTAAGTTGCTAAACTATTCCGCATTGTTTCAAATGTAGACCAAACTCGAACTCAAATATTCACCTCCACGATCGATCGTAGAAACTTAATTTTCTTGTTACGATGATTTTCAACTTCACTCTGAAATTCTTTGAACTTTTCAAACGTTTCAGACTTATGTTTCATTAAGTAGATATACCCATATCTCGCTTAAGTCATCGTGAAGGTGAGAAAATAACGATATCCGCCACGAGCCTCAACATTCATCGGACCACATACATCTGTATGTATGATTTCCAACAAATCTGTTGCTCTCTCCATAGTACCGAGAACGGGTTCTAGTCATTTTGCCCATGAGGCACGGTTCGCAAGTGCCAAGTGATTCATAATCAAGTGACTCCAAAAGCCCATCAAGATGGAGTTTCTTCATGCGCTTTATACCGATATGACCTAAACGGCAAGTACACAAATAAGTTGCACTATCATTATCAACTCTGCATCTTTTGGTTTCAACATTATGAATATGTGTATCACTACTATCGAGATTCATCAAAATAGACCACTCCTCAAGGGTGCATGACCATAAAAGATATTACTCATATAAATAGAACAACCATTATTCTCTCGATTTAAATGAATAACCGCCTCACATCAAACAAGATCCAGATATAATGTTCATGCTCAACGCAGCACCAAATAACAATTATTTAGGTCTAAAACTAATCCCGAAGGTAGATGTAGAGGTAGCGTGCCGACCGCGATCACATCGACTTTGGAACCATTTCCCACGCGCATCGTCACCTCGCCCTTTGCCGTTGTTCGCTAATCCGTAGTCCCTGCTTCGAGTTGCAAATATTAGCAATGTAACCAGATCAAATACCCAAAGCTATCACGAGCTCTAGTAAGGTACACATCAATAACATGTATATCACATATACCTTTGTTCACCTTGCCATCCTTCTTATCCGCCAAATACTTGGGGCAGTTCCGCTTCAAAGGACTACCGCTTGCGAAGAAAAGCACTCGGCCAGGCTTAGGTCCAGACTTGGGTTTTTCTCCCGAGCAGCAACTTGCTTGCTGTTCTTCTTGAAGTTCCCTTCTTCTTCCCTTTGCCTTTCTTCTTGAAACTAGTGGTCTTATTGACCATCAACACTTGATGCTCCTTCTGATTTCTACCTCCGCAGCCTTTAGCATTGCGAAGAGCTCGTATAGTCTTTACTAACCCTTGCATATTATAGTTCATCACGAAGCCTTTGTAGCTTGGTGGCGTGATTGAAGAATTCATCAATGACACAATCATCCGGAAGATTAACTCCCAATTGCGTCAAGTGATTGTAGTACCCGCACATTCCGAGTATGTGCTCACTAATGTAACTATTCTCCTCCATCTTGCAGCTATAGAACTTATTGGAGACTTCATATCTCTCAATCCGGGCATTCTGTTGAATATTAACTTCAACTCCCGAACATCTCATATGCTCCATGACGCTCAAAACGCCGTTGAAGTCCCGGTTCTAAGCCGTAAAGCATGGCACATCGAACTATAGAGTAGTCATCAGCTTTGCTCGCCAGACGCTCACAACATCCGTGTTGCTCCAAAGAAGAGTTCTGCACCTAGCGGTGCATCCAGACGTAACTCTTCAGGTGCAGCAATGAGGATAATCTCGAAGTTACGGACCCAGTCCGTAATTGCTACCATCATCTTTCAACTTTGCTTTCTCAAGGAACGCATTAAAATTCAACGGAACAACAAAGACGAGCCATCTATCTACAATCAAACATAAACAAGCAAGATACTATCGGTACTAAGTTCATGATAAATTTAAGTTCAATTAATCATATTACTTAAGAACTCCCACTTAGAAAGACATCTCTAGTCATCCAAGTGATCACGTGATCCAAATCAACTAAACCATAACCGATCATCACGTGAAATGGAGTAGTTTTCAATGGTGAACATCTTATGTTGATCATATCTACTATATGATTCACGCCGACCTTTCGGTCTCCGTGTTCCGAGGCCATATCTGCATATGCTAGGCTCGCCAAGTATAACCCGAGTATTCTCGCGGTGCAAAACTGGCTTGCAACCGCTGTAGATGGACGAGAGCTTATCACACCCGATCATCACGTGGTGTCCGGGCACGATTTAACTTTGGCAACGGTGCATACTCGGGAGAACACTTCTTGATAATTTAGTGAGAGATCATCTTATAATGCTACCGTCAATCAAAGCAAGATAAGATGCATAAAAGGATAAACATCACATGCAAATCAATATAAGTGATATGATATGGTCATCATCATCTTGTGCTTCATGATCTCCATCTTGCAAAGCACCACCATGATCACCACCATCGCCATCGGCGCGACACCTTGATCTCCATCGTAGCATCGTTGTCGCCTCGCCAAACTTATGCTTCTACGACTATCGCTACCGCTTAGTGATAAAGTAAAGCATTACAGTATGCATTGCATTGCATACAATAAAGCGACAACCATATGGCTCCTGCCAGATTGCCGATAACTTCGTTACAAAACATGATCATCTCATACAATAAAATATAGCATCACGCCTTGACCATATCACATCACAACATGCCCTGCAAAAACAAGTTAGACGCCCTCTACTTTGTTGTTGCAAATTTTACGTGGCTGCTACGGGCTTAAGCAAGAACCAGTCTCACCTACGCATCAAAACCACAACGATATTTCACAAATAGACTCCGCTTTAACCTTCTCAAGGACCGGCGAGCCATACTCGGTTCAACTAAAGTGAGAGAGACAGCACCCACCAATACCTTTAAGCAACGAGTGCTCAGAGCGGTGAAACCAGTCTCGCGAAGCGTCTGCGTAATGTCGGTCCGGGCGCTTCATCTCACAATACCGCTGAACCAAAGTATGACATGCTGGTAGGTAGTATGACTTGTATCGCCCACAACTCACTTGTGTTCTACTCGTGCAAAACATCAAACCATAAAAACCTAGGCTCGATACCATCGTTGGGGAACGAGTAATTTCAAAAATTTCCTACGCACACGCAAGATCATGGTGATGCATAGCAACGAGAGGGAGAGTGTTGTCTACGCACCCTCGTGAGACCCGGCGAAGCGATCACAATGTAGAGGAAGTAGTCGACGCTCTCCTCGCGATCCGACCGATCCCGCGCCACATTCGGCGCCCGAGTTCTTGACACACGACAGCTCGATGACGCCCCTCATACTCCGATCCAGCCGAGTGTTGAGGGAGAGTTTCACAAGACGACGGCGTGGTGGACGATCTTGATGTTTCACCGGCGCAGGCTTCGCCTAAGCTTTGCGACGGTATGACCGAGGTGGAATATGGTGGAGGGGGCACCGACACGGCTAAGGAACGATCCGTAGATCAAACTTGTGTGTCTAGGGTGCCCCCTGCCCCAGATATAAAGGAGGGAGGGGGAGGCCGGCCGCCTAGAGGAGGCGCCGAGGAGTCCTACTCCTACCGGGTAGGACTCCCCTTCCTAGTTGGAATAGGATTGGGGGAGGGAAGAGGAAAGGGGCCGCCTCCTCCTTGTCCTATTCGGACTGGGGGAAGGGGCGTGGCCACCCTGGCCGGCCCTTCCTCTTCTCCCTCGAGGCCCACCGAGGCCCATTTACCCCGGGGTTCCGTAACCTCCCTGACTCGGTAAATTCTGTTTTCACTCGAACCATTCCAACTCCAAACATAGGCTTCCAATATATCAATCTTTATGTCTCGACCATTTCTAGACTCCTCGTCATGTCCGTGATCACATCCGGGACTCAACTTCTTCGGTACATCAAAATACATAAACTCATAATAACCGCCATCGAAACCTTGCTGCATGGGACCCTACGGTTCGAGAACAATGTAGACATGACCTAGAACTATTCTCGGTCAATAACCAACAGCGGACCTGGATGCCCATATTGGTTCCTACATATTCTACTGAAGATCTTTATCGGTCGATCAAGATAACAACATACGTTGTTCCTTTGTCATCGGTATGTTACTTGCCCGAGATTCGATCGTCGGTATCCAATACCTAGTTCAATCTCGCTACGCAAGTCTCTTTACTCGTTCCGTAATACATCATCTCATAACTAACTCATTAGTTGTAGTGCTTGCAAGGCTTCAGTGATGTGTATTACCGAGAGGGCCAGAGATACCTCTCCGACAATCGGAGTGACAAAACCTAATCTCAAATACGCCAACCCAACATTTGCCTTTGGAGACACCTGTAGTACTCCTTTATAATCACCCGATTACGCTGTGACGCTTTGGTAGCACCCAAAGTGTTCCTCCGTAAACGGAGTTGCATAATCTCATAGTTACAGAACATGTATATGTCATGGATAAAAGCAGTAGCAACATACTAAACGATCGTGTGCTAAGCTAATGGAATGGGTCATGTCAATCAGATCATTCTACTAATGATGTGACCTTGTTAATCAAATAACAACTCTTTGTTCATGGTCAGGAAACATAACCATCTTTGATTAACAAGCTAGTCTAGTAGAGGCATACTAGTGACATGTTGTTTTGTCTATGCATTCACACATGTATCATGTTTCCGGTTAATACAATTCTAGCATGAATGATAAACATTTATCATGAAATAAGGAAATAAATAATAACTTTATTATTGCCTCTAGGGCATATTTCCTTCAAGAGGAACTCTCAATGAAAGCACCAATGTCGGTGTCAAAACCGGCGGATCTCGGGTAGGGGGTCCCGAACTATGCGTCTAGGCGGATGGTAACAGGAGACAAGGGACACGATGTTTTTACCCAGGTTCGGGCCCTCTCGATGGAGGTAAAACCCTACGTCCTGCTTGATTAATATTGATGATATGGGTAGTACAAGAGTGGATCTACCACGAGATCAAGGAGGCTAAACCCTAGAAGCTAGCCTATGGTATGATTGTTGTAATGTATGTTCGTCCTACGGACTAAAGCCCTCCGGTTTATATAGACACCAAGGAGGCTAGGGTTACACAGTAGTCGGTTACAATGGTAGGAGATCTACATATACGATCGCCAAGCTTGCCTTCCACGCCAAGGAAAGTCCCATCCGGACATGGGACGGAGTCTTCAATCTTGTATCTTCGTAGTCTTGGAGTCCGGCGGATAATGATAGTCCGGCTGTCCGGACACCCCTAGTCCAGACTCCTCGGGGTCCCTGCACCTGCTCGCTCGCGGCTGTGGCGTGGTTTCGGGTGGTGGCCCAAGACGCCCATCTTCATCAACGAAGACTCAAGACCTCGCGAGGGGCCAGATTGCATGGGCGGACGACACAAGACTTCCTCAGGAACGGCCTCGCCAGGCAGGCTCGCGAGGAGGCGGAGAGATCAAGGCAGGTTACCTCACGAGGTGATCGTGATGCAAGCCGTGACGATCGAGACCAGGCGGGCGCCAGGCGGGCGCCGGCCTGCGCAGTGTCCTTGTTTCCTCTTTGGTGCAAAGGGGGCAAGCACAGGCGTGGAGTACCGAGGCATCAGGCAAAGGTTGCCATTCCAGTGCAACGAGACCAAGACCAGCAGAGCGGCAGGATGGAGGTCACTGTGGAGCCCAAGATGACGTCATCGCCAGTGCCTTTGGCAACCGAAGACCAACTTTAGTCAGGATAACCTGTACTAGATGTTCCCCTTCAAAATGACCGTTGTTGGCGCCCTTCCCGCTCAATATTTGGGAAGAGGACCAGGGCCTCTATAAATAGGGCTAGCCACCACAAAAGGGAGGGCATCTCATCGAGTGCTCATTAGATCGAGGGGCGATTGAACTCACCCAAGTAGTTCATCGCACCAGCTCAAGAACACCTCTCGTGAGGCAATTCATCCTTTATACTGTTCATCATCAGCCCCTGAGGCAATCCACCACACCACACACTGGAGTAGGGTATTACACCACAACGGTGGCCCGGACCAGTATAAATCTTGTGTCCCTCGTGTTGTTCATCGTTTAGCTTAGATTCCCGCGAGGTAATCGGACGTGAATCGGTAGGGGGAAGATCTTCTTGCGCACCCCAGAGTTCGAACCTTAAGGGTCTGCCGGAACCCAACATCCGACATTTTGCGCGCCAGGTAGGGGTGCGCTGGAATCTTCCTTCTTCCATCCTGCGTTCCGCCGCTTCACCGCCTCCATGTTCGGCGACCCGACAGCCAACTCCGACCGCTGGGCGGCATGGCCCGCCCGTGCCATGCCGCCTGCCCAAGGTGACCTCCGCACCTCAGGAAGCCCGCACCCTGCAGGGCGCGAGCGACGCGGTCAGGCGTCGCCTGCCCTCATTCTGCGGCAGGTACGATCGGCAGCAAGGGCCTCAAGCCATGCTGCAGCCACAGCACCGCACACCCGACGGGAGCAGGCGAACATGAAGGCCGCGCTCATAGTGACGCGAGAGCTGCTGCGGTGCAGACTGCAAGAAAGCGGCCACGATGTGCTGCTGGAACGCGTCGCCGAGCTCCTGGATGCCACTGCTTCAGGGGCACCCCCGTTCTGCGTCCAGCTTCCACCCTAGGCCCTGGGCGGATCACGAGGCGGGCCTATCCGTGCCCCCGGGCGCACCTCAAGGCTTCATCAACACCGGCCTGGCCATCAGCGCCGGGCGACAAGCTGCGCCGGCAGCGCCCCTGGTAAGCGAAGGCATGCGCATCATTGCCTACGGCCCTAGCGGGCCTCCACCCTACCATCCCCAAGATGGAGCTTCAAGTCGAACTGCATGGCGCACGGAGCACTACGGCGAGGCCTTTGGGGTGGTGACCCCGGAGGCCTACGTGCCCCACATGGTGGATCGAGAGTACGCACTAAAGGAAGACCACGGCTCGTTCCTCGGGCCAGGCTGGGAGGAAGAGGCGCCAGAAGCAGAGATCTTTCAGGAGCCCCACGGAAGCCTTGACAACCATGCGGGCGGCAGCAACTATCGGGTACCGCTAATTCCTCAGGAGCAAGCTTATGCTAACCATGGGTCGCAGGAGGTTTAGGTCGCTGCAGTGGATGGTTGCCCCAGTGCATCAACCTTCCTCCCCTCAGGAGGAGGGCACTAGGGGTAGCAGGAGAGGGGCTGGGAGCTAGGCTCCTCCCCACGGCATGCGGAGCAAGGCGTCCTTCGGAGGTAGGCCCTCTGCCGGGGAGGTGCCCTAGGGCCTGCCCCCGGCAGAGGTCCCGTGGTCGTCGGGGGAACCGCTGGCGTCCCCTTTTCCCCATTGGTGTCGCCCTGGTTTCCGTTCGCCGTCGATGGTGGTCAAGGGTGGCGCAAGGCGGGCCCCTCGTCTGGCGATATGAAGCAAGGCCAGTACCTGTGAAGAAGGCCCAGTGCCTGTGAAGCTCGCCGCCCGTGACACTCTCACGTAATAATGAGTTGGGGCTGTACATGCCCCGGAGTCTCCGGAGAGCCGCCTTCGGGCCTCGGGGGCTCCCGCTCACGCCCAGTGGCAGCACTTAGCTCCGCGCTGGTGAGAAGACATCGAAGACTAGACTAGGTGCCGGACGCGGCCTTTTGCTTTTTGCTTCTTTCGTGCAAACAAGCTTTCTCGTTTCGGATCTAAGTTGAAGTCAAATTTGTGTTTGCGTATGCGGGGGAGGGGTGTCGTGTCTTATTCGTGTGCTTTCTCGTGCTCCGACTTCTGTTCAAATTGGAATTCACACTAGCTGCCTCCCTCTCGCGAGCCCCTCGCGAGGGCAGGGCCCAGCATGTGCGCCCACCGTCCCGCGGCCGGCGTTCGCTCCAGCCAAGCTCTTGCCGCATGGTTAAATGGAACCCTCATGAGGTCCTCAGACGGATGTTGCGAGCCTACTCGAGACCCGCCAAGACAAAGGTAAAACCACGACAACCTACTCATCGCGAAAATCATGGCATCATGCAGGCACCCATCCGGCGCCGATCTTTACAACACATAGGCGACAATCTTTTTACATGAGGGGCTTCCCCTCCCAAAATGCTCTCACAACCTTTAGGGCCACCCCCGAGTCTCTTCCTGCGCAGGACAAATAGCAGGGGGAAGCGCAGGATCAATCGTACATGTCGCTCACCGCATCCCCCAGGGCGTCCCCGGAGGCGTCGCTGGCACCACCGTCGTTGTCGCCAGCCTCTCCATCGTCGTTGTTGGCACTGTCCTCACCACCGTTCACGACGTCGCCTTCGTCAGCAGCAACGATCACCCCGTTGTCATTAGAAGTGAAGGCATGGACGAGTGCATCTACATTGTCCTCCACCCACCGCGCTAGGTCGCCTCGGATGGCCTCAGGCACCGGGGCGATGGCGGCATCGAAGTCGAAGAGGGGGTCAATGTTCTGGAAATAGCTGAAGACGCGGGAGAATGCCCGTGCGAACAGGCCGCGGCTCCGTTCCTCCACCAGCTGGCAAGACCTCTCAAAGTGGTTCTCTAGATGCATCACCACATCAGTGAAGAACCGGAGATTGCCGGCGTAGTTGGTCACATGCGGCTCCTCAGCGACTGCCTCACAGATGTTTCCCAAGGCAGCGTTGGCCCTTTCCCTGAGTGTCCGGAGCATGGGGCCATGCATGTGTTCCAGCGTCTGCCACTGGCGGATCTTGTCTGCATTCTGCTGCGCAATGGCCTCGGCATCATCAACCCGCCATTGAAGAAGAAGCAGTTCGGCGGGAGGAGGCCAGCTCAGCCTGCGCCGAGCTTAGTGCGGCAGCGGTGGCCTCAGCTCGTTGTGTGGCTTCAGTCAGCCTGGTCCTGAGAGAAGCAGTCCTGCCTGCGGCTTCAGCCTTGATCAGCTCCAGCCGCTCTTCATACTCGCGCTCAAGGCCTGCGCGAGCCTCCGCCACACGACGGTCAATCTCCTCCTGGATCCGGGCCTCCCGCGCATCGACATCGTCCTCCGCCTGGGTGACCTGGCGCTCCCTCGTCTCCAACCGCTCAAGATCGAGGTTGCGCTCAGCAGCCTCCAATGTCAGCGCTTCCTCGCGCCTCCGGAGCTCCTCCTCTTCAGCGGGCCCCCTTTCAGCGATGCAAGGGTGGCTCAGCGCAACTCCGCCTACTGCTCCAGGGAGTTGCACCGGTCTTGGAGCTCCCACGCGTGCTCTTTCGCAGCTTCACGTCACTGATCCGCCTCCTGGGCCTCCTCGATGGCTCAGGAGCAGGCCTCCCGAGAGGCCACCAGAGATGCCTCGGCCTTGGCATTGTCGAGATCACGCTGATGGCGCGCGAGACCAACAGCCGCCTTCAGCTTGCGCCGCTCCTCGACCAGCCGCATGCCTTCAGCTTCAAGACGCGCATCCTCGCCCGCAAGATCTGCACCAAGCTGGCTCACTACGTCTGCCGCCTTCTGGAGGAACTCCCGGTGAACGGTGCTGCGCTCCCGCGCACGCTTGAGCACGTCGTCAACATCATCCTCCGGCATTGACGCCGACGGAGGACCCTGGAGTGGTTCACCCCCTCTCGGCAGGGAGCTGGGGGCTGGCGCCCCCACGATCGCCGGGAGGGCCCCGCAAGGGACCCAACCAGGCGCCAATCCAGCTCCTGATGAGGAACCGAAGATCGACTTCAACCACTCACCGCCAATGATCAGCGGAGGACTCTGGGGCAAGCTAGTTGTGCCCGGGGAAAGCTCGCGAAGGAGGAGCGGCGCGCCCACAGGTTCAAGGCGCGCCGCAGGCCGGCCTGCCTCTCCAACCGAGCTTGCGCCGAGGGTGGCACGCAGACTCGGGACGATCAGGGTCGGTGGTGGAAGAGAAGCCTGATGAAGCGACTCCTCGGCTGGCTCCGCGGGCTCGGTAGGGGGGATCCTGAAAGGCCACGGTCAGAAAAAGGAGCAACAAACAAGGAACTACAAGGAGGGACTTACTCGTCCACGGCGAAGTACTTCATGTGCTTCAATGGGCGGTACGGGCGTTCATCACCATCGGAAACCTCCTTCCTCTTGCGAAGGGCCTCGAAATCTATGCGGAACCGGCCCAAGCTCGCGACGTGAGGGCCGGCGCGTGGCATAGGAGCCGAAGCATCAGGGAGGCTTACATCAAGGGCGCCAGCCTGAGAGGAGCGATCAGGTGCCACCTCTCGGTGGCCTGCCGAGGCCTCGGGGCTTTGGCCTCGGGAGCCGCAGGTCGCGCCCCCTCATCGGCCATCACCTCGCGAGGGGCTCCGTAAGCTCCGGAGGATGATGCCTCGGGAGCCCCATGCGACATCAGCACCTCGACATCAGGCCCCCAAGCTCCTGCCAATGCTTGCCTCCCTGCAACGACTCCTGAGGCAAGGTCGGTGCGGGCGGCTGGAGGAAGGACCGCAGCAACCGGGTTCTCGCGTGGCCCCGCGAGGCCAGCTGGGCGCAGCCCCCATTCGTCAAAGCGGGGCATCTACCTCACGAACTCGACCCTGTTCGTGCAAAGATACAGCAAGGCGCCTCCATGACGGACGCTGCCAGGGGAGTGATACGTCCATTTTGCATCATGCTTTTATGTCGATATTTATTGCATTATGGGCTTTTATTTCACGTTATGTCACAATACTTATGGCTATTCTCTCTTATTTTACAAGGTTTACATGGAAAGGGAGAATGCCGATACCGGAATTCGGGGTGGAAAAGGAGCAAATATTGAAGGACTATTCTGCGCAACTCCAAAAGTCCTGAAACTCCATGGAATACCTTAGAATAAATAAAGAAAAATCGTCGCCAAAGATGAGGCCAGGGGGCCCACACCCTGCGCACGAGGGTGGGAGGCGCCCCCCTGGGCGCGTCGCCCTACCTCGTGGGCCCCCTGGTGGCTCTCCGACGCCCATCTTCTCCCATATGAAGTCTTTCAATGAGAAAAAAATAGAACCTTTCAGGACGAGACTCCGCCGCCATGAGGCGGAACCTTGGCGGAACCAATCTAGGGCTCCGACAGAGCTGTTCTGCCGGGGACACTTCCCTCCGGGAGGGGGAAATCATCACCAACGCTCCTCTCATCGGGAGAGGGCAATCTCCATCAACATCTTCACCATCACCATCTCATCTCCAAATCCTAGTTCATCTCTTGTATCCAATCCTTGTCTCCAAGTCCGGGATTGGTGCTAGTAGGTTGCTAGTAGTGTTGATTACTCCTTGTAGTTGATGCTAGTTGGTTTATTTGGTGGAAGATCATATGTTCAGATCCTATATGCACATTATTACCCCTCTGATTATGAACATGAATATGCTTTGTGAGTAGTTACCTTTGTTCCTGAGGACAAGGAAAAAGTCATGCCACTAGTAGTCATGTGAATTTGGTATTCGTTCGATATTTTGATAAGATGTATGTTGTCTAACCTCTAGTGGTGTTATGTGAATGTTGACTACATAACACTTCACCATTATTTGGGCCTAGAGGAAGGCATTGAGAAGTAATAAGTAGATGATGGGTTGCTAGAGTGACAGAAGCTTAAACCCTAGTTTATGCGTTGCTTCGTAAGGGGCTGATTTGGATCCATATGTTTCATGCTATGGTTAGGTTTACCTTAATACTTTTGTTGTAGTTGTGGATGCTTGCAATAGAGGTTAATCATCAGTGGGATGCTTGTCCAAGTAAGGGCAGTACCCAAGCACCAGTCCACCCACATATAAAATTATCAAAGTACCGAACGTGAATCATATGAGCGTGATGAAAACTAGCTTGACGATATTCCCATGTGTCCTCGGGAGCGCTTTTCCTATTATAAGAGTTTGTCCAGGCTTGTCCTTTGCTACAAAAAGGATTGGGCCACCTTGCTGCACTTTATTTACTTTTGTTACTTGTTGCTCGTTACCATTTATCTTATCACAAAACTATCTGTTACCACTTATTTCAAGATTTGCAGAGAATACCTAGCTGAAAACCGCTTATCATTTCCTTCTGCTCCTCGTTGGGTTTGACACTCTTACTTATCGAAAGGACTACGATAGATCCCCTATACTTGTGGGTCATCAAGACTCTTTTCTGGCGCCGTTGCCGGGGAGTGAAGCGCCTTTGGTAGGTGGAATTTGGTAAGGAAAAATTTATTTAGTGTGCTGAAATTTTCTGTCACTTGTTACTATGGAAAGTAATTGTTTGAGGGGCTTCGGGGTATCTTCACACCGTCCGGTTGAGCCAAGGGTTGCTCCTCAACCTACTGAACCTACTGAACCTATTGAAAATGAAACTTCTTTTCAGATTCCTTCGGGTATGATGGAAAAACTGCTAGATAACACTTTCGCATGAGATGGAACAAAGCATCCTGATGAACATCTACGCTTTGTGGATGATATTTGTGGACTATTTAAGCTTGCAGGTGTACCCGATGATGTCGTTAAGAGGAAGGCTTTCCCTTTATCTTTGGAGGGAGAAGCATTGACATGGTATAGGCTATGTGATGATACAAGATCGTGGAACTATAAAAGATTGAAATTGGAATTTCATCAAAAGTATTACCCTATGCATCTTGTTCATCGTGATCGCAATTATATATATAATTTTTGGCCTCGCGAAGGAGAAAGCATCGCTCAAGCTTGGGGGAGGCTTAAATCAATGTTATATTCATGCCCCAATCATGAGCTCCCAAGAGAAGTAATTATTCAAAGTTTTTATGCTCGGCTTTTTGATAACAATCGCACCATGCTCGATACTTCTTGTGCTGGCTCTTTTATGATGAAGACTATTGAATTTAAATGGAATTTATTGGATAGAATTAAATGCAACTCTGAAGATTGGGACCTCGACGATGGTAAGGAGTCAGGTATGACACCTAAGTTTGATTGTGTTAAATCTTTTATGGATACCGATATTTTCCGTAAGTTTAGCACTAAACATGGACTTGACTCTGAGATAGTAGCTTCTTTCTGCGAATCTTTTGCTACCTATGTTGATCTCCCCAAGGAGAAGTGGTTTAAATATCATCCTCCCATAGAAGTCAAAGTAGCTGCACCTATTAAAGTTGAAGAAAAGATTGTCACTTATAATGATCCTATTGTTCCTACTTCTTATGTTGAGAAACCTCCTTTCCCCGTTAGAATTAAGGATCATGCTAAAGCTTCAACTGTTGTTCGTAAAAGCAATACTAGGACTTATACACCTCCTGAGCAAGTCAAAGTAGAACCCAATATTGCTATTGTTAAAGATCTCTTGTCTGATAATATTGATGGGCATGTTATTCAATTTACTGGTGAAACTGCTGGAATTGCTAAACCTTGTGATAGAGATAAACATAGACCTGTGGTAGGCGTGCCTGTTATTTCTGTTAAAATAGGAGATCATTGTTATCATGGCTTATGTGATATGGGTGCTAGTGCTAGTGTTATACCCATTGGCTTATACAAAGAAATTATGCATGAGATTGCACCTGCTGAGTTAGAAGATATTGATGTTACAATTAAACTTGCCAATAGAGATACTATATCTCCAATGGGAATTGTTAGAGATGTTGAAATCTTGTGTCGGAAAACCAAATATCCCGCTGATTTTCTTGTTCTTGGTTCTCCACAAGATAGCTTTTGTCCCATTATATTTGGTAGACCCTTCTTGCGTACCGTTAATGCTACGATAGATTGCAAAAAGAATGTTGTTACTGTTGGCTTGGATGATATGGTTCATGAGTTTAATTTTTCTAAATTTAGTAAACAACATCGTGAGGAAGAATTGCCTAGTAAGGATGAAATTATTGGTCTTGCTTCTATTGTTGTACCTCCTAGTGATCCTTTAGAACACTATTTGCTAGACCATGAAAATGATATGTTCATGAATGAAAGAAGGGAAATAGATGAAGTATTCTTTAAACAGAGCCTATTCTGCAACACAATTTGCTGTTGAAACTTAGGGATCCTCCTCCACCCAAGGGTGATCCTGTGTTTTGAGCTTAAACCGCTGCTCGATAATCTTAAATATGCTTATCTTGATGAAAAAAATATATCCTGTTATTATTAGCGCTAACCTTTCGAGCATGAAGAAGAAAGATTATTGAAAACTCAAGAAGCATCGTGCCGCTATTGGATATACTCGATGATCTTAAGGGCATCACCCCACTCTATGTCAACATAAAATAAATTTGGAAGCGATGCCAAACCAGTTTGTGATCCTCAACGACGCTTGAATCCTAAAATGAAAGAAGTGGTAAGACAAGAAATACTCAAGCTTCGGAGGCGGTATAATTTATCCCGCTGTCGATAGTCGATGGGTAAGTCCTGTCCATTGTGTCCCTAAGAAGGAGGTATTATCTGTTGTCCCTAATGATAAAGATGAATTGATTCCTCAAAGAATTATCACAGGTTATAGGATGGTAATTGATTTCGCAAATTAAATAAGGCTACTAAGAAAGATCATTACCCTTACCTTTTATTGATCAAATGCTAGAAAGACTATGCAAACATACACATTATTGCTTTCTAGATGGTTATTCGGTTTTTCTCAAATACCGTGGTCGGCTAAAGATCAATCAAAGACTACTTTTACATGCCCTTTTGGTACTTTTTCTTATAGACATATGCCTTTTGGTTTATGTAATGCACCTGCTACCTTTCAAAGATGCATGATGGCTATATTCTCTCGACTTCTGAGAAAATTTGTGAGGTTTTCATGGACGACTTTTCCGCCTATGGTTCCTCTTTGATGATTGCTTGAGCAATCTTCCTCGAGTTTTGCAGAGATGTGAAGAAACTAATCTTGTCTTGAATTGGGAAAAGTGCCACTTTATGGTTAATGAAGGTATTGTCTTGGGGCACAAAGTTTCTGAAAGAGGTATTGAAGTTGATAAAGCCAAGGTTGATGCTATTGAAAAGATGCCATGTCCCAAGGACATCAAAGGTATAAGAAGTTTCCTTGGTCACGCTGGATTTTATAGGAGGTTCATCAAGGACTTCTCAAAAATATCTCGGCCTCTAACTAATTTATTACAAAAAGATGTACCATTTGTCTTTGATGATGATTGTGTAGAAGCATTTGAAATACTTAAGAAAGCATTAGTCTCTGCACCTATTGTTCAGCCACCTAATTGGAATTTACCCTTTGAAATGATGTGTGATGCTAGTGATTATGCTGTAGGTGCTGTTCTAGGGCAAAGAGTTGATAAGAAATTGAATGTTATCCATTATGCTAGTAAGACTCTAGACGATGCTCAAAGAAATTATGCTACTACCGAAAAGGAAGTTTTAGCGGTTGTATTTGCTTGTGATAAATTCAGACCCTATATTGTTGATTCTAGAGTAACTATTCATACAGATCATGCTGCTATTAAATATCTTATGGAAAAGAAAGATGCAAAACCTAGACTCATTAGATGGGTTCTCTTGCTTCAAAAAATTGATTTACATATTGTTGATAGAAAAGGAGCCGAGAACCCCGTTGCAGACAACTTGTCTAGGCTAGAGAATCTTCTTGATGACCCACTACCTATTGATGATAGCTTTCCTGATGAGCAATTAAATGTCACAAATACTTCTCGTAGCACTCCTTGGTATGCTGATTATGCTAATTATATTGTTGCTAAATTTATACCGCCTAGCTTCACATACCAACAAAAGAAAAAGTTTTTCTATGACTTGCGACATTACTTTTGGGATGACCCACATCTTTATAAAGAAGGAGTAGATGGTGTTATTAGACGTTGTGTACCGAGCATGAACAGAATGATCCAACGCAAGTGTCACTCCGAAGCTTATGGAGGACATCATGCCGAGATAGAACCGCACATAAGGTATTGCAATCCGGGTTTTATTGGCCTACTCTCTTCAAGGATGCCCGTAAGTTTGTTTTGTCTTGTGATGAATGTCAAAGAATTGGTAATATCAGTAGATGTCAAGAAATGCCTATGAATTATTCATTTGTTATTGAGCCATTTGATGTTTGGGGCTTTGATTATATGGGACCTTTTCCTGCCTCTAATGGTTACACTCATGTTCTAGTTGCTGTTGATTACATTACTAAGTGGGTAGAAGCTATTCCAACTAGTAGTGCTGATCATAACACTTCTATTAAAATGCTTAAGCAAGTTATTTTTCCGAGGTTTGGAGTCCCTAGATACTTAATGACTGATGGTGGTTCACACTTTATTCATGGTGCTTTCCATAAGATGCTTGCTAAATATGACGTTAATCATAGAATTGCATCTCCATATCACCCGCAGTCTAGTGGTCAGGTAGAATTGAGCAATAGAGAGCTCAAATTAATTTTGCAAAAGACTGTCAATAGGTCTAGAAAGAATTGGTCCAAAAAACTTAATGATGCATTATGGGCCTATAGAACTACATATAAAAATACTATGGGTATGTCTCCGTATAAGATGGTTTATGGAAAAGCATGTCATTTACCTCTCGAACTTGAACATAAGGCATATTGGGCTATCAAAGAGCTCAATTATGATTTCAAACTTGCCGGTGAGAAGAGGATATTTGATATTAGCTCACTTGATGAATGGAGAACCCAAGCTTATGAAAATGACTAGTTGTTTAAAGAAAAAGTTAAAAGGTGACATGACAAAAGGATACAAAAGCGTGAGTTTAATGTAGGTGATCATGTATTGCTATACAACTCTGTTGCGGAACGTAGTAATTTCAAAAAAATTCCTACGCACACGCAAGATCATGGTGATGATATAGCAACGAAAGGGGAGAGTGTTCGTCCACGTACCCTCGTAGACCGTAAACGGAAGCGTTAGTGCAACGCGGTTGATGTAGTCGACGCCTTTCATGATCCGACCGATCCAAGCACCGAACGACGGGTCTCCGAGTTCAGACACGCTCAGCTCGATGACGATCTCCGCCTCCGATCCAGCCGAGCTCGGAGATGAGTTCCGGCTGCACGACGGCGTGGTAACGATGATGATGTTCTATCGCGCAGGCTTCGCCTAAACTCCGCGACGATATGACCGAGGTGGAATATGGTGGAGGGGGCACCGCACATGGCTAAGGAACGATCCGTAGATCAACTTGTGTGTCTATGGGGTGCCCCCGCCTCGTAGATATAAAGGAGTGGAGGAGGGGAGGGCCGCCTCTCTATGGCGCGCCTTAGGGAGTCCTACTCCCACCGGGAGTAGGATTCCCTTCCTAGTCCAACTAGGAACCCTTCCATGTAGTAGGAGTAGGAGAGAAGGAAAGGGAAAAGAGAAGGAGAAGGAAGGAAGGCGCCTCCCTAGTCCAATTCGGACTAGTCCAAGGAAGGGGTGCGCCACCCTTTGGCCCTTTTTCTCCTTTCCCGTATGGCCCAATGAGGCCCAATACAAATTCCAAGAATCTCCCAGATTCAAAAATACCCAATCACTCGAACCTTTCCGAACTCCGAATATAGTCGCCCAATATATCAATCTTTACGCCTTGACCATTTCGAGACTCATCGTCATGTCCCCGATCTCATCCGGACTCAACTCCTTCGTACATCAAAACTCATAAACTTATAATATAACCGCCATCGAAACCTTGCGTGCAAGGACCCTACGGGTTCGAGAACTATATAGACATGACCTAGAACTATTCTCGGTCAATAACCAATAGCGGGACCTGGATGCCCATATTGGCTTTACATATTCTACGAAGATCTTTATCGGTCAAACCGCATAACAACATATGTTGTTCCTTTGTCATCGGTATGTTACTTGCCCGAGATTCGATCGCCGGTATCCAATACCTAGTTCAATCTCGCCACCGCAAGTCTCTTTACTCGCTCAGAATGCATCATCCGTAAGCAACTCATTGGTCACATTGCTTGCAAGGCTTATAATGATGTGCATTACCGAGAGGCCCCAGAGATACCTCTCCGACAATCGGAGTGACAAAACCTAATCTCGAGTCAACATGTACCTTCGGAGACACCTGTAGTACTCCTTTATAATCACCCAGTTACGTTGTGACGTTTGGTAGTACCCAAAGTGTTCCTCCGTAAACGGAGTTGCATAATCTCATAGTTACGTGAACATGTATAAGTCATGAAGAAAGCAATAGCAACATACTAAACGATCAAGTGCTAAGCTAACGGAATGGGTCAAGTCAATCACATCATTCTCCTAATGATGTGATCCCGTTAATCAAATGACAACTCTTTTGTCCATGGCTAGGAAACATAACCATCTCTGATAAACGAGCTAGTCAAGTAGAGGCATACTAGTGACACTATGTTTGTCTATGTATTCACACATGTATTATGTTTCCGGTTAATACAATTCTAGCATGAATAATAAACATTTATCATGAAATAAGGAAATAAATAATAACTTTATTATTGCCTCTAGTGCATATTTCCTTCAAACTCTCGTTTAAGATTTTTTGCAAGAAAACTTCTCTCCAAATGGGAAGGTCCTTACGTCATCGAGGAGGTCTATCGTTCCGGTGCCATAAAAATCAACAACTTCGCAGGCACAAATCCGAAGGTGGTGAACGGTCAAAGAATCAAACACTATATCTCAGGTAATCCCATAAATGTTGAAACTAATGTTATTGAAACCATAACCCTGGAGGAATACATAAGGACACTTTCCGTAACGCCTGCACTCTCAAAAAGGAATAGGTATGTGGTACGGTAAGTAAAACGACTCCAAAACAATTTTTAAGGCAATATTTCTCTTTTTGGAATATTTAGAAAAATAGAAAATAAGTAGCAGTCCGGGAGGACACAAGGCCTCCACGAGGTGGAGGGCGCCCTACCCCGGGCGCGCCTCTACCTCGTGAGCACCTCGTGTGCCCTCCGACTCCGCTTCCTTGCACAATACGTATTTTGGTCGGTAAAAATTCATTATATATACTCTCGAAGGTTTTGACTCTCGTATCACGCAAATCTCCCCTGTTCTTGTTTTGAGTTGTTTTTCTGACAAGTCTAGATCATCATGACGACCCCAAGTGCTTCCAAGGATAAGTTCTTTGAGAAGGTTATCAACCCTTACCTCGCGGAGGTGCTGCGACACCCTCAAACCATTGAGATGCGTGATGGGTTGCTGCACATCGGCGATGTTGAGGGACCAAAGGGAACCAGAAGCATGGAGTTGAGGCTTGAAGCAATGGAGCAACAAGTTTTCAAGTGCCAAGGGATGGTGGAGCGTGGAATCAATGCTACCACAAGATGCTCGCGGAGTTCACCAACAACTATGAGCCGGATGCCAAGAAGACCGAGGAAGCCATCTCTAAGCTACATGAGAAGATCGAGCACCTCCAAGCCCAAATCTATGATCTGCAAAACCAAAACTGTGAGTATGAATATAGATTCAAAAGGATGAGTTTGGCTGCAGATTTGAGGATTCCGGAGACTCGATCATCCTTCTATGATGGTGAGCCTATGCCATGGAAGGTGGACGACAAGCTTGCATCATCATCAACACCTCCACCGCCAACAACAAGGAAGGAGACATAATCACATGGGTATGGGCACTCCCCTTGGCAGCTGCCAAGCTTGGGGGAGGTGCCCTGGTATCGTATCATCATCACAACTCCTATCTTTACCGTTTTTCTTAGTTCGATCCTATTAGTATTATCTTGATTTAGTAGAATAAAGTCATGGCATGATCTAGTTTTGAGTTTTGCCTTATGATCCTTCTTTGTAATCAAGTCCGTGAGCTATATAAAAAGATTAGTGTTGAGTCAAGGGCTTGAGTATTTTGCCATGATCTTGGGTGATTAGAAGAAAAAGAATAAAAAGAATCAAGAGTTCATATTGATCTTATTGAAAGTAATGACTTCACATAGAAAAAGTATGATGATTTAAAGTTGTTGGGAGTTGGCAAATATAGCTTTGGTCATCGTTGCAATTAATAGGAAGTAATAAGGAAAGAGAGGTTTCACATATAGATATATTATCATTGACATCTTTTATGATTGGGAGCACTCATTAAAATATGACATGCTAAAGAGTTGAGGTTGGACAAGGAAGACAACATAATGAGTTATGTTATCCTACATCTGGGATAAAGTATGTTGTCATGGTTCCTCTACCGTGTTGAGTTTGCCTTTCCCCTCATTCTAGCTAATTCTCAAAGACTAAGTAGAAATACTACTTGTGCTTCCAAATACCCTTAAACCAGTTTTGCCATGAGAGTCCACCATATCTACCTATGGATTGAGTAAGATCCTTCAAGTAAGTTGTCATCGGTGCAAGCAATAAAATTGCTCTCTAAATATGCATGATTTATTAGTGCGGAGAAAATAAACTTTGCACTAACTTGTTGTGGACGCAATAAAAGCGACGGACTGCATAATAAAGGTTCACATACAAGGGCAATGTAAAGTGACGTTCTTTTGCATTAAGATTTTGTGCATCAACCCTAAACGCCAAGATGACAACCTCGGCTTCCTCTGCAAGGGCCTATCTTTTATTATTATCCTCTACCTTATGCAAGAGTCACAAAGATCTTCACCCTTCCTTTTCATTTTATCCTTTGGCAAGCTCAAGATGTTGGAAAGAACATGATATATATATATATATATATATATATATATATATATATATATAATTGGATTTGGGGGAGCGTGAATTATTATTGTTGACATTACCCTTGAGGTAAAAGGTTGTGGGGCAAAAACTATAAGCCCCTATCTTTCTCTGTGTTCGATTAAAACTTTGTAACCACAAGTATCGTGTGAGTGTTAGCAATTATGAAGGACTAAGTGATAGTTGAGTATGTGGACTTGCTGTTAAGCTCTGACATAGACTCTTTCCAATGTTATGATAAATTGTAATTGCTTCAGTGACTGATATTATAATTGTTGGTGCCCAATAAGGTTTCTGATTCATAATTTGGCTTTGTGAGAAGATCATCACTTGAACATGAGTAATCATATGAGCTGTTATGAAGTAATCATGATGCCTTCATGTCCGTATTTTATTTTTATCGACGCCTCTACCTCTAAACATGAGGACATATTTATTGTTATCGGCTTTTCGCTTGAGGACAGGCGAGGTCTAAGCTTGGGGGAGTTGATACATCCATTTTGCATCATGCTTTTATGTCGATATTTATTGCATTATGGGCTGTTATTTCACGTTATGTCACAATACTTATGGCTATTCTCTCTTATTTTACAAGGTTTACATGAAAAGGAGAATGCCGCACTGGAATTCGGCCGAAAAGGAGCAAATATTGAAGGTCTATTCTCAAGAACTCCAAAAGTCCTCAAACTCCACGGAATACCTTAGAATAAATAAAGAAAAATCATCGCTAAAGATGAAGGCCAGGGGCCCACACCGCCACGAGGGTGGGAGCACTGGGCGCGCCTCTACCTCGTGGCCCCCGGTGGCTCTCCGACGCCCATCTTCTCCCATATGAAGTCTTTCGATGAGAAAAAATAGAAGAGAACCTTTCGACGAGACTCACGCCACGAGGCGAACCAATCTAGGGCTCCGCAAAGCTGTTCTGCCGGGGACACTTCTCCTCGGGGGAAATCATCACCATTGTCATCACCAACGCTCCTCTCATCAGGAGAGGGCAATCTCCATCAACATCTTCACCAGCACCATCTCATCTCCAAACCCTAGTTCATCTCTTGTATCCAATTCTTGTCTCCAAGTTCGGGATTGGTGCTAGTAGGTCGCTAGTAGTGTTGATTACTCCTTGTAGTTGATGCTAGTTGGTTTATTTGGTGGAAGATCATATGCAGATCCTATATGCACATTATTACCCCTCTGATTATGAACATGAATATGCTTTGTGAGTAGTTACGTTTATTCCTGAGGACAAGGGAAAAGTCTTGCTATTAGTAGTCATGTGAATTTGGTATTCGTTTGATATTTTGATAAGATGTATGTTGTCTAACCTCTAGTGGTGTTATGTGAACGTCAACTACATAACACTTCACCATTATTTGGGCCTAGAGGAAGGCATTGGAAAGTAATAAGTAGATGATGGGTTGCTAGAGTGACAAAAGCTTAAACCCTAGTTTATGCGTTGCTTCGTAAGGGGCTGATTTGGATCCATATGTTTCATGCTATGGTTAGGTTTACCTTAATACTTTTGTTATAGTTGTGGATGCTTGCAATAGAGGTTAATCATAAGTGGGATGCTTGTCCAAGTAAGGGCAGTACCCAAGCACCGGTCCACCCACATATCAAATTATCAAAGTACAGAACGCGAATCATATGAGCGTGATGAAAACTAGCTTGACGATATTCCCAAGTGTCCTCGGGAGCGCTTTTCCTATTATAAGAGTTTGTCCAGGCTTGTCCTTTGCTACAAAAAGGATTGGACCACCTTGCTGCACTTTATTTACTTTTGTTACTCGTTGCTCGCACTAGTAGAAAAAGGGTCAAACGTGCAGCACATTAGTGTCGGTTTGTATTAGAGCCGGAACTAATGTATACATTAGTGCCGGTTACAACGGCTAGCCGGGCCGCTCTCATTAGTACCGGTTCGTGGCTAACCTTTAGCACCGGTTCGTGCCACGAACCGGTACTAATGAGGGTGGTGGCAGGATGTTGTCATCTGGGCCCCTCCAAAGACTTTTAGTAGCGGTTCGTGCTACGAACCGGTACTATAGGTCGACGCACATAAACCCTTCGCCCACCCGAGCCACTCTGTTCTTCCCCTTTCCCTCACTTCTCCTCTGTTCTTCCCTTTCCCCTCGAGCTCCTCACTAATTTTGCCCAAAATTTGTCAAGATTTGAAGGCCCCATCCATTCAAATGATCACAAAGGTTAGCAACTTTGTCCTTTCAACTCTCATTGCTAGATTAGCTCTTCCCATGCTTTGTATAGTTACTAATTTGTGAGTTTAGTAATTTGGGAGGAAATATATATATGTGCTAGTATTTGATTTATATGCAATTTGAGGTCAAAATAACACTTAGTTTGCATATGTAGGTGTGGTTTACTTAGTGCCTTCTAAATCTCCGTCAGAACCACCGCCGACGCCTCGCACCGTCTCACACCCCGGCACCACCTTGTGGTGAGCCTCTTGTTCATGAAATTTTATATAAAAATTGATGTTTGTGTGATTTGGATATATAGTTAATCTTGTAATAATTATCTTACCCAGACGTTGTTTGTTATACATAGTGCCATGGTTTTGATATCCGCCCCGCCGGCCCTCGCCCTTGTTATGATTCGGATGTGGTATATTCTCTTTAAAACTATTAGTTGCATTTCGTGTTTATGACAAATTATTCCCATGAAGTTGACATAGATATTTTTATCTAGGAGGTATGTGAACCGAAATTCCAACCGACCCTATTGTCGAGAGGTTAAATTTAGTTGAAAGAGAAAACGAGTACTTGAAAGAAAAATTGAAAAGAATTGAGGGGAGAAGATGGAATTGAGTTGCATGTTGCCGATGTCGCCGATGATCACAAGATCAAGATGGAGAAAATGCGCTTGAAGAATAGAAAGATTAGAAAATATGCCATCGATAGTGAGGCTTGGTATCATTATGCTGTTGGATCAATTGTTACCTTAGTTGCGATCTTGATCGCATTTGTTGTGGCATTTAAATGCTTTAGCTAGAGAGTTATTTGTTTGTTGCATTTAAGTGTTGTATGAACTTTATGTATGAACTTGTATTAATTTGGTCTATTCGGTGTTGTGTAATGAAGATGAGCCGCAATGGATGTACGATGACCGATGCTCTCCCGCTTTGTTGAGGGCGCATACTTTTCTCGCTATGGCCGAGGCAAACAAGCGGGCGGATGGTTTTATGCCTTGTCCATGTGCTGGCTGTAAGAATGGTCACAATTACTCTATGTCAAGAACCATTCACGCCCACTGCTTGAGTCCGGTTTCATGCCCCACTATAATGTTTGGACCAAGCACGGAGAAAGAGGGGTTATGATGGAAGACAATGAAGAAGAAGAGGACGACGACATCTATCCCGCCATAGGTTCCTGAATACGATGATACAACAATGGGGAAGAAGCTGAGCCGGTAATGCGGAAGAAGCTGAGCCGCAATGCGGAAGAAGTCAAGAAGAGGCATCGATGAGCCCGCTGATGATCTAGGTCGGGCCATTGCCGATGCAAAGAGAAATCGCAAGTGATTTGGAGAAGAAGAAGTTGCAACAAGATGTTAGAGGATCACAAAAATTGTTGTACCCGAATTGCGTGAGGTGACAAGAAAAGCTGGGCACCACATCGAATTGATGCAATGGAAGGCGAGAATGGTGTATCCGACAAGGATTTGGAAAGTTGCTGGTAATGATAAAGGATATGCTTCCAAAGGACAACAAATTGCCCGAGAGTACGACGAAGCAAAGAAGGTTGTCCGCCTCTAGGGTTAGAGGTGCGTAAGATATATGCATGCCCTAATGATTGCATCCTCTACCGCGGTGAGTACGAGGATTTGAACGCTGTCGGTATGTGGTGCATTGCGCTATAAGATCAGCCGCAATGAGCTCGGTGATGTCGAGGGCTAGCGCCCAGAAGAAGATTCTGCCAAGGTGATGTGGTATTCTCCTATAATACCACGGTTGAAACGCTTGTTCCAAAACAAAGAGCATGCCAAGGCGATGCGATGGCACGAGAAGACCGTAAGAAAGACGGAAAGTTGAGAGTACCACGACGGGTCGCAGTGGAGAAAAATCAAAAGAAAGTACGGAAGGAGTTTGCAGATGACGCAAGGAGCGTATGGTTTGGTCTAAGCGCAGATGGCACTAATCCTTTTGGGGAGCAGAGCAGCAACCATATCACCGGCTCGTGACTCTATGTTTGTATAACCTTCCTCCTTGGTTGTGCATGAAGCGGAAGTTCATTATGATGCCGTGCTCATCCAAGGCCCTAAGCAACCCAAAGAACGACATTGATGTGTACCTAAGGCCATTAGTTGAAGAACTCTTACAACTGTGGAATGGAACAGTGTACGCGTGCGTGATGAGCACATGGGGAAGAATTTGACTCAAGGCGTTGTTGTTCGTGACCATCAATGATTGGCCTGCTCTCAAGAACCTTTCGTGACGCATAAACAAGGGATACCGCGGATGCATGCACTGCTTGGATGATACCGACAAGATATATTTGAATAGTTGTAAGAAGAATGTGTACCGACATCGCCGATTTCTTCCGAGCAGCATCCCGTAAGAAAGAAAGGCAAGCATTTCAAAGGTGAGGCGGATCACCGGACGAAGCCTCGCCACCGCATCGGTGCTGATGTACATGATATGGTCAAGGATTTGAAGGTGATATTTGGAAATCCCGCGACAACCTGTTCAAGGACGCGACGGACGCGCACCCATGTGGAAGAAGAAATCTATATTTTGGGACCTGCCATATTGAAAGACCTAGAGGTCCGCCTCCGCAATCGACGTGATGCACGTGACGAAGAATCTTTGCGTGACCTCGCTTGGCTTCTTGGGCGGTATGGGAAGACAAAAGATACACCGAGGCACGGAGGACCAGCAATGTATGCACGGAGAAGACGGCATACATCGTGGTCATGCAAGCTACGCCTACCAAAGAAGAGAAGGAAATCTTCTTTGAATGCCCGCCAAGATAAGGTACCGTCGGCTTCGTCAATATAAAGGAATAATAAACATGGCGAGAAAAGTTCCGTAACCTAAAGTCTCATGATCGCCACGTGATTATGGCGCAATCGCTTCCGGTTGCATTGAGGGGCTTTACCGAAAACGCTCGATTAGCCATTGTGAAGCTATGTGCATTTCTCAATGCAATCTCTCGAAGGTAATCGATCCGTAAATCATACCAAGGTTACGTAATGATTTGGTGCAATGTCTTGTCGGGCCGAGTTGGTGTTCCCACCATCCTTCTTCAACATCATGACGCACGCCCTAGTTCACCTATGCGAAGAGATTAATGTTTTGGGTCCTGTATTTCTACACAATATGTTCCCCTTTGAGAGGTTCATGGGAGTCTTAAAGAGATATGTTCATAACCGTGCTAGGCTAGAAGGAAGCATCTCCAAGGGCCATCAAAATGAGGAGGTCATTGAGTTTTGTATTGACTTTATTCCTGACCTTAAGCCGATTGGTGTTCCTGAATCGCGCATAAGGGCGCATCGATGGAAAAGGCACACTAGGAGGGGAACAAATAATATGTGTGGACGGACATTCTCTCACCAAGCACACTACACGCTTCTGCTGAATTCCACCTTGGTGGCTCCGTATATGGATGAACACAAGAATTTGCTACGCCCAAACACCCGGAGCGGTCTCGATGAGTGGATTACACGTGAACAAACCAGAGTTTCGCCAATCGGTTGCGTACACGCACCATGCATGACACCTCTATTGAAGATGACTTGTACTTGCTGTCCCAGTTACCATCTTCGAATATAATGACTTTCAAAGGGTACGAGATAAATGGTAATACATTTTACACGATCGCCCAAGTTAAGAAGAGCACCAACCAAAACAGTGGTGTCCGCTTTGATGCAGAAACCAAGACGGGAAAGGAAACATATTGTGGTTATATACAGACATATGGGAACTTGACTATCGACGTGGTTTAAAGGTCCCTTTGTTTCGTGCAAATGGGTCAATATGACACGAGGCGGGTAACGGAAGACCCGCAGACGGAATGACAACAAAGGATCTCAACAATCTTATGATGCGACGAACCATTCGTCCTAGCCAATGATGTGGCACAGGTTTTCTATGTGAAGGACATGTCTACCAAGCCAAGAAAAAGAAAAGATAAGGAAGCGAATGCATCGTAAGATGAGCCAAAGCGCACATAGTTCTTTCTCGGGAAGAGAAACATCGTGGAGTGGATGACAAGATGCATAAGTCAAGATTATGAAAAGTTTGATGAAATTGCTCCATTCACAAAGTGAATATTGACCCGAGCATCCCGTTAAATGATGAAGATTTTCCATGGTTACGGCGCAAAGGGACACACGCTGAAGAAAAAGTTTCACACCCAAAGATCCGGGATGTGATCGGCTTCACTATCATCACTTTCTTCCGTGTTTCACACCTAGGAGGGAATGTCTGTAATAGTTAGGGTAGTTATGTGTTTTGGCATTTGAAACGCCAAGAAATTTTATGTGCAAACAAATTCTTTTCATGCATTTACTGTTTTTTTCCAAATAAATGACCCGAAATTGAAAAACAATTCAAATGAACTCGTAAAAGGTTGAAAGTTGGCATGGTATCATAATTTCATAAAATAGCATGTGCAAGAAAGTAGAGAGGGTTACGGCAAAATCTGGATGCACTTCGTACAAAATGGACAATCTCTTTCAAGTATCGAGTTTCCATTTAAAACTGAATCATATAAAGGCATTTCATTTTTAAATAACCTAAGCATTACTAAATTGAATATAATGATAAAACACACTAATATTAAACATAAGAAAAAGAATCACTGAAAAACTTTTTTCAAAGTTAAGTTATTCACAAACTAGTGATTCACACAAATTTCAAATAATTCAAAATTTAAACTATTCAAATTTAAAATCTACCGCACTAACAGAAAGTTTGTAATTTTTTACCTAAAGCAAAAATATTCACAAAGAAACTCTAAATACAGCAAAAAAAACTCAAAAATAAATAAAACAAAAATAAATAAATCAAAAAATAAGAAAATAAAAAAGCTCGCCATCGCGCCATAGCGGCTCAGATACGACTAGAAACCCAACTCAGTAGTTGGGCCAGATGCAGGCCTGCAAGCCCAAGAGGCCCACAATCAGTAGGAGAGGTAGGCCTGCAAGGCCTGCTATTGAGAGGAGTTCAATGCAAGGCCAGCCACGGGCTTATAAACCGTCTCGCGCTCCTAAACTAGCGAGGTGGGACTAAACTTGCGCCCTCCTCAAGAAGACACCTTTAGTACCGGTCGTGGCTCCAACCGGTATTAAAGGGGCCTTTAGTACCGGTTTGTGCCACCACCCGTACTAAAGGGGTCGCTTCGCCGCTTGGCTCAAGTTAAATAGATTTTAGTACCGTTGGTGGCTCCAACCGTACTAAAGGTGCCTTCTATATAAGAAAACACTTCAAAATTTAGTCGGTTTCTCATCTATCCTCTCGCTTTTCTCCTCTGCCGCCGCCGCCCGCCGTCTCCATATCCTCGACGCCGCCCGTCCCTGCCGCCGCTTCGCCGCCGCTTCGCCCCCGCTGCCGCCGCCCCATCATCCTGTCCCTGCTGCCCCTGCTGCCACCGCCGCTTCGCCCCGCCGTTGTCACTGTCCCTCGTGCCGCCGCCGCTTCTGCCCGACGTCCCGTCCCCTCGCTGCCGCCTTCTTGCCCAGACGTCCCGTCCCTGTCGCCGCGCCTGCCGCCGCCCCTGCTGCCACAGGCTGCCTGCCGCCTCTCGCCTCGCCGGCCGGTGAGAGCGCACACACACATACATTTTTAGTTATAGATTTTTCTGTTTTTAAGAAAGTGTTAGACATTTTTCTGTTTTTTAGAAATAGTTAGAAATGTTAGAATTGTTAGAATTGTTAGAATTGTTAGAAATGTTAGAAATTGTTAGAAATTTTTCTGTTTTTTAGTTATAGAAATAGTTATAAAAAAGTTAGAATAAATTTTAGTTATCAAAATCCAATCATTAAAAAAATGTTACTTTTTGCGGGCATATAGCTAGTATTTGTTCTCGACGATGCCCGGCCCGCATCTCGCCGTCCGACCCGTCTGCATGACGACGCCCACCCGACCCATGTCCGGACTGGCTCACTGGCTGGCACTGGAGGTGCTGCTTGAGGGCGCCGCTTGACGAGGAACCCGCCGCGGGTCCCGCTGTCGACCCCGATCTCGCTTTGGTGGCGTGAATCATGTCAGAATCTCGGGCAACCACGTAGTCATCCCGGGCTAATAGGAGTTCCTCGTCAGCCGAAATGACCTTCACACTTAGCAATCTGGAACGTGATCGTAGCATTGCGTGAACGTTAATTCGTGTCCCATGCACGGTGCTAGTGGCACTGGCAACTTGCGATTGGTGTGGATGGAGGGCTGAACACAGCCATTACATTGGCGGTAGCGACACACGCGGCACTGTGCGTGGTCGGTTAGCGGATGTTGGAACCTCCAGCGAGGCTTCATCCGCATTGCGATGCCAGCCGTCCATTCGCAGAACATCACATGGCGCAGCTGCTTCGTCATTTCTTCGCGACGCTGACTACATGTTGCGTCTCGCCTCACCGGGCGACCTGATGTCCAGAAATGTCCCTGAGCTCTGGCAGGTGCGCTCTGCACCCGGCTAGGTTCCTGCGCATTCGTGCAATGACCTATCTTGCTGCATTTCAGAATATGCCACGTTTTGAAGCGAGGTCACTTGTGCAGCGCTAAGCTAGCATCATGAGTTGAGTTCTTGGGTTGGATTAAGTGGACAGCCTCATGCCATTGCGTTGAGAATTGGAAAGAAGATGGGCTCACGTGTAGCATCGATTGCATCATGAAATGCTCCGTATTAGCACCAGAATGCAATGGTGTATGGTAGACAATATGCTCATGTCAGTTATTACCCAGATTACACTTCGACGGGCCAATCATGATTGAGGTTGTAGATGCACAGATAAGGTGATAGGAATGGTCTAGATTATCGCATAGTGCGATTGCTACTAGAGTCACATATGTATATGGTTGGGAACCACTTGGATGCTAGGTTGAATAACGTGCTGAACAGATGGATGCCTGCTCGTCGTACTGGAGTGCATAGGAATCTAACTTACTGTGGAAGGATGTCAGGAAGATGAATGTCTTCATTACGGTGAAATAGATGGACGATGCTGAGATATTCTATTACGATTGCAAATTGTGATGCATTCTGAAGGACAGTCCTCTCCTAGTGAGAGATTGGCATTACAAGTTATAGTCTTGTAACGTGTTGCTGATACATCGTCAGCTGTAGTAGCACTAATTGGCTATCGAGCATTAAGCTGTTGTATGCGATTGGTCATAAGTTCCTACATGTACCCTATGAATAGCATTAACATCTTAATGTAGGTCAGTTAAGTTCAATACCTGTCAGCATTGCAATGTAATGGATTGCTCACCCATCATGAATGAAGTTAGGCATTAGTTCACTTGGGTTCTCAATTCAGCTCTTTGGACGATATGTTTCTGGAAATAACTTCATGCTGACTTAAAGTGACTTCTTGAACCATCGTTGCAACTTACTACAGTTCAGTTGGACTAAGGACATGAATTGCCTTATCGCTTTGGATTCTAGATCTAGTAAGTTAAGTTTCTTGAAGATGCTAATCGAGTCTGTGCAGTCATAACAACTAGGTCAGTGGAATGCGAAATACTGTTCCTCTTAGCGTAACTCAGTATCCAGTTAAGCTATCTTTCTGTCTAATCATATTCGGAAACAGCTGATTACAATAGCACCTGACGCCAATGTCGATGCAGCGAACCACAGAGATCTCTTGCGTATGATCTATTCCTGCCGTGTCATACATCTAGATTTCGAATCATTTGACAGCACTAGTTTGGTCGCTCTGTTGCGTCGTCGTTCGCAGCGAGCAATCTCAGTTGAAGCAATGAGCTGTCCTGCGCCTCATTGAGTGAGCAGGTTATTAGTATGCTCTAAAGCAGGTGTTCCTCATGTCTCGGCACGACAGGCATGCAGCTGCATGGTGGTGCTATCCTCTTAGACTACTTGTCATCTGACAATGACATTAACTCTTTGTTTCGATCTGTCATTGCACATGAGGACATTATCCGTACATGAGTGGATCAATCCATTCATTAGACAAAGACACATTCTATTGGATGCAATTCTCCCAAGTCTTAGTATGTGCAAGTGTACTTGGCGTCAGTGATCGGCTAGAATTCTGTATTGGATGCTCATTTCAGATACATGAGTGAATGGGTTACTATTATAGTCGGTTTAAGGGAGTTAGTGCAGACGCATACTGGTACAATGTACTCATATCATAGCATGTGCTCATCATGTGGATTCTACAATCTGCATTAGATTGCATGTTATGAACAATTAGAATTGATGAATTGTGCAATTCGGTATACGAAGCGACATCAGTGCTGTAGGTGATAGATGAATAGAAGGATGAATAAGTTGCTACATGATTCTAAATTTATGAGCTACTAGGTTCAAATTTATGCATTGCCCATGATTGAGCAGTTTGAGTAAATGAGGAGTGCTCAGTCATGTAGATTTGAATCAAAAGCTGTAATAGCTCTGATAGATTCTGATGATTATTGCGTGATCTAGTTGTACCACTGAACATCATGATTTGTAACTCGAATAGCATGTACTACAACTTGATTAAACTTGCTCAGGTTACAGTTGCATTCATTTTGTAGAATATACCAGTGAATACAATCATCTGTAGGTAACTATATGCATAGATTGCTATAAGTGTATTGTTCTCTCAGGAATGAAGAGCATACAAATTGACAGAATAGCATCGTTCTAATGTGCCTGATGTCAGTATGACATTGCAGCTAGAAACTTCTGAGTTAAGGCAACCAGAGAGAAGTGAGCCATAGAACAACAAAGATAAGGCCTCAACTTGAAGAAACCTTGACTAGTAAGTAAAGAACTCACAAGAGGAAGAATTGTGCATTGCCTCGTATTGTACTGTCTGCAATTACTCTACCATTGAAGCTATGTTGCTAATTTCAGAGGTCTACATGCTGAAGTTGCTTATGGCTGCAAGTGTCACAATGAGCTATACGTCAGATATCCTGGTGATGAATCCGTTCAAGTCACACTAGAGTAGTGCACTAGATTCATGATCATCGAGTAACGCTGCACTCTGTAGACAAGGCTTCTATTCATGTAGCGAATAGTTATCAGCGCAATCGATTGAAATTTTTAGTGAATTTGATAGTACTGCGCTGTCATAGAAAGCATTGCGGTTATTATCATTTATGACATGTAGTTTGCATAACTGGCAGATTTGTCCATAGGATCATTATTCGGTATGACGTTTGAGCTACTCAATTGTCATGTTGCTCAGAAAGCACTTAAGATCAATAGTTTCTACGATGTAGTGTAAGTTCAATATCCAGAACTCCTAAGTTTCAGGATATGCCATCTTTATAGCAACCACTTTTCGATAGGATTTAACCATGTTGATCTCTTGTACTAGACATTCAAGAATGCTTAATAGATTAACGTGAGAATTATTGAATCATTTTAAGTCACTATGAATAACCGCTTATGGTTGCCAACTAGTACTTGATCTTACAGAATTGTAACTAATCGATTGGTTAGCTCGATATTAGGTAGCTTCTAGTTGTCTTCATACTAACTGACTATTATACTGTCTTATCTGAATGTTACTGGCTTTAGTAGAATTTTATCGACTCAGTTAACATTGCTTGTCTTGCTTTTACATTGTAAAGTTAGTTCCGATTATGACAGTTGCAATTGATTTTATGTCATGCATAACTTATGCATACTCTACATGATATATTTGCCTCATTTTTGTGGTGAATCATAGTTATGCATCTGTACGCCTATGTGCAATCGTATGTAGTGGACATGATGGTGTTCTGCTACTGATATTTTGCTAGATTGATATTATTCGTGAGTGTTATTGTAACATAGTTGTCACTTTATATGGTGAAAGTTGCTTGATATCGTAGTCTCTTGGTATTATGATTGATTAGTTCGTGATATTGACTGTTAACTTTGATACTGATCTTTCTGATCATTTGATATGCTTTCATAATTCGAATTCCTTGTATAATTTTATTGCATTATTTTGTCACTATTGTTTGCCTTTCTTAATTCTGCGTAATTCTAGCATGTATATGAGTTTGTGCATTGCTATTTTCTGTTTCATTGTGTGTTTTCATCTTCGTAGAACATGTAGGAGCCAATATGGGCATCCAGGTCCCGCTATTGTTTATTGATCGGAGACGTGTCTCGGTCATGTCTACATTGTTCTCGAACCGTAGGGTCCGCACGCTTAAGGTTTCGATGACGGTTATATTATGAGTTTGTGTATTTTGATGTACCGAAGAGTTCGAGTCCCGGATGTGATCACGACACAACGAGGAGTCTCGGAATGGTCGAGACGTAAATATTGATATATTGGACGGCTATGTTCGACATCGGAATGGTTCCGAGTGGTTTCGGATAATACCGAGTGCCGAGGGGTTACCGAACCCCCGGGAAGTAATGGGCCTTAATGGGCCAAGAGGGAGAGAGAGGGCTGCGCCAGAGGTGGCGCCCCCCATGGGCAGTCCGACTGACAAGGAGGGGGCGCGCCCCCTTTCCTCTCCCTATCCCTCTCCTTCCTTCCCCTTCCCTCCTAGTTGGATTAGGAAAGGGAGTCCTACTCCCACTAGGAGGAGGACTCCCCTCCCTTGGCGCGCCTCTAGGGCCGGCCGCCCTCTCCCTTGCTCCTTTATATACGGGGGGGGGGCACCCTAGGACACACAAGTTGATCCTTGAGATCGCTCTTAGCCGTGTCGGTGCCCCTCCACCATAATCCACCTCGGTCATATCGTGGCGGTGCTTAGGCGAAGCCTGCGTCGATAGAACATCAAGATCGCCACCACGCCGTCGTCCGACGGAACTCTCTCCCCGGAGCTTTGCCGGATCGGAGCCCGAGGAGCGCCACCAAGCTGTCGTGTGTCAAGAACTCGGAGGCGCCGGAGTAACGGCGCTGTGATCGGTTGATCGCGAGGAGAACGTCGACTACTTCCTCTACGCCAGATCGCTTCGCTTCGGTCTCACGAGGGTACGAGACAACACTCTCCCTCTCGCCATGCATCACCATGATCTTGCGTGTGCGAGGAAAATTTTGAAATTACTACGCTCCCCAACAAAGGCATCCGAGCCTAGGTTTTTATGGTTTGATGTTTTGCACGAGTAGAACACAAGTGAGTTGTGGACTATACAAGTCATACCGCCTACCAAAGATGTCATACTTTGGTTCAGCGGTATTGTTGGATGAAGCGGCCGGACCGACATTACGCCAGACGCTTACGCGAGACTGGTTCTACCGCCGTGCTTTGCACAAAGGTGGCTAGCGGTGTCGGTTTCTCAACTTTAGTTGAACTGAGTGTGGCTACGCCCGGTCCTTGAGAAGGTTAAACGAGTCTATTTGACGAAGTATCGCTGTGGTTTTGATGCGAGGTGAGATTGGTTCTTGCTTAAGCCCGTAGCAGCCACGTAAAATTTGCAACAACAAAGTAGAGGACGCCTAACTTGTTTTTGCAGGCATGTTGTGATGTGATATGGCCAAGACGTGATGCTATATTTTATTGTATGAGATGATCATGTTTTGTAACCTAAGTTATCGGCAATCGGCGAGAGCCATATGGTTGTCGCTTATTGTATGAAATGCAAGCCTACATAATTGCTTTACTTTATCACTAAGGGTAGCGATAGTCGAGAAGCAATAGATGGCGAAACGACAACGATGCTACGATGGAGATCAAGGTGTCGCGCCGGTGACAATGGTGATCACGACGATGCTTCAAGATGGAGATCACAAGCACAAGATGATGATGGCCATATCATATCACTTATATTGATTGCATGTGATGTTTATCCTTTATGCATCTTATCTTGCTTTGATTGACGGTAGCATTTTAAGATGATCTCTCACTAAAATTATCAAGTAGTGTTCTCCCGAGTATGCACCGCTGCCAAAGTTCGTCGTGCCGAGACACCACGTGATGATCGGGTGTGATAAGCTCTCACGTCCATCTACAACGGGTGCAAGCCAGTTTTGCACACGCAGAATACTCGAGTTATACTTGACGAGCCTAGCATATGCAGATATGGCCTCGAACACGGAGACCGAAAGGTCGAGCGTGAATCATATAGTAGATATGATCAACATAGTGATGTTCACCATTGAAAACTACTCCATCTCACGTGATGATCGGTTATGGTTTAGTTGATTTGGATCACGTGATCACTTAGATGACTAGAGAGATGTCTGCCTAAGTGGGAGTTCTTAAGTAATATGATTAATTGAACTTAAATTTATCATGAACTTAGTACCGATAGTATCTTGCTTGTCTATGTTTGTTTGTAGATAGATGGCTCGTCTTTGTTGTTCCGTTGAATTTTAATGCGTTCCTTGAGAAAGCAAAGTTGAAAGATGATGGTAGCAATTACACGATCGGGTCCGAATCTCGAGGATTATCCTCATTGCTGCATAGAAGAGTTATGTCCTGGAAGCACCGCTGGATGCCGTGCTCATCGCTGATGTAACCGACGACGTTAAGAACGTCTGGCGAGCAAAGCTCGATGACTACTCTATAGTTCAAGGTGCCATGCTTTACGGCTTAGAACCGGTCTTCAACGACGTTTTGAACGCCATGGAGCATATGAGATGTTCCAGAGTTGAAGTTGATATTTCAACAGTAATGCCCGGATTGAGAGATAAGAAGTCTCCAATAAGTTCTATAGCCGCAAGATGGAAGAGAATGGGTCTGTCAAGGAGCACATACTCGTAATGTCCGGGTATTACAATCACTTGAGTCAACTGGGAGTTAATCTTCCGGATGATTGTGTCATTGATGAAATTCTTCAATCACGCCACCAAGCTACAAAGGCTTCGTGATGAACTATAATATGCAAGGGTTAGTAAAGACTATGCCCGAGCTCTTCGCAATGCTAAAGGCTGCGGAGGTAGAAATCAAGAAAGAGCATCAAGTGTTGATGGTCAATAAGACCACTAGTTTCAAGAAGAAAGGCAAAGGGAAGAAGAAGGAACTTCAAGAAGAACAAAGAAGCAAGTTGTCGCTCAGAGAAGAAACCCAAGTCCGGACCTAAACCTGAAATCGAGTGCTTCTACCGCAAGCGATCGGTCCTTTGAAGCGGAACTACCCCAAGTATTTGGCGGATAAGAAGGATGGCAAGGTGAACAAAGGTATATGTGATATACATGTTATTGATGTGTACCTTACTAGAGCTCGCAGAGCACTGGTATTTGATATCGGTTCATTGCTAATATTTGCAACTCAAACAGGACTACGGATTGCTTAACACCGCAAAGGACGAGGTGACGATGCGCGTGGAAATGGTTCCAAAGTCGATGTGATCGCGGTCGGCACACTACCTCTACATCTACCTTCGGATTAGTTTTAGACCTAAATAATTGTTATTTGGTGCCGCGTTGAGCATGAACATTATATCTGGATCTTGTTTGATGCGAGACGGTTATTCATTTAAATCAGAGAATAATGGTTGTTCTATTTATATGAGTAATATCTTTTATGGTCATGCACCCTTGAAGAGTGGTCTATTTTAATGAATCTCGATAGTAGTGATACACATATTCATAATGTTGAAGCCAAAAGATGCAGAGTTGATAATGATAGTGCAACTTATTTGTGGCACCGCCGCTTAGGTCATATCGGTATAAAGCGCATGAAGAAACTCCATATCGATGGACTTTTGGAGTCACTTGATTATGAATCACTTGGCACTTGAACCGTGCCTCATGGGCAAGATGACTAAAACCCGCTTCTCCCAGACTATGGAGAGAGCAACAGATTTGTTGGAAATCATACATCTGAGATGTATGTGGTCCGATGAATGTTGAGGCTCGTGGCGGATATCATTATTTTCTCACCTTCACAGATGATTTAAGCAGATATGGGTATATCTACTTAATGAAACATAAGTCCAAACATTTGAAAAGTTCAAAGAATTTCAGAGTGAAGTTGAAAATCATCGTAATAAGAAAATAAAGTTTCTACGATCCGATCGTGGAGGTGAATATTTGAGTTACGAGTTTGATCTACATTTGAAACAATACGAATAGTTTCAAGAACTCACGCCACCCGGAACACCACAACGTAATGGTGTGTCCGAACGTCAGAATCGCACTTTACTAGATATGGTGCGATCTATGATGTCTCTTACAGATTTACCGCTATCATTTTGGGGATATGCTCTTGAGACGGACGATTCACGCTGAATAGAACACCGTCAAAATCCGCTGAGACGACACCTTATGAACTATGGTTTAGCAAGAAACCAAAGTTGTCGTTTCTTATAGTTTGGGGATGCGATGCTTATGTGAAAAAGCTTCAACCCGATAAGCTCGAACCCAAATCGAGAAATGTGTCTTCATAGGATACCCAAAGGAGACATTGGGTACACCTTCTATCACAGATCCAAGGCAAGACATTTGTTGCTAAGAATGGATCCTTTCTAGAGAAGGAGTTTCTCTCGAAAAAGTGAGTGGGAGGAAAGTAGAACTTGATGAGGTAATCGTACCTTCTCCCTTATTGAAAGTAGTTTATCACGTAAACCGGTTTCGCGACATCTACACCAAATAGTGAGGAAGTTGATGATGTTGATCATGAAACTTCGATCAAGTTACTACGTAACCTCGTAGATCAACCAAGGTAAGATCCGCACTGTGAGTGGTACGGTAATCCTGTTCGAAGTCATGCTACTAGATCATGATGAACCTACGAACTATGAAGAAGCGATGGTGAGCCCAGATTCCACAAAATGGCTTGAGGCCATGAAATCGAGATGGGATCCATGTATGAAAACAAAGTGTGGACTTTGGTTGACTTGCCCGAGGGTCGGCAAGCAATAGAAAACAAGTGGATCTTCAAGAAGAAGACCGACGCGACGGTAATGTTATCGTTTACAAAGCTCGACTTGTCAAAGGGTTTTCGACAAGTTCAAGGGATTGACTACGATGAGACCTTCTCACCCGAAGCGATGCTTAAGTCTGTCTGAATCATGTTAGCAATTGCCGATTTTATGATTATGAAATTTGGCAAATGGATGTAAAACCGCATTCTGAATGGATTTACGGAAGAAGAGTTGTATATGATGCAACCGAAGGTTTTATCGATCCAAAGGGAGCTAACAAAGTGTGCAAGCTCCAATGATCCATTTATGGACTGGTGCAAGCATCTCGAGTTGGAATAAACGCTTTGATAGTGTGATCAAAGCATTTGGGTTTATACTGCACTTTTGGAGAAGCCTCGATTTACAAGAAAGTGAGTGGGAGCTCAGAGCATTTCGATATTATATGTAGATGACATATTACTAATCGGAAATGATATAGAATTTCTGGATAGCATAAAGGGTACTTGAATAAGAGTTTTTCGATGAAGGACCTCGGTGAAGCTGCTTACATATTGGGCATCAAAATCTATAGAGATAGATCAAGACGCTTAATTGGACTTTCACAAAGCACATACCTTGACAAAATTTTGAAGAAGTTCAAAATGGATCAAGCAAAGAAAGGGTTCTTGCCTGTGTTACAAGGTGTGAAGTTGAGTAAGACTCAATGCCCGACCACCGCAGAAGATAGAGAAAAATGAAAGATGTTCCTATGCTTCACCATAGGCTCTATCATGTATGCAATGCTGTGTACCAAACCTGATGTGTGCCTTGCTATTAGCTTAGCAGGAGGTACCAAAGTAATCCAGAGTGGATCATCGACGGTGGTCAAGAACATCCCGGTACCGAAAAGGACTAAGGATATGTTTCTCGATATGGAGGTGACAAAGAGCTCATCGAACAGTTACGTTGATGCAAGCTTTGACATCGATCCGACGATTCTAAATCGCAAACCGGATACGATTTACACTAAACGGTGGAGCTGTCGGTTGGTGCGCTTCTAAACAAAGCGTCAGAAGGGATCTACATGTGAAGCGGAGTACATAGCAGCTTCGAAGCAGCTAATGAAGGAGTCTCGATGAAGGAGTTCATATCCGATCTAGGTGTCATACCTAGTGCATCGGGTCCAATGAAAATCTTTTGTGATAATATCGAGCAATTGCTTTAGCGAAGGAATCCAGATTTCACAAGAGAACCAAACACATCAAGAGACGCTTCAATTCCATCCGGATTTGGTCCGTGGGAGACATAGAGATTTGCAAGATACATACGGATCTGAATGTAGCGCACCTGCTGACTAAGCCTCTTCCACGAGCAAAACATGATCAGCACCAAGACTCCATGGGTGTTAGAATCATTACCGTGTAATCTAGATTATTGACTCTAGTGCAAGTGGGAGATCAAGGAAATATGCCCTAGAGGCAATAATAAAGTTATTATTTATTTCCTTATTACATGATAAATGTTTATTATTCATGCTAGAATTGTATTAACCGGAAACATAATACATGTGTGAATACATAGACAAACAAAATGTCACTAGTATGCCTCTACCAGACTAGCTTGTTAATCAAAGATGGTTAAGTTTCCTAACCATAGACAAAGGAGTTGTCATTTGATTAACAAGGTCACATCATTAGTCGAATGATCTGATTGACATGACCCATTCCATTAGCTTAGCGCCCGATCGTTTAAGTATGTTGCTATTGCTTTTATCCATGACTTATACTGTTCCTATAACTATGAGATTATGCAACTCCCGTTTGCCGGAGGAACACTTTGGGTACTACCAAACGTCACAACGTAACTGGGTGATTATAAAGGAGTACTACAGTGTCTCCAAAGTCGATGTTGGGTTGGCGATTTCGAGATTAGGTTTTGTCACTCCGATTGCTCGGAGAGGTATCTCTGGGCCCTCTCGTAATACACATCACTTAAGCCTTGCAAGCATTACAACTAATGAGTTAGTTGCAAGATGATGTATTACGGACGAGTAAAGAGACTTGCCGATAACGAGATTGAACTAGGTATTGATACCGACGATCGAATCTCGGGCAAGTAACATACCGATGACAAAGGAACAAACGATATTGTTATGCGGTCTGACCGATAAAGATCTTCGTAGAATATGTAGGAGCCAATATGGGCATCCAGGTCCCGCTATTGGTTATTGATCGGAGACGTGTCTCGGTCATGTCTACATTGTTCTCGAACCGTAGGGTCCGCACGCTTAAGGTTTCGATGACGGTTATATTATGAGTTTGTGTATTTTGATGTACCGAAAGAGTTCGGAGTCCCGGATGTGATCACGGACACGACGAGGAGTCTCGGAATGGTCGAGACGTAAAGATTGATATATTGGACGGCTATGTTCGGACATCGGAATGGTTCCGAGTGGTTTCGGATAATACCGGAGTGCCGGAGGGGTTACCGGAACCCCCCGGGGAAGTAATGGGCCTTAATGGGCCAACAGGGGAGAGAGAGGGCTGCGCCAGGAGGTGGCGCGTGCCCCCCCCCATGGGGAGTCCAAATTGGACAAGGAGGGGCGCGCCCCTTCCCTCTCCTCTCCCTCTCCTTCCTTCCCCTTCCTCTCCTAGTTGGATTAGGAAAGGGAGTCCTACTCCCACTAGGAGGAGGACTCCTCCCTTGGCGCGCCTCTAGGGCCGGCCGGCCCTCCCCTTGCTCCTTTATATATACGGGGGGGGGCACCCTAAGACACACAAGTTGATCCTTGAGATCGCTCCTTAGCCGTGTGCGGTGCCCTCCTCCACCATAATCCACCTCGGTCATATCGTGGCGGTGCTTAGGCGAAGCCTGCGTCGGTAGAACATCAAGATCGCCACCACGCCGTCGGCCGATGGAACTCTCTCCCGGAGCTTTGCCGGATCGGAGCCCGAGGAGCGCCACCGAGCTGTCGTGTGTCAAGAACTTCGGAGGCGCCGAGTAACGGCGCTGGATCGGTTGGATCGCGAGGAGAACGTCGACTACTTCCTCTACGTTGTGATCGCTTCGCTTCGGTTCACGAGGGTACGTAGACAACACTCTCCCCTCTCGTTGCTATGCATCACCATGATCTTGCGTGTGCGTAGGAAAATTTTGAAATTACTACGTTCCCCAACACAAAATAGGACTTCCCATATATAAATCTTTACCTCCGGACCATTCCGGAACTCCTCGTGACGTCCGGGATCTCATCCGGGACTCCGAACAACATTCGGTAACCACATACAAACTTCCTTTATAACCCTAGCGTCATCGAACCTTAAGTGTGTAGACCCTACGGGTTCGGGAACCATGCAGACATGACCGAGACGTTCTCTGGTCAATAACCAACAGCGGGATCTGGATACCCATGTTGGCTCCCACATGTTCCACGATGATCTCATCGGATGAACCACGATGTCAAGGACTCAATCAATCCCGTATGCAATTCCCTTTGTCTAGCGGTATTGTACTTGCCCGAGATTCAATCGTCGGTATCCCAATACCTTGTTCAATCTCGTTACCGGCAAGTCTCTTTACTAGTTCCATAACACATCATCCCGTGATCAACCCCTTGGTCACATTGTGCACATTATGATGATGTCCTACCGAGTGGGCCCAGAGATACCTCTCCGTCTGCGGAGTGACAAATCCCATCTCGATTCGTGCCAACCCAATGACACTTTCAAGATACCCGTATTGCACCTTTATAGCCACCCGATTCGTTGTGACGCTTTGGTACACCCAAAGCATTCCTACGGTATCCGGGAGTTGCACAATCTCATGGTCTAAGGAAATGATACTTGACATTAGAAAAGCTTTAGCATATGAACTACACGATCTTTGTGCTAGGCTTAGGATTGGGTCTTGTCCATCACATCATTCTCCTAATGATGTGATCCCTTTATCAACGACATCCAATGTCCATGGTCAGGAAACCGTAATCATCTCTTGATCAACGAGCTAGTCTACTAGAGGCTTACTAGGGACATGGTGTTGTCTATGTATCCACACATGTATCTGAGTTTCCTATCAATACAATTGTAGCATGGATAATAAACGATTATCATGAACAAGGAAATATAATAATAATAATAACTAATTTATTATTGCCTCTAGGGCATATTTCCAACAGCCGTCTCCGGCACGGCCTGGAAGCTCACGCATTCCGAACACTGGGAAGGATCAGACGGGCGCAGAGAGAAGAAGTGGTGCAGAAGGGCAACGGAAGGAGGAATCCCCACCATGGCCTCGCAGATGAAGGCGAAGACAGCAAGCAGAGTAATAGATTGGGGGCCAAGATGCATCATGTGGATCTGATAATGGGACAACACCGCGTTGAAGAAATCGGAAAAGGGGGGAACCAGGCCCGCCCACAAGGTGTCGGCAAAGAATCGGACCTCCATGACGATCCTGTCGAAGTAGGCATGGGACGCGGGCCAGACCGTCGTCCTCCTGCACTCATTGAAGCTGGAGGCGAGTGCGGAGCAGACCTTCTCCAAGGCTTCCAAATTGAGTATGAGTGACTTGTCGACGGCGGGAGCAGCCGGCAGAGGCGCGCTGGACGAAGGCGCGGATTCCTTCCCCTTCTCCTTTTTCGTTGGCGCCATGGCAATGGAAAAGGGGGGAGAACTCAAGATGGATTGGAAGCGGAAGCAGAGGCTCAAGGGGGAAAAGAGAACAAGGAGCGTGCAGACAGCAAAGGGAGAATAACTGTGTACGAGCGTGGGGAAGCGGAGGCGCTCACGTCCAATCAACCGCCACACGGCGCCCAAGGCCGCAGGCCGATGGGGCCCGTGGCGTTCCGCACTTGCCCCTTTGCTTCTCCGCTAAGCCAAGTCTGAGCACGCCTTGGGCCCAGGGGCTACGTTCGGCGTCCTGGGAACGGGGGTCCCCAGACCTGCCCGCCTGCAGCCTGCGGCATGGCTCGGGTGGTGGCCCAGTACGGCCCATCTTCATCAACGCAAGACTCAAGACCCTCGCGAGGGGCCAAGCCTCGCGGGGCGGACGACACAAGACTTCCTCAGGAATGGCCTCGCCAGGCAGGCTCGCGAGGAGGTGGAGAGATCAAGGCAGGTTACCTCGCGAGGTGCTCGTGACGCAAGTCGTGACGATCGAGACCAGGCGGGCGCCAGGCGGGCGCCGGCCTTCGCAGTGTCCTTGTTTCCTCTTTGGTGCAAAGGGGGCAAGCACAGGCGTGGAGTACCGAGGCACCAGGCAAAGGTTGCCATTCTGGTGCAATGAGACCAAGACCAGCAGAGCGGCAGGATGGAGGTCACCGTGGAGCCCAAGACGGCGTCATCGCCAGTGCCTTTGGTAGCCGAAGACCAACTTTAGTCAGGATAACCTGTACTAGATGTTCCCCTTCAAAATGGTCGTTGTTGGCGCCCTTCCCGCTCAATATTTGGGAAGAGGACCAGGGCCTCTATAAATAGGGCTAGCCACCACAGAAGGGAGGGCATCTCATCGAGTGCTCATTAGATCGAGAGGCGATTGAACTCACCCAAGTAGTTCATCGCACCAGCTCAAGAACACCTCTCGCGAGGCAGTTCATCCTTTGTACTGTTCATCATCAGCCCCCGAGGCAATCCACCACACCACACACTAGAGTAGGATATTACACCACAACGGTGGCCCAAACCAGTATAAATCTTGTGTCCCTCGTATTGTCCATCGTTTAGCTTAGATTCCTGCGAGGCGATCGGACGTGGATCGGTAGGGGGAAGATCTTCGTGCGCACCCCAGAGTTCGAACCTTAAGGGTCTGCTAGAACCCAACATCCGACAAGTGTGGCGTGTGGGCAATGGGCAAAGCATTCGTATTTGGCGGGATCGTTGGCTACCCACGGAGCCAACGGGCCAACCCATCACGCAGCAGGGGACTTGCAGGCTCCGCCGAGTGGCAGACCTACTAGATGCGTCCGGCGCTTGGCGCATGGACGTGTTGCGACAATATTTCCTTCCGGCGGACGTGGAATCCATCACCAACATCCGCACGTCACCGCGCATTACCGACGACATCATTGCATGGGCTCCGGAGAAGAACAATATCTTCACCGTTCGCTCTGCCTACCGCCTTGCCATGGACGAGCGCGAGCGTCCATTGGCAACCGCCACGAGCAGGGCATCGGATGGTCGTCGCGCCATCTGGAAGACCATATGGGGGTGCCCTGCTCCCCCAAAGGTACGCGTTTTTGCATGGAGACTGGTGTCCAACTCGCTCGCAACTTGGGCAAATAAATGCCATCATCATCTCGAGCTTCGATGTGTGCCCCTTTGTGGTGTTAAACGGAGGACGGCTTCCATGCGATGTGCGAGTGTCCCTTGCGGCGGAGTTGTGGAGAGCCATGGCGCTAGATCGCCTATTCCCAAGGTGGAGGACATCGGAACACAGACCGTAATGGCTTTTCTCATTCTTGGACCCACTCTTAGAAACTACACGCATGGTAGTCCTCATGATCATGTGGCGTGCTTGGTATGTACGTAATGAAATTACCCATGGTAAAGTTCCTCCACCAACCGAGGCATCCTGCGGGTTCCTCCATGGATACATCAACTCACCGTTGTGTATTCAAGAATGGCCCAAAGGTGATATGGAAAAAGGTAAAATGGTCATTCAGCTAGGTGCCCCGACTAGCTACCATGACACGAGAGAAGAAGTATGAGCAGCGTTGGGTTTTACCACCGACCGGTTGGACAAAACTAAACGTCGATGGAAGCCATGTACCCGCCACTCGAGCTGCGGTGGAGGGATGGTGCTACGTCTGAGCGAGGAAATTATCTTCACCACATGTAGAGAAATACGCACATGTGATAATAGCTGGAAGCTGAATTAGCGGCCTGCAAGGAGGGACTCGAGCTCGCTACACCGCATCGAGTTGCCCATTGTGATCGAGATGGATCTGCTGAAGGCATCATGTTGTCGAACGCCAGGACGATCGATCACTCGAGGGTCCGTGTGATGGTGGAAGAGATCAAGAGGATGGTTGTTGATGACCCTAGGAAGATTTATATTACTGCTATTAGTCGTTCGCAAAATAAAGTCAGCCATGCACTAGCTGCATATGGGAGGAGCACCCCTCGTACTGCAGTATGGTTGGGCTTAGGTTTGAGTGACATTATAAAACTTGTTTTGGCTGATTTGCCTCCTTAAGTAATAGAATTTCCCATTACCCCCCCAAAAAAGCTCCTGAAGCTCTTGGATATGGGCGCGTCGAGAAGGAAGGTTTTTTCCTCTACACACTGTATTCATTTCATTATTTTTGTTGAAAAATTTAGGGGCAATTCGGTTTCTAACCATAATTTGTCACACTTTAAGTTAGGCAAATTTGATCAAGTTATGCGGTCTTCGTTCTAGTCACATCTAAAGTGAGATATTTTTTGAGAAATAAACCCCACATGTTATACATATAGAAAGTGTAACAGGATTTTCTCAGACAAGTCAAAGTGTGGCTAAAAATTTAAGCACCAAGATAAGTCAAATGTGGCAAATCTAAGGCTAGTTCTTTTGGCCGATTTTGAACTCTTTCCAGCTTCTCTCAAAACCTCCAATCTAATTCGTTTGACAATCTTACATAGTTAGGGTCTAACTAGTTAGGATTGTCAAACGAATGAAAGTATAACTAGCTTAGATTGTCAAGCGAATGAGTGTTTGATGATTTTGGGAGAGTCTCCTAACTAGCTAGTTAAGGTTCCGTAACTAGCTAGGTTTGTCGAACGAATGGATGTTAAAAATTCTGGGAGAAGATGAGGAGAGGGCTGATTAGCCAAGAGAACCGGCCCTTTTTTTTAGAACTGGCCCTTGATCATCATAAACCAAACATGCCAAATTCCTTATTCTTCTTGGTCTCTGACATCATATTACCATTTTGCCCCTGTTGAATGGATGGACTCAACCCGTCATTTGCGACCGCCGAACACACCACACCGGAGTGTTGTGCCGCCGTCCCGTCGTGAACAGCAGGGGAACAGCGGCGGCGTTCCTCTCAGCGGTAACGTCCCCCGTATGCTCCGCCCCTCCGCCCCTCCATTTTCTTGAGTCGAATGCGAGGTTTCTTGATTGCATAAACCCTAGCTTCGAAGTGAGGGTTCGGTTCGCTCCACGTCCCGCCGCCTCCACGCACCCACTTGCAGATGCAGCTGCTCCTGCGCTGTGGCTCTCTCCTCCGTCTCTACGAGTACGGCTGTCAATCCCCCTTATGCGCATTTTCAATTTCCTTTTGTCGATTCGGGTTCTCGGCACGCCGTAGGGCAGCAGCTTTCGATTTGGGGGATAATAGAAGGGGCGGAGTCCTCTCCATTTAGGAATTGTAGATCGAAAGCAAGTTTATTGGGGGCTCAACGGTGTTCTGCAATGTGCTGCCCTGGCTTGCCGTCATGGTGCGGATGCGGCTTTAGTATTTTTCTTCTTTTCGTGAACAGCATCCAGTTAACTACAGTATTTTTCTATTAGTATGAATCGCCGAAAACATTATTATCCAGTAGCCACGATGTTTATTTAATTTGCTGTGCATTGAGGAAATTGGCACGGTCATCATTCATATGGATCTAATGTCTCAGGAATCACTTAGGATGTTTCTGCAATATGTGGTGAAACAATTTGTTGCTTACAGGTGTAGCGGTGGGCTTCCAAGAACAAATTACAGTTGTAGAAAATTAGTGCTTCCAATACTAAACGTGATGAGTGAGAGGACGCGGATTACCTATTCACGTAGAGCTGTCTCTAAGAACAGTGAGATCAAGAAAGATGAACAAACAGTCATAGAAAAGGTTAGTATTGTATACCCATTGTGCTGACATTTGTCGTTTATACATCTCATGGTCAGAAATTCATGTATTTTTTGGAACCATAGGAAGATGACACTGAAAGCACATTGGAGATAGAGCGAATCAGAGGTGACCCTAGTATGCTCCAATCCATGACAGTGAAAGAACTCAAGGAACTCACAAGGTTCAAAATTTTCCTAGCCTCCCCTTATTGTATGTTTCCGATAATTGATTTACCCATTTAGTTTTGTATGCCATGAATTTGAAGGAGGATGGGAGTTGCTGCGAGAGGTAACAAGAAAGATTTGGTATCAGCTCTGATGGAATCTCTGGGTGAGGAAGTAATTGGTATGACTTACTTGCAGACCTCTAGTGGTACCATTGAACTAAATTCATGCTTTCTTTGTATAAACTCTACATGTACCTCTACAACCTCCTGATTCAATTATGACTTCTGCCCTAGTAATATGAGACAATGTTCAGTTTTTCCCGAGAAAATGTATCGTAGGCAGCCAGAAGAATAGCAATCAGTACGTGTTAGTGTATACATCTATATAGTGTTGCAATAAGCATTTTGGCTGGATGCTGATTCTTTTTCTGCAGGTGAAGAGGGAGCATCAACCATTGAGCAGATTGGCCCATCAGAAGTACCTTCAAAAAGAAAAAGTGCCGCTTCAGTAGTGGTTGAACAAAAGCTAGAAACTTCTGAAGTTATTTCCGCAACTCCTAGCAAGAGAAGTAGAACCAAGCAGAAATCAATTAAGGCCACCACTCCGGAGGAGAACCCTGTGACTACTGTCAAGATAAATAAAACATCACACAAGAAGGAAACAGTTGTTGGTACGCTCATTGTTTCACCAGTCTTGATCATTTCTGGGCTAGAAAATTACTGCTCTCTTGGCTAACTATGGGATTGTCTTTCACAGCCAATGGTGCTATTACAAAGGCGGGGTTGGGTCTTAATGTGGATGGTGCAGAGCCTTGGACTGTACTTGTACACAAGAAGCCACAGGCTGAGTGGATTCCATACAATCCTAAGGTCATGAGGCCTCCACCCCTTAGCAAGGATACAAGGGCACTAAAGATTCTATCATGGAATGTCAATGGACTGAAAGCTCTAGTAAAAAATAGGGGCTTCTCCGTTCATGAGTTAGCACAGAGGGAGGATTTTGATGTGCTATGCCTGCAAGAAACGAAAATTCAGGCAAGATATTTGTTATTACAAAATGATCTTGTAAAGATAGGACAAGCGCAGTTCTGTCTCGCAAAGCTGGCATCTGCCTTTTGTCCTCTGAAAATTTTGCTGTACTTCATTTACTCGAATAGTTTATCAACAAATAGTTGCACTGTTTTGAGCAGGAGAAAGATGTTGACGTCATCAAGGAAAGTCTACTTGAAGGGTATACCAATAGTTTCTGGACATGTAGTGTGTCAAAGCTTGGATATTCAGGGACTGCCATAATTTCACGGGTATGGACTGCCATTCTTGTACCCTAGCACCACCAATTTTGTCAGTGCTTCATAGTTCAAAACACTTATGAATTTTCATTGGTTTCTTCTGTTGTACTGTGTTTCAAGTTCAACCAATTGCAAGGAATACTGAATGGAATTGGAATAAAATACTAAGTGCCCAAATGTCCCCTTATCTAGGAATCACCCCATTATACCAGTTGGTTCAGCTCCACTGATACTGATGTTTTATTTTGGAATCTTTAACTCCAGATTACGTGAAACTTAGAAAGGAAACGATTGAAACATAAGCGGTTAAACGCTCGAGCTATTAGTTTGCTTCATAGTTATCCTTCCATGATATTAACACATGTCACCTGATTAATCATTGTGCTGTGCTTTCTGTAATTTTTTATGGATGTTAGACAAGGAGATCCATTATATCGCTGTGCTGTTTGCACTTTTTTGTACTGCTTCAGTTGATCATAAGGGCACATTAACAAGTTAGGAATGTTTATTATCAAATACAGTAACTTTGCTTAGCATGCCCCTCATATTCCATATCTCTTCATCATGTGTCCTGCACTTTTTGTAGGTGAAACCACTTTCTATCAAGTATGGGCTTGGTGTACCAGACCATGATACAGAAGGGAGGATTGTGACGGTGGAATTTGATGATTTTTACTTGCTAACCGCTTATGTGCCAAATTCCGGTGATGGTCTCAAAAGATTGGTAATATATTGCTGTAGTTTTCATTCTGGTATGCATCACTTGAGATTCGAATCTAATCCGTGATTATATGTTACTGTGTAGACTTACAGAGTCACAGAGTGGGATCCATGCCTTGGTAACTACATGAAAGTATGCCCGCCTTGCCTTCTACTTTTATTTATATTTGAAATAATTTTCTTATGCCTTTATACCTTTGCCTTTCACGTTTTTTTCTGGAAAAAGATGAAGTTCTGACTTTCCCCATTGTTTCATATTGTTATTTGTCACTGCATTGGTTTCCCCCATTCCTATTCTTAGTCCTTCTGTTCATTGGACATGTTCTCCAGTACAAGCAGTTGTGGTGGATATCTATTTTATCTGTTTTCTGTGGTTGCATTTAGGGTTGGTGTGTTGTCCTGTACATTTGCACATACCAAATCTTAGTAATAGCTAAGAATAAAATAAAGTGCCTTGTTAGAACTTTGGAGGTACATGCCACAGTTGGATGTTAAGGCCCCTAAAGTTTGCATGAAAACCTAATTAGGGCTGTGGACCTTGACATTGTTCAATCCAACATATTGGGCATCTTTCACCATGCAGTATGCGCCGTATCTCCATTGTTGGCTATTTTCACTCCCTTACTTTACCTTAATCGAGTTAGGACATTGGAGCCTCCCTGATGTTGTGTTTCTGTGCAGTTGATATCATGTGCAAAACTATGCTGTTAGTTAAAAATGCACGATTATGTTCAAACATGATGCCGGCCTCCTTCATTTTATCATGTTTAACAAAACCTGACAAATTTCGTATGATTATGCAGGAATTGGAAAAATCGAAACCTGTCATACTAACTGGTGATCTTAACTGTGCGCATCAGGAGATTGATATACATGATCCTGCTGTAAGTAGTCGTTAGTTTCTATCACCTACATGCTTGAATATCTGTGGTTCAGAAAATTTACTTTATGCTTAAATATGTGGTGTATGCGCTATTCCACTGGTGTATGACCACAAAATTCATTTTCAAAACCTTGCTTATCATGTTACTGAAATGGCTCCTCCTGGACAATTACTTAGACTTGAACCCAACATCTCAGGTGTTAAGTTAGCCACACCAACATACTAGTACATCGATGTGTAGTTTGTTTATAATGGTTGTTAGATTGAAAAGTACGTAAGCACTCAGTATACTGCTCAAAGGGTGATCTATATTATGCAAAATTGCTGCATGCTATGTATTTCAGGTTGTGTTTGTTATTTCACTGTCCAAAAATATGCTTGTTAGGAATACAATTATCAAGATCCTTGTAAAAAAGTAGAGCTACTGAGAAATCCTGGCCGAAATTGTGGAAAATAACCTTTATTATGTTGTTATCGGACATGTTTTTGGGTGGCCTGTCAGTATGTCATGTTGTCTAGCTCATGGATGTGACGGCTGGCCTGATCTGTTTTGGTACTGATATCATTTCCACTCTGACCTCCCCAAACGTTCTGTGTTACATTTTCTTGTATCTGTTACCTTTTGTCCAGGGAAATAGTAGAAGTGCCGGCTTCACAAAAGAAGAAAGGAAATCGTTCGAGACTAATTTTCTGTCCAAAGGGTTCGTGGATACGTTTCGGAAACAGCACCCTGATGTTGTTGGATATAGCTACTGGGGTTATAGGCATAATTGCCGGAAGACTAATAGAGGTATGAGCTCGATGACTCGAGCCTGACCTTACCGCAAAAACCAGAAACCACTCCCTTCATTGTTTATATTTACTAGCACGATCTGTTAGCAACCATTTAGGCATTTCACATTTATACCCATCTATTGTTCAGTTGACAAATTTTGCTGTTTGATCATCCCAATGAGCCTCACTTGTTTCGTCATGTGGGGGGAAAGTATGCTCATGGTTTTAACATGTCGCCTTTGTCTGTTGGCGGATACGCAGGTTGGCGCCTGGATTACTTTCTCGTGTCGGAGTCCATCGCGGAAAGAGTCCACGATTCATACATCCTTCCCGACGTTTCTGCCAGTGACCACAGCCCGCTCGGCCTCATACTGAAGCTCTAAGCGAGAGGCCGGACCCCGGCCCATGCGAAACTTGCAATCTAACTTCTGGGGTTGGTCTGCAGCGTTGCCTGTTCCGGCTTGCGCAGATGATTTTGCGTCAGTGAAACAATAGGTAGTACTCCAATGGATATTGGCTGGTGGTCATTGTACCAATCCAGGGTTGTAGCGTTATGGTTCAGCATGAGCCTTTTGGGGAAATCCCTGTCCCGGCTATGTGTTCCGACTGACCTTTCAGACTTAACATGAAACTGTTCCTCCAATAGTCTGGGTCAGATATGCTGTGCTGTATTGTTTGAAGCAATTTTCTCAAGACTAAAACCTGTAGAGTATAGACTACAGAGTGCCTATCAGATAAGTGTGGAACATGCGTTAAAACAAGAGTCTATTCAGGAAGGAGAAATCTACGGTAGAGCTAATTTGAATACGTACAGCGGTGTTGAAGGATCGTAAACAAATAGTTCTGTAAAAAAAATATATATATATTTTACGGTTTCGTTTTTATCTTCTACATAAACGGGTACAAGGATGAGATATGGTCTTCGAGTGTACCTGGATGAAAATACAATTAGAGTGGCATAGTCCCAAATTCTAGCTGTGTGAAGATCGCTGGTCGGGGCATCTTCAACGCGGTCCATCAACCCGAACTGGCCATCCAAACCGGTGCATCAAACATTCGGCCTCCTTCATTTGACATGCATATCAATAACAATTTAGCATATGTAAATATAAGGGCAAACATATGCAATCACACCCTAAAAGCGCAACCGGATGTTCAGAAGTTTTTTACATGCGTCCAATCCCAAAAGTTGTTAGTCTGACTATCCATGCAAAAAAAAAATCTCCTTTTCTTTGCCTCCTAGATGGATTCAAGTTCGACATCTTCATGGTCAACATCTTGGCAGCGGACTCCTCCTCCTTCGGCTCTATCGCGGTCGTGGACGGTGAAACAGGTGGGAACTGGGGTGGGTGGCGGTGGCGATCAGACGGAGACAACAAGGAAAGGGCGGGCTTTCACGCGGAAATAGTGTGGAATTGTCCAAATGCGAGGGCTTCGTCTCGGTTTTGGTTGGGCCGAGGTGTCGGACGCCTATGTAGCGGCTGTCCGGATGTCTGCAAACCTTCCCTCAAGTTAGCTTCCGATTTACTAGAATTCAAACATGCGGACCGTTCTACGAACATTTGATGCATGACATTGGATGACACAAAGTGTCCGGATGTTCAGTGGCGTTTTGATGGACAAAGTTGGAGATGTCCTTATAGTCAGAGAGAGATAAGCACCATCGTCCCAACCCCTAGCCGCCATCAAAGATCTCCTTCAAGCTGCCGCTTCGGTCCTCATCCTTTCCCATGTCGGGCGGCAAAGAGGAGTAGGACCCATTCGTCTCGTTTTTCGTTTCCTTAAGTTCTTCCCGACAACCTCGCCAAGGTAGTGGCGTCCGATTCGGCGTTATGAAGGGCCCATGAGATTTTGTGTTGCTATATCTATTGGTTCTCTTCGGGTCTTGGCAGTTGATGTGTCTGTCAAGGAGAACAATTGGCCTGTTACTGGTGCAACGACTTCAACATGGTCTTCTTGTTGGTCTGCGGTATGATCCGGTTTCTCGAACTCTATAGACCGGTTGTAACAGGTTGCAAGCCTCTATTTTGAGTGACGCTCCAATCAATGCCTCTTCAACGGCTTTTAGGTCTCGTCTCAAGGGGTAAATGTATATTGTGGTCTTTAAAGCCTGGTATGACGAGGACGTTTGCATGTCTCTTTTATTTATTGTTGACTTAGTGTGATTTTTAATTTTTGAGGGGCAACGTATAAACGAAGTAAGAAAAAATACTACTCTATCCGATCCATATTATTTGTCGCAATTTTAGTAGAACTTAAAATTTTCAATGATTTTATGTTTTCTACGGGTCGTTCGGCGTCTAATTGTCTTTTCATTGTATAGTATTGACCAGTAGTATTTTTTCGTAGCAATTATGGAGTAATAAGATACCTTTGGGTGTATTTTCTTTGAAGAAGAAAAAGCTGAGCTTGCATACAAACTTCACTCGACTGACTGATTAAATTCTAAATCCTGAGTGTATCATACAGAGGGTTGTGAACCTTTATATAGTTTTTCGGACGGTTAGATCTTGGAGTATTTTTTTAGCACAGTACAAACGCAAAAAAAAAAAACATGGAGTATTTGCTTAGGCGAGAAGTTTAGTTCGTCCCCGGCAAGCCAAGTTACCGACTCACAGCTCACAGGGTCGGCGCTCGCCAAGTCCAATATAAGCGAGTTTAGCATGCCCAAAGGGGGAGGAAAGGTGTTAAACCCAGGGATCGTCTTCTCCCTCTTCTCTCCCCCTGCCCTCCACCTGCGAACCCGGCGGCGTCATCTGCTAACCCTCGCCAGGACGGCGGCGCTCCGTGCCACTTCTCGCCGACTGTATGAACCCCACTCCCCCGCCCCCTCCCCTCTCTCTCTCTCCGCGCGAGCGAGCGCGTCCTCGTGTATTCTTAGGCGGGATTTTGCTTGGCGTTGGGCTGGGAAAAAACCGCGGCCGCTGGCTTGTACTCGTGTTCGTCGATTTGATTTGAAGTAGAAGTGGTTGTCCACCGCGGAATCGGGCACACATTGGATCGGGATCGTCTCTTCTGCGCGCGCGTGTTCGTAATGTTGTTGCGTTTTTGTGGGGTATTCCTCGGCGGAATTTCCGTGGCTTCTGCAAGGAGAGGAAGCATGGCGCTGGATTCGCCTATTTTCGACCGCCCATGGCGCTGGATTTGTATTCCGTGGCCGCTTATAGCAGGCCTTAATCGATTTTGCTTTCAAGTAGTAGAGGTGGTTTTCTGCGTATGCAAAACGGTGTGGTCGGTGGAATCCTGCTAATTTTGGAATCGGGATTTGGGGAAACAATTTTCCGAGGAAACTCCTCCCTAGACCTATTACAATTTACTTCCGGTCCAAGGAGGCAACTCCCCCAATGCATGGTTTAGATAGATCAGGCCTTGTTCTTATTTGGGACTGAATGCAGCTGAATACTTTTGGTATACTCTAGGTAGAAAATTATGTTTCTGACTAGTTGTTATATTTTCTCATTTAGTTTATTTACCGGGGATTTGTTTTTTATTTTCTGAATGGTGCTTTTGGTTCAGATTATTGTAAGGCAGAAGATCTGCTTAAAGGAATTATCGTTCTTCACACGAGTGTAGCCTGACCTTTGATAAATAAAATGTTGCTTCTATGATCAAATGTCACCTTCATTCTTGCATAACTACTAATCTGTTCTCTTTCAGAAAACTACTAATCTGCTCATGTTCTGCGAGAATCATACCTTTGCAAATAGAATTTGTTTTGGTCTTCATATGACAATTTAGAGAAATACGGGTGTTTTTGTATTGTTCACTTGTTCAGACGTCCTGTTTTGTACTGATGGCTGCATGCACAGTTTTTGGAATCAGGCAAAGATGACGAGCAAGCAGGAGCCCTGGACTCGACTTTCCCACAGTAAGAAGTTACCAGGATGGGTCGCGTACAATCCAAGGACCATGAGGCCTCCACCATTGAGCGGCGACACCAAGCAAATGAAGATTCTATCCTGGAATGTCAATGGGCTGAGAAATATTGTACAGTCAGGAGGTTTCTCTTCTGCATTGGCTCAGAGGGAGAATTTTGATGTGTTGTGTCTTCAAGAAACACATTTGAAGGCACGTTTTCTTGTTTCCACCAGTTCAGTTTCACCATACAGCGCTCCCTAGCTTCATCTTTTCGTAGGTCCTAGGTTATGCCACCTGACATGATGGCTTTCAGGTATTCCAGTGCGATGAATGTGTTTTTGTTCTGTTTTCAGGAGGGTGATGTCAAAGATTTCATGAACCTGATACCAGGGTATGAGTATAATTATTGGTCATGCAGTGTCGCGAGGCTTGACTATTCAGGGACTGGAGTAATTTCACGGGTATAGTATTTTTTTCGGTTAATGCTCAAGATTCATTTCACTCTGCATACTTAATAGGCATAGCATACCATTTGGTTTTGACTTGTGCCTTGCATTGCCCTCACAGGTAAAACCAATCTCTGTCCAATATGGAATTGGCATAGCTGAACATGATCAGGAGGGCAGGGTTATTACTTTGGAGTTTGAGAACTTTTACTTGGTGAATGCTTATGTCCCAAATTCTGGCCGTGGTTTACGTAGACTGGTATGACTGATCTTCCATTCCATTATTATTGCTGCTTTATGTTTTACTGCCATTGCTAATTTCCTTTTTCTTTCATTTGATCTTCAGGTTTACAGGGTTGATAGCTGGGATCCATCTTTCGCCGACTTTGTAGAAGTGCGTTCGCTTTGCTAGCTTTCTGGTGTCATTTTTTGTTATATTTGTTGATCATATTTTGCATATTCACTATGTTTGTTAGTCTATTGTTCTAAGTGCACATGAGGGATATTATTGTAGTTCTTATCTGCACTTTACCACAACTTCTGACCCCATCTCCATATATTGTGATCTTTGAAAAGGTAGCTTTGCAATGCAAACTAACGTTCACCTTGTGTCTGTAGAAACTGGAAAGTTTCAAGCCAGTAATTGTTTGTGGTGATCTCAACTGTGCTCGTCAGAGTATTGACATTCACAATCCTCCAGTAAGTTCTCTTCATCCCTGAAAGTTGCCATCTAATTATATCCTTGTGCTTATACATTATAGTATTGGCACTGCCCTTGTCTTCATAAATATTAATAGTCTATTGAAAACAAATGGCTTTGATAATTTTCATGGTTGCACGTACTCCCTCTGGTCCTTTTTACTCCGCGTATTAGATTTAAGTCAAGTCAAACGTTCCAAAGTTTGACCAAATTTATATTAAAAGATATCAACATCTATCATACCAAATATATATATACTATGAAACTACATTTCACAGTGATCTAACAATATTGATTTGGCATTGTGAATGTTTATACTTTTTTCTATATGTTCAGTCAAAGTAGACTTCAGACAAAACTTATATGCAGACTAAAAAGGACCGGAGGGAGTACTTGTATGTTTTCACACATTATCCACCCATGAGAATTTCAAGTTTCTCTTTAGATGCATGTGTTTATAGTTTAATGCTGTATTGGAACTGATATTTCTGCATTTGGCTGCTCTATCATACCTTTATTGAGCTTCAACTCTCTAGAGTATGTGTTGCAGAATTGCCTCA